>CM038682.1:500888430-501506031 GCA_021605205.1 Aegilops longissima | reverse complement strand
CGCGTTTCTTTTCCAAACAAGTTCCTCTCTTTTACTGAGATGAACAGCGTACACACCGTCGAGGATGCGGCTGTAGGAGACACATGCATAGGCGTGCGGTGGGGACCCGTTGCAGGACTATTTCCGGACTAAGACCCTCGTAAACCTTTCTTCTGTCTCTTGTTGCTATAATCCCCTGGTTTTTCGGTATAATAACGAGTGGAGGCTGGCGTTTTAGCATCGGCGCGCGCGAGAAGAACCTGCCGATGCACGGACACAAGGGCTTAGGGCTTTGTTTTGCCGCCATTATAAAGACCGAACACCTTGAGTGTTGGCGTCTTGAGATAGGCCTTATATGCATCAGCTCGAATCATGTCTTTGGTCAAATGTTGGGTTTGCCCGGCTCACGTGTTTTGCTGCCTTCGTTCCGTATCATCGGCTTAGCGGCTCCGGAGAACTCTGCGAGCACCTCGATGAAAAGCCGAAAACTGTGTCATGATACAGCGAGAGGCTGATCAACCACTCGATCGACCTTGGGAATGTTTAGGATTCCTCCGCTTTGACGAAGGGCGTTTCGGCCGCGCACATCTGGCGCCCAATTGGAAACACGGTGCCCCGGGGGCTATCGTCGTAGCCCACCCTCGAACTCCATGGCTAAGTGAAAGTGATAAAGCATTATAGTCCGGTTGCCTCGTTTGCTCGCTACCACCTCCTTTACAGGACCGGGGCGTTGGATTAAGTGTGAAAGCGCTATTTTTGCGAACACCCCGCACCTTGTGCGTGGGGGCTGAAGCCGACGGCGCCATCTTTCAGGTTATACATGCGCATTATACATGAGCGGCCGCAAGGGAGATATTCTATTACTTGAGCGCACAAGTATAAAGGTGCTTCCATCATAAACATCGTTTTTACATCATATAAGCGTTCATTGAGCGTAACATTTTTTTCGAACCTGCGACTCTATCACCACGAGCACCGGGAAGCGCCGCCAAAATAGTGCTCGGCGGGTAGCGGTTATTATCGAACCGAAGTCGCAACAGCGGTGGCATCCATCTCTGTCCAATGTTTCTTCTGCGGGCGGCGCCATCCGCGCACCCTCTATCAGGCCGACCGCTTCGCCGCCTTGATATGCGGCACCGCTAAAAATTGCTGCAATAAGCCAAAGTAACTCTTGGTGGGGCCTATCCGGCGGATATGGGTCACTATATCCGCCATAGCAAGCCGGACAACCTATTTAGCTCAGCCCACTCAGCCAAGCGATCGGTCGGTGAGTGAGCGCTCCGGACTATGGAATTGAGACCAAAACAGCACTTACGTCTGGTGATCCTTACGGCCGAAAATGCTGCGGCATCCGCGCTTTTCGCTGCTAAGTCCATATAAGGGTCCTCCGGACACCATAGTTAGCCCAGTGAGCATATTTTTCCGTGAACCTTGGTAGCGTGAAAAAGGCTTACCGACTACAATCTCCCGACTGGCGCGGCTCTTCCTTCATGGCCCGCATTGCGAGGCGGGCATTCTTAACCGGTGGCCTTCCATGGGTCTTCACCCTTGTTGGCAGCTCCTTCCCAAAACCTCATTGCGGTCGGTAGCCTCTTTTAACTTCACAGCCATTTCGGCTATCTCTTCCCTGCTCACGGCGTGTCGCGGCCCTTTCGGCGCTAACTCCTCGACCACCTTGAGGCTGCCGCATCACTCCTTCGGCCTGCTCCTTGGCTTGAGCAAGTTCGTCGAAGACTCTCCACGGCAGCGACACTATCTGCATTTCACGCAAAATTTTGTAAGGAGTTGGCTTGGCTCCCTTACCATGTGTCCAGCAATAACACTTACCTGCGACTCATCAAATGCTTTGTTGATCAGCGCGATGTCTTCATCCGCCACATCGAGTTGCCGCTTTAGTTCAGCAACTCCATAAGTCAGCTGGCCCCGGACGACCCGCCACCTACATCGGCACGCGAATTTAAAACCTGCGATTTTGATCCTCGACGCAGCTGTCGATATCGACAACCTACGAGTCTCGGGGCTACTATCTATACAGGGTGCATTCTATATGCAACACTATTAAAAGGTGTGTCATTTTTACATACCTCAAACCCCGCCAGTAAACTCATGACGGCATCATGCAACCCGCCTTCGGCGGACAAAATCCTTTCAATCACCACGCTCATCAATGCGTGCTGATCTTCGAGATAAACGCCTTCTCAAGCAGATCCTTGACCGTACACCGATTGGCGCGAACTATCGGCTTTGCCACACTCGGGGCTCCCTCGTGGCGACACTTGAGCTCGTCCGCCCTATCAGCGGCGCCCGAGGGCAGAAGCGTCTCGCTCTCTATCATCTCGGGGCGAAGGTCCCCGAAGACGAGCTCATCTGCGAAGGCGGAGATCCGAACTACAAGGTAAAAACTTTTGTTATCCTCGAAGCACAAATAAGGATGTCCTTATTATCAAACTCCTTTCTTTCTACTTACGGCTCGTTGGAGGGCTGGCTCATTAAGGAGATTGTGCGCGGGGCTTCCCGGGCCTTGGGACCCTCCGTGAAGATTTCTTCCCCGTTTAGGGGATTTTTCCAGGTCCTTGGGCATTCCTATTCTCCCCTTGGTAGGAGGATTCTGATCCCCCTCGTTTAAAAAGCCTCCTTAGGCGAGCAATAACTTTCTGCTTTCCCCTTAGCTTTCCTCCGGCGCAACCTCCGACATCCGGGACCAGCCACGGGATCCGGCGCGGTCTCGGGGAGGGCGGACACCGTATTAATTTTGCTTCACGCTATCCACTCCTGTGTAGAAGGAGATCGGTCATAAGGCGGATCATTGAAAGGCAAACAAGCGGTATGTCCGGACTTGGAACTACTTACTTGAGTATCAGAAGCGATTGCAGCTTAGTCCGGCATCCTCGGTCGATTCGGACGCACCTCTTGTGATCCGAAGAATAAGTTATCGTCTCGAGGTGTCATACCCATGAAGTGTTGAAGAATCGTGGGCCCTCGGTTGAACTCCCATAGCCGGAGAGGGCGGCGTTTGCGAGCGAGAGCGCCTAATTAGCATAACACGCATCACCACCACCATATCAATCTCCCTCGTTAGGAGATCTCGAATCCGGCCTGCTGATGAGGCACGTCCTTTGTGGCCCCAGTTGAGCCATGGTTGCCCGATATCAATCGTCGTGGAGGTCCCAGAAGCGGAATAAGGCGGCGGCTTTTGTCTGCGGCCCCTCGGAGCAGTAATATAGAGCCACTCTTGCTGCCACAGGCGAGCTCCTCTTGGAAGAGCAGTGGGCCCGAGGGCATCGGCCCTCCTACTTATAGCCGCCCGCCACACTTAAGCGCCCCCGATCATCTTGGCGCCACATTGAAAGTCTTGACCACAGGCGAAGTGTGGGGTGGCGGGAGGAAAACCATGAGATGACAATAAATCGCGGATATATGGAGGATGGACTCGGGCCAAGTCATGGAATTCCAACCCATAGTAAAACATGAGCCCTCTCACAAAAGGATCCATCGGAAGCCTAAACCCGGCGGAGGTGGGATCTGAAAGGCGACATACTCGCGGGCTCGAGGGGTGGGGATGACCTGCCCTTGGCGAGCAACCTGTCTGAAATCTCGTAAAGCAGGTGCTTGGCCTCCGCTTAGCTTTGCACGTCCTCCTCCGTGATGGAGGAGGCATCCACCGACCACAGAGGTCGGAACCGGACATCGTTGAAGGTCCAGCGCTTTCGAATCTGGGGCTCTAGGTGTTGGAACTTGGGCGTGGAGAGGATTCGATGAAAGATTGAAGAAAAAGCGAGCCTTAGTCCCGTTATAAGAGGAGAATACCAAGAAGCCGTCTCCATGACCGTTTGGGACTTCGCATTCGATAGAGGGCATGGCGAGCAGGCGCGGTTGGGTTACCGCGCCCGTATTGATGAAATCGGATTAAGAAACGATCTACGCCCGACAAGGCGTGCCAAGAAAACCGCTTCATCACGCTAAGGTGGTAAGTAAAAACAATTGATAATGGCTTGGTAGTGGTGTGGCGTCATGCCACGGAAAGCGTCGTGATTGAACTTGTGTATATATTATTATTCTCTCTACGGTGGAGTGTGGAATTTATTTTGCGAGCGGACACTATCTGGTGTTCCCAATCTTCTATCATTTGGAGGAGGAACCCGCCTTGCAATGTCGAGCAATATACCGCCATACTTATCGTCATTGAAGCCTGGTTCGAGACTCTTGAGGAGTCTGGATTAGGGGAGTGTCCGGGATAGCGGACTACCATCATCGGCGAACTATCATTTGCGGACTATCATCATCGACGAGACTCCAAGACTATGAAGATACAAGATTGAAGACTTCCCCGTGTCCGAATAGGACTTTCCTTGGCGTGGAAGGCAAGCTTGGCGTCTGATATGTAGATCTCCTACCATTGTAACCGACTCTATGTAACCCTAGCCCTCTCCGTTGTCTATATAAGCAGGATGGCTTTAGTCCGTGGGACAACAATCACAACAACCCTTACAATCATACCATAGGCTAGCTTCTGGGTTTAGCCTCCTTGATCTAAATGGTAGATCCACTCTTGTAAACATCCACAATATCAATATCAATCAAGCGAGGATGTAGGGTTTTACCTCCATCGGGAGGAGCTCGAACACAGGTAAACATCGTGTCCCTTGTCTCCTGTTACCATCCGCCTGAAGCCTTGATTCAGGACCCCCTACCGAGATCCGCGGTTTGACACCGCGGGGACCCACTCGAACGAGGCTTTAGGTGCTTCTTCAAATGCATCAATCTCTTCTTGAAGCTTGTCCTTGCCTTTGTTCTTGTGGTCTTGTGGTGGAAGATCATCTTGAGCTTGTGTCCCCTTGAAGGAAGTAGGATCATACTCTCTTGTTAAGGAACAAACTTTGTCTTGGGGTATTGATCTTCTTCCCACTCAACTCCACTGGCGTTGAACTTTCGTTCAAAACCAACACCTTGATTCTTCCGGTGCCTTCCTTGCTTGCATACAATTTCCTTGAATTGCTTACTCCCGGCAAGGCTCTTGTAAACACCTTTCTCTATAATTCCCTTCAATAAACTATTTTCTTGCTCAATTGTAACTTGGCTAAGAGAATCATTAGTGGAATCAAGAGAACTACTAGAAGCAACAACATTGGATTTGACATTATTATTGTTACTACTAGAGAAGTATCTTTCTTGTACTTGTTACTAGACTTGACTTGAGGCATGTAAGTAGATAAAAGTGGCAGCAGCAATGTAAAAGAACTTTTCTTGCGGAGATCATCATTGATTGCCTTTAAGAACTCATGCTCTTGCTCAAGATTGAGCTTTTCAAAGCGTAACTTCTCATGAGCCCTTAAAAGTTCTCGATGATCTTCGAAGATAGTTTCATGAGCCAACTTAAGAGTGTTTAGTTCTTTAGTTAGAAGCTCAATTTTCTCCTTATCATTGTCATTCGTTTGATTAGCATGATTAATTGACGTTTCATCAGAGTATTCATCACTAGAGTTGTCAACAAGTAAATCATCATCACCTAGCAAGTCATCTTCATCACTATTAAAATCAACATACTCAGGTTGTGTTACCTTTGGACCTTTGGCCATGAAGCATATTCCAATTCCTTCATTTGGTGAATCAAATATGTCGTAGGAGTTGGTAGACACAAGTGCTAGACCGGCAACACCTTCATCTTGAGTATATTACGAGTCGGATGATAGCTTCTCTCGGAGTGATGGTCGGATCGGGCGGATACCCATTCACCAACATGAGCTTGATGTCTTCGTTTTGTGTAGCTCCTTGATGACTTGTCCTTCCTTTACGAATCCTTGCTTCTCCGTGAGGTCTTAGTTCATAACGATCATCTCTACTCCTCCTCTCTCTTGGTGGTGATTCTTCTCTTTTGCTCCTTCTTCTTGGAGAATCTTCTCTTCTTTTGTAGGGTGCCGTACACTCATTGGAGTAGTGCCCGGATCTCCCACAATTGTAGCAATTGTGCTACTCTGGACTATGTCGGGAAGCTGATCGTGACCCACGAACACCTATGGGATCTGGCGGACCCGAGTCCCTTGTGGTTCGGTGTGGGGCGGAGATTACAGAAGAAGCGGTCGAGCGATGCACACGAGCAGTTACCCACTCGGAGCTCTCAGAAGAGATAACACTCCTCTGCTGCTCGGTTGATTGTATAGTGTTCTTGCTAGGGAGCAATGAGGCTACAAAACCTAGCTTGAGTGTCTCTAGTCTCGAATGAGTCGAATGGGCGAACCCTTTCTCGTTGCACATGGGCCTCCTTTTATAGGCTCAGGGGTCGCAAGCGGTGTAGCGTAGATGAGGTACAAATGGAAAAACAGTGGTTGGTACACCGACATGCGAGTGTATAGTCGTTATACCTAACTCGTGACAAGGGACAAGATCAATAAATGCGAGTCACAATCGCCTAAGCGATTACAACGAGGACCGTCAAGTGCACCACCGTTTGCCGATGGTAAGCTTATGGCGCCGCTTATCGCTGCTCCCGCTGGCTGCACTGCCTCTTGACCTGCGCTGGAATGGCCCAATGGCGACACGTTAGTGGATGAGTGGGCGGAGATGAAGAGAGGTTTGCTGCCTTGGCAAGCACCTGCCAGGCTGAATCCTTGTCGGCTTGGTAACTTATCGCTGCATGAAGCCTTCCGCAAGCTCCTCTTGCGGGGTCTTGTTCCTCGTGCCTTGAGTGGTCTTCCGGCAAGCTCCTCTTGGGGCCTTGAACTCTTTGTTCTTGAATGGCTCCAAAGGGCGGCGGAGGACCTTGGTGGTCACTTGGCAAGCCTTGCAGCGGGTGCTGCAAGCTGTTGTCCGTGCGAGTTAGGGATACTAGGGTACCCTACTCTAGTACACCGGCGAGGAGCCCCGAACTGGGCCACCTGCGGTGCCGGCGGCTGTTGGGCCGGGCCCAAAAGCGGTCTGCAGACGCAGCGGCCTAGATCGCGCGTTACTCGCCTGGACCCACCACGTCCCCCACGACAGCCGGCGCCCGAGCGTGGCGTCGTGGGAGAGATCGTGGGGGCTTTCTTTAGTGGAAAAGTGGAGCGTCGCCCCTCTCCCTCCTTATAAGCAGGAAGCAGGGGCGGGGCGCCCTGCTGCCATTCTTTGTCACATCTCAAAACCATCGCGCTCCCCTTCTTCTCAAGTCAGAAGAAGCGACCCCCGCCCCCATTGCCACCGGCGCCACCAGCGCCGTGGCCTCCTCCACCACCTCCACCATGGCTCAGAAAGCCGACAAGGGAAAGGCGTGAAGTCGGCGAAGCGCAGCGGCTCATGGCTGCGGAAGGCAGGCCACCTTGACCCCACTTTCGATGCACGGGGCTGCGGGAGGGTACTACCTCTTCGGTCGGCGGAGGCAGGCGCATCCGCGCCGAGGTGATCTCCGCCCGCGCATCAAGAAAGGTTTCTGTCGGGTATCCCTTCTTGGCGCTTTTCTTCTCTGCGGGCTCTGCCGCCTTTTTCAATTCTTTTGCGACATCATGAACACCTCGGCCTCCGCCTCCTTGATTTCACCCCCAGCGCGTCCGACCATGGCGGTTTCGCTTTTGCTTTGAAAACTTTGTGAGATCCACCAAATGTAGCCCTCTTGAGCACTTCTTTATGTCCGTGTTGAGAGAGAGAGAGCTTGGGAGGATTGCTTGGATCTCGAGGATCGGCAAGAAAGAAGCGTATCACGGAAGGAGAGCTCCGCAGCAAGTGGGAGGAGTGGAGAGCCGATTGGTGTTGGATCGATGAGAAAACCCGCAGCCCTTCACAGCCCGGTGCCAAAAATCCCATAGTCTTGCAGCAGCGATTGGAGCAACTTGGCGCGGAGGATCTGAGGTTGAAGTGCCGTGACCGGATCCTGCGCCTCGGGCATGCGGACTCACTTGTGGAATGCTGTTGGTGCGGTTCCTTCATCGCCCGCATCGCTCCCTTGCAGGAGAAGGAGACCTTCTTGGGAGTTCAAAATGCGGCCGGACATCATGAGGCTGCGCCGGGGCCTCAGCGGAATTTCTTTGTCTTGGAGCTGGATGCGATGCTTTCTTGGAGCTGTTCAAGCCGGACCGGATCATACTGAGTGGTTCATGTTGCGAGGGGTCATCCCTTTGTGCAACAACTCTTAAGCTTGACCGCATCCGTGCGATGATGCCATTCTGCGATTCCCATGGGATCGTTCCAACAGCGAAACCCGCCCGGCGACATCGATGCAGCAGTTCTTGACGGCTTGGAAGAAGTGGCGATCCGTGCCGGCGGCGAAGTAGCTCACCGCGACACCACCGGCCTTGAGCTGCAGCGCATTGCCACCGAGTGGAGGCGGCGGAAGCTGCTGCGCCGGTGAGTTGAGTTCACCATGGAGGAGGCATAGGCAGCCAGGCGGCAAGCCTTGCCGACCGAGAGGAGCTTCGGCGGCGGAGGGCAGGCCGAGGCTGATCTTGAGCGAGCAGGCCTGCGGGCGCCTCCCTCCACCAGATAACTTGTCGCGGGAGGCCGCAGCTCCTGAAAGGCGCCTCCATAAGGCTGGGAAGTGGCGGGGCGACGACCAGACCAACGATCGTCAGCGCCGTGCGGCCTGCTCCACAGCGGCAAGCTACATTGCCGCGAGGCGCCTCACGCCCGCCCGACAAGCTGGGCCGGGGTCTTACGGGACCATGGCTCCCGCACCATAGCGTCAGGAGCCTACTCTTCCAGCTTCGTCGCGGGCGGCGGGCGGAATTCGACTTCTCCGCTCTCAGCTCAGGAAGAAGAAGAAGAGTAAGATCTTGTCATTGTACTTGTAATCCTTCAATTTGCTGCTTTGTCTTGTGTCGACTTGCTTCGTTCTGAACCCTTTCCTTTTCGGGGCATGGCTCGGAGGCGTCGAAGAGCCAAGACCCGGTGGTTGTCATCGAAGGCGATCCCGTGGCGGCGGAGGCGCGTCTGCGAGACCCCTGCGGACCGGCAACCCTTCCTCGAGCAGCCCGGCACAACCCCAGCGTAAGTAATTGGTTTATTTATTACGGTTGGGTGTGCATGGGTGCTCCTTATTCTTGATATCTGACTTGTTGATTTGTGTGGGAAGAGCAGCCTCATCGGGAGGCCGGAAGTCACTCGAAGTTACATGCCTTCAACTTCTGCGCCAAGGGAGAATTCTCCGGCAGGGGCGCTCTCCGGCAAGGGCGCTCTCCGACAAGGGAGGCTTCTCCGACAAGGGACAGCGCGGCGATCCTCCGGTGGTGGAGACGCTGACCCACAGATCCCATCGCGGGTAATCCTCTTGCGCGAAAATTTCCCTTGTGTTCTTTTTCTTACATTCTTAATTTGAAATTTGCTTGGCTGTTCTTTCTTTTTACGATCATCAGATCCATCTGCGGAGAGCCGATGGAGACTGAGGTTACAGCGGGGAAGGGCAGCAACAATGGCAACGCCGCCAACATGGAGGAGGAGGCCAGGCCCGATGGGTCCCGGCCGGCAAGGAGGCCAAGGCTCTTGGCGCAAAGGCGGGAGGGCTGGTGATCGTCTTGCGACCACAGGGCGCTTGAGGCGCCGGCGCTCGCCGATCGCCGATCCCTCCGCCACCGATGCAGCGCCGGGCTCGAGAGCCCCAGCCAGCGCCTATCGAAGGCGGCGGCGGTGTCTTCATCAAGCTTCCATGGGCGTCAAGCTCGGGGCGCCCGGTCGAGGAGAGACCTTGACGAGGCTGCTACGCCTCCGCTTGGGCTGTCGCTGGTTGTGGCCAAGCAGCAGCGATGGCGAGTGCGAGGAGCAGCAGTGCTTTGAAAAAAGCTAATCGCTCTACGCGCCCGACAAGCTAATTTGGAGTCCTGGAAGCACTTGTCGCCATGTGGGAGGTGACATGGAGAAGCCTTGAAAGAGCTTGGCCATGTGAGAAACTCTCGGGGCGTGGCGAAGCAGGAGCAACTTTTGAGGAGGCCTGCGGCCTTCATCTGGAGAAGGCCGAGGTCGAGGCAGCAAAGGCTTGCGGCGAGAAGCTATCTGCGCAGAGGGTGAGCTAAGCGCAGCGGAAGATCAACCTTGATAGCTATGAGGAAGATCTTGCAGCGTGAGCTATCAATTGGCGGAGCTCTCAAGGAGGCAAGGACTGCCGCGGCTGCGAGAGCCGCCAAGAAGGAGTTGGAAGCAGGGTGGCGCAGCTGGAGGCCACCCTTGAAGAAGCGAGAGAGGTCACCGCCTTTGAAGCACGAGCGAGAAGGGCGCCTACACTCTTGGCGAGTTGCAGGCCGTCTCGCCGAGGATCAAGGAGCTCGGCGCCGCCAAGGACTCCAAGGCTGATCTTGAGTGAAGATGACCACCTTAGCGGAGGCAGGGGCCGGCGCCAAGGGCGGGAAGCGGGTGCAGTTGGAGAAGATCAAGGCCAGCGAGGAGCTGTTAGCGAAGCGCCACGAGCCATAATACCTTCAAGGAGAGCGTGATGCCTTGGGCGGAGGGTCTTGTGGATCTGCCGCCGCCATTGACAAGGAGCTGATGGAGATGGGGATGGTGGACCTCGGGTACTCCACCGCGAGCATCTCCAACCTAGCGCCAAGCTCACCTGTTCCTCAAGGGCGTGGTGGCGGCTCTCCAGTGACTCGGGAAGAGATCCCAAAGCAGCTGGCCGGCAGTCGCGCCAAATCTGTCGAGGGCTCTTGGAAGGTCTTGATGAAGGTGGCCTTCCGCAATCGAGCGTCGGCTTCACCAACGTCCTCAAGTCCCTGCCGCCAACTGCTTTGCGTTGAGGCGCTCAAGGCCTTATCGCACCCATTGTGGGCGGGGTGGCGGAGTCAAGAGAGTTGATGGCGACCGCGTGGACTAGGCCGCCAAATTTATCTTTCCTTGTCATTGTTGATCATGTTTAGAGCAATTTATTAGATCTCGACAAGTTATTTTTTAATATACTCTATCTTGAAACCTTGATTGCAATGTTATTTCCTCTACTTGATTCCTTCCTTTGTATGTTTGTGCCCTCGCTTTTAGGGAACTTGTCGGTAGCGAGCACCTTTGCATGGCTGAGTGCGAACGTCGGCAGACTTCTGGCGATGCCGCCTCCGACAAGCAATCTTATGCAACTGGTTGCAGCTCACTTAAGTTGTTGAGCGGACTCGAAACAATAGTAAGAGCGCAAACCAGCCGCGAGTTAGTTCCTTCGAGCGCTGGGTTTTCCATACAAAGTACTATCGTCGAGGAACATAACTTAAAATTTAAAACTGATTGCTCAAACTTTGGCAACTTAGCTTTTACGTAGTTCGCTTCCCGGCAAGCGATATTTCCTCGGCGACATTTGGCGGCCCACACCATTATCTTCTCCTTCCCCGGCTAACTTGTGGGCGAAGAAACCTTCCTTTCTTTTGAGAAGAAAGAAGAGAAAATAAAGTTATGGAGCCTTGTGGCTTGTTATTTCTTACCGGGTGTGGATGCTGCACAAAATGTTAGATAACACATGCAAAAAAGGATTAAGAAAGCATGTATTTGACAATTTGTGTGCAACACATGAGCTTTACTGATGCACGGGGTCTGCGCCCGGCTTTGTACAAAGGATTACATGCAACATCGGCAAGACTTGTACAAAAGGGTGGTTGCGGAGCAGGTTCGACAACAGCATATAGGTAAAACTTCTGAAGATGCTCTATATTCCAGGAGTTGCTCACGGAACACCATCTTTGGTCTCAAAGCGGACAGCGCCGGGCACTGTGACTCGTTTCACCGATAAGGCCTTCCCGCCGGCGTCAACTTGTTGGAATTCTTGGCGGACTGAGCGGCGAAGAACAAAATTCGCCTTCCTCGAAACTTCGGCACTAACTGCGGCTATGGTAGCGGCGCAAAGCTTCTTGTAATGAGCAGCTCGTGCAGCTGCTGAAGGCGATCCTCCTCAAGGGCAGCGCGTCATCTTGTCGCAGCTGCTCTTGCTCAAACTCATCATAGCGAGCACTCGAGGTGACCCGTATCTGAGTTACGTGGGAGAACTGCCTGCTCCATAGACTAGGCGAAAGGTGTGCGGCGATGGCTCGATTTGGCGTCGTCTGATCGACCAAAGAACCACGGCAGCTCCTCAATCCGAGTTTCTTCCGCACTTGTGCAGCACTGTCGAAAGTTACGGTCTTGAGTCCTCGCAGCACTTCAGCATTTGCCCTCTGCTTGACCGTTGCTTCTCGGATGAGCAACGAAGCAAAAGCAGACCTTGGCGCCAAGATCTTGGGCGTATTGCATGAAGGTGCGACTTCGTGAATGTGTGCGTTGTCGGTGATGATCCGGTTAGGAATCCCAAAGCGGCAAATAATTGACTGAAGAACTTGATTTGCTGACTGTGCCGTCACCTTCCTCACTGCTTCCACTTCCGGCCACTTTGTGAACTTGTCGATTACGGCGTACAAGTACTCAAAGCCCCACAACTTCGGGGAAGGGCGAGATGTCGACCCCGGACGAAAATGGCGAGGATAAAGGGATTATGCGGAGAGCTTGGCTGGCTGGTGTATTTGCTTGGAATGGGCGGCACACTTCACTTGGTTGCTTGTGCGATTGCATCACGGAGGGCTGTCGGCGAGAAGAAACCTTCTTGAAAGCTTTGCCGAAAGCGCTCTTGCGCCAATGTGGTGACCACATATGCCTCCATGTATCTCGCCAACAGCTTCCCATCTTCCCGCGAATACACTTCAATTTCACACGTTGAGTCTTCTTACATATAGGATGTTGTCAACAAACTGGTACATACTTGATTGCCGGGCTACTCTTTCCGCTTCTTCTTGCTCTTTGGGAAGTTCTCCGTCTGAAGAAAATGGGCGATCTCTGTGCCCATGTTGGAGCTTATGGCTCGACAACAAGAACTAAAGGCACATCTACCGCTGCGGAACATCAGCTTCTCGGCAGAACCTGCGGCTCGATCGGGCTTGATGATCCCGGCAAGCTTGCGGAGCAAAACTTCGTCGGGAGCGTGCTTCAATGAAACAAACCCTAGGGTTTGTCGGGCAGACTGCTCCTCGGCGATATCTGCGTTGATTTTGGGGACCTTCTTGGCGGCGGCTTCGGGGAGCTCTGCGGAAAGTAGTCACGGGAACCAACTTCCTCTTCTTGTTCTGTCCGAGTTGATGGCGTTACGGTTGGTTGAGTCAGCTTGAGCACAAAAATTCCTGGTTCCACAGTAACTTGGTCGGCGCACTTTGACGAGCCATCGGCAATATCATTACGAGCTCTTGGAACATGTTCCATTTGCGAGCCTTCAAAGTGTTCTTCTAGCTTTCTCACTTCATCGACGTAGGCTTCCATCAACGGACTCTGATAATCTTTGTTCACTTGGCGGACGACAAGCTGCGAGTCACCCCTAACAATAAGCTTCATGATCCCAAGGTCCACTGCAATCCTGAGACCGGAAAGCAAACCTTCATACTCTGCGGTATTATTTGTTGCTTGCTCCTTGGGAAAGTGCATCGGACTATGTACTTGAGGTGCTCACGGTGGGTGCGATAAGCAACGCGCCAAGACACCGGCGCAGCGCGAAGGCACCATCAAAGTACATCAGCCACTCTTTACTTGCTTCCTTGACGGGATGCTCATCTCTGGAATTTCTTCATCTTGCGTTGGCGTCCATTCTGCTATGAACTCGCCGGTGCTCGCTTTGGATAGTTGAAGTGCTTTCAAACTTGAGGCCAAAGCTTGGCAGTTCGATGCCCACTCGACAATCCTGCACATCGCTTCCGGATTTTGCAATATCCTCTTGACGGAAAGCAGTGACAACTGTTATCTCATGTGCTTGGAAGTAATGGCGCAGCTTTCTCGAGGCCATGAGGAGGCCGCGAGCAGTTTCGCACACGAATACCTTGACCTAGCCCCACAGAAGGGAATGACAAAGTACCTGGGCGCTGCACCATCCTTTTACGAATCTTCTCGCCGTCTGTCTGCGCAGATCCGTCCTTGTCGGGACGGAGCTTGTGGTGAAGCCCCTACTTGTCGCTGGATGTATACGCCATGGTTGCGGCTCGTCATCCTCCTTCCTCTCCGCTACTAACGCAGCACTAACCACTTGATTGGTTGCCGCTATGTATAGCAGCAACTTCTCTTGTAGCCTAGGTGCGACAAGTATTGAAGTGGAGGACGGTACCTCTTTAAGTCCCATGGCGCAGCCTCCGCTTGAGAGTCCATTTCATTGGACCTGCCTTTTTCAAAATCTTGAAAAATGGCAGGGCGCGCTCAGCAGACCTAGAGATAAACCTGCTGAGAGCAGCCACGCAACCGGCAAGTCTTCATACATCCTTGACGTGCTTTGGTGCTTCAATCTGCTCAATGGCCTTAATCTTGTCGGGATTGGCTTCAATTCCCGCTGCGACCACGAAGAACCCGAAGCTTGCGGAAGGAACTCAAACACGCACTTCTCGGGGTTGAGCTTGAGGTTGATCTTGCAGATTTGCAAGGTCTCATCAAATCTTGAACCGAGTTGCTTTGTCCTTGCTCTTGACCACTATGTCATCCATGTAAGCTTCTACATTTCTGTGCATTTGTGGCTCAAAAGCGTCATGGACTACTCTTGCAAACGTTGAACCAACATTCTTCAAACCGAAAGGCATCCGTATGAAACAGTATGTGCCACATGGTGTAATGAATGCGGTTATCTCTTCATCCTCTTCTGCCATGAAGATCTGATGATATCCTGAGTATGCATCAAGAAATGAAAGCAAATCACATCCAGCCGTGGAGTCAACAATCTGGTCGATCGTGGCAAGGGAAATGGGTCTTTGGGACAAGCTTTATTAACATCCGTGAAGTCAATACAAAGTCTCCATTTCCCATTTGCCTTATGCAACTACGGATTGGCCAACCACATGGGATGGAGCACTCCTCGACAAGGCCTGCTGCTTCCAACTTCTTGATCTCTTCGCAATGAACTCTTGGCGCTCCTTGCTGCTTCGACTTTTTGCTTGCGGGCGCGCGCGAGGACAGACAGCTAGGTGGTGCTCAATTACTCACAGGAACACGGGGATGTCGGGACGGTTGCCATGCAAACACATCGACATTCGCCCGAGGAAAGCAACGAGCTCGCCTTCCTATTTAGGGTCGAGAGTGGCGATGGTGAAGGTACCACCAGTGCCGTCCTCCTTGGCGGGCACCTTCTTGGTCTTGGCGGAGCTGCCATCATCTTCTTGCACTTGCGGTGGATCTCGATGGTGCGTCCTCGACGATAGCGCAGCACTCCGAAGAGGTGCGCTTGCGGAGTGGGCATTAGAGCTCTTGCGGACTTGGTTATCTTCTTCTTCCTCCGGGAGCTTGATGACAAGTGACTTGCTACATTGCGATTCTGCCTCCGGTAAATCTTGTCGGCGCAGATAAGAGCATCTTTCTTGTCGCCATGAACAGAAATGACACTTATCGGGTCGGGCATCTTGAGAAAATTGTATGCATAATGAGAGGCTGCCATGAACTTGGCGAGTCTTTGGGCGGCCAAGTATTCCATTGTAGGGCAATGGGAAATCAGCAACGTCGAATGTGACCCTCTCAGTCCTGAAATTCAGTTCGCTGCCAAATGTTACCGGCAACGTGATCTTCCCTTTCGGCTTGCTCCTTCCTTGGTTGATTCCTTGGAAAGTGCCAGTCTCTTCGAGCTCGCTGTCAGGGATTTGAAGCTTCTGGAGCATTGCGGAGGAGATCAGGTTTAAGCCGGCCCCACCGTCAACTAACATCTTGGTGACCTTGAGGTTGCGGATAGTTGGTGAAACCAACATCGGCAAACACCCGACCGCAGTTACGCGATCAGGATGGTCCTCAATATCAAAGATGATAGGCGTGTTGGACCACTTCAGAGGTCTCGTGACTCTGGATGGTTCTGCTGCATTAACCTCCGCATCCATTGCTTGAGTTGGCGGTGCGAGGTATGCGAGAAGCACCACCGTCAACGCAGAGGACCTCCGTTGCTTTACGAAACTCCTGCTCATCAGCTTCGCCGTCTTCCATATCCTCATCGTCATCTTCGTCTTCATCCTTGTCGCGGCCCGGGAGGTCTGTCTCCCTTCTTTGCTGCTTGGCCTTGCCACGGCGTCCTCCCGGCGGGTCTCTTCTTGCTAGCTACCCCAGCACTTTCCTGGGCCTTCTCCTTGTCTACGCCGCTCGTGCCAGCCTTCTGCTGTTCTACAAGCTGCTCGACCTTCTTGCAGCTCTCGGAGGTCATGGCCCTTAGTGCGGTGAATCTTGCGATCTTGTTTGTTGGAGCTGTCATGCTTGTCGGCGGCCGCCACAGTGGCGGTCGGTGTCGTGACAACCTCCTTGCGGAGCCACCAACCTTGGCCTTCTTGGCGCCACCTCCGTTGCGGACTGCTTTCGACAACTAGTACCTCTTTGCTCTTCTTCTTTCATTGTTCCGCCGCCGCTCTTCTTTGCAGGCGGTCTCCTCCTTGTCGATCCTGCTTCGCATTCTCTCACAGGAGTCTTCTTCCTTCCTCGGCACGTGCACATTTGTCGGCCAATGCATACAGCTCACTGACGTCCTTGACTTTGCACATCACCATCTCCTCCCTCATCCTGAAGTTCCTTGCGATTACGATGAAACGGCTGATCACCGCGGGCAGGGTGGACATCCGGATGTTGTAGTGCACACGCTGAATCTCTGGATAAACTTGCGCATGGACTCTCCTTCCTTACAGGCGAGCGGGTGAAGGTCACTCTCTTGGCCATGAGGTTTGTGGCCGCTTTGTGAAGGCACCGACAAGCTGATGGCATAGATCTGCCAAGAAGATATGGGACTGTCCGGCAAGTGCATGAGCCAAGATCGACATTTGGCTTGAGTACCCGGGGGAAGTAGTTGGCGAGGATCTTGTCGTCTCGTCCCCCGCAGCCTGCACCGCGATGGTGTAGATCTTTGAGGAACTCCGATGGATGCGTCCTGCCATCATACTTCTCGAACGCGTCGGCGAAGTTTTTCTTGTCGGACCCTTTGGACTTGCCGCAGCTCACGAGTGAACACAGGGCAACCTACGCGTCACGGCAAGTCACTGGTTCCCCTGGCGCTTGCATGTCGACAGCGGCCCCAGCACGCTGGTCGGATTGACGCCGCGCTTCTCTTCAGCGCTCGATGCGAGTTCGAGCGTCTTCTTGTTGCCGTTCTTGAAGAACTTGGCGCTGATCACGGCGAGCTCGTGGATCCGATGTGCAGTGGAGTCGTCAAGGTGGATCCGAGGAGCTGGTGATCTTAGCCTTCGGGATGGAGAGTGCATGGTGGTTGCACCCCCATAGGTTTAAATCGCCACCGGCTCATGCCTTGTCGTCTTGCCGCGGCAAGGATGCGATTAGTTGCCGCGAATGTCGCCGTTAGCAAAGCGATGAGACTACGGATGGTGGCCCTCCATTCGTCGACCTTGTCAGCCGTTGGAGGTAATCCGAGTAGTTGAGCCAGCGCAAAGCTTCCGCTTGAGTGGTGGGAAAAGCGGTGCGAGGCGGGATGTGCTCGGACTTCTAAATACATTAGAAGGAGCAGCATCCGTCTAAGCGACCGTGCTCGCCCGCACCAGCTTTGTTGGCGCACAAGCTGCTCTTGGCGTCTGGATCCACCAGCTCGATCTTGTCCCAGCGAGCGCGCATGGCGCTGCGAGCACCATGGCGTTGTCGGTCTCGCGCCTCTGAGATGGGCCAGCGATGCGTATCCGGGCGCCGAGTCTGCGCCGCCTTGTCCTTGGACTTGGCAGCGTCGTGGGCTCCCTCGGCGACGCCGTTCCTCCGCCCGGCGTCTTCCCCACCACTCGTCGGCTCCGGTGGTGGTGGGTTTGACGCAGACGGCTCTCTTGCCGCCAAGCCTTCTTCTTCGGTGGCATGTTGATGAAGGTGATGAAGAAGTTGCTCGTGTGACGGCTGGATCAGGTTCACACAGCCTCGGCGCCCTACAGCGCCCAAAGATGTCGGGGAAGCTGATCGTGACCCACGAACACCTATGGGACTGGCGGACCGAGTCCCTTGTGGTTCGGTGGGGTGCGAAGATTGCACGAAGAGCGGATCGGCGATGCACACGAGCAGTTTACCCAGCCGGAGCTCTCCGGAGAGATAACACTCCTCTGCTGCTCGGTTGATTGTATTGTGTTCTTGCTAGGGGCAATGAGAGCTACAAAACCTGGCTTGAGTGTCTCTAGTCTCGAATGAGTCGAATAGGCGAACCCTTTCTCGTTGCACATGGGCCTCCTTTTATAGGCTCAAGGGGTCACCGGCAGGTGGCAGCGTAGATGAGGGTACAAATGGAAAAACGAGAGTTGGTACAATCGACTTGTACGATTATGCGATGCATTATACCTAACTCGGACGGCAAGGGACAAGATCAATAAATGCCCGTCCTGTCGCCTAAGCAATCTGTGAGGGACCGTCAAGTGCACCACCGTTTTCCACGATGGTAAGCTTGTCGGCGCCGCTGCTCGCTGCTCCCATGGCTGCACTGACCTCTTGACCTGCGCTGGAATGGCCCCATGGCGACACATTGGTGGATGAGCTGGAGCGGAGATGAAGAGAGGTTTACTGCCGGCTGAATCCTTGTCGCTTGGTAGCTTGTCGCTCACCAAGCCTTCCGACAAGCTCCTCTTGCCGGGTCTTGTTTCCTTCGTGCCTTGAGTGGTCTTCCGGCAAGCTCCTCTTGCCGGGCCTTGAATCTTTGTTCTTGAATGGCTCCAAAGGAGCCGCGGAGGACCTTGGTGGTCACTAGGCAAGCCTTGCCGCGGGGTGCTGCAACTGTCCGTGCACGAGTTCGGGATACTAGGGTACCCCTACTCTAGTACACCGACAGACTAGAAGATCTCTTGTCGTTGTAAGACCTTGACTTGGAGCTTCTTTCTTTGCTTCTACTTTTGTAGAATTTGTCGAAGTTCTTCACCATTAAGCTCAATTCTTCATTGAAGGTTGGTTTCTCACTTGATGATGTGGGGGCTTCACTTGAGGCTTTGTAAGCACCGCTTGACTTGTTGTGAAGTTCCTCCTTATCCTTGAGTGACATCTCATGAGCAACAATCCTTCCAATGACTTCCGTTGGCTTGAGATCTTTGTAGTTTGGTATCATTTGGATCAATGTGCACACGGTATCATACTTTCCATCCAATGCTCTTAGGATTTTCTTGATGATGAATTTGTCGGTCATCTCTTCACTCCCTAAGCCGGCAATCTCATTTGTGATAAGTGCAAGCCTAGAGTACATTTCGGCGACACCTTCACCATCCTTAATTTTGAACTTGTCAACCTGACTTTGGAGCACAACCAACTTGGATTCCTTGACGGACTGAGTACCTTCATGCATATCAATCAAAGTATCCCAAATTTCCTTTGCATTCTCAAGACGACTGATTTTGTTGAATTCTTCGGGGCACAATCCGTTGAAGATGATGTCACATGATTGAGCGTTGTATTGCAACATCTTCAATTCTTCCGCATTAGCTTCACGGTTCGGTTCTCTCCCATCGAAGAATTCACCTTGCAAGCCAATACAAATAATTGCCCAAGCAGTGCGGGTTATGTCCAAGAATATGCATTTTCATCTTATGCTTCCAACTAGCAAAATTAGTACCATCAAAGTAAGGACCTCTACGGTGATAATTTCCCTCGCTAGACGCCATACTCTCCTAGGTTGTGAAACCAAGGCTATGACCACCAAAAGCTATGGAAATCAAAGCAAATGGAGACCAAAGCTCTGATACCACTTGTAGGACCTTGAAGTATGTCTAGAGGGGGGTGATTAGACTACTTGACCAATTAAAATCTATGCCTTTTCCCAATTTTATAGTTTGGCAGATTTTAGCTATATTAGGACAAGTCAAGCAACCATCACACAATTCAAGCAAGCATGCAAAGAGTATATAGGCAGCGGAAATTAAAGCATGCACCTTGCAAGAAAATAAGGGGAAGGGTTTGGAGGATTCAAACACAATTGGAGACACGGATGTTTTTGGCGTGGTTCCGATAGGTGGTGCTATCGTACCTCCACATTGATGGAGACTTCAACCCACGAAGGGAGTAGCAGTTCTTGTGAGTCCACGGAGGGCTCCATCCACGAAGGGTCCACAAAGAAGCAACCTTGTCTATCCCACCATGGCCGTGCCCACGAAGGACTTGCCTCACTAGCGGTAGATCTTCACGAAGTAGGCGATCTCCTTGCCCTTACAAACTCCTTGGTTCAACTCCACAATCTTGTCGGAGGCTCCCAAGTGACACCTAGCCAATCTAGGAGACACCACTCTCCTAGAAGTAACAAATGGTGTGTTGATGATGAACTCCTTGCTCTTGTGCTTCAAATGATAGTCTCCCCAACACTCAACTCTCTCTCATAGGTTTTGGATCTGGTGGAAAGAAGATTTGAGTGGAAAGCAACTTGGGGAAGGCTAGAGATCAAGATTCATATGATAGGAATGGAATATCTTGGCCTCAACACATGAGTAGGCGGTTCTCTCTCAGAAATGGTAAGTTGGAAGTGTAGGTTCAGTCTGATGGCTCTCTCCACGAATGAAGAGGAGGTGGAGGGGTATATATTGCCTCCACACAAAATCTAACCGTTACACACAATCTACCAAACTCGGTGGGACCGAATCGTTAAACTCGGTCGGACCGATTTAGTAAACCTAGTGACCGTTAGTGATTTTCGGTGGGACTGACATGCATCTCGGTGAGACCGATATGGTTAGGGTTAGGGCATAACATAATCTCGGTGAGACCGATTACACAAACTCGGTGAGACCGATTTTGGTAATTAGCTAACCAGAGAGTTGGTCAGGTAAACTCGGTGAGACCGATTTGCTCTTTTCGGTGAGACCGAAATGTTACAAAAAGGGAAACAGAGAGTTTACATTGCAACCTCGGTGGGACCGATCCGCTCTTTCGACGAGACCGAAAAGTTACGAAAGGGAAACAGATAGATTACAATCCCATCTCGGTGAGACCGAGATCCCTATCGGTAAGACCAATTTGCTTAGGGTTTGTGGCAGTGGCTATGACTTTTGGAATTGGTGGCGCCGGATAGAAAGAATCGGTGTGACCGATTTTGGCTTTAGTTTTAGGTCATTTGTGGATGTGGGAAAGTAGTTGAGGGTTTTGGAGCATATCACTAAGCACATGAAGCAAAAGGCTCATTAAGCAACACCTCATCCCTTATTAATATTATTGGCTTTTCCTATAGACTCAATGTGATCTTGGATCACTAAAATGTAAAATGAAGAGTCTTGAGCTTTTGAGCTTGAGCCAATCCTTTGTCCTTAGTATTTTGAGGGATCCACTTTCATCATCCATGCCATGCCATTCATTGAGCTTTCCTGAAACAATAGTCTTGGAATAGCATTAGCTCAATGAGCTATATGTTGTTATGAATTACCAAAACCACCTAGGGATAGTTGCACTTTCAATATTTAAGATCTGTGAACTTCCTCCGAAGCAGAAAGGGCATTCCAGCCGCGATATCTCCGGCTTGACGTAGCTCCTCCTTCATAGCTCTCATCGTAGAGCGAGCATCCTTGGCCTTGGTGGTGGCCTTCTTCAGGTCCTCTTGCTCCGCTCGACCTTCTTTTTCAAGAAGCTCGCGCGGTCGATAGCATTCTTCAACTTCACGACCATCTCGGCCATTTCCCTCTTGCTTGGCGAGGAGCAGCTGTTCGACTTTTAGCTCTTGACGCCTTTAAAACAACCGCATCACTTTCTCGGCCTGCACCTTGGCTCGGGCAAGCTCATGAAGGTTCTCCATGGCAGCGGCACCATCTACATCAAGCATACATGATTGTAAGGCACGGGCATCAAGCTCCCTTACCAGGTGTCCGCGGAGAAACTGCATACCTTGTGACTCATCCAGCCGCTTATTGACAAGCGCGATGTCGGCATCCGCCACGTCAAGTTGCCGCTTTAGTTTGGCAAACTCATCAGTCCGGCTAGCCACCAGACGATCCACCACCTACATAGGAAGGGCGACATATTATAGCTGGGATTATGATCCTCGGCACGCCGTCATTTTTGACAACGCACCGAGTCTCAGGGGCTACTATCTACACATGGCGCATCTTATATATGCGGAACCGTCAAAAGGTACATCATTGCACGTACCTCAAAACCTGTCAGCAAACTTCTGGCAGTCTCGTACAACCCGCTTTCCGCGGATGAAATATTTTCAATCACCGTACCCATCAATGCACGGTGATCCTCTGAGATAGACACTCGCCTGAGCAGACCCTTCAACTCCTCCGACCGTGCACCAGGAGGTGCCGGACTCGTCTGATGGCCTTTTTCAAAGGCCGGACACGGAGGGCTCTGGGGGGCCCTACGACCACCCTTCTCCCCTGCCGGATTCGGGGAAACCCTCCGTGACGACACCTCAGGATCGTCCGCCTCGCTAGGCGGTACGGCAGGGGGAGGCGTTCCGCTCTCCATCATATCCAGACGAAGATCCCCCGAAGACGAGCTCTGCTGAGATGGGCTAAGATTCGAACTACAAGGTAAAATTTCGGTCATCTTCAGAGATAAAACAAGGATGTCTCTTATTTAAGAAAAAACTCCCCTCTCCACTTACGGCTCGCTGGAGGGCTGATCTCCTTGGGGAAATAATGCGGCCGGGGCATCTTCCGGCGCAGGACCCTCTGGCGAGGATTTCTTCCCGCGCTTTGAGGCCTTGGTGTCCGGATCTTCAGAGGCGGTCCTCTTCTCCCCTTGGATGGAGGGACTCTCGATCCCTCCTTGCTTGATAACCTCCTTCGCGGAGGCAGTAGCATCCTTGTTCCCCCCTTCGCCTTCTTCTAAAGGCGCAGCCTCCAGCATCTTGGTTAACACGGGATCCGGCGTGGTCTCAAGGAGGGGGGCCGGACACCTGATCAGTTTTGCTTTCGCTATCCACTCCTGTTTAGGGGACAGCTCTTTTAAGGGCAAGTTTATGATAAATATACGGATAGCGTGTCCGGGTACGGGACTACTTACTTGAGCATCCGGGCGATTTCAGCTCAGACCTGCATCCTCGGTCAAGTCTGGACACATTGCTTGTGATCCGAAGAACAGTTTGTACATCTCCACGGGCGTTGCACCCATAAAATGTTGGAGGCTCGTGGTCCCTCGGATTGAACTCCCACAGGCGGAGGCGGCGTTCTGCAGGGGCAGGATCGGCGAATCAGCATGACTGCGTCACTACGACCAGATTGATCTCTCTCTAGGAGGTCTCGAATACGGCCTCGCAACAAGGGCACGTCCTTGGGCAGCCCCAGTCAAGCCTTTATTGACCCACGCGCCACCGTGGTGGAGGACCAGTGAAAGGCAGGTGGCGCCACCCATTTGGTGCCCACAGGGTTGTGATATAAAACCACTCTTGTTGCCATAGGCTGAGCTCCTCTTGAAAAGAGCCCTCGGGCCATGGGCGTCGGCATTCTTGCTTATAACATCCCCTCCGCTTTCTGCTTGTTGCCCTTGATCATCTTGGCTCTACCTTGAAGGTCTTGAGCCACAATCCGAAGTGAGGGTAATGCGGAGGAAGGCTTCACACGACGATGAATGAGGAGATGTGGATGATGGACTCGGATCCAAGTCGTGAAATTCCAGCGTAATAAAACATGAGCCCCTCGCGAAGGGGTGCATCCGGGAAGCCTAGGCCCGAAGGAAGTGAGACGCGAACACCACGCTTTCCTTTCGGCTTGGGAGTGGGAATAACCTGCCCTTGAGCAGGCAACCTATCTGAATTTCGCGGTTAGATACAGCATCTCTTAGCTTTAAGGCGTCTTCTTCCGTGGCGGAGGAAGGCATCCACCGACCTTGGAGGTCGAGCGGACATCATTGAAGGTGCAGGCGCTGAATCTGGAGCTTTGGGTGTTGGAACTCTAAGCGAGGGGCGGATTCGATGGAGATTGAGAAAAGGAGCGGGGCCTTGGTCTCTTTATAAAGAGGTTGAATACGAGAGCCCTCCCGTGACCGTTCGGGACTCGCCGATAGAGGAGGCGTGCCAGCGAACCTTTGTTAGGTTACTACGCCCGTATTGATGAGAATCCCGGAATAAGGGGACACGATCTCTGCTTTGACAATACGTGCCAAGGAAACCGCCTCGCTAAACGCGCTGAGGTGGGACAGTAAAAACGATTCGAATAAAGGCTTGGTTGTGGTGTGTTGTCATGCCGCGGAATACGTCAGCAGATTTGAACTTGTGTAAATGTTATTCTCTCTACGGTGGTATGTGGAACTTATTTTGCAGAGCCGGACACTATCCTTGTGTTCAAAATCTTCTAAGAAATATTCGGAGGAGGAACCCGCCTTGCAATGCCTAAGACAATATGCACGCCGGACTCGTCGTCATTGAAGCCAGTTCGAGGGGCTCTTGAGAGAGTCTGGATTAGGGGTGTCCGGATAGCCGGACTATGACCTTTGGCCGGACTCTGGACTATGAAGATACAAGATTGAAGACTTCGTCCGTGTCCGGATGGAACTTTCCTTGGCGTGGAAGGCAAGCTTGGCGATATGGATATGTAGATCTCCTACCATTGTAACCGACTCTGTGTAACCCTAACCCTATCCGTGTCTATATAAACGAGAGGGTTTTAGTCCGTAGAAACGAACAACAATCATACCATAGGCTAGCTTCTAGGGTTTAGCCTCTACGATCTCGTGGTAGATCTACTCTTGTACTACCCATATCATCAATATTAATCAAGCGGGGTAGGGTATTACCTCCATCGAGAGGGCCGAACACAGGTAAAAACATCGTGTCCTTGTCTCCTGTTACCATCCGCCTAGACGCACAGTTCGGGACCCCCTACCCGAGATCCGCCGGTTTTGACACCGACAGCTACAAAAAGGATTCGGCCACCTTTCTGCACTTTATTTACTCTTGTTACTTGTTACCCGTTACAAATTACCTTATCACAAAAATATTTGTTATCGATAATTTCAGTGCTTGCAGAGAATACCTTACTGAAAACCGCTTGTCATTTCCTTCTGTCCTCGTTGGGTTCGACACTCTTACTTACCGAGAGGACTATGATAGAACTTCTTTTGATGATTGCTTGAGGAACCTTGATCAAGTTTTGCAGAGATGTGAAGAAACTAATCTTGTCTTGAATTGGGAGAAGTGCCACTTTATGGTTAATGAAGGTATTGTCTTGGGGCATAAAATTTCTGAAAGAGGTATTGAAGCTGATAAAGCTAAAGTAGATGCTATTGAAAACGTGTCTTGTCCTAAGGACATTAAAGGTACAAGAAGCTTCCTTGGTCATGCCGGTTTTTATAGGAGGTTCATTAAGGACTTCTCTAAAATTTCTAGGCCTCTAACTAATCTCTTACAAAAAGATGTTACTTTTGTCTTTGATGATGATTGTGTAGAAGCATTTGAAATACTTAAGAAAGCCTTGATTTCTGCACCTATTGCTCAGCCACCTGATTGGAATTTACCCTTTGAAATTATGTGTGATGCTAGTGATTATGCTGTAGGTGTTGTTCTAGGACAAAGAGTCGATAGGAAATTAAATGTTATCCAATATGCTAGTAAAATTCTAGACAGTGCCCAAAGGAATTATGCTACTACTGAAAAGGAATTTTTAGCAGTTGTATTCGCTTGTGATAAGTTCATACCTTATATTCTTGATTCTAAAGTAACTGTTCACACCGATCATGCTGCTGTTAAATATCTTATGGAAAAGAAAGATGCTAAACCTATACTTATTAGATGGGTTTTCCTACTACAAGAATTTGATTTGCATATTATTTATAGAAGGGGAGCTGAGGACCCCGTTGCAAACAACTTGTCTAGGTGTCACGCCCAATATGCGACCCTATCCAAAAGGAACTCGAAGGTCCCACCAAGGATAGACCCGCATATTGAAACGCTTTTGCAAGGTGGATATCATTACATCAACATTACATAATAGATGGGGATACATACATAAGGCACAAGTGCCACAAGAATACATGAACATCATATACAAGATCAACATCCGACTACAGATGAAACATAAACAGAAGCTCAAATGACATCCACCCTGCTAGCCCAGGCTGCCGACCTGGAACCTATCCCCTGATCGAAGAAGCAGAAGAAGAACTCCAACACAAATAAACATCGCTCTCGCGTCATGATCATTGCATAACCTGTACCTGCAACTGGTGGTGTAGTAATCTGTGAGCCACGAGGACTCAGCAATCCCATTACCATGGGTATCAAGACTAGCAAAGCTTAAATGGGAAAGGAAGGGGTAAAGTGGTGAGGTTGCAGCAGCAGCTAAGCAAATATGGTGGCTAACATACGCAAATGAGAGCGAGAAGAGAAACAAAGGAACGGTCGTCAACTAGTAATGATCAAGAAGTGATCCTGAACTCCTACTTACGTCAAACATAACCCAGAAACCGTGTTCTCCTCTCGATCAACCCCGAAAAGAGACACTCACGGTTACGCACATGGTTGGTGTATTTTAGAATAGTTTGCTTCAAATTTACTACAACGGATATTAACAAATTCCCATCTGCCACATAACCGCAGCACGGCTCTCGAAAGTTTATACCTGCGGGGTGTCCCAACTTAGCCCATGATAAGCTCTCGCGATCAACGAAGGATATTCCTTCTCCCGGAAGACCCGATCAGTTTGAATCCGGCTACAAGACATTCGACAGCAATAAAACATGACCAGCAAAGCCGCCGGATGTGCCGACAAATCCCGATAGGAGTCGCGTACCTCGTTCTCGATGCACCGGATAAGTCAAGCTACGAGTAAAACCAACCCTCGAGTTGCCCGTGGTGGCCCCAGCATCTGCTCGGTTTGGACCAACACTCGAAGGAGCACCGGCCGGGGGCTAAAATAAATATGACCCTTGGGCTCCGGAAAACCCAAGGGAAAAAGGGCATAGGTGAGGCAAATGGTAAAACCAATGTTGGGCCTTCTTTGGAGGAGTCTTATTCAAAGCGAACTGTCAAGGGGGTCCCATAAATCACCCGACCGCGTTAGGGACGCAAAATCCGGGAACATAATACCGATATGACGGAAACTAGGGCGGCAAGAGTGGAACAAAACACCAGGCATAAGGCCGAGCCTTCCACCCTTTACCAAGTATATAGATGCATTAATAATATAAGATATATTGTGATATCCCAACTAGTAAACATGTTCCAACAAGGAACAACATCTCCATGTTCAACAAGGAACAAACTTCATCTTCACCGCAACTAACAACGCTATAAGAGGGCTGAGCAAAGCGGTAACATAGCCAAACAACGGTTTGCTAGGAAGGGGAAAAAGGTTAGAGGCTGACATGGCAATTTGGGAGGCTTGAGGAACAAGTGATAGGTAGCGCAGCATAGCGATAGAACGAAACAACTAGCATGGCAATGATAGTAGTGAGATCCAGGGTAGTGGTCATCTTGCCTGAAATCCCGCAAGGAAGAAGAACGAGTCCATGAAGAAGATGAACGGAAGTAGCCGAACCAAGCGAAGACGAACGAATCCTCACGATCGCAACGAAACAGGAACTATCAAGAAGAAGCACATAACATAGTAAACACACCACACATGAATATGACAAGATGCACAACAAACATGATGCATGACAAATCTAGATGAGGCTACTCATGGCAAGAGATGATGCAAATAAGAGCAACACATCAAAGCAAGTTTAAATGAGGCCGGGAACAACATATAACAATTCCGGTAAGTCCTCATATGCAAATTTCGAAATTGGTCCAGATCTGAATAAACCTTATGTTCAAGTTGTTAAACAGCAAGTTAAGATGCACCACGATGATCTACACGAAAATCTAGTCAAGTTACATAAAAAGTTCATTAAATTGAGACTCGGCCTAGAAGATATGAGCAAAACAAGTTAAACATGGCATTGATGCAAAATGCATACAAACATCAAGCAAACACCTCAAAACAAGGATGCAACACGATAATATGAAACTACATGCAAAAACAAGCAAGTTTCATATAGAGCACACTCAAAATGGAGCATCGGTTCAACACATACACATGAAACAAGTCATGACAACAATCTGTCCAAAACAGCAAGTAGGCATATTGGAAGCATCAAAACAACAAGCTACAGCATCTCAACGTAATAACGAAAGGCATGGGCATGATGTACAGGTAAAGCATGACAAAACATGAACACTGAGCTATCTCCAGAAATCACTAGAACATGCTCAAAAACACATGGCAAGATTGCAAATAATAACAGTTTCAGACTTATCAGGAAATAACATCAGGTTGCAATGTTTAGAGCTATCAAACAACATGCTACAGGAACTTATCATGGCAAACAAAGGCATGGAATGAATCTACTAAATGCATAGATCAAATGTCCTTTAGTGACCATGAGCCAAAAAGGACCAGAAGATATGATGGCACCCATATAAACATGGCAAGTTATATTACAGATTCATACAAGGCAGGAACAACAATAAGTAGGCATGTTGGTGAGCTTGAACCACTCACCACAGAGCAATACTTGGCATGGCAAGGCAACTCACAGTAAGAAGACATGGCATAGAACCTATACATGGAAAGAACAACACCATAGCATACACGGATCAACAACAACAACCTTGGCAAAATTGAATAACATGTAAACAACCTGCCAGGAAACATTTTATAGCAACAGTAGAGCTCGATTGACTCAAGCTATGGCAGTCCATAATTTCAAACAAGGGCATGGATGGATAGAGAATAACCATATGTTCAAAACATCCTTACTGGAGTATCTCAAAATAAGCATGGATCTCTCGGTAGCATCAAGTTTATATGGCATAAAAATATCAATGAGCAGGGGTGAAATCAGCAACATCATGAAGCCTAGTTTGCATGCTTGTGCTAGTCACCGCAGAGATCACAAAAATACATGGCATACACCCCTGTAAAGATGGCATGGCATATTACAAAACACATGTATAACTCAAGTTCATAGGGTGCACACATCAATCATGGCAAAAATGACAAAAGTGCATGTTCTGATAAGAATCTGAAACTAACATCACATAGCCCTCTTCCAACAGCATTTAGGGCATCAAGATGAGCTCAAATGAAAATGATGAAATGAGATGAAATGATCTACTCTTCGAGACGAACAATTTGACATATTATACGCACAAAACGGAGCTACGGATGCAGAGTTATGATGCGATGAAAATGCAACAAAATGCTGACAGAAAAATGACTTAGACGAAAAAATCGGGGGGAGGAGAAGTCAACCGACGGAAATCGAGCATCGCGGATCCTTGCGGAGTTGGTCGTTGTGGGGAAGGAAGAAGGGCGGCGAGAGCTCCGGGCGGATCTCACGGATCCGGCGGCGGCGAGCCGGAGGGGCGACGGGAGGCGCGGAGGAGGAGCTGCGGCGTGGCGGGCGAGGCAGCGGCCGGGCGGCGGCGGCGGCCATCGAGGGCACGCGCGCGCGCGGCGGGCGACGACGCGGCGGCGGAGGGAGGCGGCCGGGCGGAGCTGGCGGCGGCGGGCGATTAGCGGCGCGGGCCGGGCGGGAGCCGGCCGAGAGGCGGGCGGCGGCTGGCGGCGCGGCGGGCGAGATGGGCTCGGCGAGGTTCGGATCGACCGGGCGGGCGGATCTGGGCCGGGCGGCGGCGGCGAGGTGGGCGCTGGCGGCGTGACGTGGCGCGACGTGAGTGGAGGGAGCGGCGGCGGGTGACGTGGCACGCCCTGATTGGGCTGGGCGACGGTCCGTGAAGGGGACGATTTTAGGGTTTCGGAGGAAGAAGACCCGGATTTGAAGGGAGGCTTATTTATAGGTAGAGGGAGCTAGGAGAGTCCAAATGAGGTGCGGTTTTCGGCCACGCGATCGTGATCGAACGACCGAGAGCATGGAGGGGAGTTTGCTGGGTTTTGGGCCACTTTGGAAGGGTGTTGGGCTGCAAAGAGAAAGAGGCTGCTACGGTTACCCCGTTAACCGTTGGAGTATCAAACGACCTCCAAATGGCACGAAACTTGACAGGCGGTCTACCGGTGCTATACCAAGGCCTCTTGGCAAACCTCGGTCCATTCCGAGACCGTTTAACACCCGCATTTACTAAAAGAGGTAAAAAGGCGCCGGAGACATAGGAGTGCGGATTGCAAAACGGACAACGGGGAAAATGCTCGGATGCATGAGACGAACACGTATGCAAAATGAGATGCACATGATGACATGATATGAAATGCAGATGATGACATGGCAAAATGCAACATGCAAGCAAATGACATGGCAACGACGGCGAATAACTAGCAGACACCTGGCGCATCGAATCCGGGGCGTTACACTAGGTTAGAGAATGTTCGTGATGACCCACTCCCTATTGATGATAGCTTTCCTGATGAACAATTAGCTGTCATAAATGCTTCTCGTGCTACTCCATGTATGCTGATTATGCTAATTACATTGTTGCTAAATGTATACCACCTAGTTTCACATACCAGCAAAAGAAAAAGTTTTTCTATGATTTAAGACATTACTTCTGGGATGACCCACACCTATATAAAGGAGTAGATGGTGTTATTAGACGTTGTGTACTTGAGCATGAACATGAACAGATCCTACACAAGTATCACTACGAGGCTTATGGAGGACACCACGCTAGAGATAGAACTGCACATAAGGTATTGCAATCCAGTTTTTGTTGGCCTACTCTGTTCAAAGATGCCTGTAAGTTTGTCTTGTCTTGTGATGAATGTCAAAGAATTGGTAATATTACTAGACGTCAAGAAATGCCTATGAACTATTCACTTGTTATTGAACCATTTGATGTTTGGGGCTTTGATTATATGGGACCGTTTCCTTCCTCTAATGGGTACAAACATATTTTAGTTGATGTTGATTATGTTACTAAGTGGGTAGAAGCTATTCCAACTAGTAGTGTTGAGCATAACAGCTCTATTAAGATGCTTAAAGAAGTTATTTTTCCGAGGTTTGGAGTTCCTAGATATTTAATGACTGATGGTGGTTCACATTTTATTCATGGTGATTTTCGTAAGATGCTTGCTAAATATGATGTTAATCATAGAATTGCATCCCCATACCGCCCACAGTCTAGTGGTCAAGTAGAATTGAGTAATAGAGATATCAAATTAATTTTGCAAAAGACTGTTAATAGATCTTGAAAGAATTGGTCCAAGAAACTTGATGATGCATTATGGGCCTATAGAACTGCATATAAAAACCCTATGGGTATGTCTCCGTATAAAATGGTTTATGGAAAAGCATGCCACTTACCTATCGAACTAGAACATAAGGCATATTGGGCCATTAAAGAGCTCAATTATGATTTCAAACTTGCCGGTGAGAAGAGACTATTTGACATTAGCTCACTCGATGAATGGAGAACTCAATCCTATGAGAATGCCAAACTGTTTAAAGAGAAAGTTAAAAAATGGCATGACAAAAGGATACAAAAGCATGAGTTTAATGTAGGTGATTATGTGTTGCTATTCAACTCTCCTTTAAGATTTTTTGCAGGTAAACTTCTCTCTAAATGGGAAGGTCCTTACGTTATTGAGGAGGTCTATCGTTCCGGTGCCATAAAAATCAACAACTTCGAAGGCACGAATCTGAAGGTGGTGAACGGTCAAAGAATCAAACATTATATCTCAAGTAATCCCATAAATAATGAAACTAATGTTATTGACACCGTGACCCCGGAGGAGTACATAAGGGACACTTTCCAGAACATTTCAGACTACGAAAAGGAATAGGTATGTGGTATGGTAAGTAAACCGACTCCAAAACAGTTCGAATGGCAATTTTTCTTCGTTTTGGAATATTTAAGAAAATAGGAAAATAAGAAGTAGTTCGGGAAGGACATGAGGCGTCCACGAGGGTGGAGGGCGCGCCCCCTGCCTCGTGGGCACCTCGTGTGCTCTCCGGACTCCGTTTTCTTGCACGATACTTCTTTTGGTCGGTAAAATTTCATTATATAATATCCCGAAGGTTTTGACCATCGTATAACGCAAATATCCTCCGTTTTTATTTCGAGCTGTTTTTCTGACAGATCTAGATCACCATGACGTCTCCAAGTGCCCCCAAGGACAAGTTCTTTGAGAAGGTCATCAAACCCTACCTTGCGGAAGTGCTGCAACATCCTCAAACCATTGAGATGCGTGAGGGGTTGCTGCACATCCGCGATGTTGAGGGACCAAGGAGGATCGGAAGCATGGTGTAACACCCTGGATGTAAACTTCCCCTTTTGGGCAATATATCAATTTGACCTCATCCAAGTCTTGTGGGTTTTTGTCATGCTTGGCCTCTTTTGTTTGGTTATGTTGGGTTTTTCTCTTTTCTTTGTTTTGCTCTTTTACCATATTGCATTTGTGTCTCTTGTCATCTTGCATTCCATTCTTATCATGTGGTTGTGGTGTTCTCCCACTTGTCATGTTGTTGCATGTTTCATTCTCTACTTGCATTACCATCTCCTCCTTCCCTCTATTTCTTTCCTTGTCAAGTGCTATTTTTCCTTTCTCAATTAATGTTCATCTTCTCCCTGCAAATCTTGCTCTTTGCACTAAACCTCTCTGCAAAATATCTCCTCATTTGAAGTTGTTATGGTCAGGTTCAAAAATGACACAAGTTTGAAATATTTCCAAACTTGTCTTATTTTTCTACCTCTAAAAATGTCCATTACAATTTATTTAAATAGTGGAGAATTCCAGGAGTTTGGGGATATTTTCCTTTCACTCAAACTCTTTTCATTTCTTTCTGTACTTTCTTTTCTCTTCCTTTTGATTTTTAAAAGGAGAAAGAAAGGAGGCAGCAGCGATGGCAGCCCAGTGAGTCCCTCTCCACAGGCCCCGGCCACCCCGAGCCGCCCAGCTCCCTCAGCCCGCAGCCCGAGAGAGAGAGCGCGCCAGCCCGCTCGCTCTCTCCTCCTGCCTTCGCGCACCCGCAGCCGCACTTACCCCCGCTAACTCCCGTCCACGTGGACGCGCCGGTCCCGCCAGGCAGCGTCAGCGCTGTGCACCTCACCCACCTTTCCCTATCCTCTCGCCATCGCCATGGGGACCCCGAGCACGAGGGAGCGTGAGTTCGACCCCGTCGCCCTAGCCCCCTACTTATCCCCTCTCCGTGTCCAACCGACCCCTAGGGTTTCCCTCTCCCTCTCGCCGCCGCCGCCAGGTAAGAGAGCCACCAGATTCGCCGCCCGCTCCGTCCGGCGCAGCGATCAGGGAGCAGCCTGTCGCCGGGCGTGCTCTCCGGCCACCCCAACCCTACGGCCCGTGTCCATCGTCTTCCTCGTCGTCGACTTCGTCCACGACGTCGACTACGGGTGCCCGGATCGCCAAGTTCGTCGACGTCCCTGCTTCTGTCTTCTTCTCGGCCAGGAACCCGGCGAAGTTCAGAGCACGACTTCATCGTCGCAGGATCCCCTCCGTCGCCGTTTTCTTGTCCTTGGGTAAGGAGGTATAACCAATTCCCTCCCTGCTCCGTCCTATCATCGATAGATCACCATAGGCGCTGTTTTGACTCGGTCTTTTCCCGTGCTCCCGGTGCTCCGGCGAGGCCTGCACGCCTTGTCCCCGTGTGTGTCCGTGCGGCAGCGCGCCCGCGCGTTCTTCCGCTTCGGGACCCCAAACTCCTCTCCTGCACACACACGCACGCACGCCTCGGCGATGCAGCAGCTCACGCCAGGCTGCTTTAGCTAGCGTCGCCGTGTCCGTCGCCACGACCGGAAACCCCTGCCCACACGCACACCCACTCGTGCGCGCACGTTCCCCCTCCGCACCGTTCGACCACCGCCCGGGAGTTCCCGCACACCCGCCGGCACCTCCTGAGCCACGCTGTAGCCGCCGTTGCCTCGCCGGCGTCGTCGTTTGTTTCTCTGCCTCGTGTAGGGCCTGGTAGTTTTGGTCAAGTAGGCCGCGTCCCTGATCCTTACCGAACCCCTAGCCTAGCCGAGCTGGTTTGACCCCCGCTCTCTCACCGCGGCGACACAGGTTCAATCCCAGCGCGCCCCCCTTTTATTTCTGTTTCGCTCTTTCTCGGTTCGTCTCCTCTGCAGTAGCAGTAGTTAAGGGCCCGAGGCCTTTCTCTGTCAGTCATCGCCACCCAGCCCAGTGGTAGCAGGGGCAGGGTTCCAACGGGGAGACCCGGGTTCGATTCCCCCCGAGGCTGGATTTCTTCCCCCCCTTTTTAAACCCACATTGCCACTGTCTCTATGACAGTAGGGCCACCCTGTCAGCCTCTCAGCGCCCTCCTCCATTCTTATTTTTTTTCCATTACCCCACGTTTCCATTTCCAGCTTTGTTTCCTTTTCTGTTTTAGGCAAGTCCATTTCTGGACATTTCCAAATCTGGAAATTGCCATTTCTGTTAACTTCCAGTTTAGGCAGGTTTTGACTTAATGCTTTTGTGATGATTTCTCTACTGCAACCCTAACATATTATATATGTTTTTGGGGTAGAAAAATCCCACCAACTCAGTGGTGGCATTAGTTTCTGCATTTGGGCAAGTTTATGATCATGCCTTTTTGCATCTTGTTTATGTGTTTTTTTGCATTGGGCATATTTATTTGCTTTATGCTTTGAGGTAGTTTGCACACGTGCATGGCTTTGTACATCATGCGGTTATGTAGGTTTCTCACCTTTCTTGTTTTGCCCGCCATATCCAACCCGTGCATCCGATTCCGGTGATCTCTATATCGATTTCTACTGAAATCATCTCATCTTTCGATGGCATGCTTGGTTTGCCAAGATGATGCCTAGTTTTTCAATTACCTTCCGGCCTTTTATCGCTTTGCATATCCCATCATGCATATCATGTCATGTTTTGCATCATGTTGATTGTGCATTGCACCGTGATTTATTGTGGTTCCTTGTTTGTGTTGTTGTTTTGGGTAGAGCCGGAGGCGAGTACGTGAACGAGGAACCTGTTGAGAACGTTTTCGAGGATCAAGCTTTCGACAACTCTGAGAACATTGCAGGCAAGATGACCATACCCTCGAAATCACTTCTATCTTTGCTTTGCTAGTTGCTCGCTCTTTTGCTATGCCTATGCTGCGATGCCTACCACTTGCTATATCATGTCACCCATATGGCCATGTCAGCCCCTAACCATCCTTTCCTAGCAAACCGTTGATTGGCTATGTTACCGCTTTGCTCAGCCCTCTTATAGCGTTGCTAGTTGCAGGTGAAGCTGAAGTTTGTTCCTTGTTGGAACATGGAGATGTTGTTCCTTATTGGAACATGTTTACGTGTTGGGGTTATCACAATATATAAATATATCTGCTATGTTTAACACATCTATATACTTGGTAAAGGGTGGAAGGCTCGGCCTTATGCCTGGTGTTTTGTTCCACTCTTGCCACCCTAGTTTCCGTCATACCGGTGTTATGTTCCTTGATTTTGCGTTCCTTACGGTTGGGTGATTTATGGGACCCCTTGACAGTTCGCTTTGAATAAGACTCGTCCAGCAAGGCCCAACATTGGTTTTACCATTTGCCACCTAAGCCTTTTCCCCGGGTTTCGCGAGCCCGAGGGTCATCTTTATTTTAACCCCGGACCAGTGCTCCTTGGAAAGGCCCAAACTCGAACTGAGCCTGCAGGGGCCACCACGGGAAACTTCGAGGCTTGGTTTTACTCGTAGCTTGTCTCATCTGGATGTGCCACGAGAACGAGATATGTGCAGCTCCTATCGGGATTTGTCGGCACAACCGGGTGGCTTTGCTGGTCTTGTTTTATTGCTGTCGAAATGTCTTGTAGTCCGGGATTCCGAGATTGATCGGGTCTTCCCAGAAGGAATATCCTTCGTTGACCGTGAGAGCTTATAATGGGCTAAGTTGGGACACCCTGCGAGGTAATATCTTTGAAAGCCGTGCCCGGTTATGAGGCAGATGGGAATTTGTTAATGTCCGGTTGTAGAAAACCCAAAGTTGACCTCAAATAAAATACACATCAACGCGTGTGTAACCGTGATGGTCTCTTCTCGTGGTCAGGAAGTGATCACGATGTTGGAGTTATGTCGGCGTAAGTAGTTCAGGATCACTTCTTGATCGCTACTAGTTTCACGACCGTGCTTTGCCTCTCTTCTCGCTCTCTTTTGCGAAGTAGCCACCATATATGCTAGTCGCTTGCTGCAGCTCCACTTTACTTCCATGTCCTTCCTATAAGCTTAAATAGTCTTGATCTCGCGGGTGTGAGATTCTGAGTCCCGTGGCTCACAGATACTTCAAAACAGTTGCGAGGTTCCGATGAGGCGGTCAGGGTGATTCAACCGAGCTCAAGTGGGAGTTCGACGAGGCGTGGTCGTTACTATGTGTATTTCCCAGATGATCGATAGTGGTGCCCGGTTGGGACGATTCGGGATCGTGTAGCATTTGGGGTATCTTCTTTATTTTGGTTCCGTGGTCGGACCTTGAGTGTACTCGAATGATGGATGTTTATTTATGTCTTGTGTGAAGTGGCATTGTAAGCCAACTATGTATCTTTCCCTTAATTATTACATGGGTTTGTGTGAAGATTACCTCACTTGCGACATTGCTTTCAATGCGGTTATGCCTCTAAGTCGTGCCTCGACACGTGGGAGATATAGCCGCATCGGGGGCGTTACAAGTTGGTAATCAGAGCCTTCCCCGACTTAGGAGCCCCCTACTTGATTGTTTGCTGACGTTGTTGAGTCTAGAATGGAAAATGTTTTGAGTCTTAGGATTATATATATCGGAGAGTAGGATTCTTTTTACTTCCAGTCCTTAAATCGCTCTGGTGAGGTATCCCGACGTAGAGTTTTGACTCTTCTCTTCTCAAATTTCACTAAAAATTTTTTAGGATCACGTGGGTATCTTGGAATCGTTCGATGGTTTTGTGAAGAGAACATTGTTCTTGGTGCCTCGACATTTAGGGGTTGTGGCGGTGTCCGGGGAGTCGAGCTCCGAGGTGTTGTCGTCACAATTTTATCGTTGCGATTCGGAATACACGAGTTTTGTCGACATCGAAATCTCTTTTGTGCGATTGTTGGTGAGATAACCACGATAGCCCGATCTTGTGGCGAGTGGGAGTATTGCCATGACTTGTATAACGGATGTTTTTCAAGGTCGAGGTACCACGATTTCGAGGATTTCTTGGTTATGTGTTGACGGATGGATACAATTGGATCTAGGTATTGTTATTTTGGGTGATATATTTTGTGTCCCTGTATCCCCAACACCAGTTGCATAACCAGAAAGTTTCGGGAGTTTATAGGTGGGAATTCTAGTAGCTTACGGGATATTCTTTCCGACGGATGTATGATTTGAGATTGGGGTTCAACGTCTAGTGGTCCGCCCATTCACGGTCGATTCTGATGGTCGCGAGGCGTCTTAAAGAATCCTTGGCTATGCTGATTCGGGGACGTCTTGTTTGTCATTCGTGACATCCGCTATACGTCGTGTCCGTGTGGGCCCCACCACGAACACTTTGAGCGAAATCTCTATCATGTGTTTGTTCCGGCTCATTCTAGAAGCCAACCTTTTGTTTTCATTTGTGATATTTGAATTGTTTCTAAGACAGATGTTATTTCCATATCCCTTATCTAAGTGGCTTCTCACCTTAATGGATGTGTGATGATTATCTTTGGAATTCATTCGTTCATTCTTGTTCGAATGTTTATTGTGAAGACTATATGTTGCAATTTCTATCCGTTGATTCTACTTATCAATTTGTCTATCAAAGGACTAACGGATGTCACCCTCTTCAGGATGGCTCCGCCAACGCGTCTGAATCCGGATCACAATGATGGGGATCGGTCAACCTCCACCTCCACCTCCGCCTCCGAAGCACGGCAAGCTATCATGGCAGCCACCAATGCCAATGCTCGATGATTTTGCAGCTCTTGCAAGAACGTACTCAGGGCAAGGCAATCAAGGCAATCAAGGCAATCAAGGTCAAGGCAACCATCAGCCACACTTTGCTACTCTCGATCGGTTCCTCGCTAATCACGAAGTCTTTCGGTTTACGTGTTGAGGCTCTGAGATCTTGACGATTGGTTAGTGGACATCTGCAAGCACTTTGGTAGTAGCAATGTCGGACTGAGGACTTTGTCAAGTTTGCATCGTTTCAACTCAAGGATCAAGCTGCTGAGTGGTACCGACAATACAAAGATTCGAGAGGAGGTCGTGTCATTACAGGATGAGTTCGCCGTGATTTGAGCTCATCACATTCAAGAGTGTTGTTGAGAGCAAGCGTGAGGAGTTCCGCAATCTCAAGCAGGGCAACATGTCTGTCTATCAATACAATATCCAGTTCGAGCTTCGCTCGTTTTGCTAAGCAAGATGTACACGATGAAAGGAGTATGATCTATCGATTCGGAGGTGGTGCGAGAGAAGATCTGCAATTACCTCTTGTCTGTTTGAGCGAGATAAGTATGATGATTTCTACAACATGGCTCTCAAGCAAGAAGCGGCACAACTCAAATCGAGGCTTCTAAGAAGAGAATCGGGGATGCAGTTCAGTCCTCCTCGTCCTCTCAAGCGGCAGCCAAGCAGCGAAGTTTTACCTGCCCCTCCTCCATTCCGTCGGCCTTACCAGCGAGAAGAACTCGGTGGCGTGGATCTTCCCACCCACCCAACCCAAGCTATCGAAACAAGTCTAATTCTCAAGCTCCAAGGTCAAGTGCTCCTTACCACCGTCCGCTCTCGAGGTCACTTGCAACAAGTGTCGCAGAAGGATCACTATGCAAACAAGTGCTTCAACGAGGCGTCTTCCGCCTCCTCCTCTGTGAAATCTTCCAGCAATGCGGTGGTCAAGCATAATCCCAAGTTTGCAAAGGTCAATATGATGAATGCAGCTCAAGCGGAGAGTCTTCGATGTGTTAATGGGTAATCTCTCGATTAATGATATTCCTGCAAAAGTCTTATTTGATCTTTGGTGCATCGCATTCTTTCATGTCATACCCTTTTGCATCGAAGCACAATTTTGATACAGAGGCATTACCTCAAGCTATGCAAGTTGTTTCTCCGGCGAAGCGTTTGAGATCTACCATGTTGGTTCCGAATGTCGGTATCAAGATGGGCGATTATAGATTTCTGGCTAAACCAATTGTTCTTGGTGACTCGGATATTGATCTTATTCTCGGAATGGACTGGCTTTATCAGCACAAAGCTCAGATTGATTGTGCTGCCAGGGAAATTCAATTGACTCATTCTTCTAATGATGTGATCATCTATGCCGCTCGTGATGAAACCATTCGGTTGTTTTCTCTCAATGAGAAGGGCGAACTGAATGCCATCTCTCAATTCGATCGTTTGTGAGTACCAAGATGTCTTTCGGAAGAGCTTCGGGTATGCCTCCTCATCGGCGATTGAGTTCGTTATCGATCTTGAGCACGGCATTGAACCCGTTTGCAAGCGTCCATACAAGCTTGGACCTGATGAGCTGAAGGAATTGAAGAAGCAGCTCGATGAACAAGAGCGTCTGGTCGATCGGACCGAGTTCATCTCCTTGGGGTTGTGGTGTTCTTTTGTCCGGAAGAAGGATGGCGCGGACCGACTTTTGCGCCGATTACCGTCCATTGAATAAGAAGACAATCAAGAACAAGTATCCACTTCCCAACATCAATGAGCTTTTCGAGCAACTCAAAGGTGCTACGATGTTCTCCAAGCTTGACCTTCATTATGGGGTATCATCAGATTCGCATTCGTGAACAAGATATTCCCAAGACAGCATTGAACAAGCTTTGGTTCTTATGAATATCTTGTCATGTCTTTCGGCCTTGTCAATGCTCCTCCAACTTTCTCTCGGATGATGAACTTCATATTCAACCCCTACACCAATGAATTCGTCTTGGTCTATCTTGATGATATTTTGGTCTTCTCCAAGAATAAGAAGGATCATGCCAAACATTTGCGATTGGTGCTAGACAAGCTCGAGAGTATCAGTTCTATCTGAAGTTCTCCAAATGTGAATTTTGGCTTGATGAAGTGCTTTATCTTGGTCATATCATCTCTGCCAAGGGCATCGCTGTTGATCCCGAGAAGGTGTCCGCAATTGTGAATTGGGAACCTCCTCGAATGTCAAGCAGCTCCATGATTTTCTTGGTCTTGCAAGCTATTGCGAAGATTCGTTGAGAACTTCTCCAAGATTGCGAAGCCTCTTTCCAACCTCCTCCGAAGCATGTGAAGTATGTCCGGTCTCCCGAATGTGGCGTTGCTTTCAATACCCTCAAAGAGAAACTCGTCACAGCTCTGTTCGACTCCTCTGATGAATCCAAGCCATATGAAGTTTTACGTGATGCTTCTCTTCAAGGTCTCGTGCTGTGTTAATGCAAGAGAAGAGAGTTGTGGCTTATACCTCTCGCCATTGAAGCCCAGCGAGAAGAACTACCCCACTCATGATCTTGAGTTGGCGGCAGTTGTCCATGCATTGATAACGTGGAGACATCTCTTGTTGGGAAGGAAAGTGGACATTTTCACGATCACAAGAGTCTCAAGTACATCTTCACTCAGCCCAACCTCAACCTCGAGCAGACTCGATGGGTGAAATGATTCAAGAGTACAACCCAAGTATTGAGTATACTCGGGCAAAGCCAATGTCATTGCAGATGCTTTGAGCAGGAAAGCTTCTTTACAGAGCCTAATCCTCAAGCCTTTTCAGCGGATCTCTGTGAATCTTTCCATAAGCTGAATCTTCAAGTTGTTCCTCAAGGCTTTCTTGCCAACCTCATAGTCTCTCCTACTTTGGAAGATCAGATTCGTGAGGCTCAACTTCGGATGCCATGGTGAAAAAGGTGAAGCGTGGTATCGACAAGGGCATTTCCAAGTACAAATGCTTCCACGTTGATGACAAAGACACTCTGTTCTTTGAGGACGGATTGTGGTTCCTAAGGGTGATCTGCGAAAAGTCATTATGAGCGAGGCTCACAATTCGCTTCTATCCATTCATCCCGGAAGTGCGAAGATGTACCATGACCTCAAGCAGTCATATTGGTGGACTCGAATGAAGCGAGAAATTGCTCAATTCGTGAATGAGTGTGATGTCTGCAGAAGAGTAAAAGCGAGAACACCAAAGACCAGCTGGTCTCCTCCAACCTCTTGCTATTCCTGAATGGAAGTTTGATCACATTGAAATGGACTTCGTGGTGGCTTTCCAAAGTCCAAGCGTGGAAATGATGCTATCTTCGTTGTCATTGACAAGCTTACTAAAGTGGCTCATTTTCTTCCTATCAAAGAATCCATCACAGCAGCTCGGTTGGCGAGCTATACACCTCGATTGTGTCCTTGCACGGCATTCCCAAGTGATCTCTTGGACCGTGGCAGCATCTTTACCTCCAAGTTTTGGGATTCTTTTGAAGGCCATGGGCACCAACATTCGTTTCAGCACAGCTTTCCATCCTCAAACAAGTGGCCAAGTCGGCGAGTTAATCAAATTCTTGAAGATATGCTCGGGGCTTGTGTCATTTCCTTCGATATGAAGTGGGAAGATTGTCTTCCATATGCGAGTTCTCTTACAACAACAGCTTCCAAGCAAGTTCGGCAAGGCCCCATTCGAAATTCTCTATGGCGAAAGTGCCGTACTCCTCTCAATTGGTGCGAGACAGTGAGCGCCAACTTCTTGGCAATGACTTGATCACGAAGCGGAAGAAATGTGCCAAGTCATTCGTGAGAATCTCAAAGCCGCGCAATCGCGCGGAAAGAGCTATTATGATGATAAGCACCGTGATGTGGCTTTTGAAATCGGAGACCATGTCTACCTCCGCGTCTCTCAATGAAAGGCACTCGTCGCCCGGTATCAAAGGAAGCTTGCCCCTAGATCGTGGGTCCTTTCAAGATCATTGGGAAAAGAAGCGATCTAGCCTATCAACGAGCTTCCATCCAACTTTGCAAGCGTGCGATGTGTTTCACGTGTCACAGCCTTCGCAAGTGCTTCAAGACTCTGAGCGCACTATCAACTTCAAGAGATTGACCTTCAAGAAGATCTCTCTTATCATGAGCACCCGTTGCTATTCTTGAAGAAACCGAGCGCAAGACTGCAACAAGTCAATCAAATTCCTGAAAGTGAAGTGGTCACACCATTCCGACGAGAAGCTACACGGGGCGCGAGGATCACCTCCGTTCTGAGTATCAGGAGTTCTTTCAGTCCTAGATCTCGGGCGAGATCCTCTTGTAGTGGTGGAGTGTTGTAACACCACGGATGTAAACTTCCCTTTTGGGCAATATATCAATTTGACCTCATCCAAGTCTTGTGGGTTTTGTCATGCTTGGCCTCTTTTGTTTGGTTATGTTGGGTTTTCTCTTTTCTTTGTTTTGCTCTTTTACCATATTGCATTTGTGTCTCTTGTCATCTTGCATTCCATTCTTATCATGTGGTTGTGGTGTTCTCCCACTTGTCATGTTGTTGCATGTTTCATTCTCTACTTGCATTACCATCTCCTCCTTCCCTCTATTTCTTTCCTTGTCAAGTGCTATTTTCCTTTCTCAATTAATGTTCATCTTCTCCCTGCAAATCTTGCTCTTTGCACTAAACCTCTCTGCAAAATATCTCCTCATTTGAAGTTGTTATGGTCAGGTTCAAAAATGACACAAGTTTGAAATATTTCCAAACTTGTCTTATTTTTCTACCTCTAAAAATGTCCATTACAATTTATTTAAATAGTGGAGAATTCCAGGAGTTTGGGGATATTTTCCTTTCACTCAAACTCTTTTCATTTCTTTCTGTACTTTCTTTTCTCTTCCTTTTGATTTTTAAAAAGGAGAAAGAAAAGGAGGCAGCAGCAGCAGTGGCAGCCCAGCGAGTCCCTCTCCACAGGCCCCTATGCTTTGCCCCTGCACGGAGCTTGATTGCCTTCCAGGGTTTCCGAGTTTTGTCGTGTGTTTTGTTTTGTCTGTGCTTTCTTCTTGTCATCTCTTGCATTGCATCATGTCATCATGGCATTATATCATTAATTTTTAAAACTCTTCTAAATAAATTGCATGGATTTCTCGATCCATTTAAATCGAGGGGATTCACATGGTGTTTTCTCTTTATAACATATCCTCCCAATATTAGGGAGCTATATTAAAAAAATATTCCATTGTTTTGGAATCACCATAACCCACTTGCAAAATTCAATGCCCTTTCTACTTCAAGTTTGGTCCCCAAACCTTGTCATTTTATTTCATCATTTTCGGAGTTCCACAAAAATCCTTGGATCATTTTTGTTAAATTCCTCACATTTTTGCGAGCTCGGAAAAAATAATCCCCAGGTCAAACTCTTTCTCTAATTTTTTTCTTTTCTTCCCTTTCCTTTCTTTTCTCTGTTTTAAGTGTTTAGAGAGAGAGAGAGAGGAGCTAGAGCCCAGCCGGCCTCTGGCCATTTTCCTCTCCACCGGCCTCTCTAAGCAAGGCCCAAGGCCCAGCAACCCCCTGCCTTAACCCTAGCACCCTAGCCCGCATCTCTCTCCTCCCCTCGTCCTCCTCCTAGCGCCGCACGGTCAGCCCGATCCCCATCTCTCCCTCTCGATCCACTTCTCTCCTCCTCTCGTTCCCTCTTCCCGACCGCATCGCCAGGGAGCCCGAACCCCCGCTCGATCTCCTCGCCCCTCTTCCTTTCCCCTCGTCGCCCCTCTCCCTTTCCTCTCGCCGCCTCCTCCCTCTACCGGGCCAGGCCGGAGCCCCGTCGTTCTCCTCACCGCCGTCGTGCCATCCTCAGCCTCCTGCGCCCGTGCACCTCCTCTGCCTCGCCCCCTCCTCGCCGCGCCGAGCCCCGCGCCTGTCCGCCTCGGAGCCGGCCAGGCCCCCATCGCCCTCACCTGCTCCTCCTCCGCACGCCATGGCCGTGGACCGACTGCCCCGCCGCTCTCCCTCGCTTTCCCCCTCGTCGTCCTCTCCTCGTCGCCTCCTCGCGACCACCATGCCCGAGTCACCGCCGCGCCCTGCCATGGCCGCGCCTCCCTGCTCCACCTCGGGAGGTCCTGCCCGACGCCATGGCCGCCCCATGGAGTCCCGCCGGCCGGGGACCAGATGGGTCCCTGCCCCGCCTCTGCCTCGTTCGAGCAGGGTGGAGGAAGCGCCTCTGTTCGCCCCTCCCGTTGCTGCCAAGGCTCGGAAACCAGTGAAGCCCGAGGAAGCTTTCGTGGGTTTCGCCAAGTTCCCCTTCGAACAAAAGCACGACTACACGATGATGCGACAAGTGCCCCGACGATACGCCAAGTACCTCTACCGTCGTCGCCGGAAACGCCAAGTACCACTACGACCAGCGACCACCGAACCGGAAGCGACAAGTACCCGATGGCGTGTACCACTCATCGTCGACCCTCGAAGACCCGTGGACCCGAACATCCACGGGACTTGAACAACTACTTCCGATGGCGAGATGTACCACTACCATCGAGCGAGAATGTCTACTTCCACTCGCCGTGTCGACTACCATCGCGAGACCGCAAGTACCACGACAACCCGAAGGATTCGGACCCGTCAAGTACCTCTTGAAAACGAGCGTGAAACACTACTTCCTCTACCGTCACCGTGTACCACTACTTCCCTCAACGATCATCGCGAGAACGACTACTTCCTCTACTTCCCTCGACGACCCGTGAACGTCTACTTCCCTCTACGAAACGCTTTCCGCCCCGAACGCACGCTTCGAAGGTATAACCACCGAGATGACCGACCGTGATCGAATCATCCTTGCGATGCCCCTCTTTTGCCATGCCACCGTTCCGTGGGAACCCGGAATCCGGGATCACCCCACCATCTTGCATGACTCGCTTCCGTCACGTTTTCCTTTGTACCGATATCTCAATCGAGTTATCGGAACCGATATGTTGCCGTGGCACCATTTTCGGATTCGTTGCCGTGGCACCTTTCTTCCACCACGGTGACATAATGCTTCATAACATGCTCATGTTAACATTTTCATAAAAATTGCATAAACTTGCACATGTCATCCGCATCATGATAACAACATTTAAATGCTTATAATTGTTGTTTGCATTTATTTGCTTAAATGCCATGCTAAAATGATTTATTTCATAACTAAATAACCGTAGCTCCATTTTAAATAAATTATATATGTAAATGGGGTAGAAAAATGCATAGATTAACATGGTAGCATTACTTTGCGTGTTTAACAACTCTAAAATATGCTTTAGGTCAGATCTGTTCCAAATCCATAATTTGCATATGGGGATTTTCCGGAATTGTTGTTCGTTGTTTCCGGCCTCATTTAAACTTGCCTAGATAGGTAGTTTCAATATGTTTCACCTCTTGCCATGTTTAACAACATTTAATATTGTTGTGTACCTAATCAAGAGTGAACTAAATAAGTGTTGTGAAGTTTTGTCAATATGCAACCCGTTGCATATTGAGCTCCACTAATTTGTAGGATTGTTTGTGCATATTGCCATGCCATGCCTCTTTAAACGGACATGCATCATACTTGATTGTGCATCATGCCATATTTATGTGATGGTGTGTTTACTATGTTGTTTGCTTCTTTCGGTTTGCTTCTCTCGTTAACCGGTTCCGTTCGGAGTTGTGAGGATTCGTTCGACTTCGTCCGTTTGTCTTCTTCATGGAATCGTTCTTCTTCCTTGCGGGATTTCAGGCAAGATGACCATACCCTCGAAATCACTTCTATCTTTGCTTGCTAGATGCTCGCTCTTTTGCTATGCCTATGCTACGATGCCTACCACTTGCTATATCATGCCACCCACATTGCCATGTCAAGCCCCTGACCATCCTTTCCTAGCAAACCGTTGTTTGGCTATGTTACCGCTTTGCTCAGCCCCTCTTATAGCGTTGTTAGTTGCAGGTGAAGATGAAGTTTGTTCCTTGTTGGAACATGGAGATGTTGTTCCTTGTTGGAACATGTTTACTTGTTGGGATATCACAATATATCTTATTTAATTAATGCATCTATATACTTGGTAAAGGGTGGAAGGCTCGGCCTTATGCCTGGTGTTTTGTTCCACTCTTGCCGCCCTAGTTTCCGTCATATCGGTGTTATGTTCCCGAATGTTTGCGTCCCTAACGCGGTCGGGTGATTTATGGGACCCCCTTGACAGTTCGCTTTGAATAAGACTTTTCCAGCAAGGCCCAACATTGGTTTTACCATTTGCCTCACCTATGCCCTTTTTCCCTTGGGTTTCGGAGCCGAGGGTCATCTTTATTTTAGCCCCGGGCGGTGCTCCTTGAGTGTTGGTCCGAACTGAGCTACTGCGGGGCCACCTTGCGGCAACTCGAGGGTTGGTTTTACTCGTAGTTAGTCTCATCCGATGTTGCCCTGAGAACGAGGTACGTGCGACTCCTATCGGGATTTGTCGGCACATCGGGCGGCTTTGCTGGTCTTGTTTTATTGCTGTGAAATGTCTTGTAGCCGGATTCGAGACTGATCGGGTCTTCCGGGAGAAGAATATCCTTCGTTGATCGCGAGAGCTTATCATGGGCTAAGTTGGGACACCCTGCGGGTTTTGAACTTTCAAAGCCGTGCCAGCGGTTATGTGGCAGATGGGAATTTGTTAATGTCGGTTGTAGAAAACCGAAGTTGATCTTAATTAAAATACACCAACCGTGTGCGTAACGTGAGTGTCTCTTTTCGGGTTGATCGAAGGAGAACACGGTTTGGGTTATGTTTGGCGTAAGTAGTTTCAGGATCACTTCTTGATCATAGTTGTTCGACCGTGCTTTGCCTTCTCTTCTCGCTCTCATTTGCGTATGTTAGCCACCATATATGCTAGTCGCTTGCTGCAGCTCCACCTCACTACCCTGTCCTACCTTTAAGCTTAAATAGTCTTGATCTCGGGTGTGAGATTGCTGAGTCCCGTGACTCACGGATACTTCAAAACCAGTTTGCGGTGTCGATGAAACCGTGCGGTGATGCACCTGAGCTCAAGGAGGAGCTCGATGAAGATCTTGTTCTTTGTGTTGTTTCGTTTGATTGATCAGTAGTGGAGCGAGTTGGGACGATCGGGGATCTGTAGCATTTGGGGTAGTCTTCTTTTATTTTGGTTCCGTGAGTGGACCTTGATTGTATCTGTATGATGTAATGTTTTACGCATGTATTGTGTGAAGTGGCGATTGTAAGCCAACTATGTATCTCTTTCCCTTATGTATTACATGGGTTGTGTGAAGATTACCTCACTTGCGACATTGCTTTCAATGCGGTTATGCCTCTAAGTCGTGCTTCGACACGTGGGAGATATAGCCGCATCGAGGCGTTCAAGTTGGTAATCGAGCCTTCCCGACTTAGGAGCCCCTACTTGATTGTTTCTTTGGCGTTGTTGAGTCTAGAACGGAAAATGTTTTGAGTCTTAGGATTATATATATCGGAGTAGGATTCTTTTACTCCCCAGTCCCTTCGTCGCTCTGGTGAGGTCTCTGACGTAGAGTTTTGACTTTTCTCTCCTCAAATTTCACTAAAAATTTTTTAGGATCACGCGGGTATCTTGGAATCGTTCGATGGTTTTGTGGCGAGAACATTGTTCTTGGTGCCTCGACATTTAGGGGTTGTGGCGGTGTCCGGGGAGTTGAGCTCCGAGGTGTTGTCGTCACAATTTTATCGTTGCAGATTCTGGAATACAGAGTTTTACCGACATCGAAATCTCTTTTGTGCAGTTGTTGGTGAGATAACCTGATAGCCCGATCTTGTGGCGAGTCTGGAATATTGCCATGACTTGTATAACGGATGTTTTTCAAGGTCGAGGTACACGATTTCGAGGATTTCTTGGTTATGTGTTGACGGATGGATACAATTTGGATCTAGGTATTGTTAGTTTGGGTGATATATTTTGTGTCCCTGTATCCCCAACACCAGATTGCATAACCAGAAAGTTTCGGGAGTTTATAGGTGGGAATTCAAGTAGCTCCTAGAATATCTTTCCGACAGATGTATGATTGGAGATTGGGGTTCAAAGTTTAGTGGTCCGCCCATTCACGGTCGATTTACAGTGGTCGCGAGACGTCTTAAAGAATCCTTGGCTATGCTGATTCGGGGACGTCTTGTTAGTCATTCGTGACGTCCGCTATACGTCGTGTCCGTGTGGGCCCCACCACGAACACTTTGGGCGAAATCTCTATCATATGTTTGTTTCTGGCTTATTCTGCAAGCCAATCCTTTGTTTTTGTTCCGTTTTGTGGTATTCAAGTTGCTTCAATGCCAAGTGTTGATTCCATACCTTTCCTAAATGGTGTTCTCATATTGCTATGTGAATACTAATCCTTCTAGATCATCAAGATCGTCATGTTAATTCTTTTCTCAACCGGCGTGCTTCTCTTCAAGTGGATCCGATCATTCCAACAGTCGCAAGATCAATTCTAAGCTTTTTCTCAACGGTGTTCGTTTCATCCGACCTAAGTTGCCTTTGTTTTCCCGCCCTCCCACCCTTTTTCTTCAAGGACTCAGATTTTTTTAATCAAGTATCCATTTTGTTGAGTGAAGTTTCTTCATTCTTTTCCTTTAATGTTTTCTCCGGTGATTTCTCGTGAAGACGCTAAGGAAGCTTCAACCTTATCATTGTTCCATTCTAATTTTCTTCTCCGGTGGATTTAGATCAAGATTTCGGTGTTGATCTTATCCCTTTTCCTCTTTTCACAATGCTTTCTCATGCCGGTGTATCCCCTAATCTTTCACTTCTCGCTATTCATTTGGTTGGGAGTGATGAAGATATCTCAGAAGATTCGTGTTTCCATTCTTAATCCGTTCAAGTTATTTCGAGATTGTTATCTCATTCAAGCCATTTAATTCTACCAGTGCAATATCTATTTCAAACAATCGTTCAACGGTGGTTCTTTTGAGTGGGCCCTAACCCACAGGTTTTTCCCAGGATCTTACCTAACTCTTCTAATCTTTCAAGAGCTATTCCCAAATTCTTTGCAAAGTTTGACGTAAGAATGATTTATCATCAGTCAAATGCTTTTCTCCAAGAACTTCCACATTATTTTCATTGTGGGTTCAACCTTTCTAATTTTCATTCCGGAGTGTCTCAACAATTCATGGTGGTGTTTCTCGTCGTCATTCTCGAATTTTGAAGACCGAAGAAGAGTTTCTTTAATCTTGCTCCATTCTCTTCAAGATTCATGGTTCTAGCTTCGTGCCATTCTCATAATTATTTTCGGTTGTGAGAATTCTTTTAACCCACCCGGAGTATTTCAGGAGTCTTTTCAGTTTGATTCTTCTGAGCCCATCATCTCAGAATTATTCATTCAAGCGTTCAACTCTTGTTTTCCAAATCCCACCGGTGGTTCCATCAATACCTTCTCTAGTTTGCGCTATATCTATCTTAATCCTTTCTACGAGAATAAGTAGTATGCCAAATCCATTGCTTGGCATCAATTCAATTGGTGAAAGATGAGCATAATGTAATTCTTATTCTTGTTTCCATCGAGTAAATTCAATTCCTTATTCCGGAGGTTCATCAATATTCGTGATTTCATTTGTTCATCTTTCTTTCCGGAGTTCCAAGTTTTCTCAGTTATATCATTTCAAAGCTTCATCTTGTCACTGCAAGGCTTCACCTTGTGTTGTCAACTTCTCTTTCTTTTATCATCCTTTTGTTTACCGGAGTTCTTCATGGAGGCTCTACATGATGGTTCGTCAAGGATTCTTTTCATTCTTCAATTGTTCTTCAAGATTTTTTTCTCGCGGAGTTATGATCCGTCAAGCCATACTTCAAAATTGAACATGGTGCTCAACACATGTTTTGTTTTGAGGAGTTCAAGTATTCTTCTTCTTGCATTTCGAAGTGCAATTTGTTCTACCTTATCATTTGAGGTGGTGTTATGTCATTCTCGACAATTTGAGTTCGTGTTTCATGTTTCACATGTTGTCAAGAATGAGGTATTTTAAATCCATCAATCTCTTCATTGGAGTTGTCTTGGGCTATATTTCACCTAAAGCTTTCCCTAAGGATTGTTGCTATTTATGGTGCTTGTAAATGACCCAAGTTCTTCATTTGTCCTCCCGGTGAGATAAGTTTCTCGTCTCCTTGTTGATATCAATCCAATCAATTGTTTTCGTTAGTGGCAGATTTTCACCTCATAATTTTGAGATGTTTTCATAAGCCCACTACAAGCTTATTCTTACCGTTGTTGTTTTTCAAACAACTCCGTCCTATCCTTGTTTGTAAGGATGCTTCATTCAAATTCATTTGTGGTAGAAGTTGTCATTTTCTTCTCCATCCCTTTATCCCAACAATCTAGATTCTATTCTTTCGTTTCGAAGGCATTGTGATGTTGCTCTCTTCGACCCATCATCTTGTTTTGTCTACATCATGTTCTTTTCTTGCATTATCCTTTTAACCGGAGTGTGATGTCTTCTCTTCAAGCTCTTTTCATCTTATCAAGTTCTCCTTCTTATTTTAGTCGGAGCGCTGCCCAAATTTTATCAATCTTATTCCTTGTCTATCTAGTTTTAACCGGAGTGGTTTCAATATCTATCTTATCACTTAACCTCTTGTTTTTCGTCGTATCCCTTGTTCCTCTTTTCTAACAGAGTGTTTTCAACTTTGTTCATCTTCGTTGTTTTCTTTCTTTCATTTTGTTCAACCTCTCAAAGTTCTTTGGTTTCATTCGTTTGTCAAGGAAGCAACTTTGTTTTACCTCTTCCTCTTCCGCTTTTCTCCGGTGCCATCCTAGATCTCGGGACGAGATCCTCTCGTAGTGGTGGAGTGTTGTAACGCCCCAGACCGGAGCTTCAGTTGCCTTCCAGGGTTTCCGAGTTTTGTCGTGTGTTTTGTTTTGTCTGTGCTTTCTTCTTGTCATCTCTTGCATTGCATCATGTCATCATGGCATTATATCATTAATTTTTAAAACTCTTCTAAATAAATTGCATGGATTTCTCGATCCATTTAAATCGAGGGGATTCACATGGTGTTTTCTCTTTATAACATATCCTCCCAATATTAGGGAGCTATATTAAAAAAATATTCCATTGTTTTGGAATCACCATAACCCACTTGCAAAATTCCAATGCCCTTTCTACTTCAAGTTTGGTCCCCAAACCTTGCCATTTTATTTCATCATTTTCCGGAGTTCCACCAAAAATCCTTGGATCATTTTTGTTAAATTCCTCACATTTTTGCGAGCTCGGAAAAAATAATCCCCAGGTCAAACTCTTTCTCTAATCTTTTTCTTTTCTTCCCTTTCCTTTCTTTTCTCTGTTTTAAGTGTTTAGAGAGAGAGAGAGAGGAGCTAGAGCCCAGCCGGCCTCTGGCCATTTTCCTCTCCACCGGCCTCTCTAAGCAAGGCCCAAGGCCCAGCAACCCCCTGCCTTAACCCTAGCACCCTAGCCCGCATCTCTCTCCTCCCCTCGTCCTCCTCCTAGCGCCGCACGGTCAGCCCGATCCCCATCTCTCCCTCTCGATCCACTTCTCTCCTCCTCTCGTTCCCTCTTCCCGACCGCATCGCCAGGGAGCCCGAACCCCCGCTCGATCTCCTCGCCCCTCTTCCTTTCCCCTCGTCGCCCCTCTCCCTTTCCTCTCGCCGCCTCCTCCCTCTACCGGGCCAGGCCGGAGCCCCGTCGTTCTCCTCACCGCCGTCGTGCCATCCTCAGCCTCCTGCGCCGTGCACCTCCTCCTCGCCCCCCTCCTCGCCGAAGCCTTGAGCCCCGCTGTGTCCGCCTCGGAGCCGGCCAGGCCCCCATCGCCCTCACCTGCTCCTCCTCCGCACGCCATGGCCGTGGACCGACTGCCCCGCCGCTCTCCCTCGCTTTCCCCCTCGTCGTCCTCTCCTCGTCGCCTCCTCGCGACCACCATGCCCGAGTCACCGCCGCGCCCTGCCATGGCCGCGCCTCCCTGCTCCACCTCGGGAGGTCCTGCCCGACGCCATGGCCGCCCCATGGAGTCCCGCCGGCCGGGGACCAGATGGGTCCCTGCCCCGCCTCTGCCTCGTTCGAGCAGGGTGGAGGAAGCGCCTCTGTTCGCCCCTCCCGTTGCTGCCAAGGCTCGGAAACCAGTGAAGCCCGAGGAAGCTTTCGTGGGTTTCGCCAAGTTCCCCTCGAACAAAAGCACGACTACACGATGATGCGACAAGTGCCCCGACGATACGCCAAGTACCTCTACCGTCGTCGCCGGAAACGCCAAGTACCACTACGACCCGACGACCACCGAACCGGAAACGACAAGTACCCCGATGACGTGTACCACTACTGTCGACCCTCGAAGACCCCGTGGACCCCGAACATCCACGGGACTTGAACAACTACTTCCGATGACGAGATGTACCACTACCATCGAACGAGAATGTCTACTTCCCCTACGCCGTGTACGACTACCATCGCGAGACCGCAAGTACCACGACAACCCCGAAGGGATTCGGACCCGTCAAGTACCTCTTCGAAAAACGAACGTGAAACACTACTTCCTCTACCGTCGCCGTGTACCACTACTTCCCTCAACGATCATCGCGAGAACGACTACTTCCTCTACTTCCCTCGACGACCCGTGAACGTCTACTTCCCTCTACGAAACGCTTTCCGCCCCGAACGCACGCTTCGAAGGTATAACCACCGAGATGACCGACCGTGATCGAATCATCCTTGCGATGCCCCTCTTTTGCCATGCCACCGTTCCGTGGAACCCGGAACCGGATCACCCCACCATCTTGCATGACTCGCTTCCGTCACGTTTTCCTTTGTACCGATATCTCAATCGAGTTATCGGAACCGATATGTTGCCGTGGCACCATTTTCGGATTCGTTGCCGTGGCACCCCTTTCTTCCACCACGGTGACATAATGCTTCATAACATGCTCATGTTAACATTTTCATAAAAATTGCATAAACTTGCACATGTCATCCGCATCATGATAACAACATTTAAATGCTTATAATTGTTGTTTGCATTTATTTGCTTAAATGCCATGCTAAAATGATTTATTTCATAACTAAATAACCGTAGCTCCATTTTAAATAAATTATATATGTAAATGGGGTAGAAAAATGCATAGATTAACATGGTAGCATTACTTTGCGTGTTTAACAACTCTAAAATGTGCTTTAGGTCAGATCTGTTCCAAATCCATAATTTGCATATGGGGATTTTCCGGAATTGTTGTTCGTTGTTTCCGGCCTCATTTAAACTTGCCTAGATAGGTAGTTTCAATATGCTTCACCTCTTGCCATGTTTAACAACATTTAATATTGTTGTGTACCTAATCAAGAGTGAACTAAATAAGTGTTGTGAAGTTTTGTCAATATGCAACCCGTTGCATATTGAGCTCCACTTAATTTGTAGGATTGTTTGTGCATATTGCCATGACATGCCTCTTTAAACCGGACATGCATCATACTTGATTGTGCATCATGCCATATTTATGTGATGGTGTGTTTACTATGTTGTTTGCTTCTTTCCGGTTTGCTTCTCTCGTTAGCTTCGGTTCCGTTCCGGAGTTGTGAGGATTCGTTCGACTTCGTCCGTTTGTCTTCTTCATGGAATCGTTCTTCTTCCTTGCGGGATTTCAGGCAAGATGACCATACCCTCGAAATCACTTCTATCTTTGCTTGCTAGATGCTCGCTCTTTTGCTATGCCTATGCTACGATGCCTACCACTTGCTATATCATGCCACCCACATTGCCATGTCAAGCCCCTGACCATCCTTTCCTAGCAAACCGTTGTTTGGCTATGTTACCGCTTTGCTCAGCCCCTCTTATAGCGTTGTTAGTTGCAGGTGAAGATGAAGTTTGTTCCTTGTTGGAACATGGAGATGTTGTTCCTTGTTGGAACATGTTTACTTGTTGGGATATCACAATATATCTTATTTAATTAATGCATCTATATACTTGGTAAAGGGTGGAAGGCTCGGCCTTATGCCTGGTGTTTTGTCCCACTCTTGCCGCCCTAGTTTCCGTCATATCGGTGTTATGTTCCCGAATGTTTGCGTCCCTAACGCGGTCGGGTGATTTATGGGACCCCCTTGACAGTTCGCTTTGAATAAGACTTTTCCAGCAAGGCCCAACATTGGTTTTACCATTTGCCTCACCTATGCCCTTTTTCCCTTGGGTTTCCGGAGCCCGAGGGTCATCTTTATTTTAGCCCCCCCCCCCCGGGCCAGTGCTCCTTCGAGTGTTGGTCCGAACTGAGCTGCCTGCGGGGCCACCTTGCGGCAACTCGAGGGTTGGTTTTACTCGTAGCAAGTCTCATCCGATGTTGCCCTGAGAACGAGGTACGTGCGACTCCTATCGGGATTTGTCGGCACATCGGGCGGCTTTGCTGGTCTTGTTTTATTGCTGTGAAATGTCTTGTAGCCGGGATTCCGAGACTGATCGGGTCTTCCCGGGGAGAAGGAATATCCTTCGTTGATCGCGAGAGCTTATCATGGGCTAAGTTGGGACACCCCTGCAGGGTTTTGAACTTTCGAAAGCCGTGCCCGCGGTTATGTGGCAGATGGGAATTTGTTAATGTCCGGTTGTAGAAAACCCGAAGTTGATCTTAATTAAAATACACCAACCGTGTGCGTAACCGTGAGTGTCTCTTTTCGGGGTTGATCGAAAGGAGAACACGGTTTCTGGGTTATGTTTGACGTAAGTAGTTTCAGGATCACTTCTTGATCATAGTTGTTCGACCGTGCTTTGCCTTCTCTTCTCGCTCTCATTTGCGTATGTTAGCCACCATATATGCTAGTCGCTTGCTGCAGCTCCACCTCACTACCCTGTCCTACCTTTAAGCTTAAATAGTCTTGATCTCGCGGGTGTGAGATTGCTGAGTCCCGTGACTCACAGATACTTCAAAACCAGTTTGCGGTATCGATGAAACCGTGCAGTGATGCACCGAGCTCAAGGAGGAGCTCGATGAAGATCTTGTTCTTTGTGTTGTTTCGTTTGAGTTGATCAGAGTGGAGCCAGTTGGGACGATCGGGGATCTGTGTAGCATTTGGGGTAGTCTTCTTTTATTTTGGTTCCGTGGCGGACCTTGATTGTATCTGTATGATGTAATGTTTTACGCATGTATTGTGTGAAGTGGCGATTGTAAGCCAACTATGTATCTCTTTCCCTTATGTATTACATGGGTTGTGTGAAGATTACCTCACTTGCGACATTGCTTTCAATGCGGTTATGCCTCTAAGTCGTGCTTCGACACGTGGGAGATATAGCCGCATCGAGGGCGTTTCACCCCCGGCCACCCCGAGCCGGCCCAGCTCCCCTCAGCCCCGCAGCCCAGAGAGAGAGCGCGCCAGCCCGCTCGCTCTCTCCTCCTGCCACAAGCCAGAGCACCCGCACTTACCCCTCGCTTAACTCCCGTCCACGTGGGCGCGCCCGGTCCCGCCAGCAGCGTCGGCGCAGCACCTCACCCACCTTTCCTCTCCTCTCGCCATCGCCATGGGGACCCGAGCACGAGGGAGCGTGAGCTCGACCCGTCGCCTCTAGCCCCTACTTATCCCTCTCCGTGTCCAACCGACCCCTAGGGTTTCCCTCTCCCTCTCGCCGCCGCCCGTAAGAGAGCCACCAGATTCGCCGCCCGCTCCGTCGAAGCGCATCTCGGGAGCGCCTCGTCGCCGGCCGTGCTCTCCGCCACCCCAACCCTGCGGCCCGTGTCCATCGTCTTCCTCGTCGTCGACTTCGTCCAACGACGTCGACTCGGGGTGCCCGGATCGCCAAGTTCGCCGACGTCCCTGCTTCTGTCTTCTTCTCGGCCAGGAACCCGGCGAAGTTCAGAGCACGACTTCATCGTCGCAGGATCCCCTCCGTCGCCGTTTTCTTGTCCTGGGGTAAGGAGGTATAACCAATTCCCTCCCTGCTCCGTCCTATCATCGATAGATCACCATAGGCGCTGTTTTGACTCGGTCTTTTCCCGTGCTCCCGGTGCTCCGGCGAAGCCTGCACGCCTTGTCCCCGTGTGTGTCCGTCCGCGGCGGCGCGCCGCGCGTTCTTCCGCCGGGACCCCAAACTCTCTCCTGCACACACACGCACGCACGCCGGCGATGCAGCAGCTCACGCCGGGCTGCTGTAGAAGCGCCGCCGTGTCCGCCGCCACGACCGAAACCCCTGCCCACACGCACACCCACTGCGTGCGCGCACGTTCCCCCTCCGCACTGCTCGACCACCGCCCGGGAGTTCCCAGACACCCGCTGCACCTCCCGAAACCCGCCAGTAGCCGCGTTGCCTCGCCCGGCGTCGTGTTTGTTTCTCTCCTCGTGTAGGGCCTGGTAGTTTTGGTCAAGTAGGCCGCGTCCCTGATCCTTACCGAACCCCTAGCCTAGCCGAGCTGGTTTGACCCCGCTCTCTCACCGCGGCGACCTGGGTTCGAATCCCAGGCGCGCCTCCCCCCTTTTTTATTTCTGTTTTCGCTCTTTCTCCGGTTCGTCTCCTCTGCAGTAGCAGTAGTTAAGGGCCCGAGGCCTTTCTCTGTCAGTCATCGCCACCCAGCCCAGTGGTAGCAGGGGCAGGGTTCCAACGGGGAGACCCGGGTTCGATTCCCCCCGAGGCTGGATTTCTTCCCCCCCTTTTTAAACCCACATTGCCACTGTCTCTATGACAGTAGGGCCACCCTGTCAGCCTCTCAGCGCCCTCCTCCATTCTTATTTTTTTCCATTACCCCACGTTTCCATTTCCAGCTTTGTTTCCTTTTTGTTTTAGGCAAGTCCATTTGGACATTTCCAAATCTGAAATTGCCATTTCGTTAACTTCCGCTTTAGGCAGGTTTTGACTTAATGCTTTTGTGATGATTTCTCTCGCAACCCTAACATATTATATATGTTTTTGGGTAGAAAAATCCCACCAACTCAGTGGTGGCATTAGTTTCTGCATTTGGGCAAGTTTATGATCATGCCTTTTTGCATCTTGTTTATGTGTTTTTTTGCATTGGGCATATTTATTTGCTTTATGCTTTGAGGTAGTTTGCACACGTGCATGGCTTTGTACATCATGCGGTTATGTAGGTTTCTCACCTTTCTTGTTTTGCCCGCCATATCCAACCCGTGCATCCGATTCCGGTGATCTCTATATCGATTTCTACTGAAATCATCTCATCTTTCCGATGGCATGCTTGGTTTGCCAAGATGATGCCTAGTTTTTCAATTACCTTCCGGAGCGCACATACGCTTTGCATATCCCATCATGCATATCATGTCATGTTTTGCATCATGTTGATTGTGCATTGCACCGTGATTTACTGTGGTTCCTTGTTTGTGTTGTTGTTTTGGGTAGAGCCGGGAGACGAGTACGTGAATGAGGAACCTGTTGAGAACGTTTTCGAGGATCAAGCTTTCGACAACTCTGAGAACATTGCAGGCAAGATGACCATACCCTCGAAATCACTTCTATCTTTGCTTTGCTAGTTGCTCGCTCTTTTGCTATGCCTATGCTGCGATGCCTACCACTTGCTATATCATGTCACCCATATGGCCATGTCAGCCCCTAACCATCCTTTCCTAGCAAACCGTTGATTGGCTATGTTACCGCTTTGCTCAGCCCTCTTATAGCGTTGCTAGTTGCAGGGTGAAGCTGAAGTTTGTTCCTTGTTGAACATGGAGATGTTGTTCCTTATTGGAACATGTTTACGTGTTGGGGTTATCACAATATATAAATATATCTGCTATGTTTAACACATCTATATACTTGGTAAAGGGTGGAAGGCTCGGCCTTATGCCCGGTGTTTTGTTCCACTCTTGCCACCCTAGTTTCCGCCATACCGTGTTATGTTCCTTGATTTTGCGTTCCTTACGGTTGGGTGATTTATGGGACCCCTTGACAGTTCGCTTTGAATAAGACTCGTCCAACAAGGCCCAACATTGGTTTTACCATTTGCCACCTAAGCCTTTTCCCCCGGGTTTTCGCGAGCCCGAGGGTCATCTTTATTTTAACCCCTCGGACAGTGCTCCTTCGAGCTGGCCCAATTTCGAACCGAGCTGCCAAGGGGCCACCACGGGGAAACTCGAGGCTTGGTTTTACTCGTAGCCTGTCTCATCTGGATGTGCCCTGAGAACGAGATATGTGCAGCTCCTATCGGGATTTGTCGGCACAACCGGGTGGCTTTGCTGGTCTTGTTTTATTGCTGTCGAAATGTCTTGTAGTCCGGGATTCCGAGATTGATCGGGTCTTCCCGGTAGAAGGAATATCCTTCGTTGACCGTGAGAGCTTATAATGGGCTAAGTTGGGACACCCCTGCAGGGTAATATCTTTCGAAAGCCGTGCCCTTGATTATGAGGCGATGGGAATTTGTTAATGTCCGTTGTAGAAAACCCAAAGTTGACCTCAAATAAAATACACATCAACCAAGTGTGTAACGTGATGGTCTCTTCTCGTGAGTCCGGAAGTGAACACGGTGTTGGAGTTATGTCCGACGTAAGTAGTTCAGATCACTTCTTGATCGCTACTAGTTTCACGACCGTGCTTTGCCTCTCTTCTCGCTCTCTTTTGCGAAGTAGCCACCATATATGCTAGTCGCTTGTCAGTAGCTCCACTTTACTTCCATGTCCTTCCTATAAGCTTAAATAGTCTTGATCTCATGGTGTGAGATTGCTGAGTCCCGTGGCTCACAGATACTTCCAAAACAGTTGCAGGTTCCGATGAGGCCAAGCAGGTGATTCAACCGAGCTCAAGTGGGAGTTCGACGAGGAACGTGGTCGTTACTATGTGTCTTTCCCAGATGATCAGTAGTGGTGCCCAGCTGGGACGATTCGGGATCTGTAGCATTTGGGGTATCTTCTTTATTTTGGTTCCGTAGTCGGACCTTGAGTGTACTCAATGATGGATGTTTATTTATGTACTGTGTGAAGTGGCGACTGTAAGCCAACTATGTATCTTTCCCTTAATTATTACATGGGTTTGTGTGAAGATTACCTCACTTGCGACATTGCTTTCAATGCGGTTATGCCTCTAAGTCGTGCCTCGACACGTGGGAGATATAGCCGCATCGGGGGCGTTACACATGGAGACAAGACTCGAAGCAATGGTGCAACAGGTTTTCAAGTGCCAGAGGATGGCGGAACGCGGACTCAACGCCAACCACATGATGATTGCGTAGTTCACCAACAACCACAAGCTGGATGCCAAGAACATTGGGGAGACCATCTTCAAGCTTCACGAGAAATCGAGCATCTCCAAGCCCAGATCTATGACCTGCAAAACCAAAATTGTGAGTATGCATATAGATTCAAGAGGATGAGTTTGGCTGCAGATTTAAGGATCCCGGAGACTCGATCATCCTTCTATGATGGTTGTCGGTGTCAAAACCGGCGGATCACGGGTAGGGGGTCCCGAACTGTGCGCCTAGGCGGATGGTAACAGGAGACAAGGGACACGATGTTTTTACCCAGGTTCGGGCCCTCTCGATGGAGGTAAAACCCTACTCCTGCTTGATTAATATTGATGATATGGGTAGTACAAGAGTAGATATACCACGAGATCAGAGAGGCTAAACCCTAGAAGCTAGCCTATGGTATGATTGTTGTTCGTCCTACGGACTAAAATCCTCCGGTTTATATAGACATCGGAGAGGGTTAGGGTTACACAGAGTCGGTTACAATGGAAGGAGATCTATATGTCCGTATTGCCAAGCTTGCCTTCCACGCCAAGGAAAGTCCCATCCGGACACGGGACGAAGTCTTCAATCCTGTATCTTCATAGTCCAGAGTCCGCCAAGGTTATAGTTCGCTATCCGGACACCCCTAATCCGGGACTCCTCAAGAGCCCCGAACCAGGCTTCAATGACGATGAGTCCGCGCGCAGATTTGTCTTCGCATTGCAAGGCGGGTTCTTCTCCAAATTCTGTGTACCTGCTGAATAGTGTCCGCTTTTACGTGAATATTGCGCCCTTGGCTTCCACGCCCAATAATGGCCATCTTCCATGTGTCAAACGAATGCGAAAAGCCAAGGTGTTTTTACTTTTACCCCCCTAGCTGCGCAAATAAGCTGCCTTATAAAAGAGACGAGGATTTAGATCCGAATCACACCATCTCCCCTTCGCGAGCATTCATCGGAGTGCATCTGATAGAAACCCATTCCATCATGGCTGGTCGACGCAACTCCTCCTCTCGCCCGCCAGCCCTCACCGAGAGATGGGAGAGATGTTCCGTCCCACACAAATGAGCTAGTGATGCTCCAAACCAAGGGATTTCTTCCCCCGGCCTTCATGGTTCCGGTTCGAGCCGGACTCGCCACCTATAATGGCGGAAAGCAGGCGGAGAGCGTCCCCAATCCCTCCAAAGGAGAGCGGGTATGCCTTGTCCCTTACTTAATAAGAGGGCTCGGATTTCCAATTCATCCGCTTTCTCCGGGGCTCTCGAGTTCTCGGCCTCAGCTGCACAACCTTACGCCTGCCTCCATATTGCATATCGCGGGCTTCGTAGCCCTTTGCGAGCTGTTCTTGGGCGTCGGGGCTCACTTTGCACTGTGGAAGAAGCTGTTCTGCCTTGTGCCCCGTTCTCAGGAGGGGTCGATATATCAAGTGGGCGGAGCCGAACTATGGCGCATCGCTGGGATCAAATATCTATCCGGAACCCCAAAGAAGGCATCCGAAGACTGGCCTTCAGAATGGTTTTATATAGAAGATGTCCCCCTGCCAGACCCTATGCTGATCGGCCTGCCTGAGTTCAATAATGCTCCTTTGAAGAAGCGCCTAAGCTGGCGCCCACGGAGCCCTCAAAAGGAAAATAACAGGTACGTCCTTTACCTGATGAGCCGGATAAGATTACTAGCTCATTCCAGACTGACCATGATCGGGGTCATGGCCACATGCATCATGCGGGGTGCAGCCGCCAAGATAGAGGCCACCCATGTGGGATTTCAATGGGAGGATGATGCCACCCGCTGCGCCGTAAGGGGCCGGATCGATTCTGCTGTTCGACGAAGGCCTTGTCCGCATTATACAAGGGAGAAGAGGAGGATTTCCTCCGCGTCAATCCATAGGGCGGATTTTTTATGAACGATCCTCCAAGCTGGGTAAGCGGACACTTCTTTATGCCCATCCGTTCCATATTCCCGTAGTTAGATACCTTATTCTGTGATTTCGACGCAGGAATTACGCCGGGCTGTAAAGAATATAAACAGCCGTCCTCCACAACCTGAGGACCCGGAAAGGTCCCTCGATCCGGTCTCCCAAGAGGATCCGGACATATCCGTGGAGCTGATCGATGGGGTATTTTACCAACTGAGCATCGACAATGCCTTGGTCGCCATTACGGCTGATTACCCCGGAATATTTCCAGCCTCACAGGTAACTAAGACCGAAGTCCCAATACTTTGAAGATGATCCATCCGTGCTTATCTTTGATCACCGTATATCAATGGTGTTTTGCAGGGGGGAGCCCTCGAGGCGGAAGGCCGAGCCTACGGTGGCTAATCAACAAGGGGCAGCAAGGCCCAGCAGGATGAAAAGAAGTGCGGTCCGGACTGAGACGCCGGCGCCACGGTATGGCATGCCGTCTTTTTTCCAAGTTTTATTCACGGAAGGTGTACTAACGCTCATGCTCTCTTCAGGAAAAAGAGCGCTCGCCGGACTATATCCGGAGAGGCTGCCAATCGAGCCTCCACCAGCCAGTTCGAAGCCGTGCACAGAGGCGGAGGTGAACACGAGGCGTCAGGCCGGACACTCCTCCGCAGAGGATGTCGACGGACTATCTGCCACCAATTCCGAGGTGGAGAGTTCCATGAATCACAAAGGCCGCCGGACTGTTCTTTGTGACGATGTTTCTCCCAAGAGGCATTGATGCCTTCAATTGGAGATGCGCACCTCCGTGCCGCTCAAATGGTCTAGCCAGAGCCACGGAGCAGTATGTGAAAGACATACGGGTGAGAAAATTTGATGGTTATATATACCAGTAGCCCCCGAGACTTGAAATAGTTAGAATAACTGATTTAAGGATCATTTATTATGCAGGATCTTATAAAAAAGAATACCCAACTGTCCCAGGAGTTAGAAGAGTGCAAAGCCAACTTGAGGCCGCACTAGCCGCTGCAGGGGAGGCCAAGGAGACCCCCTCTGGTAATATACGCTTTGAAAGATAAATATGTTGCGAGGTGCGGCGTATGTGTACATCTGACAATATCATTGCAGATGGCGCCGGAGTAGATCCGGATAAGCAACAACTCTTGCATCGGTTAAAAGCCGGGGAGAGCGTGCTTACGAGGGTGAGGCAGGAGAAGAATAATCTCCAAGATGCCAACACCCAGCTGGGAGAGGAACTCAAAGATGTTCGTGCCCAGCTGGCGGACTCCGTGAAGGAGAATCGACGGCTTCGACGCAGCATTTTTAGTAAGTGCTTGAGCGAACTTTGAAAAAAGAGTTCGACGAAGAAGTGCAGAGGAAATGCCCGGTTCTACGGGTGACCTTCTTCCCGAGCTCTTACAGCTGCACGAACGAGTTCGGCAGGTGATGAAGGGTGTCGCCCAGGCCTTGTGGCCATCTATCTCCCTGCCCGATGGCCTTGGAGAGCTTGCACAGAGGCTTAAGGGAGCGCGGCGGCGCTTCCGATTATGGAAGATATCGGCCTGTCGTCAAGGCGCCGAGGAGGCTTGGGCCATGGTGAAGACGCGGTACACGAAGGCTGACCCAAACCACATGGCCGAGGTCGGACCTATGGGGCCTGATGGGAAGGAGATCCCTGTGAGTTTAGTGTACGGCCAAGTAGAATTGGCCGCAAGTATTCCCAACAGGATCAAACTAGACAGCCTATTAGATGGTATTGAGGAGGAATACACCCAAATAATTTGACTATGTAATTTAAGATGACATGTAAAATGCCTTTAACCGGATTGTAGATCGCTTGTCATGGCGGACCTTTTCGCTTCAATCTCGGACCCTATAGTCCGAGTGTGTCTCAATACCATCACGGTTATGTAAGAACCGGGTATGCGTGGAGACCAAAGCGAGGGGTCATTAGTGCTTTAATGCATAAGTGCCCAACTAGTTATGTTATATTACATGGTTAGTAAGAAACATCTTCCAGGAGAATAGTTCCGTTAGGGGTTCCTTTCCTCGGAGGCATGCCTTAAAGTGCATGTCCGCATCATGAAAAAAGTAGAAAGGCATCTGGGCAGATAAATAAATAAGCGATAAATCATCTTTAGTTCACCGACTGAATATTCCCTTAAGAACACTAGCTTTCGCTTCACCCACCGAGGTACACATCCGCTGACCCGCCGTAATAATCGCAGAGGTGCTCCTTTACCACCTAGCCGAACAATCGGGAACATAGGGTAAGCACAGTGAGCCAGCAACCCAGCTTGGCCAAAACTTAAGTCATATCGATGCATATAATGGTGAATAAAAGGTACATGCGGAAGCATTACACATGTGTTAGGCATAAAGCCCGTAAAATAAGCTTCTGTTAAAGAAGCCCCCAGGTATAATGAGCGTGGATAGTGCGTCAAGTGTGTGCGAACGATACGCGAATGAGCCTTTAAAGGCTGTAAGAGAAAAAGAGGGAGAAGGAGAGAAATATAAGACAGCTAATGTGTAAAAATAGACAGAGGAAGGAGACGAACTCGTAATCCGCGCTAGGCGAGAATCTTCGGAGACGGGCTGCGCTCCATGGGTTCGGCTCGAGTCGGTTATCCGATGCATCTCGCAGACGGTACGCCCGCGGTCGACTTGGTCGATGATAAAGGACCTTCCCATTTGGGCTTGAGTTTGTCCTTTTCTTGTCCGTGAGCGCACAACTTATTCACCAACATTGTAAGTTTTGGCTCGTGATTCTGCTTTGATATCTTCGAGCCTACTGTTGATAGAATGCGGAACGGGCTTTGGCCACGTCACGCTCCTCCTCCAAGGCGTCCAAACTATCCTGCTGATCGAGCTCAGCTTCTCTTTCTTCATACATGCGCACGCAAGGTGAGTCATGAATTATGTCGCAGGGCAGAACTGCCTCTGCGCCGTATACCATAAAGAATGGTGTGAATCCGGTGGTGCAATTCGGCATGGTCCGCAGCCCCCAGAGTATGGAGTCGAGCTCCTCTACCCAGTGCGTGTTAGATTCCTTGAGGGACCGCACTAACCTGGGTTTGATGCCGCTCATGATTACACCATTTGCTCGTTCGACTTGACCGTTAGTTTGAGGGTGATAGATCAAGCATAGTCGAGCTTGATGCCCATGTTTTTGCACCAGAGTTTGACCTCGCCGCCATGAAGTTTGTGCCGTTATCGCGATGATGCTGTGGGGACGCCAGAACGGTGTAATGACCCCGATATGAAGTCTATCACCGGTCTGGATTCGCCGCCTTAACAGCTTGGCCTCTATCCATTTGGTGAATTTATCCACCATGACCAGTAGGTATTTTTGCTTGTGGGTTCCTCCTTTAAGGGTCCAACCATGTCAAGCCCCTGCACTCAAGGGCCAGTGATGGGTATAGTTTGGAGGACAAGGGTGACATGTGGCTTTGATTAGCAAAGAGTTGGAAACCAACGATCGTTGGACTAAGTCCCGAGATCTGCCGGGCCGTTGGCCAATAGAATCTGTCACGAAGGCCTTGCTTACAAGGGCCGGGCTGCGGCGTGGTGCCCGCCGAGTCCGCATGAATTTCAGCCAAAGATTCCGCCCTTCCTCTTTGGAGATACACCTTTGAAGGACTCGGTGGTGCTTTTCTTATAAAGCTCTCCTCATGGACTTTATAGGCTTTAGATCACCGCACTATGCAGCGTGCCTCATTTTGGTCCTCGGAAGTTCCCGCCTAGTTAGGTAGGCTAGGAATGGTTCCGCCCACGGGCAATGACCGCCATTATTACGTGGGCTGAAGATGTTACTTCGCTGGCGGGGCCTCCAATTGTGTCGAAATGTTCGTGTCGGCAAAGGCTGTTGGGTCCGGCTGTTATTTCCGGACTCCCCTTCCCATGATACGGATGGCTTGAACAGCCTCTCTAAGAAGATATTGGGGGGGACGGCATCACACTTTGCGCCAATGCATGCCAGGACGTCTGCTGCCTGATTGTTTTCCCGGGCTATATGGTGAAATTCGAGCCCTTTGAACCAAGCTGACATTTTCAGGACGGCGTTGCGATAAGCTGCCATTTTCGGATCCTTGGCATCACACTACTAGGAAAAGGCATGCTAGTGGCGCACCAGTTTTGCCTACTAATGGCGCACCACTGGTGCGCCACTAGCATCACTCCATTAGAATTAAATTCTAATGGCGCACCACCGTGCGCCATTAGTATCTGGTGTTCTAATGGCGCACTGTAGTGCGCCATTAGTATGGCCCACAAGGCGCCATTAGAATGCCTGTAGGCATATGTACCCATGTGCTTTGGCATATTAATGGCGCACCAGTGTGTGATGCGCCATTAGTGTGATTATCACAAGGCGCCATTAGTGTCTTGTGTGGTGCGCCACTAGTATGAATATTAGGATTTTTTCTTTTCTCGATATTTTCACAGTTACGTAATATATTATTGGACAGAATTTAGACAACATCACGCAGCAACAGCAGATTCATCGAATACAATAGAAGATTAGTCTCCGAATACAATTCATCATATTAGTCTCCGAATTCAAAAGACCGAACAAAGATAGAACATTACAAGTCTCGAGACCGCGAGTAGCGAGTTTGTCTTCACAATACAAGTCGATATCGATCATCTAAACTACCATCACATAGAAGAGAGTTGCGGTCATCATGATGAGCATCATCGCGATGAAACTGGTCTTCATCCGGTTCCTCCAACGCCCCTCCTCTCTCCCGCTAGATAGCGGGCGATCTAGATTCCGCCCGCCCTAGTGGTGTACCTTTGTAATCATATCACTGAACGGTGAAACTGTCTCCGACATCCTCCCAAATGTCGAGACTCGGGAACCTTACCCTTGTACACCTACATACGCACGACATCTCTATGCACAAGCCAAACAACATACAATACATAAGCAATATATAAGTATGCAACAAAAGGATCGGAAGAGAAAAGCAAGACATTAATAGCATCGACACATCTAAGTTGAACGATCGTCCAACCCACGAGACATACAAGTTCATTAAAGTTTAATTACAACATGAGCCAATCAATGTTTCAGAACGACACATAGCATCACTACTGTCGACTCGACTCATGGGACCGAGCGTGGATGAAGCCGCCGTCCGTCGTGATGGTCATGAAATCGCGGCGCGTATCAGCCTCGCATTTGTAGCGCCAGTCTATCTCACCGTTGGACGGTTGATGTCCGAGGTAGAACTGCCCCGAGGTACGGCGACATCTTGATGGATAATTTCCACAAACTCTGACCGGATGCGAAAGAATTCTTGTCCGATGTCCGCGTCCCGGATTGCCGACAAGCTCGCGCCCAATCTTTGAGATTATCTGCAGCGTAGGTGATGATGGTCCCGTATGATCGCCTCGCATGTGATGGAGGGCGAGTAGGCATCCTTCTGACAGCCAGGCGGCTGCTTGACGCAGGAGAACTTTGTGTTGTGGGCAAACACGTGCGCGCCGTACCGCCTACGAGCTGGCTTGGTGAAGGTGCCTCCAGATTTGGCGTAGCCGGGGAGAACATCATCAAGAACTTTCTTGATATTTCTGTATCTTGGAGTCACGGTCCGGGTCGAAATACGTGGCCATGGAATATTTCGGGCTTAAGAGGATGAGTGTGCAATGTGTGTCACTACACAGAACACGGAATGTTAGAAAAAAAAGGACGATCGAAATCTAAGAAATCATATGTTATGGGGCGGTGAGGGGATGACTTACTCGGAAAGTAAGGCACGAAAGTTATCCTTATCCGGTTTGCCGTAATGACGCCTTCGAGGTAAGAACTCGCGACTTGTCGGTCCCCAGCTGCCCAAGATCTTGGCACGCATGTAGAAGGGGTCGACTATCACGATGTCCGGGTCTTGTCTCTAATGATCCGCATCTCCATACTCAAATAAAACAATCGAACGAAGGTGTAGTGCAGCGGATGAAGGTTAAACATAGCAAAGATGTCATCAAACCGCAGACGATCGCACTTCGATGGCGCCATCCACAAAGCCCTTGCCCTCTAGCACCTTGGCCACGAAAACCGGGTATGCCACATCATTCTCTCTGAGACGCCGCTTCTCCAAAGAAAGAACACTGTCATGCAGACTCCGCATAGCACCGGTTGCAACATTGAGCATATTTATCGGTAGCATCGCCCTACCCGCCATTTCTTTCCCCCACTGACTTGATTCGGAGGTTGCACTGCTCTTGCACTTGATCTTGAACTCCTTGTAGTCCTCTTCGCTGATCGAAGGATTTTTCGCCTTGATCTTCTCATAACTATCACCTTTCTCAATCATTCTCTTCACCGCGCTTCTCCAAGTAGACAGGGCCGTGCTCATCCTCGTGAGGGCGGCACTGTTCACTTTATTCCTCGAGAGGCGGTGTTTTCAAAATCAGCGGGAACTTGTATCGCTCGGCAGCTTCGTGAAGAGGAGGTTGCGCAAATTCCCTCGGTCCTAATGCCTAAGGTTCTCGGTGTTGATCGAGACGGTGCTCCAGTGAATGCACCCGAGCTGAACCGAGTACCCCTTGACTATATGTTTGGGCTCATGGATTCTCGCCGGAGTTCACTTGAGTAAATTCCTCCTTGACGGTGCGGAGCGCTGCTCAGCGCCGGTCCTTCCGCTGCTTCTTAGGTTGGCTGCCATCTGCGCGCGCCGCCATCATCGATGGTGGCATCCTCGGCGGCACCATCGGTGGTGGCATCCTCGGCGGCACCATCAGGTGTCATCCCGACGCCACTAGGGGTTGTGTAGTCGGATCGGTGTCTTCCGGCGTCCTCATAGCGGTGAGGTTGTTCCTCCATCTCCGGGACAGCTCCCATAATTGCTTGCCACCCAACCGCCGCCTCATCGCTCGGGCCATGTTTCGCTTCTAAATAGGAAAAAGTTTGGTCAAAAGTTGGTTGTTGTCAAGGAACAAGATCATGGTCTCATCATTTAGGGTTTGTCGACACCGAGGCATCCTAAAAGCTAAGCTTTTATCATTTAGGGTTTGTCGACGCCGAGGCATCCTAAAAGCTAAATGCTAAGTTAAGTTTTCATCATTTAGGGTTTATCGATGCCGAGGCACCCTAGGTTGGGCCTAATCACTTGGCACTAATCACTTGGCTCTATTGCCACCTATGGTTTAATGCAGCAAGAATAAAGGGCAGTTGATCCCATCGAACTAAGTACTAAGATACCCTGCCCATGCATTAGTAGCAAGTACCCATATGTTCGATTTTAGCAAAGTCATGCTAAAATTCACGGAAAATTTTAGCATGACCTTTGCTGAAAATAGGACATATGGAGTACCGAATTTGCCGGAACGAAGTTAATCGACATTCCGCAAACTCAAGGGCCTCTCGGGTACCTGCAAATTCATCACGACACAATGGTCGGAGACAAAACCCAGCAAACTAGCAAAGTTACTGACGTGTTTACAGAAATTGTTTTCTGTAAAAGATGATCATCATCTTTGCAAGTCTTTCTCAATGTGATCGCAAGTAATTCAGAGGCATCACAATAAAGCAACACCCTGCACTAGCCTAAAAACAAGTGAAGTTTCACCCATATAAGAACAACTTTATAAAATCAGAGAAGTTGCTAAATTTTTTGTATCCTTCATACACACTGGAGTACAATGCTTTATAATGTTCCATCATCATTACAGAAATCCAAGACCATGTGTTCCATCATCATCATTACAAAAATCCAAGAAACATCATGCTTTTTAACAATTTTCAGTTTGGACAGAATACTGAAAACTACAGTTTGGACATAATTCCTAACACTTTGGTCTTCTAGTTACAAAACAAAACTGACATAATTCTAGATGCCATAACTGAATTTTTGACAAGAGCTCAAGTTTTTGACAAGAGCTCCTAACTGGATTTTCTGCTTAAAGGAAGGCTGACTTAAGTGGCAAGATGATACAATTTATGTAACATAACAATATATGCATCTTAATATAACACCATCTCCTAACAGAAATAGTATCCCAGGTTTCCATCTTAATACCACAAAGAATACCATAAAAATCCAGGATCATTTTTTCTAGAGAAAAGCATCATTATAAGGGAGTTTCTTACTCTACCAAATCTACTAGGGGCAAAGTAGAATTGATATTCTTTTGCTGACTTCTAGTACAAGGTATAGAAGAGGAGGTAAATACAGAGACATGTAATTGCAGTGTATTAACAATATAATTTCAATAGATTTATAGTGCAAATTTACAGTAGAATTACAACTACAAAGGTGAGCCGTAACCATACTCCAAATGTAGTAGAAGATACCTTCATCCAGCTGTCAATCTAAAGGGCTGCAACTTGGGCTTTGAAATGAAGATAAGTGGCCAGCTAACACACTCGTCAAAAAATTCAGTTAACACATCTGTCAAAAAATTCAGTGAATGGATGGCAATACATCATACACTCACGTTGCTACATTATTCATCAACTTGTATCATTAAGAAATACTACTCCAAAGATAGTTTTGGTGTAACTAGGTTTTGCCTCATCTGTTGTATTCTTCTTTTGTTAGCTATCTCAAAAGACAGGAATGAACCGTTAGCTATCTCGTAAGACAAAACAAAAATTCAGTGTGTTAACCATATGGCCAAAATATTGTCCATAGACATCTCCTGGTCCTACCCAAGATAAACCCTAGTTACAAAAATGCAGTGCGAAAATTCAGTTAACACACTCGCCAATACATTCAGTTTGAATTATTTCTCATGGTGATCCTCAACAAATTCTTATGATGTAACTACCAACTTTGCTGAACTAATCTGACCACTATAACTTGTTCATCATTCAACCATAGTTTGTTGTTGCTGCTACAATTTCATCAAGCAACATGCCTAAATCCAAAGGCTTGTTTGACTTTACTGAATTACCAACACATGGCACACAACACATTTTTTTCAGTCACACAACACATGCCCGAGGAGGAAGATTGAATTTTCTACGTACATCATCAGTACACTTCAACATGTGCTAGCAGCAACAATGGTCAATATTCATTCTTATTTATGGTCAATATTTATAACCTATCAACAAATGGCAAGAATATTGAGTAATCTACTGCAGTTTGATCTACTGCAGATAATCTATTGCAATTTGAATCGTGAACCCTAACTTTTGGAGCATGTGATTTCTATCTTGAAATTCCTTTTGGAGCATCGTTGAAAGGAATGGGGAATGGTGGAGAGAGGGAGGAAGGAGGAAGGAGGAGAGGTACCTGGTCGCCGGAGGGGTCGGGTCGGGTCGGCAAAGGGGTCGGGGTCGGGGCCCGAGCTCGTCTGGTCCTCGCCGCGGGGTCGAAGGAGAGCAGGGGCCGGTGGCGGAGGACGGCAGGGGCAGGCGGGTGGGCACGCCGAGGCCGCACTCGCCGGGCTGCTGCAGGGCCGGAGGAGGCCTCGCCATCGGAGGGAGGAGGAGAGAGAGGAGCGGCAGCGACGCCGGCCGATCCTGCTCGGGGCGCGGGCGGCGGGGTGGAGTCCCGCAGGGTCGGGCGGTGGCGGCGGGGCAGCGCAAGACCACAGCGGCGGCGGCGGCGCCGACGGCGTGCAGCCGCGGTGGACGGAGTGGGTGGAGCAAGGGGGCGGCGGCGTACGGTTGGGTCGAGTGGATCTGGCGAGGGAGGGAGGGAGGCAACAGTGCGAGGGGAACAGGTGAACTGGGGGAGGGATCTAATGGCGCACCGCACCCCTAGTGCGCCATAAGTGCAATCATTCTAATGGCGCACCTCGCCCCGGTGCGCCATTAGAATTTACTAGCCCGACTGGTCAGGTTATATTCCACATCAGAACAAGCCCACTAGCCCGACTGGTCACATGCAGCACACACACCAGGAGGTCCTGGGTTCGATTCCCAGGCTTCCCATTTTTTGTATTTATGCATTTAAAATGATGTTTGATATTTATTTGTGTTTAAATATGTTCAAACTTGTTTAAATCATAACAGTAATATTTTTATAAAAATAGTAATAATTTTTTTTTAAATATCATCAAATTTGTTATTTGAAATTTTTATGAATATGAAAAAATATCATCAAATTTATTATTTGAAAATATCATCAAATTTGTTATTTGAAAATATAATCAAATTTGTTTTTTAGCAATTTTAGTTGCATTCATTTGTGACGGTGGAGCGGGCCGGGAGGGTGCGGGGAGAGGGTGGGTGGTCGGCGGCGGCGGTGCAAAGTGGGGAGGGTGCAGGCCGGGGTGGCGGCGGCGGCCGTGGAGCGGGGAGGGTGCGGGGGACGGCGGGCGGTGGAGTGGGAAGGTGCGGGTGGTCGGCGGCGACGGTGGAGTGGGGAAGGGTGGGGCTGGGTCATGGCGGCGGCGGGTGGAGCGGGAGGTGCGGGGACATCGGGCGGTGGAGTGGGGAGGGTGCGGTGGTTGTTGGAGGCGGTGGAATGGGGAGGTGCGGGCTGGGTCGCGCGGCGGCCGGTGGAGCGGGAGGTGCGGGGGACGTCGGGCGGCGGTGGAGTGGGGAGGTGCGGGCGGTCGGCGGCGCGGCGAGTGGGGAGGGTGCGGGCAGGGTGCGGGCGGCGGCGGTGGAGCGGGAGGGTGCGGTGGACGTGGGCGATGGTGGAGTGGGGGGGGTGGGGGGTCGGGCGGCAACGATGGAGTGGGGGAGGTGCGGGCTGGGGTCGACGGCGGCGGCGTGGAGCGGGAGGTGCGGGGGGCGTCGGCGGTGGTGGAGTGGGGAGGTGCGGGGTCGACCACAGAAAGATAATGGCGCACCACTTGTGCGCCATTAGAAGTTTTGCAAAAAAATAAAAAAAAAGTATATATTTTAATGGCGCATGGTGTGGCCAGTGCGCCATTACTAGTTAGCACTAGTAATGGCGCACTGTGCTACGGTGCGCCATTAGAATGTTTGGAAAAATTATAAAAAATTGTTTCTAGTGGCGCACTATGTTCCTGGTGCGCCATTAGTGTCTTCCACACTAATGGCGTACCAAAACATGGTGCGCCATTAGTATATACTAATGGCGCACCACCTGACAGGTGCGCCATTAGTGTCCATCCCATCTATAGCCCTTTTCCTAGTAGTGTCAAAGTCTCCATTTATTTGGGATATCGCGAGGTTCGAGTCCCCGCACACCTCTAGGCGTTGAATGCCCATGGATATCGCCATCCGGAGACCATGTAGAAGGGTCTCGATTCGCCGCGTTGTTGAGTCTCAGATACATTATCCGAGTACGATTGAATCTGTATTCTGTTGGGGATGTCGAACGACGCCAGCCCCCATGCCAGCCAACATTTTGAGTCGCCAAGTGCATGATCCAGTTGGAATACGTGTCGTACTTTTTAGGGAGTTCGGCTTCAGTCCATTCGCACGAAGTCGGCCAAAACTTATGCATTTAATTGCTCGCCGTGGCTTATAGGTTATGTCGAACGGAGGAGCTCAATGGCCCATTTGGCAATCCGCCCGTCGCGTCATGCGTTGTTTATAATGTCATTAAGAGGTACTTGGAGGCTACCGTTATCGAACACTCTTGAAAGTTGTGTCAAGCTTCCGGATTCCATAAACACCGCGATGCTATCTTTTGATAATGCGGATACCGTGATTTGCATGGAGTGAGGACAAAGGGACACGTAGTAGACTGGTTTTTGAGGGAAACTTGTGTCCGCTCTGCTTTCTCGCTCGACAACGAGCACCGCACTTACAACTTGATGGGTTGCGCGATGTATAATAGCATTGGTTCGCCCATGTTGGGCGCGCCAGACCGGGTTTGTTGCCAATATGGCTTTTATTTCTTCGAGTCCAGCCGTGGCGGCATCCGCCCACTGGTGTTCAAAGGCGCCGGAGGAGGCGATAGAGGGGTAATGCCTTTTCTCCTAGACGGGAGATGAAGCGGCTTAGAGCCGCCACACATCCAGTCAATTTCTGTATTTGTTTGAGGTCCTTGGGAATATCCAATTGTGACAGAGCTCGGATCTTGGTTGGGTTTGCTTCAATTCTCTACCGGATACAATGAAGCCCAAGAGCTTTCCTACTGGTACCAAAACACATTTTTCTGGTTGCTTGATGTCATATGTTCGGAGATTATCGAATGTGAGCCTCAAGTCGTCTACTAGAGTTTCGACATGCTTCGTTTTGACGACCACATCATATACGTATGCCTCCACTATTTGCCGATCTGGTTTGCCAGACATGTCTGAATCATGCGCTGATATGTTGCGCCGGCGTTTTTGAGCCCGAAGGGTATTGTGTTGAAGCAGAATGGGCCGTACGGGTGATAAATGCCGCTATGCTTGATCTTGTTCTGCCATCTTAATTTGATGGTAGCTAGAGTATGCGTCGAGAAAACACAACGAATCGTGTCCTGCGGTAGCGTCTATAATTTGATCGATGCAGGGGAGGGGGACAGGATCCTTTGGGCAAGCCTTTTTGAGGTCTTTGAAATCGACACATAGGCGCCAGGATTTGTCCTTCTTTGGTACCATCACCAGGTTTGCTAGCCAGTCCGATGTTTTATGTCTCCGATGAATCCGCCTCCAATAGTTTGGCTAGCTCCTCTCCCATGGCTTGTCTCTTAGGTTCGAGAAACGCCAAGAGCCTGTTTGATCGGCTTGAACTTTTAGGATGTTTAGGCTGTGCTCGCCAGCGGGCATGTGATTCCCGGCATGTCTGAGGTGCCAAAGCGAAATGTCCCAATTTTCGCGAGGAATTCTCGTAGTCGTGCGACTACATCAGGGTTTAATTGTGCCCCAATGGAAGCCGTTTTTGTAGGGTCCGTTGGGTGGACTTGGAATTTGACTATTTCGTCTGCTGGTTTAAAGGAGGGGGACTTGGATCTTTTATCGAGTATCACATCGTCCCTGTTCACCGTGGAGCGTAGCGCAGGTAGTTCCTCGGCCGCTAGGGCTTCGGATAGTGCCTCAAGGGCTAGTGCGGCTGTCTTATTTTCGGTGCGGAGTGCTATGTCCGAGTCAGTAGCAAGAGTGATGATTCCGTTGGGCCCGGGCATTTTGAGCTTCATGTACCCGTAGTGGGGTATAGCTTGGAAAATTGTGAATGCCTCTCGCCCTAATAGAGCGTGGTATCCGCTGCTGAACGGGGCCACTTGGATCGTGACCTCCTCAGACCTATAATTGTCCGGCGTGCCGAACACCACATCCAATGTGATTTTACCGCAGCAGCTCGCTTCCGATCGGGATTATTCCTCTAAAGGTTGTGCTGCTTCGCTCAGGCGGCTCCAGCCTATTTCCATTTTCCGAAGGGTTTCCTCATAAATGAGGTTCAATCCGCTGCCACCGTCCATGAGTACCTTGGTAAGGCGAAAGCCGTCCACTATTGGACTGAGGACCAATGCTGCTGGTGCTCGGATTGTTCGGAATTTAGGTTCATCACTGGCATTAAAGGTAATAGTCGTGTCACTCCATGGATTTATTATTGCCACTTGGTAGACTTCGGCAAGGCTGCGGAGTGTTCGTTTTCGCATATTGTTTGATGTGAAAGTCTCGAAGACTGTTAATACCGTACTGGTATCCTTGGGTTGGTGCTCTGTGGATGTTGGGGTTAGAAGCTCCTCGCAGCTTTTGGCCACCCGCCGGAGTATCCAATTTGCTCTAAGGCTATGAGTTGGTGTGGCGCCCTCTGTGCTATGAATTTTACAGGGTCCGTTGAGCCATCCCTCCAGTACGGTTCCATGCCTCGTGGGGGTTTTTGGTTTTTTGGTGTTTAACCCGGGCGATTGGCGATAATGCACCCTTTTGTTTCGGATTGGGTTTGTATTCGGGCCGGATTGTCCCAAAATCTTACTGTTTTTCTGTGCTTTCCATCGACAAGACTTTTGTACTATGGACGCCAAGTCAGCAAAGCGTGTAATTTCACGGTGACCTATGGCGTTGAGGATTCCCATGTCCGCAATTATTGCGTAAGAATGAAATTATGCTTTCCTCGCTGCAGTCCTTTATCCTATTCATAACCAGGAGGAATCGCCCAAGAATGATGTATCGCTTTCTTCGTGCTCTTGCCTAATATTGGATAGATCGCCTATGTTCGGGTGGGTGGGTGGAATTAGATCCGAAACCCCACCCAATTTGAGGCTCAAGGGCCAAGGAGTTTCCGAACTCGGAAGTTTGGATTCTTGGATGTTGTCCATCGACCCAGCCTGCTGCCTCGACTCTAAGTTCAGGTCTTGAGTGACGTCCTCCCCTCCGCGGGTATCCGGCTTGGAGGGATTGGGGATCCGGACATAGTTAGTCCTTAAGATAGATGAGGGGGCGCTGCGTCGTTCCTCCACCACCTCAAAGTGATGGGTGACCTGGGGAGAGTTAATTTCTCTCAGCTCGGGTTTAGGGCTGATCTGATCGTAGTCTGTAGCGACTCCCAGGGCGGCGATGCGATCCAAGAGCTCGTTTAGAGAAGAGAGCTCCGTCAGATCTAACTGCTCGGCGAGTTACGAGTTGACGGAAGATTGCTTTTGATGACCCGAGAAGTCATCGTCGGGCGTGGCGGCGAACAGCGGTCATAAGAAAACCGCTTAGCCGCAGAGTTTGGCCGACAGCCAAAGCTCCTTTAGCAACAGAGCCATCTTTAAAGACGGATGAGGCATCCTTCCCGATGGCGACAAAGACAGCGGAACTCTCAATGAAAGCACCAATGTCGGTGTCAAACCGCGGATCTCGGGTAGGGGGTCCCGAACTGTGCGTCTAGGCGGATGGTAACAGGAGACAAGGAACACGTTGTTTTTACCCAGGTTTGGGCCCTCTCGATGGAGGTAAAACCCTACTCCTGCTTGATTAATATTGATGATATGGGTACTACAAGAGTAGATCTACCACGAGATCAGAGAGGCTAAACCCTAGAAGCTAGCCTATGGTATGATTGTTGTTCGTTCTACGGACTAAAACCCTCTGGTTTATATAGACACCGGAGAGGGTTAGGGTTACACAGAGTCGGTTACAATGGAAGGAGATCTATATGTCTGTATCGCCAAGCTTGCCTTCCACGCCAAGGAAAGTCCTATCCGGACACGGGACGAAGTCTTCAATCTTGTATCTTCATAGTCCAGGAGTCCGGCCGAAGGTTCTAGTTCGGCTATCCGGACATCCCCTAATCCGGGACTCCCTCAATGGTGAGCCTATGCCTTGGAAGATGGACGACAAGCCTCCATCATCACCACCTCCAAGGAAAGAGACATAATCACATGGGTATGGGCACTCCCCTTGGCAACTGCCAAGCATGGGGGAGGTGCCCCGGTATCGTATCACCATCACACTCCTATTTTTACCGTTTTTCTTAGTTCAATCCTTTTAGTAATATCTTGATCTAGTAGAATAAAAGTTTTAGTATGATTTAGTCTTGAGTTTTGCTTTATGATCCCTCTATGTAATCGAGTCCTTGAGCTATATATATAATAAAGATTAATTTTGAGTCAAGGGCTTGATTATCTTGCTATGATCGTGAGGGAATAAAATAAAAAGAAAGAATTAAAAGAAATAAAGAGATCATATTGATCTTATGGAGAGTAATGACTTCACATATAAAGAGTATGATGAATAAAAAATGTTGAGAGTTGACAAACATAGTTTTGGTCATCGTTGCAATTAATAGGAAGTAATAAAGAAAGAGGGGTTTTCACATATAAATATACTATCTTGGACATCTTTTATGATTGTGAGCACTCATTAAAATATGACATGCTAAACAGTTGACGTTGGACAAGGAAGACAACGTAATGGGTTATGTTTTCTTATATCTGAAATAAAGTATATTGTCATGGATTATCCAACATGTTGAGCTTGCCTTTCCCCCTCATGCTAGCCAAATTCTTTGCACCAAGTAGAGATACTACTCGCTCTCGAATACCCTTAAACCCAGTTTTGCCATGAGAGTCCACCATATCTACCTATGGATTGAGTAAGATCCTTCAAGTAAGTTGTCATTGTTGCATGCAATAAAATTGCTCTCTAAATATGTATGATTTATTTGTGTGGAGAAAATAAGCTTTATACGATCTTGTGATGTGGAAGCAATAAAAGCGACGATCGATAATAAAGGTCCACATCACAAGTGGCAATATAAAGTGACGTTTTTCAGATTAAGATTTTGTGCATCCAACCATAAAAGCACATGACAATCTCTGCTTCTCCTCAAGGGCCTATCTTTTATTCTTGTCTTATACCTCATACTAGAGTCATGGTGATCTTCACCTTTCCTTTTACATTTTACCCTTTGGCAAGCACATAGTGTTGGAAAGATCCTATATATATATATATATATATATATATATATATATATATATATATATATATATATATATATATATATATATATATATATATATATATATATATATATATATCCAATTGGATGTAAGTCATCATGAACTATTATTGTTGACAATACCCTTGAGGTAAAAGGTTGGGAGGCAATACTATAAGCCCCTATCTTTCTCTGTGTCCGATTAAAACTCCATACCCATAAGTATTGCGTGAGTGTCAGCAATTGTGAAAGGCTAAATGATAGTTAAGTATGTGGACTTGCTGAAAAGCTCTTATATTGACTCTTCCCGATGTTATGATAAATTGCAATTGCTTCAATAATCAAGATTATAGTTTGTTAGTTTTCAATGAAGTTTCTGATTCATACTTTACATTGTGAATAGATTGTTACTTTAGCATAAGAAATCATATGACAATATATATATATATATATATATATATATATATATATATATATATTGCTGTTATAAGAATGATCATGATGCCCTCATGTCCGTATTTTATTTTATCGACACCTCTATCTCTAAACATGTGGACATATTTTTCGTTATCGGCTTCCGCTTGAGGACAAGCGAGGTCTAAACTTGGGGGAGTTGATACGTACATTTTGCATCATGCTTTTATATCGATATTTATTGCATTATGGGTTGTTATTACACATTATGTCACAATACTTATGCCTTTTCTCTCTTATTTGACAAGGTTTACATGAAGAGGGAGAATGACGGCAGCTGGAATTCTGGGCTGGAAAAGGAGCAAATATTAGAGACCTATTCTGCACAACTCCAAAAGTCCTGAAACTTCACGGAGGCACGTTTTGGAATATATATAAAATACTGGCGAAAGAATCAACCAGAGGGGGCCCACGCCCTGGCCAGGAGGGTGGGGGCGTGCCCTACCCCCCTGGGCAAGCCCCCTGTCTCGTGGGACCCCTAGCAGGCCTCCGGTGCACATCTTCTGCTATATGAAGTCTTTTGTCCAAGAATAAATAAGGAGGAAGCTTTCAGGACGAAACACCGCCGCCACGAGGCGGAACCTTGGCGGAACCAATCTAGGGCTCCGGCGGAGCTGTTCCGTCGGGGAAATATCCCTCCGGGAGGGGGAAATCATCACCATCGATCATCTCATCAGGAGGGGGTCAATCTCCATCAACATCTTCACCAGCACCATATCCTCTCAAACCCATGTTCATCTCTTGTATCCAATCTTTGTTCCAAAACCTCAGATTGGTACCTGTGGGTTGCTAGTAGTGTTGATTACTCCTTGTAGTTGATGCGAGTTGGTTTATTTGGTGGAAGATCATATGTTCAGATCCTTTATGCATATTAATACCCCTCTGATTATGAACATGAATATGATTTGTGAGTAGTTACGTTTGTTCCTGAGGACATGGGAGAAGTCTTACTATAAGTAGTCATGTGAATTTGGTATGCGTTCAATATTTTGATGAGATGTATGTTCTCTCTCCTCTAGTGGTGTTATGTGAACATCGACTACATGACACTTCACCATTATTTGGGCCTAGAGGAAGGCATCGGGAAGTAATAAGTAGATGATGGGTTGCTAGAGTGACAAAAGCTTAAACCCTAGTTTATGTGTTGCTTCGTAAGGGGCTGATTTGGATCCATATGTTTCATGCTATGGTTAGGTTTACCTTAGTACTTCTTTTGTAGTTGAGAATGCATGCAATAGGGGTTAATCATAAGTGGGATGCTTGTCCAAGGAAGGGCAGTACCCAAGCACCGGTCCACCCACATATCAAATTATCAAAGTAACGAACGTGAATCATATGAGCGTGATGAAAACTAGCTTGACGATAATTCCCATGTGTCCTCGGGAGTGCTTTCCTCTATATAAGAGTTTGTCCAGGCTTGTCCTTTGCTACAAAAAGGATTGGGCCACCTTGCTGCACTTTATTTACTCTTGTTACTTGTTACCCGTTATAAATTACCTAATCACAAAACTATCTGTTACCGATAATTTCAGTGCTTGCAGAGAATACCTTACTAAAAACCGCTTGTCATTTCCTTCTGCTCCTCGTTGGGTTCGATGCTCTTACTTATCAAAAGGACTACGATAGATCCCTTTACTTGTTGGTCATCTTACTTCGCCAGCTCCCTCTTAGAGGGGGCTAGATCGAGGTACTATGGTGTGCAGAAGTTGATCTTTGGTCTTGTTATGGAATCAAGGAAACTTCGCCACTACTTCCAAGCCCATGAGATCATGGTTGTTACTCGTTTTCCATTGCAAAGGATACTCGACAAACCTGAGGCTACCGACAGAATAGTGGAGTGGGCTTTGGATTTATCCACCTTTGCTTTGAAGTTTGAGACTACATCAACGATTCAGAGCAGGGCGTTGGCAGTGTTTATTGCAGAATGGACACCAACTGCTGATGAGGAAGTGACAGAGACAGTTATCCCCGGCAAGGAATCGCCCCAAGAATGGATTATGTATTTCGATGGTGCTTTTTCCTGCAAAGTGCAGGAGCTGGCGTGCTTCTTGTTGCCCCCTCCGGGGAGCATTTGAAGTACATCATCCAAATGCATTTTTCCCGGGAAGAGGCAACCAACAATATAACTGAGTATGAAGGACTCCTTGTCGGGCTCAGAATTGCAGCTGAATTGGAAATCAAGAAGCAGATTATTCGAGGAGAGTCACAACTTGTGGTGAGACAAGTCAACAATGATTATCAAAGTCCATTGATGGACGTCGAGGAAGTGAGGAGATTGGAGGAGCACTTTGACGGATTGCAAACAAAGCACGTACTCCGTGCGGAAAATAGCATAGCTGATCATCTGTCAAAGTGTGATGCGCAGAAGCTTCTTGTGGAACCAACGACTTTTGTTCTCCATCTCACTCAGCCCTCCGTATCCCCAGCAACAACGGCCTGGAAGAGGAGAAAGTTGGACTACGGTAAGCCTTGTCCGGTAGAGCCATCAGCTCCCGCCAGAGACCCTGTCGGAAACAACTCCTCACAACCTGCCAGACCACCCCCTCCAGCCGGGTCCACGAACCCTTCGAACGAGGTGGTGCTCCCGCAGCCGAGGAGGTGCCACTAGTCCTCGTTGCCGACCCCAGGCTCCAACTTGGGCAAGGCACATTGTCTACTTCCTCCAAACTGGAGAGCTTCCCGGCGGCCAAGATGAAGCTGAGAAAGTAGCCCGGAGGGCTGTGACGCCCTCGATTTAATCGTACACTAATCATACACGCAAATGTGTACGATCAAGATCAAGGACTCACGGGAAGATATCACAACACAACTCTAGACACAAATTAAAATAATACAAGCTTTATATTACAAGCCAGGGGCCTCGAGGGCTCGAATATATAAGCTCCAATACACAAGATTCAGCGGAAGCAACAATATCTGAGTACAGACATGAGTTTGACAAGTTTGCCTTAAGAAGGCTAGCACAAAAGCAGCAACGATCGAAAAGGCAAGGCCTCCTGCTCGAGCCTCCTAACTACTCCCGGTCGCCGGGCGCCCTCCATGTAGTAGTAGGCACCCTCGGGTAGGAGTAGTCGCTTGTGGTGTCGCTCGATCCCGGCTCCAACATCTGGTTGCATCAATCGGAAAGAAGAGGAAAGGGGGAAAAGAGGGAGCAAAGCAACCGTGAGTACTCATCCAAAGTACTGCAAGCAAGGGTCTACACTACATATGCAACATTATCAAAGGAAGGTCAGATATGTGGACTGGCTGCGTAAATGCTGAATAGAGAGAAGGTTTAGTCCTATCAAGACTAGCATCTTCCGAAACCACCATCTTGCAGCAAACAGAGGGAGTAGAGTAGCATAAAGTAAAGTAGTAGTAGTGTTATCAACTCGCCGGAGATCCTTTCTCGACTCTCGTGAGAAAGCAATCCTAGAGCCATACTATCCAAGTGTCATCACAATCCAATTCTCATCACCATCCGCCTCATCACAAGTATCCAGTTCTAGTAGTATCGATCGATACAACTCCAAGTGTCCGCTATCGAGGACACGCCATCGATGGATGTTTTCTTCCGCAGGGTGCACCAACTTACCCACCACGCCGCTTAACTCCGCCGGACACACTTTCTGTGGTCATGCCCGCCCCGCCAAACAATACACCGCAACCCGACCTAGGCTTAATAGAGAGGCCAGCACGCCGGACTAAACCTATGCCCTGTGGGTCATGGGCCATCTCCCCGAACTCCTCAGACGCTATGTAGGGCGGCCGGTGAGCAGACCTAGCTACCTCCTTCAACAAGGCAGCGCCACGCAGTCCAACCCGGCCGCAGCAGCTCGCCGCCGACGCCTCTTAAGCTTCTACCGATGCATACGACGCAGAACGCCCATACTATGCCCACGTGATGGTTAGTGCTATCAGCCGAGGCCCTTGGATCAAATATCCAAATCGTAGTGGATTAGGAGCGCTGTAACAAGCAGAGACTCATGAAGAAGTGACCCGCTGTCTCTGCCTCGAGGACTTGCGGCAAGGGCTAGGAATGCCCGCCACACCTCGTAATTATCTCGCGGCACCTCCGTGTCAACCTAACTCCACATCACTGCAATTAAGCTCGCTGGCACCCTCGTGGTCGACCCGTCTTTAGTAACATGGCTTAGTGAAAAGTCATAGTAATCATAGTAACTGTGTGTCTAAACATCAAGAGGAAAGCCCGAGGAATCACCCCCGGTGAATTCCACTCGAGGTAGTCATCAAGGTGAACGTAAGAGGATTCACCCTCGAGGTCCACACTTGAGGGGTTGCACGACGTAGTCGACGGAAGTGGTTAAAGAGGAAATCACCTCGATGACCACGATCGAATAGCTACACTACAGTGGTTAACATCGGCGCTAATGAGGTCTCACCCCGGTACTCGATAGTAACCCAAAGAGTGTCGAGCAACTAAGGGAAGTGATGTGCGGTGGTCGGGCTTGGTCTTTGATCCCGCTGATCGGTCTTCGATTATCCAAATGGGCGATCGGGACAAAGTGGGGGTCACCGATGGATCTCTACAACCTATACTAAGCAGTTTAGGATAAGGTGTAAGGTACAATAACATATAAAAAGCAGGCTATGCATCGTAATAGGTGCAAACAATAACAGTAGCAAAATCTAATGCAAGCATGAGAGAATGGAATGGGCGATATCGGATGATCAAAGGGGGGGCTTGCCCGTTGCTCGCAAGGAGGGTCGTCCAACGAGTCGATCACAGGGCATCGGTCTCGGGTCTATCGGAGAGAAGAGGGGAAGAAACAATAAATATAAAGCAAACATAGCATCACAAAGCGTAACGTGGCAATATGTCAGGCCGGAGTGACCTAACGATGGCTACACGATAAAGGTGAAGGGGAATTCAACCGAATGTTTTCCTGCCCGACTGTGTCGACAGATGACCGGAGAGGAATGTCCCATGTTCAGCATGCTAGGGGCATGTGACAGATGAACGGACCGCGATTCGGTTTCGTTGGATTTTTCTCGAGCAACTTTCATATAGAAAACATTTTCATCCGAAGTTACGGTTTAATTTCTATGATTATTTAAAGATTAAAGCATATTCTAGATTTATTTAAATTAATGTAAAAGGAATTATGGCATCAGATGACATAGGTGTGACGTCAAGAATCAACAGTCCGTTGATCGGTCAAAATGGCCAGGGGGCCATTGGGACTCACATGTCACCTCTCATGGCTTAACAAAGGATTAATTAAGCTAACAGGGGCAATTAGGGGAGTGGGCCCTGGCGTCAGTGAGTGTCTTAGGTTAAACTAAACATTTTTTATTTATAAAACATTATTAGACTAATATAAAAGAGGGGGCCCACATGATGTGGCTGGGGTTGCCCTGTTCAAGACGGGTTGACTGTGTCAATCGTCAACAAGGGACCAGGGGCCCCACTGGCAGTGACCCAGGGGGTGGCCCCAGGTGTGCCACGTCGGCTGCCGGCGCCGGAGTTGCGCCGACGAGCTCTCCGCGGCGGCGAGTTCGCCAGAGAGGCTCGGATCTCCGCTACAGAGCGCCAAATCATGCGTTTTCACCTGCGTTCGAACGAGTGGAGCAGCGCGCATCGCGTGGTGCCAGCGGTTGGACGCGGAGGTGGCCGGAGGACGCCGGCGACGACGGGTGGCGATGGAGCTCTCGGGCTTGAGCGGGTTCGGCGTTAGAGAGCGCGAGCGGCCAAAGTAAACAACTAGGCGGGGTCTACGGCGCACGAGGAGCATGCCAGGGCAGTCGGCCGAGCTCGTAACGGCTCGGGAGCACGACAACGGCAGCAATGGCGGCGGCCGGAGCACTGTTGCGGTGGCGGTCGCGCACGTGCCCGAAGGCGAGCAGGAAGAGGAGGGAGGAGAGGCGGAGCTCACCATGCGGGCGCAAGGAGGCCCCGTGAGTGAACGGGAGTGCAGAGGGAGGCCGTGGTCGACGGGAACCACCGGCAGCCGAGGCGGAAGGGGACCAGGTGGATCCGACGCTGTGGTGCCTTCCGCCTCCAATGGCGGGCACCGGTCGACGGGGAGGAGGACGGCGGACGCCTACGGCATGTTGGAAGGGCGTGTGGAGGACGGTGGCCGCAAGGGCGACGGCGGCCATGGCGGCCCTGGCGTTCGGATGCGATGGGGAGGGGATCTGGGGGTGCGAGGGAGAGAGCGAAGCGGGCGACAGGAAAGGACTGCCGCGAGTGGGGTGGCAGAGCAAGTGGAAGGGGAGCCTGAGGCGTCGCCCTTATCCTCTCCCGGCGAGGCCGGCGAGGTGGTCGGGTGGCACCGAGGCGCCTGGCCGGCCGAACAAAGGGAGGTGGGAGACGATGTGGGAGGGGTAGGGCCACATGGCCTGCTGGGCTGGGCCCGAGGGTTAGGCCTGGGGGTCAGGGCCTTTTCTCTCTCTCTCTCTTCCTTTCTTTTGCTCTTTTCTTTTACGTAAAAATGCTATGCAATATTTGAGCTGCCAAAAGGAGTTCTCAAAATGTGGGACTTGGCCAAATAAATACATTACCATATTTGGCACCTGCCATAAAAAGTTTGGGAGGAGTTTGAAATGATTTGGATTTTTCACAATTGGAAAAGCATTTAAAAATGCTGATTTGGAACTGCTTTAATTCCTAGGGGAAATTAGCTTTCTCAAATGATGTTGAATCACTCATGACATTTAGTCAGTGGATATTTTCAACCCAGCGAACATTTTTGTTTTACTGTTTGGAGGAATAATTTATTTGACTTTATTTTCAAATTGAATTTGAATTGGTTTTGAATCAACGTGAGATTAGCAACAGTAACAGTGATGACATGGCGCCATTAACAGAGATTACTGTAGCACGACACTGGGGGTGTTACAAATCTCCTCCACTACAAGAAATCTCGTCCCGAGATTTAAGTGGGGAAGTAAAGAGTAACTTCGGGAGAACTGACCCTTATAGGGTTAATTATCTGGTGAACAATTCAGGGAATAAGGCAGAAGTATCTCTTGAGTTGAAACTTAATAAAACATCGAGAGCAAAGTATGAAGGTACAATAGGAAGTTTCAAGCTTAATAGATGACGATCGACACCGAACAAAGTGTGAGAGGGGGTTCAGAGCATCGAATAGATCATCTTCTAAAGGTGGCTCGTGACATGATACGAAGCCAAATGCAAGAATATTTCGGAATCAAAGATATACAGGAGAGTCAGGTTTCGATCCTGGGACCTGTGGGTTATGGGCCCACCATGTGGGTTAAAAGCAGAAAGGCGCTATCATTTGCACGGTCATGATGGCAAGGCAGGTCAGAGAATAGCCTGTCAATTATGTTGGCAACAACGTTGGTACCAAGGGCGAGGGACGAAGAGAACCATTTTCCTGCTTGTAAGACGAGGCGGACCAATAGGCAAAGTTCTCGTCCATCGGTGGTTACCGGAATGTCATCAACATTAGTAACAGGGTCTCACTGACAAGGTTGTACATTGGGGTGTTTTATAAGCAGGAAATTATTTTTGCTTATATCATATAGATCACAAGAAGGTTAAACAAACCAATGGAAAGGAAAATGAAATTATCGGATTAATCGGACCAATGTAAAGGAAAATGTGTTTGCACCCAAGAATTGGGAGTATATCCTTCCCAGGGGGAAGCGGAGCAGGATACACATGATATGACAGCAAGTTCAAAAGCATTTAGATAAAAGGGCGAGGGAAGAATCATGATATTACCCATACAACGGTGTTTGGATAATAGATCAAGAAACATTCGGCAATGTGCTTCCAATGTTCTTATTAATATTCGGAAATACCTCAGTCATGCTTCTAGGTAGCATTAACATGATGTTCTGAAACGCCCTCGATGCGGCTATATCTCCCACGTGTCGAAGCACGACTTAGAGGCATAACCGCATTGAAAGCAATGTCGCAAGTGAGGTAATCTTCACACAACCCATGTAATACATAAGGGAAAAGAGATACATAGTTGGCTTACAATCGCCACTTCACACAATACATGAGTAAAACATTACATCATATAGATACAATCAAGGTCCGACTACGGAACCAAAATAAAAGAAGACTACCCCAAATGCTACACAGATCCCCGATCGTCCCAACTGGCTCCACTATCGATCAACTCAAACGAAACAACACAAAGAACAAGATCTTCATCGAGCTCCTCCTTGAGCTTGGGTCCATCACCGCACGGTTTCATCGGCACCGCAAACTGGTTTGGGAAGTATCTGTGAGTCACGGGACTCAGCAATCTCACACCCGCGAGATCAAGACTATTTAAGCTTAAAGGTAGGACAGGTAGTGAGGTGGAGCTGCAGCAAGCGACTAGCATATATGGTGGCTAACATACGCAAAAGAGAGCGAGAAGAGGAGGCAAAGCACGGTCGAACAACTATGATCAAGAAGTGATCCTGAAACTACTTACGCCAAGCATAACTCCAACATCAGTGTTCACTTCCTGACCACGAGAAGAGACCATCACGGTTACACACGCCGTTGGTGTATTTTAATTAAGATCAACTTCATGTTTTCTACAACCGACATTAACAAATTCCCATCTGCCACATAATCGCGGGCACGGCTTTCGAAAGTTCAAACCCTGCAGGGTGTCCCAACTTAGCCCATGATAAGCTCTCGCGATCAACGGGAATAGACCTTCTCCCGGAAGACCGATCAGTCTCGAATCCCGCCACAAGACATTTCACAGCAATAAAACAAGTCCAAGAAGACCTCCCGGCGTGCCGACACCCCGATAGTAGCCGCACAGATCTCGCCTCGTGCCACGACCGGATAAGCTAAGCGCATGTACCGACATAACCCAAGTTGCTAAGGGATGGTCCCAAGACGGTGTTTAGTTTGGACCAACGCTTAGACAAGCAATCGCCCGGGGTAAATAAAGATGACCCTCGGGATGCGCGACTCCCAAGGGAAAAAGGCTAGGTGAGGCAAATGTAAAACCAATGTTGGGCCTTGCTGGAAAAGTCTTATCCAAAGCGAACTGTCAAGGGGTCCCATAAATCACCCGACCGCTTAGGGACGCAAAAATCCGGGAACATAACACCGATATGACGGAAACTAGGGCGGCAAGAGTGGAACAAAACACTGCATAAGGCCGAGCCTTCCACCCTTTACCAAGTATATAGATGCATTAATTAAATATGATATATTGTGATATCCCAACAAGTAACCATGTTCCAACAAGGAACAACATCTCCATGTTCCAACAAGGAACAAACTTCATCTTCACCGCAACTAACAACGCTATAAGAGGGCTGAGCAAAGCGGTAACATAGCCAAACAACGGTTTGCTAGGAAAGGATGGTCGATGTTTGACATGGCAACATGGGAGGCATGATATAGCAAGTGGTAGGCATCGAGCATAGGCATAGCAAAAGAGCGAGCATCTAGCAAGCAAAGATAGAAGTGATTTCGAGGGTATGGTCATCTTGCCTCAAATCCCGCAAGGAAGAAGATCAAGTCCATGAAGAAGACAAACGGACGAAGTCGAACGAATCCTCACAACTCCGAACGAACCCGGCTAACGAGAGAAGCAAACCGAAAGAAGCAAACAACATAGTAAACACACAAACATGAACATGGCATGATGCACAACCAAATATGATGCATGTCCGTTTAAATATGCATGGCATGGCAATATGCACAAACAATACTACTAATTTAAGTGGAGCTCAATATGCAACGAGTTGCATATTGACGGAACACCACAACACTTATTTAGTTCTCTCTCGGTTAGGTACTCAACAATATTAAATGTTGTTAAACATGGCAAGAGGTGGAGCATAATTAAACTAACTATTTAGGCAAGTTAAATGAGGCCGAAATAAGAAACAACAATTCCGGAAAATCCCCATGAGCAATGTTTTAGTTTCGGTCCTGATCTGCCCTAAACACAATTTTAGAGTTGTTAAACAGCAACATAAAGTGGACCATGTTAATCTAGGCATTTTTCCACCCCATTTACATATAAAGAACATTTAATTCCGAGTTACGGTTATTTAGTTATGAATTAAAGCATTTTAGCATGGCATATTAGCAAATTTAAATAAGCAGCAAGTTAAACATTTTAACATGGGATGAAAATGACATATAATTAATCTACACGAAATTCTAAGCAATTTACATATAAGGTTTGTTTAAAACCGATGCACGGTTAATTAGTTATTAAATGCATGAACTTTAGGGGGTTTTCTGCAAAACAGTTAAATTACTGGATAAATAGCAAAATCGCAAGACGGAAAAAAATAGCAACGGGCCGCATCTGGGATCTGGCCCAACAGAGCATGTGGGCGGGTTGCTCACCAGCCTCATGGGCCGGTCGGTGGAGAGGCTCGGCAGCCGGAAGGGGCGCCGGAGGGGCAGGTTACCGGGCCTCGGGAGGCCGAAGGGACGCGGTGGCTCAAGGCCACGCTGCATCAACGGGAGGAGATCGGGCTCTCCCGACCGACCGGAAGGCGGCGGCGGCCAGGGAACGACGGCGGCTGGGGCCGGACGCCGCGGGCAAGAATCGAGAGGGGAAGGCGGATCTGGCCGGGCCTCTCGATCCGGGACGGCCGACCATCTCCGGCGACGACGAGCGGATCTCGCAGGGCGGCGGAGCTCGGGCCAGCGGCGCGCGGGCGGCGGGAGCTGGTCCGGCGGAGGCGTGGGTCGACGGGAGGGATCTCCGCGGCTCTCGCCGGTGATCGCCGGAGACGACGTGGCGCTGGCTCGGGCGGGCGGCGGCGGCGGCGAGATCGGGATCGCCCCGATCCGGCCGAGCGGGCGAAGGGGAGGCGCCGCCTCGTGGGCTTCGCGGTGGCTGCGGCTCGGGGCGGGCTGTGCCCGGCTTGGCGGGCTCATGGAGGAGGGAACGGGCAGGGCGGACGTGGCGCCCCGGTTGACCCGGCGCAAGGCGGGCGGCGCCAAGTGGCGAGCAGGGGCGGAGAGGCGCGGAAATGGAGGAGAGGAGGTGGGAGGCGGCTGGCTGATGATTGGGGAGGCGCGAAATCAAGGAGGGAGGTTGGGGTGACAAAATGGCAAGGGGGCTGCTATTTATAGCAGGGAGGCCTAGGGACTAGGGTTTGGGGAGTTTTGAGGGTTTTGAGCCTCCGATCGCGATCCGACGATCAGGAAAAGAGGGGGGTTTTAGGTGAGCTGCGGGTGGGCTGTGACGAGAGGGTCTGGACTGATAGGAGAGAGAGGAGAAATGCAGCCCGGCACGATTTCGGAGACCGAAACATCCGACGAATACCGGCTATATCCCGGTTACATATTTAACGGTTGGGCAGTCAAACGAACTCCGAATGCGATGAAACTTGGCAGGCGGCCTGTCTACACTATAATAAGACCGCACGACAAGTTGCAACCCATTCCGAGAACATTATTATGCCACTTATAAAATAATATTTCGAGAGGTGCAGCAGGCGCGTGCGAGTGTATCCGACTCGAACGGACAACGGAGAGAACCGACGGAACTCGAACGGATGCAAGTTTTGAAAACATGCGGATGAAATGCAGATGATGACATGAGATGAGATGCATAACAAAAACAAAATGCAAAACAATGACAAAACCCAACCACGAAGGAAATAATAAATCACATCTCCGGAAAGGGCAAGAGTCGGAGTTACTTAATATGGAAAGTTGTATCCGGGTGTTACAACACTCCACCACTACGAGAGGATCTCGCCCCGAGATCTAGGATGGCACCGAGGGAAAAGGACGAGGAAGATGAGATGTAAAACTAAGTTGCTTCTTTGACAAACGAGTGAAACCATGAACCTTGAGAGGTTGAGCAAAATGAAAGAAAGAGAATAACGAAGATGAACGAGATTGCAAACAATCCGTTAGAAAAGAGGAACAAGGAACATTACGATAACTTGAAGGTTGAAAAGGCATGAATCAAGAGTTTAATGGACAAGATAGAATTCAAACCACTGCTTAAAACAAGATGAGAGAGGAAGAATTTGGGCAGCACTCGATTGAACATGGAAGGAATATAACATGAACTAGAGAAGATGGGATGATACTTGATGAAATCAACAACATACTGCCTCCTAACTATTGAAAAAAAGCACAAGGGTAAGAAAGATTTCAGACAGCTCTCCGGTTGAGGAAGCAGCAAAACTTGATAAGATGAGAGAACTCAATGAAAACATGATACTCCGGTTAAATGGATAAGCAAGAAAAAGAACATGATCTTGACAAAAGAAGATGATGGTTCGAAGAGTGCAACATCACAATGCCTCCGGAAGAAAAATTGAAGATAGGTCGTTGGAATAAAGGAATGGAGAAGAAAATGACAACTTCTGCCACAAATGAACTTGGAAAAGCACCCTTGCAAAGAAGAATTGAACGGAGTTGTTGGAAAACCAACAACGAAATGAATAAGCTTGTAGTGGGCTTATGGAAAAATCTCAAAATTATGAGGCGAGCTTCTGCCACCAACGGAAACAAATAATTGGATTGATATCAACAAGGAGACGAGAAACTTATTTCACCGGGAGGACAAATGAAGAACTTGGGTCATTAATAAGCACCATAAATAGCAACAATCCTTAGGGAAAGCTTTAGGTGAAATATAGCCCAAGATAAGTCCAATGAAGAGATTGATGGATTTAAAATACCTCATTCTTGACAACATGTGAATCATGAAACACGAACTCAAATTGTCGAGAATGATATAACACCACCTCAAATGATAAGGTAGAGCGAATTGCACTTCGAAATGCAAGAAGAAGAATACTTGAACTCCTCAAAACAAAACATGTGTTGAGCACCATGTTCAATTTTGAAGTATGGCTTGGCGGATCATAGCTTCGAGAGAGATCTTGAAGACCAATTAATAATTAAAAGAATCCTTGACGAACCATCATGTAGAGCCTCCATGATGAACTCCGGTAACCAAAAGGGTGATAGAAAGAAAGAGAAGTTGAAAAACACAAGGTGAAGCCTTGCGGTGATAAGATGAAGCTTTGAATTGATATAGCCGAGAAAAATTGGAACTCCGGAAAGAAAAGATGAAGCATCTCGTACCGAAATTGTGATATGATGAACAAACTCCGAAAGAAGAGATGAACAACTTAGAACTGAGAGATTGATACCATTACGAACTCCGGAAGAATGAATCAATCACTTGGATGAAACAAGAACAAGAATTATGTTATGCGTATCCTTCACCAATTTAGATTGATGACAAGCAACGGATTTGGCATACTACTTATTCCCGTAGCAAAGATTAAGATAGATATGGCGCAAACTTGGGAAGGTCTTCAACGAACCACCGGTAGGATTGGAAAGAACGAATGAATCTATATGATAACGAAGGAAGAGAACTCTTGAACAAACCACCATAATAATTGAGAATGAACGTAGCAAAGGCACAATTCACCGGGAAGAATTGTAAAACGAATAAAGATGCTTGACAAAATTTTGATACATTAGAACGAAGAGATCATGAACTGATTAGAGGATATTAGCATGATGCACCGGTGAGATTTGGAAAAACCAGAGTTGAACGCTTGAATGAATAATTCTGAGATGATGGGCTCCGAAGAATCAAACTGAAAAGACTCCTGAAATACTCCGGATGGATGAAAAGAATTCTCACAATAACAAACAATTATGAGGATGGCACGAAGCTAGAACCATGAATCTTGAAGAGAAAGAAGCGAGATTTAAGAGAAACTCTTCTTCGGTCTTCAAAATTCGAGAATGACTTCGAGAACATCACCATGAATTATTGAAGCACTCCGGAATGAAAATTAGAAAGGTTGAACCAACAATGAAAATAATTTGGAAGATCTTGGAGAAAAACAAGACTGATGATAATTCATTCTTACGTCAAACTTTGCAAAGAATTTGAGAATAACTCCGGAAAATAAAAGAGTCAGGTAAGATCCTGGAAAAAGACCTGTGGGTTAGGGCCCACTCAAAAGAACCACCGTTGAACAATTGTTTGAAATAGATATTGCAACGGTAGAGTTAAATAGCTTGAATGAGATAGCATCCTCAAAAGAACTTGAGTGAATTGAGAATGGAAACTAGACTCTTCTGAGATATCTTCAACACTCCGGAACAATTGAATAGCGAGAAGTGGATGATTAGGGGGCACTGTCATGAGAAAGCACTTGAAATGATGAAAAGAATACGATCAACACTGAAAACTTGACTTGAGTCCGCCGGAGAAGAAAATTAGAATGGAACAATGATAAGGTTGAAACTTCCTTTAGCATCTTCATGAGAAATCACCGGATAAAACATTAAAGGAAAAGAATGAAGAAACTTCACTCAATAAAAAATGGATACTTGATTAAGAAATCTAAGTCCTTGAAGAAAAAGGGTGGGAGGGCGGGGAATCAAAACAACTTGGGTCGGATGAAACGAACACCGTTGAGAAAAAGCTTGGAATTGATCTTGCGAATGTTGGAATGATCGGATTCACTTGAAGAGAAGCACGCCGGTTGGAAAAGAATTAACATGACAAGCTCAGTGATCAAGAAGGATTAGTATTCGCATAGCAATATGAGAACACCAATTAGGAAAGGTATGGAATCAACACTTGACATTGGAGCAACTTGAATAACACAAAACGGAACAAAAACAAAGGATTGGCTTCAAGAATGAGCCGGAACAAACACATGATAGAGATTTCGTCCAAAGTGTTCGTGGTGGGGCCCACACGGACACGACGTATAGCGGACGTCACGAATGACAAACAAGACGCCCCGAATCAGCATAGCCAAGGATTCTTTAAGACGCCTCGCGACCATCAGAATCGACCGTGAATGGGCGGACCACTAGACGCTGAACCCCAATCTCAAATCATACATCCGTCGGAAAGATATCCTAGGAGCTACTTGAATTCCCACCTATAAACTCCCAAACTTTCTGGTTATGCAATCAAGTGTTGGGGATACAGGGACACAAAATATATCACCCAAACTAACAATACCTAGATCCAACAGTATCCATCCGTCAACACATAACCAAGAAACCCTCGAAATCGTGGTACCTCGACCTTCAAAAACATCCGTTATACAAGTCATGGCAATATTCCAGACTCGCCACAAGATCGGGCTATCAGGTTATCTCACCAACAACTGCACAAAAGAGATTTCGATGTCGGCAAAACTCGTATTCCGAGAATCGCAACGATAAAATTGTGACGACAACACGTCAAGCTCAACTCCCCGGACACCGCCACAACCCCTAAATGTCGAGGCACCAAGAACAATGTTCTCGCCACAAAACCATCGGAAGGATTCCAAGATACCCACGTGATCCTAAAAACATTTTTAGTGAAATTTGAGAAGAGAAGAGTCAAAACTCTACGCCAGATACCTCACCAGAGCGATTTAAGGGACCGGGAGTAAAAAGAATCCTACTCTCGATATATATAATCCTAAGACTCAAAACATTTTCCATTCTAGACTCAACAACGCCAAGAAACAATCAAGTAGGGGCTCCTAATTCGGGAAGGCTCGATACCAACTTGAACGCCTCGATGCGGCTATATCTCCCACGTGTCGGCACGACTTAGAGGCATAACCGCATTGAAAGCAATGTCGCAAGTGAGGTAATCTTCACACAACCCATGTAATACATAAGGGAAAAGAGATACATAGTTGGCTTACAATCGCCACTTCACACAATACATGAGTAAAACATTACATCATACAGATACAATCAAGGTCCGACTACGGAAGCAAAATAAAAGAAGACTACCCCAAATGCTACACAGATCCCCGATCGTCCCAACTGGCTCCACTACTCGATCAATCAAACGAAACAACACAAAGAACAAGATCTTCATCGAGCTCCTCCTTGAGCTTGGGTCCATCACCGCACGGTTTCATCGGCACCGCAAACTGGTTTGGGAAGTATCCGTGAGTCACGGGACTCAGAATCTCACACCGCGAGATCAAGACTATTTAAGCTTAAAGGTAGGACAGGTAGTGAGGTGGAGCTGCAGCAAGCGACTAGCATATATGGTGGCTAACATACGCAAAAGAGAGCGAGAAGAGGAGGCAAAGCACGGTCGAACAACTATGATCAAGAAGTGATCCCAAACTACTTACGCCAAGCATAACTCCAACATCAGTTCACTTCCCTGACCACGAGAAGAGACCATCACGTTACACACGCGTTGGTGTATTTTAATTAAGATCAACTTCAGGTTTTCTACAACCGACATTAACAAATTCCCATCTGCCACATAACCGCGGCACGGCTTTCGAAAGTTCAAACCTGCAGGGTGTCCCAACTTAGCCCATGATAAGCTCTCGCGATCAACGGCGAATAGACCTTCTCCCGGAAGACCGATCAGTCTCGAATCCTGCCACAAGACATTTCACAGCAATAAAACAAGTCCAAGAAGACCTCCCGCGCGCCGACACCTCGATAGTAGCCGCAGATCTCGCCTCGTGCCACGACCGGATAAGCTAAGCGTCAGTACCGACGTAACCCAAGTTGCCAAGGGATGGTCCCGACGGTGTTTAGTTTGGACCAACGCTAGACAAGCACCGCCCGGGGTAATAAAGATGACCCTCGGATGCGCGACTCCCAAGGGAAAAAGGCTAGGTGAGGCAAATGTAAAACCAATGTTGGGCCTTGCTGAAAAGTCTTATCCAAAGCGAACTGTCAAGGGGTCCCATAAATCACCCGACCGCGTTAGGGACGCAAAATCCGGGAACATAACACCGATATGACGGAAACTAGGGCGCAAGAGTGGAACAAAACACCAGCATAAGGCCGAGCCTTCCACCCTTTACCAAGTATATAGATGCATTAATTAAATATGATATATTGTGATATCCCAACAAGTAACCATGTTCCAACAAGGAACAACATCTCCCTGTTCCAACAAGGAACAAACTTCGTCTTCACCTGCAACTAACAACGCTATAAGAGGGGCTGAGCAAAGCGGTAACATAGCCAAACAACGGTTTGCTAGGAAAGGATGGTCAGATGTTTGACATGGCAACATGGGAGGCATGATATAGCAAGTGGTAGGCATCGTAGCATAGGCATAGCAAAAGAGCGAGCATCTAGCAAGCAAAGATAGAAGTGATTTCGAGGGTATGGTCATCTTGCCTGAAATCCCGCAAGGAAGAAGATCAAGTCCATGAAGAAGACAAACGGACGAAGTCGAACGAATCCTCACAACTCCGGAACGAACCCGAAGCTAACGAGAGAAGCAAACCGGAAAGAAGCAAACAACATAGTAAACACACAAACATGAACATGGCATGATGCACAACCAAATATGATGCATGTCCGGTTTAAATATGCATGGCATGGCAATATGCACAAACAATACTACCAATTTAAGTGGAGCTCAATATGCAACGAGTTGCATATTGACGGAACACCACAACACTTATTTAGTTCTCTCTCGGTTAGGTACTCAACAATATTAAATGTTGTTAAACATGGCAAGAGGTGGAGCATAATTAAACTAACTATTTAGGCAAGTTAAATGAGGCCGGAAATAAGAAACAACAATTCCGGAAAATCCCCATGAGCAATGTTTTAGTTTCGGTCCTGATCTGCCCTAAACACAATTTTAGAGTTGTTAAACAGCAACATAAAGTGGACCATGTTAATCTAGGCATTTTTCCACCCCATTTACATATAAAGAACATTTAATTCCGAGTTACGGTTATTTAGTTATGAATTAAAGCATTTTAGCATGGCATATTAGCAAATTTAAATAAGCAGCAAGTTAAACATTTTAACATGGGATGAAAATGACATATAATTAATCTACACGAAATTCTAAGCAATTTACATATAAGGTTTGTTTAAAACCGATGCACGGTTAATTAGTTATTAAATGCATGAACTTTAGGGGTTTTCTCGCAAAATGCTTAAATTATCGGATAAATAGCAAAATCGCAAGACGGAAAAAATAGCAACGGGTCAGATCTCGGGATCTGGCCCAACAGAGCATGTGGGCGGGTTGCTCACCAGCCTCATGGGCCGGTCGGTGGAGAGGCTCGGCAGCCGGAAGGGGCGCCGAGGGCAGGCTTACCGGGCCTCGGGAGGCCGAAGGCACGCGTGGCTCGCGCGCCACGCTGCAATAACGGGAGGAGATCGGGCTCTCCCGACCGACCGGAAGGCGGCGGCGGCTGTGGAACGACGGCGGTTGGGGCCGGACGCCGCGGGCGTGGAATCGGAGGGGGAAGGCGGATCTCGCCGGGCCTCTCGATCCGGGACGGCCGGACCATCTCCGCGACGACGAGCGGATCTGCAAGGGCGGCGGAGCTCGGGCCAGCGGCGCGGGCGGCGGGAGCTGGTCCGGCGGAGGCGTGGTCGACGGGAGGATCTCCGCGAAGCTCTCGCCGGTGATCGCCGGAGATGTACGTGGCGCTGGGCTCGGGCGGCGGCGGCGGCGAGATCGGGATCGCCCCGATCCGGCCGAGCGGGCGAAGGGAGGCGCCGGCCTCGTGGGCTTGGCGGTGGCTGCGGCCTGGGAGGGCTGCGCCTGGCTGGCGGGGCTCGGGAGGAGGGAACGGGCAGGGACGATGGGCGCCCCGGTTGGCCCGCCGCCAGGGGGCGGCGGCGCCAAGTGGCGAAAGCAGGGGCTGGAGAGGCGCGAAATGGAGGAGAGGAGGTGGGAGGCGGCTGGCTGATGATTGGGGAGGCGCGAAATCAAGGAGGGAGGTTGGGGTGACAAAATGGCAAGGGGGCTGCTATTTATAGCAGGGAGGCCTAGGGACTAGGGTTTGGGGAGTTTTGAGGGTTTTGAGCCTCCGATCGCGATCCGACGATCGTGAAAAGAGGGGGTTTTAGGTGAGCTGCGGTGGGCTGTGACGAGAGGGTCTGGACTGATAGGAGAGAGAGGAGAAATGCAGCCCGCACGATTTCGGAGACCAAACATCCGACGAATACCGCTATATCCCGTTACATATTTAACGGTTGGGCAGTCAAACGAACTCCAATGCGATGAAACTTGGCAAAGGCCTGTCTACACTATAATAAGACCGCACGACAAGTTGCAACCCATTCCGAGAACATTATTATGCCACTTATAAAATAATATTTCGGTGCAGCGGCGCGTGCGAGTGTATCCGACTCGAACGGACAACGGAGAGAACTGACGGAACCCGAACGGATGCAAGTTTTGAAAAACATGCGGATGAAATGCAGATGATGACATGAGATGAGATGCATAACAAAAACAAAATGCAAAACAACAGACAAAACCCAACCACGAAGGAAATAATAAATCACATCTCCGGAAAGGGCAAGAGTCGGAGTTACGAATATGGAAAGTTGTATCCGGGGTGTTACATGTTCCAAGCAGGTGTTTGAGTTGAAGATCACAAGAAATACTCAAGGAACAATTGCAGGAATAGCAAGGAGTCCAAGGTATAACCAAGACATACGATCAAACATGTGTTGGAAAGAAGACAAGGGGTTGTCGATGATAACTTAAATCATCGAAGGTCAAGGATGGTATTTCTCACCATGAATTCAATTGTCATCTCAACAGAAGTCAAAATGTTGATGCTGATCACGACACATTTGTCGAGAGGCTCTATGAAGATGCCATCGAGGAGCGACGACATCAAGCAACAGGAAGGATGAAGCGAAAGGCTATTGGAACCACGGATACGACACAAGCTCGAAATCAAGCTTGTTGTTCAAGGCAAAATGATATGGCAAGGAAGATTGACGTAAGTTTAGCTCATCGTCGAAAATTGTGCTCCAGGAAGAAGAACCGGGTAGCATAGTTAAAATTTGGCACGATAATGATACCGCCGATCAAGCTAGGAATGACTTGAAGGATTATTAAACTCGTAAGCAATGAAAATTACTTAGAGTTATCGAATCGGAGTGCGGAATCGATTCACTTATCGGTGTTCTCGGTTGACAAACACCCAGAACCCATGAAGTGACAAAGACAGGGTAAAGTAGTACTCCATCAAAAGTTCATAAGAGGTAGTACAATGGCATGGTATCCTCGAGATACCAGGGGTAATACTCGAAGGTAGATCATAATAGAGGTTGGGCCGCCGTATTGACCTACAGAAGACAAATGATTTAACTTGTCCAAGAAATGGGACCAAAGAAGAACGATCATGGTCGGAACCACGGTTGCGAAGGATCAATTCACCGATACCAGATGAACTTATAACAAGGGGTAATTATTTTTACGAGCAGCTTCCATGATAAGTTCTACATCGGGTCCATGGGCATGAACACAAAGGTTCAAGGTCGACTCCCACTTCTTCAATGCATATCATTCCATTTTCTTCTCGCTTTCGATGGAGTTGTAGTGTAGGAATTTATATTTGGCAAAACGCCAGAAGATTATGACTCGTGAAAACTCTCGGGTTCACATGGATTAGGGATGGCATAGGTTCAACCCATAGGGGCATCTTAGGAACATATACCACAAACTCCAAGAGTAAATAACACAAGCTCGGAAGGTAGAGCATGGTTGACAAAAGCAGAGGATACAAATTGTCAAAGACGTTATGTATCATGGGAATAACTCACAAGAATTTTGAATGTGAAGGATACTATCGGATAATAACCCAGCAATGGGCCTGCCGGTCCAAAATGGAGCTGATGTGAGTATTGGTACTCAATTAGAGGAAGAAAGAATGTAAAGGCATTGGATTATAGAACATCTTAATAATTTGATGCTTAGATAACAAAGGAATTATGATTTCCAAAACAAAGGATCAGAAGCAAACGCTCTGATCAAGGATGGATAAGTAGAATAGATCTAGGGGCACAATCGATGACAAATAGATTGGTCGAGAACCAGCTCATGTTCAAAATGACGTCTGAGCCGGAAAGATAATTTAGAAGGATCAACTAATGATTGCGTGCTTTCACACACATATTGAATAGATAGGATCAAAATGATGGTGTCAAAGGATACTAATGAATATTGCTACACATATGGAAAGCATCCATAATGCAAGCAGACAAGTATTTGCAGAGTAATAATTTGAAGAGGATTCTCGGAAGATCGGATAGTATTTACAAGTATTTTGAAAAGCATATGAACAACTAGGGATGAGCGAACCCTGGTTAAGTGAATTATCCGCAGTGCAAAAAGAAGCTGCAAAGTAGAAGGCACAAAGGATTCTCAGAACAATGGAGAGTGCTAGGGATAACTTGTAACAACAAGAGAAACTGGGGATGAAGGTACAAACAGCAAGGATGTTATCCATGGGGGCTTATCGGTGGTCAGGAACTGCAAAGCAGTGGGCACGGGGGTCTTGGGAAAACATCGCAGAGTAACTGCAGAATCATCTGGTGCAGCAAGCGGTCATCGGTAATGTCGGGGCTCTCCGGGAGGAAGTGGGTACGAAAACTAATGTCAAAGTTAATAAAAATGTTTAACCCGAATAGATGAGAGATCAGAGTCCCAGAGCAAAGACGAGGAATAAAAGATCCTAATACCACTCAATGGCGACGTGGGCCCGTAAGCCACACAGCCAAGTTAGTAAAACAGTTTTGGATGACTAGACTCAACTTCGGCTAAGGAGTTGGAAAGGGGGCTACCTACAGCAATGGCTCGATATTAACTTCAGACGCCCTCGATTTAATCGTACACTAATCATATACGCAAATGTGTACGATCAAGATCAAGGACTCACGGGAAGATATCACAACACAACTCTAGACACAAATTAAAATAATAAAGCTTTATATTACAAGCCAGGGGCCTCGAGGGCTCGAATATATAAGCTCGAATACACAAGAGTCAGCGGAAGCAACAATATCTGAGTACAGACATGAGTTAGACAAGTTTGCCTTAAGAAGGCTAGCACAAAAGCAGCAACGATCGAAAAGGCAAGGCCTCCTACCTGGGAGCCTCCTAACTACTCCTGGTCGTCGGCGGCCTCCATGTAGTAGTAGGCACCCTCGGGGTAGGAGTAGTCGTCGGTGGTGTCGTCTGGATCCTGGGCTCCAACATCTGGTTGCATCAACCGGAAAGAAGAGGAAAGGGGGGAAAAGAGGGAGCAAAGCAACCGTGAGTACTCATCCAAAGTACTCGCAAGCAAGGGTCTACACTACATATGCAACATTATCAAAGGAAGGCTGTATATGTGGACTGGGCTGCAGAAATGCCAGAATAGAGAGAAGGCCTAGTCCTATCGAAGACTAGCATCTTCTGGAAACCACCATCTTGCAGCAAACAGGAGGGAGTAGAGTAGCATAAAGTAAAGTAGTAGTAGTGTTATCAACCTCGGCCGGAGATCCTTTCTCGACTCCCTGTGAGAAAGCAATCCCAGAGCCATACTATCCAAGTGTCATCACAATCCAATTCTCATCACCATCCAGTTCTCATCACAAGTATCCAGTTCTAGTAGTATCGATCGATACAACCCAAGTGTCCGCTACCATAGGACAGGCTATTGATAGATGTTTTCTTCCTGCAGGGTGCACCAACTTACCCACCACGCCGCTTAACTCCGCCGACACACTTTCCAGTGGTCATGCCCGCCTCGCCAAACAATGCGCCGCAACCCGACCTAGGCTTAATAGAGAGGCCAGACGCCGGACTAAACCTATGCCCCTGTGGGTCATGGGCCATCTCCCCGAACTCCTGACGCTATGCAGGGTGGTCGGTGAGCGACCTAGCTACCTCCTTCAACAAGGCAGGCGCCACGCAGTCCAACCCGCCGCCCGCCGGCCGACGCCTATTAAGCTTCGGCTGATGCATACGACGCAGTAACGCCCATACTATGCCCACGTGATGGTTAGTGCTATCGGGCCGAGGCCCCTTGGATCAAATATCCAAATCGAGGGATTAGGAGCGCAGCGGTAACAAGCAGAGACTCACGAAATAAGTGACCCTGCTGCCTGCCTCGAGGACTTGCGGAAAGGGCTAGGAATGCCCGCCACGCCTGTAATTATCTCTCGGCACCTCCGTGTCAACCCGACTCCACATCACTGCAATTAAGCTCGCTGGCACCTCGTGGTCGAGCCGCCTTTAGTAACATGGCTCGAAGAAAAGTCATAGTAATCATAGTAACTGTGTGTCTAAACATCAAGGGGAAAGCCCGAGGAATCACCCCTGGTGAATTCGACTCGAGGTAGTCATCAAGGTGAACGTAAGAGGATTCACCCTCGAGGTCCACACTTGAGGGGTTGCACGACAGAGTCATATCGGAAGTGGTTAAAGAGGAAATCACCCTCGATGACCACGACCGAATAGCTACACTACAGGTTAACATCGGCGCCGATGAGGTCTCACCCTCGGTACTCGATAGTAACCCAAAGAGTGTCGAGCAACTAAGGGAAGTGATGTGCGGTGGTCGGAGCTGGTCTTTGATCCCGCTGATCGGGTCTTCGATTATCCAACAAGGCCGGACAAAGTGGGGGTCACCGATGGATCTCTACAACCTATACTAAGCAGCTTTAGGATAAGGTGTAAGGTACAACAAATAGATACAAAAGCAGGCTATGCATCGTAATAGGTGCAAACAATAACAGAATAAAATCTAATGCAAGCAAGAGAGAATGGAATGGGCGATATCGGGATGATCAAAGGGGGGCTTTCGGTTGCTCTGGCAAGGAGGGGTCTTCGTCGACGTAGTCGATCACAGTATGCATCGGTCTCGGGGTCTATCGGAGAGAAGAGGGGGAAGAAACAATAAATATAAAGCAAACATAGCATCACAAAGCAGAACGTGGCAATATGCTGTGTCGGGAGTGACCTAACGTATGGCTACACGATAAAGGTGAAGGGGGAATTCAACCGGGAATGTTTTCCCGGTTCCGGACGTGTGTCAAACAGATGACTGGAGGGGGAATGTCCCATGTTCAGCATGCTAGGGGCATGTGATAGATGAACGGACCGCGCATTCGATTTTGTTGGATTTTTCTGAGCAACTTTCATACAGAAAACATTTTCATCCGAGTTACGGTTTAATTTCTATGATTATTTAAAGATTAAAGCATATTCTAGATTTATTTAAATTAACAGAAAAGGAATTATGACATCAGCATGACATAGGTGTGATGTCAGAATCAACAGTCCGTTGATCGGTCAAAATCGCCGCTGGGGCCACCGGGACCCACATGTCACCTCTCGCTGGCTTAACAAAGGATTAATTAAGCTAACAGGCAATTAGGGAGTGGGCCTCAAGCGCCGGTGAGTGTCTTAGGTTAAACTAAACATTTTTTATTTATAAAACGTTATTAGACTAATATAAAAGAGGGGGCCCACATGTCAGTGGCTGGGGGCTGCCCCGTCAGCACGGTTGACCAGGTCAACTGGTCAACAAGGGACCAGGGGCCCCACTGGCAGTGACCCAGGGGGTGGCCCCAGGTGTGCCACGTCGGCGGCCGGCGCCGGAGTTGCGCCGACGAGCTCTCCGCGGCGGCGAGTTCGCCGGAGAGGCTCGGATCTCCGCTACAGAGCGCCAAATCATGCGTTTTCACCTGCGTTCGAACGAGTGGAGCAGCGCGCATCGCGTGGTTCCAGCGGTTGGATGCGGAGGTGGCCGGAGCGACGCCGGCGACGATGGGTGGCGACGAAGCTCTCGGGCTTGAGCGGGTTCGGCGTTAGAGAGCACGAGCGGCCAAAGTAAACAACTAGGCGGGGTCTACGGCGCACGAGGGGCATGCCAGGGCAGTCGGCCGAGCTCGTAACGGCTCGGGAGCACGACAACGGCAGCAATGGCGGCGGCCGGAGCACTGTTGCAGTGGCGGTCGCGCACGTGCCCGAAGGCGAGCAGGAAGAGGAGGGAGGAGAGGCGGAGCTCACCATGCGGGCGCAAGGAGGCCCCGTGAGTGAACGGGAGCGCAGAGGGAGGCCGTGGTCGACGGGAACCACCGGCAGCCGAGGCGGAAGGGGACCAGGTGGATCCGACGTTGTGGTGCCTTCCGGCTCCAACGGCGGGCACCGGTCGACGGGGAGGAGGACGGCGGATGCCTACGGCATGTTGGAAAGGCGTGTGGAGGACGGTGGCCGCGAGAGCGACGGCAGCCATGGCGGCCGTGGCGTTCGGATGCGATGGGGAGGGGATCTGGGGGTGCGAGGGAGAGAGCGAAGCGGGCGAGGGGAAAGGACTGGCGCGAGTGGGGTGGCAGAGCAAGTGGAAGGGGAGCCTGAGGCGTCGCCCTTATCGTCTCCCGGCGAGGCCGGCGAGGTGGTCGAGTGGCGCCAAGGCGCCCGGTCGGTCGAACAGTGGGAGGTGGGAGACGACAGGGGAGGGGTAGTGGGCCACATGGCATGTTGGGCTTAGCCCGGAGGATTAGGCCCAGGGGGGTCACGGGCCTTTTCTCTCTCTCTCTCTCTCTTTTTCCTTTCTTTTGATCTTTTCTTTTTATAGAAAAAATGCTATGCAATATTTGAGCTGCCAAAAGGAGTTCTGAAAAATGTGGGACTTGGCCAAATAAATACATTACCATATTTGGCACCTGCCATAAAAAGTTTGGGAGGAGTTTGAAATGATTTGGATTTTTCACAATTGGAAAAGCATTTAAAAATGCTGATTTGGAACTGCTTTAATTCCCAGGGGAAATTATCTATCTCAAATGATGTTGAATCACTCATGACATTTAGTCAGTGGATATTTTCAACCCAGCGAACATTTTTGTTTTACTGTTTGGAGGAATAATTTATTTGACTTTATTTTAAAATTGAATTTGAATTGGTTTTGAATCAACGTGAGATTAGCAACAGTAACAGTGATGACATGGCGCCATTAACAGAGATTACTGTAGCAGGACACTGGGGGTGTTACAAGGGCCAGTATGTATAAGTTTGTCGATGACACTCTGTACAGAAGAAGGCCCAATGGTGTGAAACTTAAGTGTGTCTGCCAGGAAGAAGGAAAGGAACTGTTGGCTAAGATTCACAGTGGAATGTGCGGCTCCCACATTGGATCAAGGGCATTAGTTGGGAAAGCATTCCGGCAAGGATTCTATTGGCCCACAGCCCTCCAAGATGCGGTCGAGCTAGTCAAAACATGTGAAGACTGCCAGTTCCATTCCCAGAAAACACACCTGCCTGCCCAAGATCTTCAAACAATCCCTCTATAACGGGCATTTTCGGTCTGGGGGCTCGATATCCTCAGCCCCTTTCCCCGAGCAATCGGGGGCTCTGAATTCTTGTTCGTTGCCATCGACAAGTTTACAAAGTGGCCAGAAGTGACTGCCGTGAGAAAGATGATTGCTCAGTCAGCCATCAAGTTCTTGAAAGAATTGGTGTGTCGTTTTGGAGTTACAGCAAGGATCATCACCGACAATGACACCCAGTTCACGAGCCACGCCTTCATGCAATATGTTCATGCCCTCGGATGCAAGATCTCATTCGCCTCTATGGCACACCCCCGGAGCAATGGACAAGCTGAGAGGGTGAACGCTGAAGTGCTACGTGGACTCAAGACAAGAACTTTTGATACACTACAGAAGCACGGCAGGAGGTGGATTGAGGAGCTGTCGGTAGTTCTCTGGTCCCTTAGAACGACACCAAACCGAGCTATCGGGCAGACTCCCTTCTCCCTGGTCTACGGGGCAGAAGAAGTTATCCCCACGGAACTCATTTACGGGTCGCCTCGAGTGCTTGCCTACGATGAAGTAGCGCAAGATCAGCACCGGTGTGACAACGATGTGCTACTCGAGGAGAACTGCCTCCGGTTGCTACGCTGCGTCGCACGCTACCAAAGAAGCCCTCGTGATCGCTATCATAGCCACAGGGTTCATGCCCGGTGTTTTGAGGAAGGTGACCTTGTCCTTAGGCGCGTTCGGTCCGCCAAGGGTACACACAAGTTGTCACCAAAGTGGGAAGGCCCTTACCGGGTAGTACGAATCACCAGACCTGGTGCAGTCCGTCTGGGGACCGGAGATGGCACTCAGTTGCAAAACTCATGGATCATTGAGCATCTCCGCAAGTTCTACATGTATGGCGCGGCTATCGGGCCCTGCCCGGCAGCCACCCTTTTGTACAGGCCTTGCCTCAGCTGCATGTAACCCCTTGTACAAAGTCGGGGCGATGACCCCGTGCAAGAGAAAATAAAGAAGCGATGTGGGGGGCGGGCCGACCAAGATTGCATACATGCATGAGAATTCCAAGATCACTGCATAAGCATTTCATGAGCATTTGCATATGCATATAGATAGGATAACATTTTGCATTCATTATCATCTGCATGAAGTTGCAGGTTCCTGCCGTGAACTTTGCTTTGTCAAGGAGTTGAGAAGATTGCCCAGCACAATGGTCCCCGGCAAGCCAAACAGATAAGTTTTACCTCTTCTCCATTTGTGTTCTGTAAGGCTACAACTTGAGCATGAGAAAGCCTCGCCACTCTTTTGAGACATAGGTGTTTCCATCCATGACTCGAACGTTGCTTCGGTCAGAATGGTCGCAGTAGCCTTTGGGAAGAATAAGTTGGCGGGGGGCTCGTCCCTCTGTCTATTCCCCGGCAGACGCAGCTCTACGGCAGACAAAAAGGGTACCGGCGGGATAGCCTGCCTGGGAAAACTCATTTATTTACATTAAAGAGGCATCTCACCTCTGCATGGACATACACATGCATGAGTTCCCGGCAAGGTTCATATTTTTCATTCATATGCTAATACAAGTACAAGTACAAGCATTACATAACACAAACACATATGCAAGAGATTACATTATTTGAATTAAAATTTGGCGATTGCCTACAGGTTTAAGATTGAAAAAAGATAATTGCTAAATAAACTCCTCTCCCTGTCCCTCTTATTCCAGGTAGTGTGGTGGGAAGAGAAGAGGACGGGCGACGCGCCGGCACAACGCCACCCTGATCCTTGTCAGGAACTGGCAAGCCCAGTCTGACAAGATCGGGAGTGGCGAGGCTGCGAAGGAGGAAGACATGCGGAGCACCTTGACGGCCCCCTAGTCACCACCTCCAGGACTAGGTGGGTGGCTCCAGCATAGGCACTGGCAGAGGAAGACGTCGGGGCCCAGCCAGAAGACCCCTGAGGGAAGCGGAAGCACCAGGGGGGTCAGCCTTTCCCCGGCAGCCGGAAGAAACGGTGATGACGGCGCCGGGGATAGGGGGAAGAGACAGACAGATGGGCAGTAGGTCGCTAGTACAAGACGAATGCGTCGATGCAGTCGTGCTCCTACTGGATGGCCTACTTCCCGTCTTCTCCATCTCCCTTGACTTCATCTTCATCAACACCGTTCCAGGGAAAGGCCGAGACTCCAGTCTGGCACTTCCCTCCGAAAGACGGCGAGCGGCCAAGACTGCCAGGGGACTCGAAGCGCACTGCTCCCCACCTTTGGCGGGCAGGAAGGTATGCCTCTCATCGACATCAGCCCCAAGGCCTCCGGGAGGGGTAGTTCTGGGATTACCAATGATCTCCAGCCCTGCCCCCCGGCCAAGTTTCGAAGGAACCAAGAGATTTTCCATGCCAAGGACCAGGCTCACTCCTCGAGCATCAGCGCCTGCGGGTGGTAGCATTAGCCTCAACCAAGAGCCCGGGGGATGGCCCCAGGCTCTCCCCTTCAACATGACCAGCGGAAGCAGAAGACAAAGGAAGAAGAGTGCGAGGTTGGATGACTCCGCCCTCCTCTGCCCCTCCTTTTATAGGTGGGTCAGGGAGGGAGGATACTCCATCAAGGGGCGGCCAGTGTCCTCCTCCACCAATTCAAGACGACTGGGCCCTCACCTTGATGCTCTCCCGCACCACGCGCCTCCGTTACCTACCCCGCGCAATGCATGCATCATACGTGGCCAAGGATAAGGGCGTGGTGGGAAGAGTGAATTGGCAGTTTCTACCATGTGCATTAAAGTCATTCACGGGCCATTACTGGAGCAACCCCACCACTATTGGCTTTACACGACGCACGGAGAAACCAGAAACTGGCCCGGAATCAAGGCTAATGAGGAAGCAAAAGAAGACCTCAAGAGACTAGTTCCTTCAGCAACCCTCACCTGTGCACTTATTAGGCCCTATCCCGATGACGCCCGGCAGCGCGTTTGGCGCAGGCCAGGGGGCTTCTGTGAGTGCAACAAACCCTGGGTCTGTTGCCCAGACTATGCACAGGTGCAAGAACGTGATCGAAGCACCATCCAAGTCAGAGTTGAAAGGACCAAGAGATTCGAAGGACTAGCATATAGATCAAGAGACCAAGATCAAGCCAGAGAAGTAGGATATCGTCAAGGGAAAAGCCTCGCTTGAAGGGCAGGCGAGCCCGACAAGGGGCAAGGCCACCTCCAGAAGCAGACAATCAAAGCACCCCGGTAGGGCCTGCCGGGGCTCACGGAGGAAAAATCACCTCACCAACCACTCAAGCACGACCCACGTTGTCGATCAGTGCGGTGTCAAGCTGCAAAGTGATTAAGTGGCAGCCATTCGCCACATGGCAGCCATTTACTACAGGAGAAGCCCACATGTGACACCCGTCCTGTGACGTGTCAAGAGAACATGCGTGGAGCTAGCAAGATAGCCCGGCAAGCCTTGCCGGGCAACCAACAATGTGACACTAAGTGGTGCATTTAATGCGCCCTATCAGCCCGCAGAGTTAGGTATGATAACACTGTCTGCTATCATATCAGTGCATAATGACTACTTTGCCATTGTGGTTACCCCTTGATCTATAGAAGGAGGCCCATGGCAACCGTAGAAATAGGTTAGAAGGTTGGATAACTCACACCCCCATACGAGCGTAATTGCTGCTGCCTCAAGGCAACCCCTGCCGGGCAAGTGTACTGCGCTCGCCACCACCTTTTCCACCATCAACCCACCAAAGCAGGAGCAGGGTTTTACGCCTCGTGGCGGCACGAACCTGGGTAAACTGCCTGTGTGATCTCTGTCGTGCTGCCCCACGCTCATCTGCTCTTTGTGCAACGCGTCGCCCCCTGCCGAACCAGCAAGGGACCTCCTGGTCACATAGGTGGTTGTGGTTTCCCGCGACAGTCTAGTTGAGTGTCTTCATGAGTATCATCATTATCCTTTCCATTATCACTAGATGAATGTTCATTACCTTATTGAGTTTCAATATCAGAAATAGAAACATCATTATTATCTTCAGGAGGTTTTTCTATCTCAGGTTCACTAGAGGTATGCAATGTCCTATCTTTTTTATTTTTCTTCTTCTTTTTAGAAGGACTAGGTGCATCAGTATTAATTCTTTGAGATTATTGTTCAATTCTTTTAGGGTGTCCTTCAGGATAAAGTGGTTCCTGAGTCACTCTACCTCCTCTAGTCATTACTCTAGCAGCATGATCATTCATATTATTATACATTTCATAGAGCAATTCTCTTTGCGGTTTAGCAACTTGTTCTAGGTTGGTTTGAACCATAGAGGCATGTTTTCCTACACTTCTAACATCATTAGTGATTCTAAATAATAAGTTACTCAAGCGAGCAATCATATTAGAGTTGTATTTCAATTGTTTCATAACATTCTCATTGAAGTGATCTAGTTTTCTAACGTAGTTATCAAACTCATAAAGGCATTGACTATGACGCATATTGTAAGGGATGTCACTTTCATAAAAGTTCATTAAAGAGTTTACCTATACCACCTTTGGTGGTGGTGTATCAAGTCCATGTATTTCTTCAATAGGTGGTATATTTTTAACATCCTCTGCTTTAATACCTTTTTCCTTCATACTTTTCTTTGCCGCTTGCATATCTTCAGAACTGAGATATAAGATACCCCACTTCTTCGGAGTGGGTTTAAGCAATGGTTCAGGAAGAGTCCAAACATCATAATTTTTCAATATAATAATTCCTCAGCTTGTTTAACAGTTCGTTCCCTAAAAACACAACCAACACAACTATCTAGGAAGCCCCTAGAAGCATCGGTTAGTCCATTATAGAAGATATCAAGTATTTAATTTTTCTTAAGAGGAGCTCAGGCAAAGCATTAAGCAATTGCAGAAGTCTCCCCAAGCTTGTGGGAGACTTCAATTTGCACAAAGTTAAATATTTCCTGTAAGGCAGCTTGTTTATTATGAGCAGGAAAATATTTTTCAGAGAAGTAATAAATCATATCCCGGGGACTACGCACACAACCAGGAACAAGAGTATTGTACCATATCTTAGCATCATCCTTTAACGAGAACGGAAATAACTTGAGAATATAATAGTAGAGAATTTTCTCATCATGAGAAAATTTAGTAAGGTGTGCCACCACAATTTTAGTTTCATACCCATGGAAAGGATCAGATTCAACCAAAGTAATTAACTCTGGGCCAACAGAGAGTTCATAATCCTTATCAATAACATAGGTGAAGTAGCAAACTCAGGATCACATTTCTTTCTAGCATTCAAAGATTTTTATTTCAGTTTGCATAATAGTTTCTTAATATCATCTGTATCATTTCAAGCAAGAAAATCTCTAGCTACCTCCTCATCCATAGCATAACCCTCAGGTACCTTAGGCAATTCATATCCAGGAGAGCTAGGTCTAATAGGTGTTTCAAGATTTTCAGTTGCAAGTACTTCATCGGTTTCAATAATTTCATCAGTTTCAGCATTCTCAATATCTTTAGCTCTACCAAGTTGTTCATCAAGAAATTCACCTAGTGGCACATTATCACCAAGCAAGGTACTAGCATCATCATGAGTATCATTCATAGAAGAAGTAGCATCATCAATAACTTGCGACATATTAGGATTAATAGCATGTGGTAGTGTTGCAAGTATACTCAAAACAGAAGGTGAATCAAGTGCAGAGTGTGATGGAAGTTCCTTACCTCCCTTCGTCCTAGAGGGAATGATCTTGGTTTTGGTATCCTTCATATTATTCATGGTGATAAATAAATAATAATCCCAAGTGACTCAACAAATATAACTATGCTCCCAGGCAACGGTGCCAGAAAAAGGTCTTGATAACTCACAAGTATAGGGGATCGCAACCGTTTTCAAGGGTAGAGTATTCAACCCAAATTTATAAATTCAACACAAGGGGAGCCAAATAATACTTGTAACTATTAGCAGTTGAGTTGTCAATTCAAGCACACCTGGAGATTAAATATCTGCAGCAAAGTGATCAGTAGCACAGTACTATGATAATTTTGATAGTAGTGGTAACAGCAATAGTAACGGTAACAGTGATAGGGTATGTCTACTACACAACTTGTTCTTGTAGACTCGTGTTGGGCCTCCAAGCGCAGAGTTTTGTAGGACAGTAGCAAATTTCCCTCAAGTGGATGACCTAAGGTTTATTAATCCATGGGAGGCATGCGATGAAGACGGCCTCTCTCAAACAACCCTACAACCAAAATAACAAAGAGTCTCTTGTGTCCCCAACAAACCCAATACAATGGTAAATTGTACAGGTGCACTAGTTCGGCGAAGAGATGGTGATACAAGTGCAATATGGATGGCAGATATAGGTTTTGTAATCTGAAAATATAAAAACAGCAAGGTAACTAGTAACAAAAGTGAGCGAAAACGGTATTACAATGCTTGAAAACAAGGCCTAGGGTTCATACTTTCACTAGTGCAAGTTCTCTGAACAATGATAACATAATTAGATCATATGGCAATTCCTTGCAACAAAGAATCACCCCAAAGTTCTACCAGAGATCGTAGGACAAAAACGTGCATCAACCCCTATGCATAGATTACCCCAATGTCACCATGGGAATCCGCAAGTTGAGTGCCAAAACATACATCAAGTGAATCAATAGAACATCCCATTGTCTCCACAGATATACCATCGCAAGACATACATCAAGTGTTCTCAAATCCAATACTCAATCCAACATAACTAAACGTCAAAGATGAAGACGCAATTCATCACAAGAAGGTAGAGGGGGAGAAACACCATATGATTCAACTATAATAACAAAGCTTGCCGTACATGAAGATCGTGCCAAATCAAGAACACGAGAGAGAGAGAGAGAGAGTGAGGCAGTCCTGGACTAGGGGGTGTCCGGATAGCCGAACTATCATCTTTGGCCGGACTCCTGGACTATGAAGATACAAGATTGAAGACTTCGTCCCGTGTCCGGATAGGACTTTCCTTGGCGTGGAAGGCAAGCTTGGCGATACGGATATGTAGATTTCCTACCATTGTAACCGACTCGTAACCCTAACCCTATTCGTGTCTATATAAACCGAAGGGTTTTAGTCCGTAGGACGAACAACAATCATACCATAGGCTAGCTTCTAGGGTTTAGCCTCTCTAATCTCGTGGTAGATCTACTCTTGTACTACCCATATCATCAATATTAATCAAGTAGGAGTAGGGTATTACCTCCATCGAGAGGGCCCGAACCTGGGTAAAAACATAGTGTCCCTTGTCTCCTGTTACCATTCGCCTAGACGCACAGTTCGGGACCCCCTACCCGAGATCCGCCGGTTTTGACACCGACATTGGTGCTTTCATTGAGAGTTCCTCTGTGCCGTCGCTGTCAGGAAGGATGCATCATCCCGTCTTTAAAGACAATACTATCGCCAAAGGAGCCTTGGCCACCGGGTCGACTCTTCGTTAGGTGGTTTTCTTATGACCGCCAGTTCGGCCACCGCGCCGACGATGACTTCTCGGGTCATCGAAACCAATCTTCACGTTAACTCGTAACTTGCCGAGCAGTTAGATCCGATCGAGCTCTCCTCCGTAAACAAGCTCTTGGATCGCATCGCCGCCCTGGGAGTCGCCACAGACTACGACCAGATCGGACCTAAAACCGATCTAAGAGAGATCAGCTCTCCCCAGGCTACCCATCATGTTGTTGTGGTAGAGGAGCAATACGGCGATTCTTCTTCTATCTTAAGGACTAGCTACGTCCGGATTCCCGATCCCTCCATGCCGGATTCCCGCAGAGGGACGGATGTCGATCAAGCCCTGAACTTAAAGTCAGGCGGCGGGTTGGATTCATTGGATAGCATTCAAAAATCCAAACTTCCAAGTTCAGAAACTTCTCGGCCCCAGAGTCTTAAATTGGACGGGGTTCCGGATCTAGTTCCACCCGCCCACCCAAACATTAGCGATCTATCCCGAATTCGGCAAGAGCCCGCTGAAACAAGACATCATTATCGGGCGATTCCTCCGGTTATAGACAGGATAAAGGACTGCCGAGAGGAGGACGCAATCTCACTTTTCTGCAATAATTGCACGGACAAGGGAATCCTAAACGCCATAAGTCGTCGCGAAATTACACGCTTTGCTGACTTGGTGACCATAGTATAAAAGTACTGTGCGATGGAGAGTGCTTGGAAAACCAAAAGTAAATTTTGGGATAATCCGGCCCCGAATACAGCCCTAGTCTTGAATAAAAGGGTGCATCATCACCAAGCACCTGGGTTAAACATCAAAAAACAAAAAACCCCTAAAGGGCACGGAACCGTACTGGAGGGTTGGCTAAACGGACCCTGCAAAATTCATTGCACAGAGGGCGCCACTCCAACTCATAGCCTTCGAGCATGTTGGATACTACGGCAGGTGGCCAAAAGTGGCGAAGAGCTTCTAGCCTCAAGATCCCAGCCCAAAGAACACCAAGACGGTATTAATAGTCTTGAGACTTTCGCATCAAATAACATGCGAAACGAACACTCCATAACCTTGCGAAGTCTACCAAGTAGCAACAATAAATCCATGAAGTGACACGGCTATTACCTTTAATGCCGTGATTTAACCCAAATTCGAACAGCCCGAGCACCACCGCATTGGTCCTCGGTCCAATAGTGGACGGCTTTCGCCTTTACTAAGGTACTCATGGATGGCGGCAGCGGACTAAACCTCATCTACGAGGAAACCCTCCAAAATGGAAATAGATCTGGAACCGCATTGAGCGAAGCAGCACAACCTTTAGAGGAATAATCCCTAGCCGGAAGCATGCTGCACAGAAAAATCACACTGGGCGTAGTGTTCGCTCACGGGACAATTACAGGTCGAGGAGGTCACATTTCAAGTGGCCCTGCTCAGCAGCGGATATCACGCTTTATTAGGGCGAGAGGCATTCACAATTTTTCAAGCTATACCCCATTATGGGTACATGAAGCTTAAAATGCCGGACCTAACGGAATCATCACTCGCTAGTGATCCGAACATAGCACTCATACCAAAAACAAGACAGCCGCTAGCCCTCGAGGCACTATCTGAAGCCCTAGCGGCCGAGGAACTCATCTGATGCGCCCACGGTGAATGGGGATGATGTGATACTTGATAAAAGATCCAAGTCCACCTTTTTTAAACCAGTGGATGAAATAGTAAAATTCCAAGTCCACCCAACAGACCCTGCAAAGACGGCCTCCATTGGGGCACAATTAAACCCTAATGTAGACACCTCACTACGAGAATTTCTACGAGAAAACTGGGACATTTTTGCCTGGCACCCTTCAGACATGCCAGGAATCCCACATCGGCTGGCCGAGCACAGCCTAAATACCCTAAAAGGATTCAAGCCACCAAACAGGCTCTTCGACGCTTTTAGAACCCAAGAGACAAAGCCATGGGAGAGGAGCTAGCTAAACTTCCGAAGCCGGATTCATCGAGATATAAAACATCCGGACTGGCTAGCAAATCTGGTGATGGTACCAAAGAAGGATAAATCCTGGCGCCTATGTGTTGATTTCAAAGACCTTAATAAGGCTTGCCCAAAGGATCCCTTCCCCCTCCCTCGCATTGATCAAATTATTGACGCTTCAGCAGGACACGACTCATCGTGCTTCCTCGACACGCACTCGGCTACCACCAAATCAAGATGGCGGAGCTGCACCAAGCCGCAACAGCATTCATCACTCCATACGCCCATTCTCGCTTCAACACAATGCCCTTCGGGCTCAAAAACGCCAAGCGCAACATATCAGCGCATGATTCGTATATGTCCGCAAACCAGATCGGCAAAACAAAGGAAGCATATGTAGATGACATGGTCGTCAAATCCAAGCATGTCGAAACTCTAGTAGACGACTTGAGGCTCACATTCGACAATCTCCAAAATATGACATTAAGCTCAATCCGAAAATGCGTCTTGGCGCTCCACCGGAAAGTTCTTGGGCTTCATTGTGTCCGTAGAGGGATTGAAGCAAACTCAGCCAAGATCCGAGCTCTGTCACAATTGGATATTCCAAAAGACCTCAAACAAATACAAAATTGATCGATGCGAGCGGCTCTAAGCCGCTTTATTTCCGCTTGGGAGAAAAGGCGTTACCCTTTACCCTCCTCCGGCGACCAACACTTCGAGTGGACGGATGCGCCACGGCCGGACTCAAGAAATAAAAGCCATATTGGCAACAAAACCGTTCCTGGCCGCGCCAACATGGGCGAACCAATGCTATTATATATCGCCGCAACACATCAAGTTGTCAGCGCGGTGCTCGTCGTCGAACGAGAAACGGACGGACACAGGTTCCCTCTTCAAAAACAGGTTTACTATGTGTCCACTGTCCTAACTCCATGCAAGTCCCGGTACCCACATTATCAAAAGATAGCATACGCGGTGTTCATGGCATCCCGGAAGCTGCGACACTACTTTCAAGAGTGTTCGATAACGGTACCCACATTATAAACAACCGCGACGCGACGGGCTGGATTGCTAAATGGGCCATAGAGCTCCTTCCATTCGACATAACCTATAAGCCACGACGAGCTATTAAGTCGCAGGTTTTGGTCGACTTCGTGGCGAATGGACCGTCAACTCCCTAAAGAGTACGGCGATACTCCAATTGATGATGCACTTTGACGGCTCCAAAATGTTGGCCGACACAGGGGCTCGCGTCGTCTGGACGCCCCCAACCGGGACACAGTCCAATCGCCCTTCGATAATGTATACGGACTCCAACAACGCAGCCGAATCGAGGCCCTTCGCACGGCCTCCGGATGGCGTCTCCATGGGCATTAAACGCCTAGAGGTGCGCGATTCGGACCTCGCGATATCTCAAGTAAACGGAGACTTTGATGCCAAAGATCCGAAAATGGCAGCGTATCGCAATGCGGTCCTAAAATGTCAAGACGGTTCAAGGGCTCAATTTCATCATATAGCCCAGATAACAACCAGCGGCGGACGATTGGCACACATCGGCGCAAAACGCGATGCCGCCCCGCACAACATCTTCCTGGAATGGCTGTTCAAGCCATCCGTACTATGGGAAGGGGAGTCCGGAAATAACAATCCGGACCCAACCGCACTGCCTGACACCGAACACTCTGACACAATCGGAGGCTCTGCCAACGAAATGACACCCTCGACCCACGAAATAATGGCGGTTATTGCCCCGTGGACGGAACCATTCCTAGCCTACCTAACTAGGCAGGAACTCCCCGAAGACCAAAATGAGGCTCGCTGCATAGTACGGCGATCCAAAGCCTATAAAGTCCATGAGGGAGAGCTTTATAAGAAAAGCACAACAGGAGTCCTTCAAAGGTGTATCTCCGAAGAGGAAGGGTGAAACCCCCTGGCTGAAATTCATGCCGGACTGGGTGGGCACCACGCCGAGCCCGGGCCCTTGTAGGCAAGGCCTTCCGTACAGGATTTTATTGGCCGACGGCCCGGCAGATCTTGCAGGATTTAGTCCAACGATCGTCGGTTGCCGCTTTTTGCTAACTAAAGCCACATGCCACCCACCGCCTCAAAACTATACCCATCACCGCCGTCGCGGTCCAGGGGCTTGACATGGTTGGACCCCTTAAGGGAGGAACCCACAAGAAAAAATACCTATTGGTCATGGTGGATAAATTCACCAAATGGATAGAGGCCAAGCCTGTTAAAACGGCCGAATCCGAGCCGGTGATAGACTTCATATCAGGGGTAGTGCACCGTTACGGCGTCCCCCACAGTATCATCACTGATAACGGCACCAACTTCACGGCCGATGAGGTCAAATTATGGTGCAAAAACATGGGCATCAAGCTCGATTACGCCTCGCTATCACCCTCAAACAACGGTCAAGTCGAGCGAGCAAACGGTCTAATCATGAGCGGCATTAAACCCGCACTAGTGCGGTCCTCAAGGAATCTAACACGACCGGGTTGAGGAGCTCGACTACGACTGGGGTGCGGACCACGCCGAATCGTACTACGGATTCACACCATTTTATGGTGTACGGCGCAGAGGCAGTCTTGCCTGTGACATAATGCATGACTCACCTCGCGTGCGCATGTATGAAGAAAGAGAAGCCGAGCTCGATCTGCAGGACAGTTTGGGCGCATTGGAGGAGGAGCGACGTGGCAAAAGCTCGCTCCGCATTTTATCAACAGCAGGCTCAAGATATCAAAGCAGGGAAGTACGGGCCAAAGCTTACAACGCTGGCGAACTAGTTCTACGCTGCCGGACAAGAAAAAGGACAAACTCAAGCCCAAATGGGAAGGTCCTTCATCATCGACCAGGTCCCGACCAGCGGAGCATACCGTCTCAGGAAACGATCGGATAACCGACTCGAGCCGAACCCATGGAACGCAGCCCGCCTCACGAAGATTCTACGCTTAAGCGCGGACTCGAGTTCGCCTCCTTCCTCCGCCCACATTTTCTATTTTTGCTGTCTTTTATTTCTCTCCTTCCTCCTCCTTCTTCTTGAAGCCTTTAGTGGCTCGCTTGCGCTTTGTTCGACATACTTGATGCGCTGTCCGCGCCATTATACTGGGGGCTTCTTTAATGAAGCTTATTTATACGGGCTTCATGCCCAACACATGTGTCAAACTTCCGCATGTACCTTTTACTCACCATTATATGCATCGATATGACTTAAGTTTTGGCCAAGCTGGGTTCCTGGCTCTGTGCTTACCCCTCGCTCCCGATTGTTCGCTAGGTGGTAAAGGAGCACCTCTGCGATTGTTACCGCCGGTCACCGGATGTGTACCTCGAGACTAGGTGAAGCCGAAAGCTAGCGTTCTTAAGGGAATATTCGGTCGGTGAACTGAAAGATGATTTTGAACTATTTATCCATCTGCCCCGGATGATTTTCTTCGCTTCTTAGCAGTTTGACATGCACTTTAGGGCATGCCTCCCAGTGGAAAGGAACCCTTAACGAACTATTCTCCTGGAAGATGTTTCTTACTATCCATGTAATATAACATAACTAGTTGGGCACTTGTCCGATACAGCAATAATGACCCCACGCCTTATCTCCATGCATGCCCCGTTCTTACATAACTGCGAGGGTATTCGGACACATCCGGACTATTGGGTCCCAAGGTCGGGCTTAAAAGGTCCGCTATGACAAACGATCTACAATCCGCTAGAAGACATTTTTCATGTCATATTCAATTACATAGTCAACTCGACTAATTGTATTCCTCCTCAATGCCATCTAATAGGCTATCTAATTTACAATCTTGTTGGGAATACTTGGCGCCAATTCTACTTGGCCGCACACTGCTTAAAGGATCTCCTTCCCATCAGCCCCACAGTCCGACCTTGGCCATGTGGTTTGGGTCAGCCTTCATGTACCGCGTCTTTACCAGGCCCAGCCTCCTGGCGCCTTTGACGGCAGGCCGATATCTTCCATAGTCGGAAGCGCCGCCGTGCTCCTTGAAGCCGCTCGCCAGCTCCCCAATGCCTTCGGCAGGGAGATAGATGGCCACAAGGCCTGGGCGACGCTTTTCATCACATGCCGAACTCGTTCGTGCAGTAGCCGACGAGTTCGGGAAGAAGATCACCCAAAGAACTGGGCATCTCCTCCTCGGACGACTGTGAGCAAATCTACATACATGTTTATGTTAGTCGCCTTCCTCGCCAACTCTTTCAAGTTCGCTTAAGAACTTATCGAAAATGCCGCGACGAAGCCGCCGATTCTCCTTCTGGAGTCGCATAAGTGGGCACGAACATCCTTTAGTTCCTCACCCAGCTTGGGTGTTGGCATCTTGGAGGTTATTTTCTCCGCCGCACCTCGTAAGCACGCCTCGCCGCCTTTAGCTGGCGCAGAGTTGCTGCTTGTCCGGATCCATCCCGGCGCTATCTGCAATGTTAATGTCGATTTATGCACACGCCGCACTTTGCTAAACTACTTCTACTTTGAAGAGCATATATTACCGTAGGGGTTCTTCATGGCTTCCCGGTCGTGGCGGTCTTGCGGCCTCAAGTTGGGCCTTGCACTCTTCAAGCTCCGGGACAAAGGGTATTCTTTTCGTAAGAACTCAGATTCCAAATGATCCTTAAATCAGTTATCCTAACTATTTTAAGTCTCGGGCTACTTGCATATATAATGTCAAAATTCCTTACCCGTATGTCTTTCACATACGCTCCGTGGCTCGCTAGGCCATCTTGAGCGGCACGGAGGTGCGCTTCTCCCAAACTAAAGGCGCCCAATGCCTCTTGGGAGAAACATGCGCCACGAGAATAGTCTGGCGGCGCCTATGATTCATGGCGCCTCCACCTCCGACTTGGTGGCGGACAGTCTGTCGGCATCCTCCGTTGAGGAGCATCCGACGACGCGCCTCGTGTTTGTACCCCTTCCGGACTCGGCTTTTGAGCCTGGTTGGCGGAGGTCCGATTATAACTTCTCCGGACTCATCCGGCGAGCGCTTTTTCCCGAAAAAACCACGAGCGCCGCAGCCTCCCAGAACCTCTCCTTAAAACACGATGGCACATCATACCGCTGTGGCGATGTCTCGAGTCGCACCGCACTTCTTTTCCGCTTTCTTTGGCCGAGCTGCCTTGTTGGGCGGCCGCGGCAGGCTCGGCTTCCGCTCAAGGCACCCCTGCGAAACACCATCAAATACGTGGTGATTAGAAGTAAAGCACGGTGGGTCACGGTATCCGGACTTCGGTCACGGTTATTCGGGAGGCCGGAAATAATCCGGGTAGTCGGCCGTAATGGCAACCAAAGCATTGTCGATGCTAAGTAGGTGGAACACCCGTCGATCAGCTCCACCTTTATATCCGGGTCCTCTTCGAGGTCGGATCGAGGGACCGCTTCGGATCCTCGGGTTGTGGGGCGGGCTGTGTATCTTCTCCACGGCCCGCGCAGTTCTGTGTAGAAACCATGAAATGAGATATTTAACCACGGAACATGGATCGGACAAGCCACAAAGATATTTGCTTACCCAACTTCGAGGATTACTCAAGAAAACCTGTTCGATGGATCGACGCGGAGAAAATCCTCCTCTTCCCTTTGTACATGGCGGACAAGGTCTTCACCAGTTCGGTGACCGATCCCGCCCTTTGCGCCATGGCGGTGGCATCGCCCTCCTCGTTGAAGTCCCACATGGGTGGCCCCTATATTGGGCGGCTGCACTCCCCTCATAATGCAGATTGCCATGACTCCAATCATGGTCAATCCGCATGAGCCATAATCTTATTCGCTCATCAAGTAAAGGACGCCCCGGTCATTTTCCCTCCGGGGCTCATGGGCGCCAGCTTAGGCGCTTCTTCAGAGGAGCGCTGCTAAACTCCTAAGGCCGATCCGAACAGGATCCGCAGCGGACGCCCTCCATGTAAAACCATTCCGAGGGCCAGTCCTGACGCCTTCTTTGAGGTTCGAATAAGTATCCGTCCCGCGATGCGCCATAGTTCGCTCCGCCCACTTGATATATTGACCCTTCGTGAGAACGAGGCACAAGGCGAACAATGTCTTCCACAGAGCAAAATGGGCCTCAACGCCCGAAACAGCTCAAAAGGGCCACAAAGCCCGCTATATGCAAGATGGAGGCAAAGGAAGGTTGTGCGGCCGAGGCCGAGAACTCGTAAGCCCCGGAGAAACGGATGGATTGGAAATCTGAGTCCTCTCATTAGGTAAGAGACGGCATACCCGCCTCCCTTAGAGGGATCGGGATGCTCTCCGCTTCTTCCCGCCCTTATAAGTGGCGAAGTCTGAACGCACCGAACCATGAAGGCCGGGAAGGAATCCCTTGGTTTGGAGCACCACCACCTGGCAGTGGGGATCGAGCATCTCCCCAATCTCTGGGCTGGGGCTGGGAGCGCGAGAGGAGGAGCCGCGTCGACTGTCCATGGTGGAGTGGGTTTTTTGTCAAAGACGCTCTAATGAAGGCTCGCGAAGGAAGGAGGGTGTGATCCGGATCTGGATCCCCGTCTCTTTTATAGACGGCTCATTTGCACAGCAAGGGGGGTAAATGTAAAGATACCCTGACTTTTCACATTCGTTCGACACGTGGAAGATGGCCATTATTGGGCGTGGAAGCCGAGAAGCGCGATATTCACAAGAAAGCCGGACACTATTCAACACAGGATTCGGAGGGGAACCCGCCTAGCAATGCCGAAGACAATCAACACGTCGGACTTATCATCATTGAAGCCTGGTTCGGGGGCTAGTGAGGGAGTCCTGGACTAGGGGGTGTCCGGATAGCCGAACTATCATCTTTGTCCGGACTCCTGGACTATGAAGATACAAGATTGAAGACTTCGTCCCATGTCCGGATAGGACTTTCCTTGGCGTGGAAGGCAAGCTTGGCGATACGGATATGTAGATTTCCTACCATTGTAACCGACTCTGTGTAACCCTAACCCTATTCGGTGTCTATATAAACCGAAGGGTTTTAGTCCGTAGGACGAACAACAATCATACCATAGGCTAGCTTCTAGGGTTTAGCCTCTCTCATCTCGTGGTAGATCTACTCTTGTACTACCCACATCATCAATATTAATCAAGCAGGAGTAGGGTATTACCTCCATCGAGAGGGCCCGAACCTGGGTAAAAACATCGTGTCCCTTGTCTCCTGTTACCATCCGCCTAGACGCACAGCTCGGGACCCCCTACCCGAGATCCGCCGGTTTTGACACCGACAGAGAGAGAGAGAGAGAGAGAGAGAGAGAGAGAGAGAGAGATCAAACACATAGCTACTGGTACATACCCTCAGCCCCGAGGGTGAACTACTCCCTCCTTGTCATGGAGACCGCCGGGATGATGAAGATGGCCACCGGTGACGGATTCCCCCGCAGGTGCCTAACAGCTCCCATTGGTTTTTCGTGGCTCTGGGGCTTATGGTGGAGGAACTCCCGATCTAGGTTTATTTCTGGGGCTTTCTATATTTATAGGAATTTTTGGCATCGGGAACAAGTCAGGGGGGGTCCATGAGGATCCCACAAGACCAAAGGGCCCTCCTCGTGGCTCTTCTGGCCCAACTCTTTTGCTTCGGGGGCTTCTTCTGGTCCATAAAAAATCACCGTACTTTTTTAGCTCATTTGGACTCTGTTTGATATTCCTTTTCTGAGAAACTCAAAAACAAGGAAAAAACAGAAACTCTCACTGGGCTCTATGTTAATAGGTTAGTCCCAAAAGTCATATAAAATAGCATATAAATGCATATAAAACATCCAAGATAGATAATATAATAGCATGGAACAATAAAAAATTATAGATAGATTGGAGGCGTATCAACCCTTAGCCCCGAGGGTGGACTACTCCCTCCTCCTCATGGTGGTCGTCGGGATGATGAAGATGGCCACCGGTGATGATTTCCCCCTCCGGCAGGGTGTCGGAACGGGGCCTAGATTGGTTTTTCGTGGCTACAGAGGCTTGCGGCGGCGAGACTTCTGATCTAGGGTTATTTCTGATGGTTTCTCTATTTATAGGATTTCTCAGTGTTGGAATCACGCGAAGATGGGCCTCGAGGTGACCACAACCCACTGGGGCAAGCCAGGCCCCTCTGGCGCGCCCTGATGGGTAGTGCCCACCTCAGGGCTCTTATGGCCCTCCCACGAAACTTCTAGTGCCTCTTTTGTTCCAAAAAGTGCATTTCGAGAACTCTTATTTCTGCACAAAAAACAACACCACGGTAGTTCTGATGAAAACAGTGTCAGCCCAGGTTAGTTTCATCCAAACCATACTAAAACCATATTAAATTGTTGTAAACATGGCATGCATACTTCTTAAATTACAGATACGTTGCAGACATATCAGCATCCCCAAGCTTAATTCCTACTCATCCTCAAGTAGGTAAATGATAAAAGAAATAATTTATGAAGTGTGAATGCTAGCAAAGTGCATAAGTTTGATCAATGATAATTTCAATCACTTTTCTTAGCATCATAATAGCAACTCTTTCTCATAAAACTCATCATGTTAAAGTAGCAACCAATTCACATGTTATGGTTCAAACAATGAATTCTCTTGAAACTTAACAACCTTTGTTCTTAGTCACCAAGCAATTGCAATTCAACTTATTCAACAAAGTCTAAGTAAGACCTCCACATACTCAATCATCATATAGTCTTCTATGATTTCTAGTACTCAAAGCATATTCTTGGAACAAATGGCATCCATCGAACATAGAGAAACATAGGGGCTTAATGTTTCGCCTCCCAACTCATTTATCATAGAGATAATTGTCAACAATAATAATTCATGATCAAATATATTTGACTGGTCATATGTGCCTAGATCTTTCCCCACCACGTGATGCTTGCCAACTAGAAAATAATTGAGGTTGAAATGAGAATGCATACTGTTGACTCTTGCATAAACGTAAATACTGAAAAGTAAAAGATAGGCCCTTCGCAGAGGGAAGCAGAGGTTGCCATGCGCTTTTTATTTGGATGCCCAAGCTCTTAATGCAAAGGAACGTCACGTTATATTGCCCCTTATGATATCAACCTTTATTATGTAGTCCATCACTTTTATTACTTTGGCATCACAAGTTTGTACAACGCTCGATTTTCCCTTACAATAAAAGATCAAACATATTTAGGAGCAATTTTTATTGCTTATGCACCGATGAAAACTTACTTGAAGGGTCTTATTCAATCCGTAGGTAGGTATGTTGGACACTCATGGGAAGAAACTGGGTTTAAGGGATTTTGGATGCACAAGTAGTATCTCTACTTAGTACGAATTTTTGGCTAGCAAAACATCCTAGGCAAACACCACATGTTGGAGGATACATGACAATATAACTTCTATGCAAATATTGTGAAGCTACTACTAGGCATAATATGAACATATAATTTCAAATTCATGATATTCAATTCATTCAACAATTTACTCATGGGATATAAGTTAAGCACAAGAGTAAAAGGCAAACTACTCCAAAAAGATACAAGTGAAGTTCAAACGAGTAGTTAAATAAATGGGTAGCCATTTGAGGACTCTATCTTATTTAACAACTTGCAGATCTAAGTATTTTATTAAAATAGCAAGCTAAACAAAACAAAATGACATTCCAAGAATAGCACAACTCATGTGGAGAAGCAAAAACTTTGGCTCAACCGATACTAACCGATAATTGTTGATGAAGAAAGGTGGGATGCCTGCCGGGGCATCCCCAAGCTTAGATGCTTGAGAGTTCTTGAAATATTATCTTGGGATGCCTTGGGAATCCCCAAGCTTGAGCTTTTGTGTCTCCTTAATTCCTTTTATATCACGGTTTCCCTAAATCTTAAGAACTTTATCCACACAAAACTCAACAAGAACTCGTGAGATAAGTTAGTATAAATCAATGCAAAAAGCTTATCATTCTCTATTGTAGCAAATAACTAAAATTATTATTTAACATTGCATACTAAATGCCTCTACATATTTAATAGTTATATCCTCAAATAGAATCACTAAACAAGCAAACATATGCAAACAATGCAAACATAACATCAATCTGTCAAAACAGTACAGTCTATAAAGAATTCAAGAAGATTCATACTTCTGTAACTCCAAAAATTATGAAAAATTACCACTATAGACAATTTGTCATAGCTTAGTTTGTAAAAATTTCAAGATTTTATCATGTTTTGACATTTTTTAAGAATTCAGACAATGATAGAAAACTTTCTATTTTCAAAATAGCAACATATAGACTTGCAAAATAAACATGGTAAAGGCTATCCTTGACATTTTTATTGAAGAGAGGTGATTTCCTATTCATGGTGGTAGCAATGCACGCATGGTGGCAACTACACACCCTTTGTCATAAGTGCCTTTTTTTGATATATGAGGTGTCGGGTTTCTTATGGCATTGGCACAAGTGCAATTTTTTGTCGTATATAAATGACCTTTTCTCACTCCAGTTTGTCTTTTTATTACCCTTTTGACACAAGTGCCTTTTCATTGTGTACAAAGGGACTTGATACGTCTCCAACGTATCTATAATTTTTGATTGCTCCATGCTATATTATCTACTGTTTTGGACAATATTGGGCTTTATTTTCCACTTTTATATTACCTTTGGGACTAACCTATTAACCGGAGGCCCGGCCCAGAATTGCTGTTTTTTGCCTATTTTCAGTGTTTCGAAGAAACGGAATATCAAACGGAGTCCAAATAGAATGAAACCTTCTGGAACGTGATTTTCTCAACAAATATGATCCAGGAGACTTGGACCCTCTGTCAAGAAAGGAGGGAGGCGGCCACGAGGGTGGAGGGCGCCCCCCTAGGGCGCGCCCCCTGCCTCGTGGGCCCCCTTTGCTCCATCGACGTACTCCTTCCTCCTATATATATCTACGTACTCCCAAACGATCAGTTACGGAGCCAAAAACCTAATTCCACCGCCGCAACCTTCTGTACCCACGAGATCCCATCTTGGGGCCTGTTCCGAGCTCCGCTGGAAGGGGAATCCACCACGGAGGGCTTCTACATCATCACCATAGCCCCTCCGATGAAGTGTGGGTAGTTTACCTCAGACCTTTGGGTCCATAGTTAGTAGCTAGATGGCTTCTTCTCTCTTTTTGGATCTCAATACAATGTTCTCCCCCTCTCTCGTGGAGATCTATTCGATGTAATCTTCTTTTTGCGGTGTGTTTGTTGAGATCGATGAATTTTGGGTTTATGATCAAGTTTATCTATGAACAATATTTGAATCTTCTCTGAATTCTTTTATGTATGATTGGTTATCTTTGCAAGTCTCTTCGAATTATCAGTTTGGTTTGGCCTACTAGATTGGTTTTTTTCCAATGGGAGAAGTGCTTAGCTTTGGGTTCAATCTTATGTGTCCTTTCCCAAAGGATGTGGGGCAGCAAGGCACGTATTGTATTGTTGCCATCGAGGATAACAAGATGGGGTTTTGTCATATTGCATGAATTTATCCATCTACATCATGTCATCTTGCTTAAGGCGTTACTCTGTTTTCTTGAACTTAATACTCTAGATGCATGCTGGATAGCGGTCGATGAGTGGAGTAATAGTAGTAGATGTAGGCAGGAGTCGGTCTACTTGTCTCGGACGTGATGCCTATATACATGATCATACCTAGATATTCTCATAACTATGCTCAATTCTGTCAATTGCTCAACAGTAATTCGTTCACCCACCGTAAAATATTTATGCTCTTGAGAGAAGCCACTAGTGAAACCTATGGGCCCCAGGTCTATTCTCATCATGTCAATCTTCATCACTTTATTATTGCTTTGCTTTTTTACTTTGCCTTTTTATTTTACTTTGCTTCTCTATAACAAAAATACCAAAAATATTATCTATCATCTCTATCAGATCTCACTCTCGTAAGTGACCGTGAAGGGATTGACAACCCCTAATCGTGTTGGTTGCATTGAGCTATTTGTTTTGTGTAGGTACGAGGGACTCGCGCGTTGCCTCCTACTGGATTGATACCTTGGTTCTCAAAAACTGAGGGAAATACTTACTCTACTCTGTTGCATCACCCTTTCCTCTTCAAGGAAATCCAACGCAGTGCTCAAGAGGTAGCAGGACTTTTCTCAGTTCTCTCCGTCTTTTTGCTTGCCTTTTTGGCATAATTGCCTGTTTGCTTGCTTGGCTGGCCCAAAGTCACGATATTTTCATTATAGAGTTATTTTTGGTAGCCAAAATAATTTACCAAAATAAGTAAAGATAAAAATCGGGGTCGTGCGTAGCTACCACCATGGGTAGCAAATTATTTCTGTTTTATTGAAATGAAAGATGCAAAACATTATTCTAAATAGCAGCAAGAAAATGCAAATAAAAGAAAATGATGCACCAAGCAAAACACATATCATGTGACGAATAAAAGTATAGCTCCAAGTGAGGTTACCGATAATGTTGGAGACGAAAGAAGGGATGCCTTCCGGGGCATCCCCAAGCTTAGTTGCTTGGATCTTCCTTGAATATTACCTTGGGGGTGTCTTGGGAATCCCCAAGCTTAGGGTATTGTCACTCCTTATTCTCCTCAAATCGACATCTCGCCCAAAACTTGAAAACTTCAATCACACAAAACTTAACGGAACTTCGTGAGATATGTTAGTATGATAAAGAGCAAACAATTCACTCTGGTACTATCATAGACAAGATTCACAATTGTTCTCACACAATGCCTACTGTACCTTATCATTTCCACAATTTATATTGAGCAATATAAGTCATACAAATTAGAAAGCAAGCGAACTATGCATTGAAAACAGAATTTGTCAAAAACAAAACAATATGTAATGATCTGGAGAACGACCATACATATGTAAATCGAACAATTCTGAAAAATTAGGAAAATTTAAGAAATTTGTATATCATTCATCTGTAAAAAAACAGAATTTTATCGCGTGCCAGTGAATTTAAACAATTCTTTTACTGGAAGCAAAAGTTTCTATTTTTGCACAGAATCAAGTCAACTATCATCCACACTATCCCAAAGGCTTTACTTGGCACCTTATTGAAAAAAAAGCTATAAAACATGATTACTATAGTAGCTTAATCATGTGAACACACAAAAACAGTAGGGGTAAATGTTGGGTTGTCTCCCAACAAGCTCTTTTATTTAATGCCTTTTTAAGCTAGGCATGAAGATTTCAATGGTGCTCGCATAAAAGTAAAGAATTGGAACATAACAAGAGCGTCATGAAGCATATGACTAGCACATTTAAGTCTAACCCACTCCCTATGCATAGGGATTTTGTGAGCAAACAACTTATGAGAGCAAGAATCAACTAGCATAGGAAGGCAAACAAGCATAACTTCAAAACATTCAACATAAAGAGAGGAAACTTGATATTATTGACATATGTAAAAGCATAAGTTCCTCTCCCATAATAATTTTCATTAGCATCATGAATGAATTCAACAATATAAATATCACGTAAAGCATTCTTTTCATGACCCACAAGCATAGTTATTTTACTACTCTTCACATAAGAAAAATTATTCTCATGAATAGTAGTGGAAGCAAACTCAACAAAATAACTATCATGTGATACTTGATTGTCATAATCCAATTGAAAATTAAAATCATGACGACAAGGTTCATGGTTATCATTATTCTTTATAGCATACATGTCATCACCATAATCATCATAGATGGGACCTTTTTTCTCATAATCAATTGAAACCTCTTCCGAAATAGTGGATTCATCTTTAAATAAAGTCATGAACTCACCAAATCCACTTTCATCAATATAATCATCATAAATAGGAAGCATGCTTTATCATAATAATTTTTTCTCATCAAAATTTGGGGGACTAAAAATATCATCTTCATCAAACAAAGCATCCCCAAGCTTATGGCTTTGCATATCATTAACATCATGAATATTCAAAGAATTCATACTAGCAATATTGCAATCATGCTCATCATTCAAAGTTTTTATGACAGACATTTTATTGAATTCTTCTTCTACCAATTGAGCACAATTTTCCGATCCATCATTTTCAAGAAAGACATGATAAAGACGAATAATATGAGGCCACCTCAATTCAATTTTTGTAGTTTTATCTTATAAAGCAAACTAGTGATAAAACAAGAAACAAAAAGATTCAATTGCAAGATATAATGATATACCTTCAAGCACTCACCTCCCCAGCAACGGTGCCAGAAAAGAGCTTGATGTCTACTACACAACTTGTTCTTGTAGACTCGTGTTGGGCCTCCAAGCATAGAGTTTTGTAGGACAATAGCAAATTTCCCTCAAGTGGATTACCTAAGGTATATCAATCCATGGGAGCATAGGATGAAGATGGTCTCTCTCAAACAACCCTGCAACCAAATAATAAAAAGTCTCTTGTGTCCACAACACACCCAATACAATGGTAATTTGTATAGGTGCACTAGTTTGGTGAAGAGATGGTGATACAAGCATAGTAATGATAGTAGATATGGATTTTTGTAATAGGAACAATAAAAAACAGCAAGGTAGAAATTGATAAAACAGAGCACAAACGGTATTGCAATGCTTGAAACTAAGGCCTAGGGTCCATACTTTCACTAGTGCAATCTCTCAACAATGCTAATATAATTGGATCATATAACCATCCCTCAACGTGTGATGAAGAATCACTCCAAAGTTCCTATCTAGCGGAGAATATAAGAAGAAATTGTTGGTAGGGTACGAAACCACCTCGAAGCGATTCTTTCGATCGATCTATCCAAGAGTTTGTACTAAAATAACAACAAGTTATCCTTTCCAATCGATCTATCCGGAGTTCATACTAAAATAAAACCAAGGTATCCTTTTTGATCGATCTATCAAGAGTTCGTACTGAGATAACACCAAATAATTTCAGATTCATAATACTCAATCCAACACAAAGAACCTCAAAGAGTGCCCCAAGATTTCTACCGGAGAAACAAAGACAAGAACATGCATCGACCCCTATGCATAGATTACCCCAATGTCACCTCGGGAATCTGTGAGTTGAGTGCCAAAACATATATCAAGTGAATCAATATGATACCCCACTATCCCCAGGGTATTCATGGCAAGACATGCATAAAGTGTTCTCAAATCCATAAAAGTATTCAATCTGATAAGAGCGAAATCTCAAAGGGAAAACTCAATTCACAACAAGATAGAGAGGGGAAAACACCATATGATCCAACTATATTAACAAAGCCCATGATTCATCAAGATCGTGACATCTCAAGAACACGAGAGAGAGAAAGAGATTAAACACATAGCTACTGGTACAAATCCTCAGCCCCGCGGGTGGACTACTCCCTCCTCATCATGGTGGCTACCGGGATGATGAAGATGGCCACCGGTGATGATTTCCACGGAACATGGTCTAGATTGGATTTTCGTGGCTACAGAGGCTTGCGGCGGCAGGACTTCTGATCTAGGGTTATTTTTTATGTTTTCTCTATTTATAGGATTTTCAGCGTTGGAATCACACGAAGATGGGCCTCGAGGTGACCACAACTCACCGGGGCAAGCCAGGCCCCTCTGGCGCACCCTGGTTGGTTGTGCCCACCGTGTGGCTCTTCTGGCCCTCCCACGAAGCTTCTGGTGCCTCTTTTGTTCCCAAAAAATCGTCAAAAAGTTTCATTCCATTTGGAGAAATTTTATTTCTGCACAAAAAACAACACCACGGTAGTTCTGCTGAAAACAGCATCAGTCCGGGTTAGTTCCATCCAAATCATACCAAAACCATATAAAATTGTTGTAAACATGGCATGAATACTTCATAAATTATAGATACATTGGAGGTGTATCAATTGCAATGATTTTGTAGCAAGTGCAACAGTAACAGCTGCAATAGTAACTTTGCAAGAACAATATGTGGAAAATTCGTAGACATTGGATCGGTGGATTCATTGGATGATATTCATCATATAACAGTCATAACCTATGGCGATACAAAACTAGCTCCAGTTCATAAATGTAATGTAGGCATGTATTCCGTAAATAGTCGTACGTGCTTATGGAAAAAACTTGTATGGCATCTTTTTTCCTACCCTCCCGTGTCAGCGGGGTCCATAAGGAAACTAAGGGATATTAAGGCCTCCTTTTAGTAGAGAACCGGAACAAAGCATTAACACACAGTGAATACATGAACACCTCAAACTACGGTCATCATCGGAGAGTATCCTGATTATTTTCACCCCGGGGTTTACGAATCATAACACGTAATAGGTGAATATGACTTGCAAGATCAGATCTAGAACATAGATATAATGGTGAAAACATAAACGGTTCAGATCTAACATCATGGCACTTGAGCCCTAGTGACAAGCATTAAGCATGGCAAAGTCATAACAACGTCAATCTCAGAACATAGTGGATACTAGGGATCAAGCCCTAACAAAACTAACTCGATTACTTGATGAATCTCATCCAACTCCTCACTGACTAGCGAGCCTATGAAGGAATTACTCACTCCCGGTGGGGAGCATCATTGAATTGGTGATGAACGAGGGTTGGTGATGATGAAGATCGAAGATCCCCCTGTCCGGAGCCCTGAACGGACTCTCGATATGGCCTCCCGATGAAGAACAGGAGGTGGCAGCGGCTTCGTATCGTGAAACACGATGAAACTTCCTCCCTGATTTTTTTTCTCTAAAAATAGGATTTTATAGCATCGGAGTTAGGGTCTGCGGGGCCACCAGGTGGGCACAACCCACCTGGGCGCACCCTGGTGGGTTGTGCTCAACCCCCCCCCCCGTGGTTCTTGGCTCCAGTATTTTTCTTTTCTTCTGAAATAATTCTCCAAAAAGTTAGTTCTACTGAAAACAACTTCAGTCCGAGTTAGTTTCATTCAAATCATGCAAATTAGAGTCCAAAACAAGAGGAAAAGCGTTAGGAAAAGTAGATACAACAGAGACGTATCAATGTTCGGGAAAAGTTCCTCAAGATAGGTCTGATAAACGACAAAAAGGTAGAAGGTTGGCCTGACGACACCTCCTTGAGGCTGCTCATAGCGGGGAGTAAATTATACTAGTGTCATGCATATGACACTAGTCGTGCAAAGTAACATAGTAGTAGTGTCATAGATGGCTTCATTTATTAGCTTGTAGACTCATATTGTCTTGAAAGCGCTATGTTACAGTAACATATTATGTTACCACTTGTCATTAACTACTTGCCACATAAGCAAACTTTTCTTGGAGTGCGCTATGTTACTAGCTAAGTTACTCCCACTATGACTAGCCTAACTTCGTTTCAAGCATTGTCTTCACATGCGCGCTTGATGGCTACACCCGCAGACCTACGATGGCCTATCGTGCGTAGGCCTTTATGACTGGGGTAAGCCGTTTTCCTTGACTTTTGACCTACTGAAGGTAGCATGTCTCGCCAACACAGCCTGCATCCACCATCCGAACATTCGAGAGACCCGCATGTAGTGGCGGACCTTAGTGCAAGGAAAACCAGGCTGTTGCCTGGCCAGGTTTGTTGCAAACCGATGGGCTTGAAGGGGCTAAATGGGCCATGGAAGGAAAAAATGTTGCGCTTTCTCTAAGTCGACCCGCACAATCATTTTATTCTAGCTCTGCCACTGCCTGCATGAGTACAGGTCGGGATGACCGGGATCGCTTGTGGCAAGGGGGCGCGGGTCTGTTGTTGTGCCCACGGGTTCCTATATAAGAGGGGGGGGGGGGGGACGAGCCTGAAAGAATGGGAGTTTTTGTAAACACGGAAAGAGAAGAAAAGAAAGAGAGTAGTGCATTATGTAATCGATGATGCATGAATAGATGAAGATACACTATACCAGAATGTAGGGTATTACACCATCTCGATGGCCTAAACTTGGATAAAAAAAACTTTAAGCCATGCATGCAGATTTTTGAAGTGTTTTAGCCTTTGACCGGACAAATAAACGGGGATCCCCATGATCCTTGGTATCCGTAAATTCATCTCGACAGTGGTGGAAGACCCTGGCTGCTAGGATTTTTGGGAGTCTACTAATTAAGTTCCATCGATTCGATGATTCTCAAAAGGCAGAAACTACATTATGCCTTCTATATTTGCCGGAATTTTTATCGTGCTTTGGGGGCTTCAAACAGGTCCGCCCGTCCCGAGCATATTAATCGGGCATAGCTGCCATAAAAAGAACTTTTTTCCTCTTCTATGAAAAGGAGTCGAGCCCAAATGGGCGGGTGGATTGGGAGTCCCAAATTTGGGATGGTTGAATGTAGCACTACAAGCTAGATGGCCATGGCTATAGAGATCGGATGCGGAGCGACCATGGTCAGAGTTTCATATCAAGTTCCCAAAGGAATCCTTGGCCCTGTTCCACGCGACTGCCAAGGCAAGTGAAACAGACAGAGGACTCTCCTTTGGGAGGATAGGTGGATGGGCGGCTATCGAATTTGTAAGTTGGCATCGTTGATATACGAGAAAATACCGAAGCGCGATAGGGACACAAGATTGGTTGCGGACGCGTTGACAAATGATGTGTGGGTAGAGGACATTGGCCCGGACCTCACTGCAACCGCGGTACAACAGTTCTTGCACCTTTGGCCGAGAGTGGCGGAGGTACACCTTACCACCGACGTTCAGGAAAGAATCGGGTGGGCCTGGGAGAAGGACGGATGCTTCTCAGTTCAGTCGACATACATTGCCAAGTTCGTCGGCCTTGAAGTTTGGCCGACGACCGCGTTTACGTGGAAATCGGAAGCACCGCTGCGGTGCCGTTTTTTCGCATGGCTTGCGTTCAAGAACCGGTGCTGGACTTCTGACATACTGGCTCGGCGCGGCTTGCCACACCAAACGGCTTGTCCTTTCTGCGATCAACACGACGAGACCCTTAATCATCTACTTCTAGGTTGTGTTTTCTCTAAGGAGATGTGGCACCGGTTTAGCTTGGCAAGTGGGAGGCCGGAATTTGAACCACTGGATGGCGAGACACTCGGAGATTGGTGTGAAAGGCATGAGCGGAGGGGCGATCAACCAAGAAGCAACCGTGTTATGTGTCTTCTGGGCATGTGGGAGATCTAAACGCACCGAAATGACATCATTTTCAATGAAGCAACACCGTCTCTGGGTAAGCTCACATGGAGGATCGACAGCGAAGGAGGGGCTTGGAAGCAAGCGGGACTACTAAAAGGGGACCTCGATGGGTTCTTAGTAGGATTAGCATTGTGGGTAGTGCATGAGTAACTAAATTAGATTAGGAGTGTGGGCATGAACGGACCAGTCCACATAAGTAACTATATAATTTTGTGGAGTCTCTAGGATGTCTATCCCTCTCCTTCCTTTAATGAATGATACGCATACTCGTCGTATTCGAGAAAAAATAGAGTCGAGCCGCAGTCTTGAGAAACTGAATATGCATAATGTGCCTTGTATGTTTGCCCGAATTTTTATCGTGCTTTGGGGGCTTCAACCTGCCCGCCCGTCCCGAGCATTTTAGTTGGGCATTGCACTTTTGTCGTAATTGAATATTCATAATGTTGTATGCTTCCTCCATTCCTTTATACAAGGCCACTAACTTAAATTACAGGTAGCTAGGTAAAATTTAATGACTACTTTGCAAGCCAACTTTTCTTCTTGTTAACTAGGATCATTAATACGCCCACATACATGCAAGAAAGGAATGATAAGGAAGTACTCCCTCCATTCCCAAATAATTGTCTTTCTAGCCATCTCAAATGGACTATAACATACGGATGTATGTAGACATGTTTTAGAGTGTAGATTCATTCATTTTGCTCCGTATGTAGTCACTTGTTAAAATTTCTAGAAAGACAATTATTTAGGAACGGATGGAGTAGCACAGTGTTATTATGACTACATGCATACAAGTATTAAATAAGTTACTAGTACAATAAAACATCATTAAATTTTGCCTTGGTTACTGTTAATGGTCTTGTATAAATGTAAAATGTATTTTTTATAATAACCTTATATAAGGAAATGAAGGGAGTATATACTAGTATAGTCAACACACACAACAGTCAACGCAGGTGCAACAGCTTCTTCTTCTCCGTCCGACAGTTGGAATCAAAGCTTCGATCAGAAGAAGGCCCTGAGCGCGACCTGCGCAATGCGCGCGGCAGCCATGGCTGCCATCGGGAACCGGCGGAGGTGGAAGGACAGCAGCGCGAGCGCCAGGGCGGCCGTCCAGAGCGCCATGCCAGCGGCGAGGTGGCTGTCGGCCAGGCGAGGGACGGCGGCGCGGAGGAGATAGGAGGCACCGAGCAGCACGTATACGGCGGCGTGGAAGTGGAGCCGCCGCTCCAGCTGCTGAGCAGCATTGTGGTCGAGGAACGGCGCCGGACGAGCAGCTGCCATACTGTCAGTTTATACTACTCCAGTAAGTACTGTTTGTTCGAGTGTCAGCGCCCCTATTAATTTGGATGAACTCGTAGTAGTATATTAGTAGATTAAGTGTGTCTCTCTATATATAGCTAATTAGAGAGAGGAAGGGCGGAAGACCTCAGCAATCGAAAAGCTGATTGGTTATACTAATACAGTACTAAGTGGATGACGGCTATTATGTGCGCTACTCATGGTCGTGGCTCGTGAACAACGGCGTTGTCTCTGGTCGAGGGAACCGTACGCGCTCACTAGGTGGTGCGTGCCGGGAAAAGTGCTGAGAGGTCATCGGGCCGGGGGAGTCGCTGGCGGCCATCTGTTACGCGACGCAAATGAGGGCAGCGGAGATGTATCGAACCAACAACTGCGTAGGGCCGGGGAGCCGAATTCAGGTGGTGGGGGCAATTAGAGCGACAGGGCCGGCCCATATGTGTTGGCGCGAGTGCACGCACGTCGGGCTGACATGCACGCAGCACGTGCGCGCAGGCCTCCAGTGGAACGCTGATGGCGGCGCTGACGAACGGATCATTGCTGATCGGCAACGGGCAGCCGGCACAAACTTTCGACTGGTTAACTTCTAAGGGCGTGTATGTTGGTATCTATTCAGGCACTCAGCCATCTGCAATGCACGCCACGTGAGATCGTTGTCTCAACGGAGGAAAGAGATCAAGGCACTTCCCAGTGCTCCATCGTGAACATGTATTAAGAATATCACGTAAGCAAAAAAATAACATGGCATAACATTTAAGAAGGGGAAAGAGCACTTTGATGACCTCAGGGAGAACCAATGTCAAGGGCGAGAACCTAGGCAAACCACTTAAATGAAACAATTTGACCAATGCATGAAAAACTTCAAGTGCTAACTCATTAAATAAAGTGTGCTTAGCAACAACAAGCTAAGCACCTATGCATTGGGGGTTGAGTTGCTAAGGTATTTAATGCACTTAACACCTCATCTAAGTACCTTTGCATTGGAAGAGGTCTAACTAAAAAGAGGCAGTCCGTCTGCAGAATTAAAGACCGTCTATTTCTGTAAAAATCGGCCCTTAACAACGTGCTTTCTCCCGTTGTACGAGGGGTGTGCATGTAACAATCCGTTTCTCTCTCTGAAGAAATCTTTTTTCTGTTTTCCAATCCCTCGCTTCGGCCGCCCGCCGCGGGCCAGCCGCCACCCATATCGGTTAGTTACGGACAACCATATAAACAGTGTTCTACATGATGAGTGTGTAGGTGTTGTTTTTAAGATGAAATATGATGACTATACAAATAAATGCACTAGTTTGTTGTCTTCTAGTATGTCGATTAGATTGAATAGATAAGATGAGGTGCTACAAAAAGTTTGTCACATAAGATGAAAATATGTTTTGTGTTGTTACTAACGAGCTTAACGAGCTATTGGTGAAACTCGTTAGCTCATCCGTTAAGCTTAGCAAGCTGAAATCAATGATTGGCTCTGTTCATTAAGAAGCGGGCTACGAGTTTAACGAGCCGAACTATCGAGCGCTTATTAAGCTCACGAGCTACAAGCTTTTGATCCAGCCAAGACAGTGTGTTGCAATATGCATCAATAATAGGGTCTATATGTGATTTGTCATGGTATTATAGGCAGCCCTTGTGTACAGACACCTGGTGTCTATACTGTATGTATACAACATCTATACAAACTACTGGAAATATAACACACAACAGGGGTATCTGTTAGGTCGGGTGTAATACTCTAACCACCCATAAATACCTGGCTCACGAAACAAGAGATCTAAACAGTCCATGACAAGCGACGGACTCGTACAACAACAAATATGCTATCTGTACGCAGCGGTTTTGGGGGGAATAGATCGTCGATATTTTGGCGGAGAGACTCGATCGTTTTTACCCCTCTCTCTGTCCCCACATCATTTATTTTCTTACGTCGCCTCTATTACAGACAACTGACTAGATGCCTTTGTACATGCCCTAAGGCTTACAATTTAGAGGTCGGAAACCCTATAATCTATTCCCGTCACCCATACACCACGCACGTTCCACCACCCTGCTTGGGTGGTGCACGCCTGTCGGCTCCGCCATGTGGCATCAATTTAGCAACTGTCAAATGTGGTCGTAGCCAGTCGTAACCGCCGCCGAAAGCCGGTTGTAGCAATTCGTCTCCCTTGCCGTAGTAGCAGCACGTCGCTTTGGTCGCAACATCCATTGATGAGCTCACGTGGTCGCGATTCGCTGTATCCCAGCCTCCGTTTTTATTTTCCTCATTCAAACACCTGGATTGCCTTCAAAATTAACGTTTCACATCATTTGGAGCCTACACACCTCCTTCTCTTCCTGACACTATCTACTCTCTTGTGTAGAATTGCACATCATCCTCTTCTCTTGGATCTTCATCTCCTCAATCTTTGTCTTTTCTTGCTTCCTCTTCTTTACATACTTGTTTCTTATCCTCATCAAGTCGCCTATCTTGTTTTTCATCACCTCCAACTCATCCTCTCTCTTGACCATCTCCTTGGCTCCCTCTCTCTAGTCAGACCAACCCGTGCTAGATGACGGAGTGGGCCTATAAACCCATTCCTCTCCATCAATATCATCTTTATTGTCATCCATCTTCAGAGAGGAATTGATGCAATACCTATCTTTTAAAGGGGCCTCATCATTCCTCATTTTCCACTTATCGTTGCCTTCCAGCAGATTACAACAATGTTGGAGGCAAAATGATTTGCCATTCGACTTGGCCAATAGTTAGTACCTCTCTTAGTATATATTATCCTAAAAAAATCTCAAATAGATGAAAAATGCTAAAGTGATGCAAATGTGGGAATAAAAATATAAGAAAATTGCTTACATATTGCTCAATGGTGGCATCGCTAGGAGGAGTATGGTGTTTCACTTCTCCAAACAACCCGCCCTTCACTACCCCGCCTGTTTGTGAGAGATTTGAGGGTACGATTCGTTGGACGCTCAAGGTGATGTTTGAAACACTCTCGATGTGCTTTCAATGCTTAGACCTCGTTTGATCTTTCCCGACGACCACGTCGAGAGTGATCTCTTGACATCCCCTCACAAGAGGAATATCCTCATCCACGGTGTAGTTTCCATCCTAAATTGCTTCTTCCTCGACGAGTCGAAGGGATGTAATTTATCAAATTATGTATCTTGATCGTCCAACATCCAATTAATTAAAATGCGAGCATGATGTGCCATCAAGGTTGAAACCGTTAGTCTCGACGGAATCACCCATCATACTAATGGAGAAATAATCTATCATTGACCATCGCCCCCACCAAAATTCATAAAATCCTCGGTACACCTCAAATATTGTACATTGTGCATCGTTTTTGCACGACCACATTGCGTTCAATTGAGCCAACCCAAATACAAGGCAAAAAGGGGATTGTTTTACCTTATTAGCATTTCTGCTCCTGTGTCAGACTGGGAAGGCGCTTGAGTTTAGCTGTTGACTGTGATAATTGCAGGACGGGAAAGGGTGCAACGTACCCCGTCTTCTTCCTCCATCTCTTCGATACGGACCGCTGCGACACCTGAGGGGAACGGCGGTTGCAGGTGGCGGCATAGGGTTTGTCACCTCTGTGCTCGATTTGTCACCGGTAAGGTGAATGAGGTACTATCCTAGCCGGTGGCGGGCAGCCGTCGGAGGCGCATCAGGCTCAACAACCATTGAAGCTACGGGATCCGAATCCATACTGATGGACTGGGATACGGGGGTCGAGGCGGCATCAATGGCGTCATCAGCATGGACTAGGGATGTCCGAAAGCGGTCACATGCGGCTATATCACAAGGGAAGGAAGGCGGTGGCACGAGGAAAATCTCAGTCGTGCCAAACCATTTCGGAATGAAGTGCACTTCAAATACCCAGTTCCTATTTAGTGCCCTCAGTGTCGGCTATGGGGTATTCTACAGATTGGCGCACCCCCCCTCCCTCCTAGGCTCGACCTATTTAACTTTTTCAAAATTTCAAAAAATGGTGTGTGATCTAAGATTCGAACTCAAAACATGTGGTTTCAGTTCCAACCGCGTAACCACCCAAGAAAACGTACCAGTTCCTTTTCCTCTTGTTGTGTAAAAAACAGAGTGCCTTCCATATCTGGTTTTCTTTTCTTTCTTTTTCTAAATTTTGTTTGGCCATTTTTCTTTGATTTTTATTTATTTTTAATGTTTTTATCTTTCTTTTCATTTTCTTTTCCCTTTCTAAATTTCATGTACTTTTAATTTTCTAGAATTCATGATTTTTTTTCAAATTCGAAAATTTTCTTAATTTCGTGAACTTTTTTCAAATGCTTGAATATATTTCAAATCAACAAATTATTTTCAGTTTTAAGAAAAAAAAATTCAAAATCCACGAGTTTTTTTCTTCTAATTCCTAAACTTTTTTAAAATCACCATATTTTTGCAATTTGTTTCTATTTGTTTTTCAAATTCATGCACTTTTTCAAGTTGCAAACTTTTGAATAATTCAGGAACATTTTATAAATCCGCAAACTTTTTCCCAAATTCATGAACTTTTTCAAACCTTGAACTTTTCAAATTCGTGATCTTTTTCAAACAGTGAAAAATTCAAATTCTAGAACAGTTTTGAACAAAGAGCTTTTTTTTTCAAACTTGTGAACCTTTTTCCAAACTCATAAAAAATTTCAAATTCATGAACTTTTTCAAATCAATGAACTATTTTCAAATCCATCAAACTTTTTCAAATTCATAAACTCTTTCAAAATCTCCAAATCCATGAACATTTTCAAACCATGAACTTTCAAATCTTCAAAAAAAATTCAAATCCAAGAACTATTTCAAAATTTGTGAAAATTTTCAAATCCTTGAACTATTTTTCAAACAGCAAAGTTTTCAAATCCGCGAACCTTTTTCGCACTCGAGTCTGCTTTTTTTTTTTGAAATTTCGTGAACTTTTTCTGAATTTCATGTTTTTAAATTCTTGTACACTTCATGAGTTCACAAATTTTTATCAAATTCTTAAACTTTTTACAAATTCTTGAAGGTTTTTTAAAATTCGTGATTTTCTTCGAACTCCCTGTATTTTGAACTTTTTTTCCCTCAAAAAGTCAATGGTTGACCAGCCAATTGGTCCATCGGTCAAGCTCTCCCGTATTTTTTTTAGCCAAGTCAACCTCTCCTGCAAGCGAGCGAGCAGATGTCACCCAATCTGTACGAGCCACGCGAGCGAGCGGAGGGGCGACGAAAATAACAATCTCGCGCTAATGGATATTTGGTGGCACAACGAGCGCCGAGGAGGAGCTCTCCTCCAAATATCCCCACATCCGTCAAATATGAAGTCTTGCAGGCTGGATTTTAAGTGGTCTTCAAATATCATTGTTCAAAACATCAGCCGTTTGATTTATCGCTACTCGGTGGGGTGACCGATAAGATTATGCCATATCATCACCTTTATGATTTGGGCCGATTTATCTCTCTGACAAGCTATTTATCGAGAATCTACTGATAAACCGAGCATATTTCTAGCACTATGTGCGCAACAACTATGTTTGTTTATATTTTGTCCTATTTTTAATCATTGTACGAGGATTCAAAGGCAAGGAATCAAGTTAACACATCTGCCCAATATTATTAATGTTTTGAATATAGCATATTTTAGTGCTGGAACCTGATATTTGTAAAATAAAAATGGCTGATTAATAGTCAACCGATAAAATGGATTAATCATTCAATTTCAGATTAATCTCTAATTCCCAGCCGACTGAGACGTAAACGATAAGTGATATCCTCAATATTGCCAAATATTATGCCGGTTGCGCGAGGGATGGCGACCTACTGGATTGCCTTTCTCGGTTAAAATCGTCAAACGATGGTTATTATTTTTCAAGGGATGCGTCAAGGTTAACGCATCAGGATCATAGATAGAAAAAGTGGCCAGAAGAAAAGGCCATTGTTGTTAGTACAACCCTACGGCTGCTAGAGCCCTAAAGAATCCACATGCGGATTACTCGCTCTCGTCCCTCCTATCTACCATACAAATGACTGAGCCACGTTCACGCAGCAGGCCAGCCGCTCTCCAATCCCGAGCCTCTAACTCGATCTTAACAAGCAGGTCGTCCACAGATGGCGACGCGCCATTGAGAACAATGTCATTTCGGTGCTTCCATAGCATCCATAACACCAGGGTTATCACCGTCCACGCCTCCTTCCGGAATTGATTTTGGGGGTTGAGAGTAGTCCACCATTCGACAAGCTTTGAATATGCGGATGGCGTCCAGTCCGGCCTACTCCATGTGTTCATGACCTTGGTCCATACCTGCCTTGCTAGAACACATCCGAGAAGCAAATGGTCCAATGTCTCAGGCAGCTGATCACAGAAGGGGCATGCCGACGGGTGCGGCAACTGCCGTCGCTGAAGTCTATCTGCTGTCCAACATCGGTTTCGTGTCGCGAGCCACGTGAAAAACTTGCAAGCAGGGGAGCCCTGCATCTCCATACCTGCACTGCTCCCGCGCTCTCTATGCGGCCCGCAAAGTGGGCGCGATATGCCGATCGCGCAGAAAATGTTCCTGAGCTCTCCCAAGTCTAGGCAATGGCATCCTCAATGCCCGGTCGCAGTTCTACATGTTGGGTTAGGTCCACCAGCGCCATGAACTCGAACAAGGCTCATGCTCCCATGTCCGGGACATATCTTGCCACCATCCAGCGGTGAGGGCCTGCTTGACTGTGATCCGCCGCCCACGCTTCTTTACCATAGCATAGAGGTGTGGCATGGTGTCCTCGATGCGGCCATCAGAGAGCCATCAATCTATCCAAAATCGGGCCATCTCCCCATCTCCAAGCGTGCACCTTGTCGCTGCCTTGTATATTCCCATCGATTCATCGGATACTTGTATGTTAAACTCACTCCATGGCCTGGTTGAGTCGGTCCTCTGTAACCATGGCCATCGTGCCCTAAGTGCAGAGTTCAGGTAGCGCAAGTTCGGAACACCGAGGCCGCCATGCTCTTTGGGCGAGCAAACCTGGTTCCATGCAACGATGCAGTGTCCTCCATTCACCTCGCGTCGCCCTTTCCATAGGAAACCACGACAAATCTTGTTTGCGGCAGTAATAGTTTTGATTGGCAGGTCAAGTGCCATCATCGCGTGAATCGGCATGGACATCAAGGTAGATCTAAGCAGCTCGAGTCGCCCAGCCCGATAAAGCGCCTCGCCGCCAAGCCAGCAGCTTGTCGACCATCTTGTCAACCATGTATTGAGCTGAGCTGCCGTGATCTTACGTAGCCCCAAAGGCAGCCCAAGGTATTTACACGGCCAGCCCAACACCGCACTCCATCTCACCGCGATCAATCGCTTCGCTCGTCGGAGCATCTTATTGGGTGTGCGGAGCACTTTGTCGTTAGTGCCGAGACCGGATGCAACACCAAAGTCATACAACAACGCAGCACAAGCCCCGAGACTTTGCACATCCGCTTAATGAACGTGATCACGCCATCCGCATAGATGGAGGTGCATTTCAACGCCGGTGGACGCAAGAGGCGTCAGAATCCCTGCCGCCATGGCCTTGTAGAACATACGTTGCAGCCCCTCCATGACAAGGACAAACAAGAGGGGGGAGACCGGATCTCCTTGACGCAGACCTTGTCGATTGTAAATGACCTCTCCCAGAACGCCATTGAGTAGCACTCTAGTGGAGGACGGTTAGAAGGCCGTAGATCCATGCCATCCATTTATTGTCAATCCCATGTGTCGGAGGATCTCCAGAAGGAATGCCCGGTGCACGGTGTCGAAGGCTTTTGTAATGTCAAGCTTAAGCATCACGGCCTCTCGCCTCGCCGCGTGAAGCTTTCTGGCCAACCCTTGCACCATCATGTAATTATCATGCAACCATCTTCCTTGAATAAAAGCACCTTGGTGCGCTCCGACCAACTCGACGCGTGCAGGGGCACACGTGTTGCCAACACCTTGGCAACAAGTTTCGGGAAACTATGGATCAAGTCGATGGGGCGAAACTCGCGGATCTCCATGGCTGCTTTGGCGCCTTGGGCAGGAGAGTAATAAGAGCCTGGTTAATGGACGTGAGGCGCGAAATCCATCCCGCCAAAAGTCCGGAAGGCCGCCATGACATCATCTTTTATGATCTGCCAAAGAACTCAAGTAAAACCGTCTTTGAAAGCCATCGAGCCTGGCGCCTTGTCAAGCTCCCCGAGCACGAATGGCTGTCCGATCTCCTCCTCGGTGAACTCAATTTCAAGGTGACTCATGTCCTTGCGGGCAGCCCTAGCTCATCCAAATCGAGTGTGAACTCCCGGTCTGTGGTGTCTCCAAGCAGGTTAGAGAAGAAAGAATCGACAGCCTCTGCCATAGACTCATGGTCAGTCGTAACCACGCCATCCACTTTGAGCTTGGTAATGAAATTCTTGCGCCTCCTATTGCTTGCATGCGCATGGAAGAACTGTGTGCACGCGTCCCCTTCCCGCAAGAAAAGAATCCAGGATCTCTGGCGGGCAATCGTCCGTTCGAGGGAATCTAGCCCTAGCAACTTGCCTTTTAGCAACCTCCGCAGCCCGATTTCATCATGAGATAAAGCACGGTTCTCCATGGCAACATCTAGCCGAAGAATGACCTCATTCGCAATGCGAATTTGCTGCTTGACACTTCCCACATACTTGCTGCTCCAGCGTGAAAGTTGTTTGGCAGTTGTCCTAAGCTTGGCCGCCAATCGTTTGTATGGGTTTTGTATGAAGGGTTGGCTGCCCCACGCTTGTCTGGCCACGTCTTGGAAGCCCTCAATTCTCGTCCAGAAAGCCTCAAAGTGGAAGCGTCTCCCCCGTGGTAGGTTTGCCTCAAGTACCAGATGTAATGGACAATGGTCTGATGTGCTGGTACTGAGCGCAGAGAGGAAAGATGCAGGGTGCATCGCCTCCCACTCCACCGAACGGTGGTTATTACGGTGATGGATCATTTGTGGCTAGTTGCTTTGACGGCTGACAAAAAGAAAGGGTCCTTCCTTTTGTTTTCTTGCTATCACCTTGCATGATCAAATATGTGACCAGCTAATAAAATACTCCCTCCGTTTTAAAATAAGTGACTTAATTTTGTATTAGTTAAACGAGAGGAGAGAAAACATGGAAAACGAAAAAAAGGAGAGAAAGAGACGAGAGTCACATCCTTTGCGGACATGCATGCACGCGCGTTTCGGCGTTTTTTCACTTTGGGAAAGCCCTCAAAGACGTGACAGCTAGCGCGCCTATCTCTCTTTATTTTCTTTTTGAGCTGGAAGGTGCGCCTCTCTCTAAGGCATGCCATGGAAACTCACGATCCGGTCTCGTCGTCAGGGCCCAGGGTCCGCCAAAAGGATGCAACTATTGCACTGGCAGGCAAGCGGCTGTAGATTGACTCGCTTAGTCTAAATCAATTCTTTCCCAGCATTGGATCACCAGGTTCCGGTTGTTTGTGCACTGGCAAACCGCGACATACCAAAAAGTGGAGAGCAAACACCTTTTCGTCTCAGGAGGGAGCGGCATGCATGCATCGTTTCGCTCCTATCCTGAAAGGTTTAGAAGTGTGTAGTGTGTGCTATATGTTATTTCAAACAGAACCTAATGATTTAGCTCATCCATCAATTAAGAAGAGAGTTGCATAATTAATTAACGAAAAATCGGGTGAAAATCGTCATAATTTACGAGCGGCACACAAGATACCTCACACACATCCTACAAACAAAACCTCATCAAGGTAGCACAAAGGCATTATCATCGTCACTTCTCCCCGAGCAAGCGTCGTCGCCGTACCTTCTATATGAGCAAGCAACTTTAAGTTCACCGCAGACAACCCTCAACCCGCCCACAGCGCTGTAGAAGTCATTGCGAAGCCACATAAAGATCCATGCCAATCACCCAGCCACCCGCGACAGGGAGAACACAACTTCGATTCTGCCGGTGAGCTACGAAGGATAACTATGCAAGGCTAGTGTTGCGTAATGTCATCTAAAATACCACTTGCTGCCCGTCATCATTGCTGCCCGAACCCACCGCATAGCAGCTCCGACTTTACGATAACAAACGAACCCACAAACACATCGGAAAAGAGCAGGCTAGCACAACCATGCCGCGATCCCGACATCGCTTGTCACACCGTCGTTGCCATAGAAGCCTCGATGCCAACATTGTTGTCTTCCACCATCCACACGCATACTGGTGCCTCTAGCTGGTGGCCACTCCAAGAACGACGCCCTCAAGGGGGAGCATGATGTCAAAACACCATCATCGTTCGATCTAGAGAAGATCGGAGGCTTCCCCATGAGTGTTCAAGATAGTGTATGTCATCAAAACATATGGCCATTTGCATCCTAGATGAGAAAATAGAAACCACACGTAGAGTTACACTATAGAATATTCTTATTTTTATTTTCTGGCAAAATCCAGTGCCAAGCGGGTAAAATTTGGGACATATGTCAATTTCTAAATAGGGCATAAATTACTAAAAAATAGAACTACAAAAAATGAACCTAATTTTTTTATTAAATTAGAAACATTTATAAAGACAACCGTGAAAAAACACGTTGGATGTGGAGAGAGTTTTCCTAATTGAACAAATTCTTGCACGGACAACATAAGCAACGTAACAGTAAATGTCTATTTCCCCCTTTTAAAGCTAGCCTTGCAAGATGATGAACATTTACAAAACAGCCACGATCATGTCCTCTTCTCGGCCTCCATGTCAACATGATCGAAGGCCCCTGCGCCCATGACATAAGTACACACATGTAATGTATGGAGGTGTCTTCAGGATCGTTGTGAATTAGAGAATATGACATCAAGGACATATGTTTATGTGAGTTAAGGGATTCAGATCTGGTGTTTTTTTCATCCCTTCTCCTTTGTGAATTTTCAGTTTTGTCTTTGTTGTCATATGGCTGCAAGCAATCGTGACAGCAAAAGCTAGCTAGACGCAGGAGAGGCCGAATGCTGCAGAGCGAGCGTGGCAGTGTTTCCGGTTATCGTTGCTCGCCAGGTGCTTTGGAAGAAACCATCGCACGCGGCATCGGGGCTGGAGTTGGGTATACGGCTTGACGGCATAAAGCTACTCCGCACGCCTCGACAACATGTTGCATGGAAAGATATTGTTCCCTTAGGACCTACCAAACCTCCTTTTCGGTGCCGTGAATGGCATTACCACTCGTGTGATCTATCATCTTTTGTCGATACTTTTTATTAACACAAGAAGATTTGGAAGCTTGAGGCAAGAAGATTTTAGTGTTGCTTGAGTGGTCATCTACTGTAGAAATTCAAGGATTTCTATAATATTACTTTAAATGTTTTTTGGTAATGTATAACTATGCAAGGGGTAATGACATTTTACTGGACAGACAAATTATAACTTTAAAAATTATTATGCCAAGAATTCAGTAGAGCCAACTAATAATGTTACAAACAAGGCCTTGCTGAGTGTCAACAAGAAATTATTAGCATGATGATCTCATTAGTGGAGAAGCTGAAACAAATTTGAAGATGAAGTTTGGGGTTGCATCTGCTTAATTTCTCTCTCTAGGACAGGGGCCGCAACCATGCTAGTTGCTTGGGCGCATGCAAGATAGTCGGGGATCCATGTGTGGCCTTGTGGTGTGGCTTATGGCTTTCTTTCAAATGGTTCATGATGATGGCGCATTTTTGGTGGTGAGATTCAAAGTTGCATGGTGTGTGGCACGCTACCAGCTCATTACCATTTTAGGCATTTTATTAGTTGCAATCTTTTAAATCCTTATTTCAATTAGCGCCATGTTCATAGTGTGGGTTTGAAATTTAAAGTGTGTAGGTGAGAGTGGAATGGAGATTGCAAGCAGGATAAGCCAATGATGGGTGGAAGAAGAAAATAATGGGTGGAAGAAGAAGAAGGTAATAAACTAATAGTACCGTCTAATATGCGAGGTAATACTAAGGTATATGTTAGACACGATTAGTTTCGAGCTGCTAGAATATGCATGTCCCCGTAGCAACGCACATGCAATTAACTAGTCTATATAAAGGAGTAGATGGTGTTATTACACGTTGTGTACCTGAGCATGAACATGAACAAATCCTTCGGAAGTGTCACTCCGAGGCATATGGGGGACACAACGTTGGAGACAGAACTGCACATAAGGTATTACAATTTGGTTTTTCTTGGCTTACTCTCTTCAAGGATGCACGTAAGTTTGTCCTACCTTGTGATGAATGCCAAAGAATTGATAATATTGGTACACGTCAGGAAATACCTATGAATTATTCACTTGTTATTGAATTTGATGTATGTGGTTTTGATTATATGAGACATTTTCCTTCATCTAATGGGTATAGTCATATTTTAGTTGTCGTTGATTACGTTACTAAGTGGGTCGAAGCTATTCCAACTACTAATGCTGATCATAACACTTCTATTAAAATTCTTAAATAAGTTATTTTCCCAAGGTTTGGAGTCCCTAGATATTTAATAACTGATGGTGGTTCATATTTTATTCATGGTGCATTTTGTAAACTTCTTGCTAAGTATGATGTCAACCATATAATTGCATCACCTTATTATGCTCGGTCTAGTGGTCAAGCTGAATTGAGTAATAGAGAAATAAAATTAATTTTGAAAAAATACCGTTAATAGATCCGGAAAGAATTGGTCTAAGAAACTTGATGATGCATTATGGGCTTATAGAACTTCTTATAAAAACCCTATGGGAATGTCTCTATACAAAATGGTTTATGGAAAAGCATGTCATTTACCTGTTGATTTAGAACATAAAGCTTAGTAGGAAATTAAAGAACTTAATTATGATTTCAAACTTGCCGGTGAAAGAGGTTATTTGATATTAGCTCTCTAGATGAATGGAGGACACAAGCTTATGAAAATGCCAAGTTGTTTAAAGAAAAAGTTAAAAGATGGCATGACAAAAGATTCCAAAAATGGGAATTTTAAGTAGGAGATCAAGTTTTTTTGTACAACTCTCGTTTCGAATTCTTTGGAGGAAAACTTCTCTCAAAATGGGAATGACCATATATCGTTGAAGAACTTTATCGCTCCAGAGCTATCAACATCAATAATGCCAAAGGCACTAATCCGAGAGTGGTTAATGTGCAAAGAATTAAACATTATATCTCAGGTACGCCCATTAATGTTGAAACTAATATTATTCAACTGGTGACACCGGAGGAGCACATAGAAGAGACCTTCTGATACGCTCCAGAACCCTGAAAAGGAGTAGGTACATGGACGACTACAAAAGTTCCATAAAAGCACTTTTTTTTCATTTTGAAATATATTAAAAAATAGGAAAATAATAAACAATCAAGGAAGTGCACCAGGAAGCGACAAGCTCAGGGGGCGTGCCCTACCCCCCTAGGCGCACCTACCAAGCTTGTGGTTCCCTCAAGGACTTTCCCGACTCCGTTTTCTCCCAGATTACTTGTCCTGCACGAAATAATTTATTATATATACTCCTCGCTGTTTTGACCACCGTATCGCAAGTTTCTTCTCTGTTCTTGTTTTGGGTTGTTTTTCTGACGGATCTAGATCGCCATGGCTCCCCGAAGGCTCCGTACCAAGCACCATCATGCAACCTTCGTTGGGAAAATGCCCTTTCAGCAGGTGTATTACGAGTGGTTGTCAGGAGAGGAGGACACCGGTAAGCAGGGGGAAGCTAAAGAGGCAGCGGGAAACCAAATCCATGAAGGAGGAGGCCAATCCATGCCCAAAGGAGAGACCACATAAGAGGGAGACATTCTACAAACCCTTTATCATAATCTCCCTCCATATGAAATTGATACATTAAAGGTTTTTGAAGCAATTTGTGCTCACAATACATCTCTCACTCATGAGGTGATCTTATTGGAGGAACAAAATCATGCTCTACGAAGGATCAACAACAATTTGGAGTACCTATTGAAGCTAAAAGACAAGCCCACCACCTCACCACCACCATCATCGAAGAAAGACACTTGAGTACATGTGTATGGGCACCACCCTTGGCTTGTTCCAAGCTTGGGGGAGGTGCGCCGGTATCGTATCACCATCACTTTTATCATCATTATCTATCTTAGTTCGTTCCTTAGTTATTTCGTATTTAGAAGAATAAAGTTTTAGTATGATCTAGTTTTGAGTGCTTGTTTCATGATTTATCTATCTACGTAATCATGTGAGAGTTATATAATAAAGAGTAGTTTGAGTTTTGCTTTACTTTCTTGTTTCAATCTTAGCAATGGAATTAAATAAAGAACGAAAAGATCATATGCTAATCCCATGGGGACTAATGACTTCACAAAAAATAAGTATAGTTGATAAAATTTGCTGGAAGCTAACAAACATAGCATTGGTCACTGGTGCGATTCATGAAAAAGTAGTAAAGGAAGGGAGGTCTCACATATAAATATACTATCCCAGACATCTTTTATGATTGTGAGCCCCAATTAAATATTCTATATCAAATAGTTGATGTTGGAAAAGAAAGAAAACATAATGAGTTATGTTTGCTTATATTCACATAGAAGTTATATTGTCATGGATCCTCTAACATGTGGTTCTTGTCTAGGACCTTTCGCTAGCCAAAATTCGCACTAAGTAGAGATACTACTTGTGCATCCAAAACCCTTAAATGCAGTCTTTTGCCATAAGAGTTCACCATATCTACCTATGGATTGAATAAAATCCTTCAAGTAAGTTGTCATCGGTGCACAAAGCAATAAAAAATGCTCTTAAATATGTATGATCTTTTATTGGAAGAGAAAACAAGCTTTGTACGAACTTGTGATGATGAAGAAATAAAAGCGACGAACTATATAATAAAGTTTGCTATCACAAGGGGCAATATAAAGTGACATTCCTTTCTAGTAAGGGCTTGCACATAAAAAAACGCATGACTACCTCTCCTTCCATTTGTGAAGGGTCTATCGTTTACTTTTCTGTATTTACTTTTATGCAAGAGTCAATAATGTTCATCCCTATTTCGCTCTCTCTCTCTCTTTATATATATATTCTCTCTCTCTCTCTCTCTCTCTCTCTCTCTATATATATATATATATATATATATATATATATATATATATATATATATATATATATATATATATATATATATATATATATATATGAGACAAATTTTATCTACCACCAGTGGTAGTTATCACCATTTGAGTTTTGTATGTTGTATGTAGTATCTATCAAATGGGAGAGTATGTACGTAGTATGTAGTATATAAGAATATTTAGGTAGTATATATACTATTTTTGGTAGTATGTATCGTATTTTGAGCATGCTCTCTTTTACGTACAAATATGTACGTATTTCACAAATATAATAGAACCATGGGCCAACTTGCAATTTTTTCATGTGAAAGATCGAGGATGTCGCCTAGAGGGGGGGGGGGGTGAATAGGCGCTTTAAAATAATTACGGTTTAGGCTTGAACAAATGCGGAATAAACCTAACGGTTAATTTGTCAAGCACAAAACCTAAAACAACTAGGCTCACCTATGTGCACCAACAACTTATGCTAAGCAAGATAAGCAACTATGTGATAGCAAGATATATGACAAAGAACAATATGGCTATCACAAAGTAAAGTGCATAAGTAAAGGGGCTCGGGTAAGAGATAACCGAGGCACGCGGAGACGACGATGTATCCCGAAGTTCACACCCTTGCGGATGCTAATCTCCGCTTGGAGCGGTGTGGAGGCACAATGCTCCCCAAGAAGCCACTAGGGCCACTCAGAATCTCCTCACGCCAAGACAATGCAAGATGCCGTGATTCCACTAAGGGACCCTTGAGGGCGGTCACCGAACCTGCATAAATGGCAACCCTTGGGGGCGGTCACCAACCCAGACACTTTGGCAACCCTTGGGGCGGTCACGGAACTCATCAAATTGCTCAGGCGATCTCCACAACCTAATTGAGACCCGACGCTGCCTGAGCTTTACACCACAATGATTGAGCTCCTAACACCACTAACTGCCTAGGGCGCCCAAGCACCCAAGAGGAACAAGCTCAAGGGCACCAAGCACCCAAGAGTAATAAGCTTCTCAACTTGTAACTTCCACGTATCACCGTGGAGAACTCAAACCGATGCACAAATGTAATGGCAAGGGCACACGGAGTGCCAAGTCCTTCTCTCTCAAATCCCACCAAAGCAACTAATGCTAGGGAGGAAAATGAGAGGAAGAACAAGAAGGAGAACACCAAGAACTCCAAGAACTAGATCCAAGGGGTTCCCCTCACATAGAGGAGAAAGTGATTGGTGGAAATGTGGATCTAGATCTCTCTCTTTTCCCCCAAAAACTAGCAAGAAACCATGGAGGGATTGAGAGATAGCAAGCTCGGAGAAGGTCAACAATGGGGAAGAACACGAGCTCAAAGGGATGAAGTTCAATGGGAAGAAGACCCCTTTTATAGGAGGGGAAAATCCAACCGCTACCCCAATCGAAAATCCCAAGACAGAGCGGTACTACCGCTAGAAAGGCGGTACTACCGCTGAGGGCGGTACTACCGCTCCTATCCAGCGGTACTACACTTGAAGAGAAAGACAGCCATCGCCCCAGAGCGGTACTACTGCGGGAGTAGAGCGGCATTACCGCTCGAGCGGTACTACCGCTTCTCACCGCCTAGTGCCGCAAAACCCGACACGAGAAAACATCATTCGAGAATCGAGGCGAAGTAGCCCAGACGCACAGCGGTACTACGGCCAAACTCCCAAGCGGTACTACTGCTCGAGAGCGGTATTACCGCTTGAGCGGTACTACCGCTCGAGAGCGGTACTACCGCCGAGGAGCTTCAAGCAGATCGCTGAGAGGGTCACGGATTACCGCTCGAGAGCGGTACTACCACTGAGGAGCTTCATGGTACTACCGCTGAGGGTCACGTAGTACTACTCACTGGCACCAATCTTGAAAACACGTAATATTCCAAGGAAAACCAGAATCGCCATAACTTCTTCATATGAGCTCCGAATTGAGCAAACTCAAGCTTGTTTGAAACAAGACAACGAGTAGCATCAAAACAGCGACCGGTAATAGTAAGAAGAGGCAGGGAGGTATGCTTAGCAAACAAAGGAGTGAAACCTCCAACCGAGAAGAACCGCATACCCTCCAACATCGAAAACATCATAGAAGATGCATGAGAACTCCGCTGATGAACTCGAGCTTGTCATAAAATGACCATAAGCTCCAAATCTCACAAGGAGAAGAACCAAACAAGAACCAAGAAACATGATGCAAGGATGCAATGGTTTGAGCTCTCGATTTAACGATACGATCAAGCTACTCACTTGAGAGCCCCCTTGATAGTACGACTATCGATCCTATAACCCGGTCTTCCACAACTACCATGAGACCGTAAAATAGAAAACCTATCAAGGGCAAACCTTTGCCTTGCATATGGTCCACTTGAGCTAGATGATGACGATCTTGTCTCCCTCAAGTTGGACCACCTTTCTTGATTGCGTTGGCTCAAGAAGACTAGTTGATTGCTCCCCATACTCCACTATGGGTGAGCCACTCTTCCAAGACATCTTCACAAGTCCATTGTCACCAAATGGACGGCAAGCTTCAAGCACTTGATCTCTTCATGATGCATCACTTGAACTTGCACACCGCAACCTAACCCCACAAAGAACTCTCACGAAGACCATGGGTTAGTACACAAAGCGTAATGGACAATGCTTACCATACCATGGGATCACTTGATCCCTCTCGGTACATCTTCTATGCTTTGTGAGTTGATCAACTTGATTCACTCTTGACTTAGTCTTGATCAACCTTGAATCTTTCCAACTCTCTTCGTTTGGATGATGTCTTGAAGGTAAACATGAATGATCACACAATCTTCTTCTTCAAGACATGCTTGCAATAGGCTCAACACTCACATGACCAATCTTTGGATAATTCCTTAATAGCACCTTGGTCAAACACATAAACTCCTTGAAACCAACACATGGACTTCAAGAAATGCCTATGGACAAATCCTTCAAATATAACTCAATGCAACCATTAGTCCATAGAGAATGTCATCAATTACCAAAACCACACATGGGGGCACCGCATGTCCTTTCATCATGTAACTCACTTTGGAGTATCTTATATATAGTATATGAACACGCTTAAAATGATAAAGTAGAGTATATACTACCACATGGTAGTATATGGGACATGTGGGGTAACTACCCCCAGGTGGTAGGATGAATTTTCCTTATATATATACATATATATAGGTTAACGTTATTCTAAGCATGAGTGTAGAATAGTTTATTCTACACCCCACAGTAACGCTATATACAAAATCTAGTAAAATGGTGTGTGTGTGTGTGTGTGTGTGTGTGTGTGTGTGTGTGTCCCTGTCCAGTTGGATGTGCGTGATCATGAATTATTGTTGTTGACATTATCCCTGAGATAAATCAGTTGGGCGGTGAAACTATAAACCCCTATCTTCCTATGTATTTGACCGAAACTTTTGCTCTATAAATATGCCGTGAGTGTCAGCAATCATGGAACACTAAATGATAATTAAGTATGTGAACTTGCTAAACAAAGCTCTTACATAGATTCTCTTTCCAAAAGTATGATGGATTGTGATTGTTTCAATGACTGAGATCATAATTTGTTAGTTCCCAATGAAGTTTATGGTTCATACTTTAGCTTGTGAATGAATTGTTACTTTACCATGAGATGTTTTATGATGACATATTGCTGCTATGATAATGATCGTGATGCCTTCATGTCTGTATTTTGTTTTATCAACACCTCTCTCTCTCTCTCTCTCTCTCTCTCTCTCTCTCTCTAAACACGTGGTCATGATTATCGATTTTGGCTTTCGCTTGAGGACAAGCGAGGTCTAAGCTTGGGGGAATTGATATGTCCATTTTACATCATGTTTTCCTACTATTATTTGTTATGTTTTGGATTTTTATTTCACTTTATGATGCAATTCTTATGCCTTTTCTATCTTATTTTGCAAGTTTCACATGAAGAGGGAGATTGCCGACAACTGGAATTCTGGACTGGAAAAGGCTACATCAGAGATAGCTATTCTGCACAACTCCAAATGACCTAAAAATTTATGGAGAATTATTTTGAAATATATAAAAATATTTGCAGAAGAAATACCAGGAGGGGGGCCACCAGGGAGCAACAAGCTCATGGGGGCACGCCTACTGAGCTTGTGGGGCCCCTGGCAGGCCTTCGGTGCCCATCTTCTTCAATATGAAGCCATTTGCCCTAGAAAAAAAAATGAAAGTAAGCCTTTCGGGATGAAGCGCCGCCGTATCGAGGCGGAACCTGGGCAGGAGCACTTTTGCTCTCCGGCGGAGTGATTCCGTCGGGGAAACTTCCCTCCAGGAGGGGAAAATCGAAGCCATCGACATCACCAACGATCCTCTCATCATGGGAGGACCAATCTTCATCAACATCTTCACTAGCACCATCTCATCTCAAACCCTAGTTCATCTCTTGTATTCAATCTTTGTCCCAAAACCTCAAATTGGTACCCGTGGGTTGCTAGTAGAGTTGATTATATCTTGTAGTTCATGCTAGTTGGTTTATTTGGTGCAATATTAATGTTCAGATCATCAAGCATATCCAATACCCCTCTGATCTTGAACATGAATATGATTTGTGCGTAGTTAGTTTTGTTCTTGAGGACATGGGAGAAGTCTTGTTATATGTAATCATGTGACGTTGGTATTCGTTTGATATTTTGATGATATATATGTATGTGTTTGCTTCCTTTAGTGGTGTCATGTGAGCATCGACTACATGACACTTCACCATACTTGGGCCTAAGGGAAGGCATTATGGAGTAATAAGTAGATGGTGTATTGCTAGAGTGATAGAAGCTTAAACCCTAGCTAGTTTATGCGTTATTCCGTAAGGGACTGATTTGGATCCAATGTTTCATGTTATGGTTAGATTTATGTTAATTCTTCTTTAGTAGTTGTGGATGCTTGCGAGAGGGGGAAATCATAAATGGGATGCTTGTTCAAGTAAGAACAACACCCAAGCACCGGTCCACCTACATATCAAATTATCAAAGTAGTGAGCACGAATCAACTAAACATGATGAACGTGACTAGACAAGAATTTCCATGTGTCCTCGAGAGCACTTTGCTTTATATAAGAGACCTTTACGGTTTGTCCTTTGCTACCAAAAGGATTAGGCCACTGATAACTCACAAGTATAGGGGATCGCAATAGTTTTCGAGGGAAGAGTATTCAACCCTCATTTATTGATTCGACACAAGGGGAGCCAAAGAATATTTGAAAGTATTAGCAGTTGAGTTGTCAATTCAACCACACATGAAAGACTTAATATCTGCAACAATTTTTTTAGTAGCAAAGTAGTATGGAAGTAATGGTAACAATGGCAATAGTAACAGTAGCAGTTTTGTAGTGATTGTAACAGCAACAACAACAATAGCAAAAGTAACTTAGCAAAGATCAATACCTGAAAAGCTTGTAGGCATTGGATCAACGATGGATAATTGTGTTAGATAATATTCATCATGTAGCAGTTATAACCTAGGGAGACACAAAACTAGCTCCAATTCATCAATGTAATGCAGGCATGTATTCCGTATATAGTCATACGTGCTTATGGAAAAGAACTTGCATGCCATCTTTTGTCCTACCCTCCCATGGCACCGTGGTCCATATGGAAACTAAGGGATATTAAGGCCTTCTTTTAATAGAGAATCGGAACAAAGCATTAGCTAGTGAATACATGAACTCCTCAAACTACGGTAATCACCGGAAATAATCCCAATTATTGCCACCTTGGGGTATGTGGATCATAACTCGTAATAGGTGTCTACAACTTGCAATATAGGATCAAGAACATATATTCATGAAAACACAATAGGTTCAGATCTGAAATCATGGCACTCGGGCCCTAGTGACAAGCATTAAGCATAGCAAAGTCATAGCAACATCAATCTTAGAACATAGTGGATACTAGGGATCAAGCCCTAACAAAACTAACTCGATTGCATGATAAATGTCATCCAACCCATCATCGTCCAGCAAGCCTACGGAGGAATATCCGCTCCCGGCAATGAGCATCATGAAATTGGTGATGGAGGAAGGTTGATGATGATGATGATGATGATGATGGCAATGGAATCCACCCTCCGGAGCCCCGAACGGACTCCAGATCAGCGCTCCCGATGAAGAACAGGAGGTGGCGGCGGCTCCGTGTCGTGAAATGCGATGAATCCTTCTCTCTGATTTTTTTTCTCCGCGAATAGGTATATATGGAGTTGTAGTTAGGGTTGCCGGAGGTCCAGGGTGCCCACAAGCCTGGGAGGCGCCCCCTGGGGGGTCGGCGTGCCCCTAGAGACTGTGGCTCCTGGGTGCCCCCCTCTGGTATCTTTTTCCGCCAGTATTTTTTATATATTCCACAAAAATTCACCATAAATATTCAGGTCAATCTGAGAACTTTGATTTTTGCACAAAAATAACACCATGGCAATTCTACTGAAAATAGCGTCAGTCCAGGTTAGTTCCATTCAAAACAGACAAATTAGAGACCAATACAAGAGCAAAAGAGTTTGGAAAAGTAGATACGATGGAGAAGTATCAGCCACCTTGCTGCATCTTTGCTACTATTCACTATTGTTACTTGTTACAAATTATCTTGCAACAAAACTATCTATCACCTTACTTTCAGTGCTTGCAGAAAATACCTTGCTGAAAACCACTTGTCATTTCCTTTTGCTCCTCGTTAGGTTCGACACTCTTACTTATCGAAAGGACTATGAATGATCCCCTATACTTGTGGGTCTTCATCTTGACCATTTACCCACTACGACTATTCTTCGGCTAGCCTCACAGAAGGGCATCCTCAAGCCCATTCGTGCTTGATCTGCCAGATGCATCATCTCTCTCCCTTTGCGGATGACACTAGCATTTTCGCTAACCCAGACAAGGTGGAGCTATGGGAAATTTCCGCCATCCTAAGGTCCTTCGTGGAGGGTAACAGCCTCATCACTAACTTGTCCAAGATCGAACTTTTGCCGATTAGGTGAAGTGTTATTGACCTCCAGGATGTTCTCTCAATATTCCCCGCCAAGATTGCCACCTTCCTGGGCCGTTACCTGGGATTGCCCTGCACTTCCACCGGCCACGGAGGGTTGACCTTCAATCCCTCATCGACAAGATTGTGGGGCATTTGCCTAGTTGGAAAGGAAAGCTCCTGAATATGTCATGCAGGGTCTCCCTTACGCAATCCATTCTCACTGCCATGGCAACTTTCCACATATCCGCTCTCAACCTACCCAAGTGGATTCTGCAGAAGATTGATAAAATCATGTGTTCCTTTGTTTGGCAAAAAGAGGACCAAGAGCAAACATCAGGCGGACACTCCCTGGTTAACTAGAAGATTGTCTTTGAGGCATTTGGGCGGCCTTGGACTTGCGGACCTCGAGAGATTTAGCCACGCTCTTCGTCTCCGTTGGCCTTGGTTGCAATGGACGGACCCTGAGAGAATATGGGTGGGTACTGAGCTTCCGTGCGACTAGGCGAGCATGAACCTCTTTAGAGCTTGCACCACCATAACCCTGGGTAATGGCACAGGGCCCTTTTCTTGCATGACAATTAGAGCAAAAGAGCCCCCTAAAGCTTATTGCACCTACGCTTTTCGAGACCGCTTCTAGAAAGAACATGAGGGTGCAAGATTGGCTAACCAACGACAACTGGATTCGTGCGTGGCCAGCCTCCAGACCCTACACCAGCTGGGAGAATTTGACACCCTATGGGAGTGTGTCAATCAGACTTCTCTTCTACCGATCTAAGAGGATGGCATTTCTTGGAACCTGACCGCTAATGGAGCTTACGCTTTGGCATTGTCCTACGCGACACAATTCTTCGGCTCCCATCTGAGGTTTGACTATTCCAAGGCCTGGTTTGCCAATGTAAAGCCTAAGTGCAAACTCTTCATGTGGGTTCTCCTACATGGAAGAATCGTCACCGCTGACAGGCTGGCTCTGAGGGGTTGGCTGCACGACCCGAGATGCCAACTATGCTTTCAGGAGCCTAAAATGGCGGCCCACCTTTGCAAGGATTATCCCTTCTCGGTCGCGGTCTAGAACCAGGTAAACTCTTGGACAATCTACTTGCTTGAGCTGGGGGGCGTGTTTGGTGGGTGGGGAAATTTGCTTGCAAGTGAGCAAAAAAAAATGTTTGTCGGCGACGAAGCAGCAAGATCATCTACACCTTGTGGTCTATCTGGAAAGAACGAAACAGGCGCGTCTTCATAGGTTTCTCCATGTCAATTGGGAGGTTGCCATGTTGGAATTGGAGGCCATAAAGCAATAGGATTTGTCATTGGTTGGTGTGACGCCAACTATGGGCATTGGCTGAGTGCACATTTTCTTTTCCTCAGTGTTTTGGCACGTTCCCTAGAAACGTGCGCCACTCTGTAAAAGTAGCACTACAAAAAAAGACACATCCGTGACATTTTGGGCCGAACGAATTGTTTTCCTGTCATGCTTATGACTCTTCTATGACGATAACTGTGACAAAACCCGGTATCATCATAGATGTGGTGGGCTCCTACTTCTATGAAAAAAATCATGACACAAAATGGACGTTTCGTCCTGGGTGGGCCGGAGACGCACCTGCATGACATTCTTTGGGCCGTCCATGACAGAAAAAATCGTGGTAGAAGCGAGGGTGAGGAAAATATCGAGGAGTTCCCGATTACGGTGGGTGGTCGGGGCCGAGCGATGCACAGAGGTTTGCACGTTTCTCTTGTACACGTACACACGTGTGTGCGAGGCGTTGTGCTCTAACTGAACCCGAGCGAACTGTTGGGCTCTAACTGAACCCGAGCGATTGCACTAGCTAGGTTACCGAACCTCGATCGATCCCTTGTTGTTAACTGAACCCGAGTGTTCCCTTCACTACTGCTGCTAACTGAAGTCGATCGAAGCTGCCTCGTGATGAACAGTTCCTAGTGGGGTTGGATGAACAGGATCCCGTGGTAGTAGAGGCCGTTGCCGCTGGATGAACAGGACCCCGATCGAGGAGGCGTGGGGGTGGATGAACAGTAGCCAGTGGAGGGACCCCGTACGTGGAGGGCTGGTTGAATAGGACCCCGTGGAGGGGCTGGTTGAATAGGACCCCGTGGAGTGCTGGTTGAACAGTAGCCGGTGGAGGCTGGATGAACAGGACCCCGTGGAGGGCTGGATGAACAGTAGCCGGTGGAGGTTGGATGAACAGGACCCCGTGGATGAACAGTAGCTGGTGGAGGTCGGAGGAAGTCGAGGTGGATGAACAGTAGCAGGTGGATACTGGAGGAAGTCGACGATGGATAAATAGTAGCCCATGGAGTCCCATTTTTGCGGTACGCCACACCCCTCCTGATCAACAGGACCCCGTTTCGGACGTAGGCGCTCCAACACTAGTCCGTTTCCTCCGTTTTGCGGTACGCCACACCCCTCCCGATCAACAGACCCGTTTGACCGTACACGCGTAACACAAGTCTGCTTCTCCGCTTTGCGGTATGCCGACCCTTCACGATGAACAGACCCGTTTACGACCATACGCGGTCGAATGAAGGCTTGTTTCTCCGTTCTGCGCGCACGCCCACTGCTTGGCTGTTCCGTCCAAGCCGGTTGTCTCCCGATGAACACGACGTATTCTGTTGCCTCTAGATGAACACGGCCCATTTCCTTGCCTCCCCATGAACACCATGCAGTTTCTCTGTTCCAACCCAGCTGGTTGGCTTACGATGAATAGGACGCCGTTTTTGCAGTCCGTTGCCTCTCCATGTACACGAGTCATGGTCGTACAAATGCGCAAGTAGGCATTCGAGACCCCGCCCATATGTACGTATGTGGCCGTATTTTTTGGCATCTGGTTGTGCGTACGTGTACATGGTTTTGACTAGATTGCCTGAACTGCTACGTCGGGGGCTCTACTACTATACGTGTCGGTGCTTGCTCGGCCACGGTTCATCGTTGCAGAGAAACCGATCGACAAGTATGTACATACACGTTTGCGAACAGAATGACAACGCTACGTACGCTTTGACCAAGTGGGTCCTGACTCTCAGGGAGGATAAGGAGGCACTTCCTTGCGTGTGAAGTTATTGATGGTGGGTCCCAGCGGTCAGGGGGAGAATCATTTTTTCACCGTAATATGGACGCACATCCTTGCATGCGAAGATGTAGCCGGCAGGTCCCAGCTGTCAGGGGGAAATGTTGTTTTCACAAAATACAGAGTCCCTTCCGATGGGTCCTCGCTGCCAGGTGGAGGAATAATTATTTTACCCATAATAAGGTTGCACTTCCTTGTTGCAGCCGTGGACCCAGCTATCAGCCTCTCCATGTTCAGTCCTCTTCCGATGGAAGTCATTCCTTGACCACATTGACCACGCCAAACCGAGAGCACCAAGGCAGTGGACGACAGCGAGGCTTGGAAGGAGACGACGCGGAGCCGGGGAAGACGCGGCAGTGGATGCCCACGCGGAGAGGAGTATGAGGGTTGACTGGTTTCGGCTGCGGTGTGAGGCTGCCGTCAATGCAGAATAACACGTGTTGTGGCTGAATAAACAGGAGAGGGATGGCCTGCCGGCGGTGGGAGTAGCGTGGGGCGGTGAGGCATGCGTGGCAGCACAGCAGACCACTGGAGGCAGGACCAGGCGGTCTCATCGGCGCTGGTTTGGGCGGCTAGTGTAAGAAGAGCAGCGATTGAAGTAGCAGCATGATCGTTCGATTAAAATCCAACGGTCACTGCTGCTAGAATCGTTTGTTGACTAAGTTGACAAAGCCCTACGTACGCGTCAACTTAGTAGGCCCACAGGTCAGCCCCCGAACCGGTGCGCCCCAGATGTCAGTGGGAGGAATCATTTTTTTCGCGTAATAAGGAGGCAGCTACTTGCATGCAGCCATGGACCATGCGGGTACCTACTGTCAGCCTCTCCACTTACATCCCTATTCTGATGGCTGTCGTTTGTTGAATGTTGAGCACGCCGCGCCTAGAGCATCAACGTGGTGGACGACTGTGAGGCCTAGGAATGGAACGACCCGGAGCCTGCGAAGACACAACATTGGATGCCCACGCCGAGGAGAGTATGATGGTTGACTGGTTCGGCTGCGACGTGAGGCTGCCATCACCGGAGAATAATAGGAGGTGCGGGTGGGTAGAGGGATGGCCAGGCCAGCAGAGGGAGTAGGGTGGGTCGGTGAAGCCTGCGCGGCATCACAGCCCGCCACAAAGAGGAGGGAGCAGACAGTCCCGCCGACGCTTGTTTAGGCAGCTGGAGCAGGAAGATCAAAGATTGAAGAAACATGTCGGTCGTTGGATGGACATCCAATAGTCACTGCTGCTAGAATCGTGTGTTCAAGTCAGCCTCGAGATCTGTGGCGTGTACAACCCATTTGCTATTATTTCTATAATTTACTGCCCATTTGCTAAGTCATATGGAATTTATTGCAGCCCATTTTCCATTTTTAGAATTGCTGCCCATTTTCTCGTCAGTGCCAGGGTTAAAAAATTGAACTAAAAATACGGGAAATTTTAAAAATTCGCATATTTTTGCTAGGGACAAAATATTCTTAATCCAAAAATTAGTAGCCATACTAAAACAAATTTAAAAATAAATTAGTACTATGTCATGCTAAAATCCAATGAAATATAAAATATCAGTGAAGAACAAAAACAAAATACGAAACTAATTGCCCATTTGCTATAATTGTTTTGGAAATTGCAACCCCTTTGATATTACTTTTAAGATATACGGCCCATACTCTTTGGCAAGGCCGGAATGCATCCCTCCTCGTCTTGAAAGATTTGCAGCCCAATAAGTCAGAGAAAACAAATAGGCCTAGCTTGGGTATTCTTCAAAAAGAAATAGTGGGCTATCTATTTTCCCAAAGAAAAAACTTCTGAGCTGGTCATGTTGTTAGACGGGCCACAAAGACCGCACAACCCAGTTTATAGCCTGCTCCTCCGAACAAATCCTCAAAAAAAAAGTTGTGCAATACTATCGTTAATTGACTATACGTTGACAATGATGTGGGTCCCAAATATCAGCAGGGTGGATTAGAGTAAAAAACTAGGGGTGCATCTAAGTAGTAAAAGAGGCGCTTGCTTGTGTTCGGGAGTGGACCTGGTGGGTCCATACTGTCATACTCACAACTACAGTCCTCTCCCGATTCACTATGTTGACAGGGCCGGACGGCGGCGCCGCTGCGAGCGCACCAAGGTGGAGGATAAAGTGGTGTCGCCAATGTGTTGGGCTGGGTTAGGCATTATTATTGAAAAATAAAAATGGAACGGAACTATTTACGACGTTGACTACGATTTGCATGGGTCCGCTGGTTGCAGGAAGAAAATGGTGGGAGAAAGAAGACCGGTCGCGATCTTTGCCTAAGAATAGTGTCGACTGAATGTAATGACACTCTCATAGGAAATAATATCCTCCTGTTAAAATTTGACTTTTCAATTTGTGAATTTAAAGAACTGGTGCATGAGCATTTAGCTTTATTTATTTATTTACTTATTTATGTTTAGGGGACCATGAGCATGTACCTGGGCTGGATTCATGTGAGAGCCTCCCTTCCAGTTAATTATGGGCTCCTCTATTGGGCCTTCATTAGTGGGTTGCATGTTATCGAGACGTGGAAAATGTGTTCCGTACCAAAAATAGTACTCGCTAAAGGATCGGACCATGCAACGACTTCCAAAACATTGTCTTTGTCGTTCTAACAACACATTTTTTTCAACCAACAGACGAAATATACTACTGATTGTACATTGAAAACAGCAGCAGCAACAACCAGGGCTGGGGGTGCAACAGAAGCAGTAAGCAGGCTAGAAGAGTAAAGACGCAGCTCTCTCTTACAAACCAAACATCAGCCATCATTACAAAAGGGCTACCAAAAAAGAACAAGTGTATGCATCAAACTAAATAAAGATCCTACTACACCAAGTGTACGCATCTAACTAACTGGCTCAGTTAGACGTTACTATTTTTTAAGCTGTGGAGATTGGCTGACGGCTTGAACCAGATTGGTGCCTAACAGGGGAAACTCCAGCCAGCGGGTCGAAGTCTGATACTTGCGACCCTCTCTCCTACTTTGGGTTGCAGAGCGTGGCGGCACATATCAGGGTACGGTGCATGGAGAGACGCATGGTACGCTGTGTACACACAGTTTTGCCTGATGAACGCAACCGCGCTGCCATCATGATCCTTGCCGTCGGTTATCTCCTAGCTAATCGGACAATCCAGTCCGAGAAACAGAGAGCGTGTACCAAGGCTACTTACCAGCCTCCAGTCAAAAATTCCTGAAGGCCCAAAGGAGCTGGGATCTTGCTCAAAGACCTTGCAGTGGTTGTGATTGTATTCCATGAAACAACACGTCCGGTACGTGCGAACGATCATCAATAGTTCGCCATCGTCTGATCGAGCCAGGAACCTCCTGCAACTGCCATGCCGCTTTTCTTTGAAAGGTTCTGGGATTAGGAAGGGTAGGGACACCAGGCGGCCTACAACATCATATCAAGTCGAAGTCAAGTAAAAAGGGCTCGTACTGTAGTCAATCTTAAGAACAACATGTTATGAGCATGAATATTTTTTCAGTAAATGTTGACAGTAATATAAGCAAGCCATCATGATATCATAGGAAAGTAACATACTGTTGTAATAGCCGTTTGTAGCGATGACTGGAGTAGGCCAGTAATACGTCCAGCCATAGAAGGAGTCCACAGCGTAAATGAAGCCCTTATGTTCAATGGCATCAGGGAACCATGGAGGATGTATGATCCTGCGATAGACTCACAGATTTATCCACTTACCACAGTGACTTGTCAGATAGGCAAGATCACGGTTGAAGAACACAATTAGCCTGAAGTCTTTATAATTCGCAGATCTTGTGGGCACTTGGCGGATTACAACCTTGAGCATATCAAACTTGTTATCATGTTGGCTACTGTAAGATTTCTGAGTATTCTGGGCCACGATGCCAAAGTAGTACAGTGTTAATCGAAGGAAGGGGGCTCAATCGCCGGGTGTAGACCTCCACGAGCATCCAGCTGCCGCGACCGTCGACGAGCACCATCCAAGACGTGTTCATGCCGACCCAGTACATACCATTAATGTAGTTGAGTGTGACGGGGATCGGATCGCAGTCAAGGGGGTTGATGCTCGCCCCCCTATGATCGTTATGCCGCGTGACACGCCGTTTCTGAAGATCAGGCGGTATCAACAAGCAAGGAGCTGGCTTAAAAAGCTCCGTCCTGAGGGCTTTGAGTAAATGGTACAGCTCCTACGAGCACGCGGCGAGCGGCATGGTACTGATATTGTCCACACGCGAAACAATGAGCTTGATTACCTCTGTGGGGAGTGAATTCTAGCCACTCTTTCAGCGGACACTTCTCGGTTCTGCCATTGTTAGTGCTTGGGTTTCGGAAGAGGGGGGAGGCGCCTTAGCGGGGATGGAAGATTGGACGATTATGTGCGGACGAAGATGGAGAAGCAAATATGTGATGCGGGAAGTAGACACGTGATGGTGACAACAACACGCCGCTTGACTTACGAGACGCATCCCAACAGCGTAGGGTCATATCGATGCCAGACAACTTGCTTGAGTGATCACAGTAATAGTACTCCCTACAGTACCTACTACTATGCCCTAGTTTGCATATAGTAGAGTAGGACTCTGCTCTACTACTAGCACCGGAGGAGTAGTATATTCTAATCTAAAATAGTTACAAACTTCAATGCCCGAGCATGGAACGACTACGAACTGCCATCGGTGCTAACTCCAATCCCCAACAAACGTTCACTGGGAGACATGGCAGTTGCAAACACCCGTGACGCAGTTATAGTATGTGTGTAAGGGTGGCGGTTTTGTCAAATACTATGGCTTAAAAGCAGGCCACCGTCGGATGGAAATCTGATGGTTATGTGGGATTCGCTAAGATTGAGCTCGCGGTGAAAAATCGCCCGATATCATTACTAAAAAAAGGTTAAAACACCCCGGGCTATAAGTTGCACCGGCTGGCCACTAACAATGATACTAACATAGTTGTAAAATGGTCAAGGACCATGTCTATATGGTGTTTGGAATTATATGCAAACTAGCAAGACGCCCGTGCATTGCACAGAACATCAAGATTCATTTTCTTTACAAAACACCTGTTGTGATTGCCCATGCAGGAGTAATCCCATGTGTAAAAACTAATGATATCTCGAGAATTTTATTGGAAAAATGGTATCTCGAGAATTTCATCAAAAAAATGATATCTCGAGAAAGATGAGAGATAAGGTGAGGAGGAGTGGGGCGTGGTGGTGACTGGTGGTCGGACTGGGCGGAGGCATGGGGATGGACAGCGCCGGCAGCGGCCACCATGCCAGATTGTTCCAAAGACTTCCTTTTATAATTGCTTAGAAATGAGGTTGTGGGAGATAAGGATGAATGAGGCAAGGCCTTATCTGTAAATGTGGAGAGAGCTGCGAGCATCTTTTGTTAAATTGTCATAGTTTTGCTTTCTATCCGTCAGATATAGATCGGACGGTCTATATTACAAGACGGCAGGCACAACATCATCCCCAACCCGGTTTTTTTATAAGAGTAGAGACTACGGAGGAGCACCATCTACTGCTTTCTGTGCTACTCCTGCGCTCCATTCGGCGGGCGCAACATCCCTTACAGCCACTCCCACCCGCGCTCCATTCGGCGGGCGCAACGTCCCCCTACAGCCACTCCTGTTTCATGGACGGCCTGGTAGATGCCTGCAAGGGGCCCTGCGTCTACAAGAGTTTCGTTTGCGAGAGGTACATCGACCAGCACTCGCTGGCGGAGCATAGTTCCAGATGCGCGCACACACCCTGCTAGTGCTATGAGTGCACGCCGCCATTTGATGGCTCGCCGGAGAGCCTCATGCATCACCTCACGGCACCGTCCGTCGATCACTACTGGCCCGCGATGGTGAACATCAAGTACGGCCGTTCGTGGTGCCAGAGTCGTTGGAGGATGACCGCCGCCTGCAACTCACGGAGGAGGACGGCAGCGTCTTCCTCTTGGCCGTGGGCACTAGCAAGGCCCGCGTAGGCCATCGGCCCATCTTTGTAGTGTGTGTCAGGGGCAACGCCACTGACACTGACACGAGGCCGGTGTACGGGTGCGTGCTCAGTGTTACTGCCCCTCGGAGGTACGAGGGCGCCCACATCGGCTCCATCATGCTGACTGGGACTGTGTCGAGCTGCTCCGTTCCCGGCAATGTGGACATGGAAGACGCCTGGTATGATTTTCACCCCAAGATAGTGCACGGGGACTCCAAGGAGGTTCACCTGGTCATATGCATTACCAAGTCAAATGTTCATCATTAGTCTTCGCTCAATGTAATTCGTTGTCTAAGCATGTGGAGACTTCTTATTTATATAGTATAGAACCTTCCATGCATGATCTTGCTCTATTAGAGTATCGCGCTTGAATAAAAGTGTATCCATTTATGGTTTAGTCTAGAATCTTCCATGTATGCTTTTGCTCCATTAGAGTTCTCGCTTGCCATTTATGAGATTAATTGAGAATTTTTACTATAGTAATGGTGAAAGACTTATGATGAACCATTTCTTACATCTCCTCTGCCCCCTTCCAAGTCATCCTTATAGCTAATTGTTATACATCTCCTCTCCTCTTGCATGAGAGCCCGCTTACATTCTCTCTCTCCTATCCTCTCTGCTCCAACTAAGCATTAGAAATATTACTTTACTTCTTACAGCCTGCTGACTGTACCTTATTGTACTCACTCTAAGTGACCTTATGAAAACAAAATAATCCCAAAAAACTTAGGCGCAGTGCATTAAGTCCCACCTCGTTTCTTGTTTCTTGACATATCAACCAATAAGAGATGTGGGGCATGCATGTTTTCAATGACTCAAGAATACCAAACACGACATGCAGTGGTTAGTTCATTGCATGCAGTGCTATTAATTAGCAAATAAGCATTAAGTTCTCTCATTTTCCCCTCATTATTGGTCACGGTGCACAACTTAAGATGACTTATTCACCTAGACGGAGGGAGTACATTCATGGTGGTCTAGAAAAAATAAACAAAATCTATACTCAAAAACTAATTCTTAAAGATCATTTCTTGCAAAGCAAGATAAGTGTTATTTCTTCACAAGTTTTGCATGCATGTTGAATAGTTGAACGCTTTTGTTTGCAAAAGATATCTTTTTATCTATTTCACCCGGATGTTTGTGAGCTCTAGAGAAAAAATAATATCCGAAGAAACCTATCGATACTCGTTACACATGAGATGACCCCCACATACTTTGTCGAAATAAACAACTCCCCGATCAATGCATTTCACTGTTCCCCTTACTATATATTAGTATGACCATAAATTTAACTAACATTATATATAGTACAATAATGCTCATGCATGTCACCAAAAATTATATCATTGAAAACTATGTTCAAATACGAATCCAACGATGTAGTTTTTGTTGACATGCACTAACATTTTGTCAGTTAAATCTTCAGTCAAATTCAATGGGGGACTAATAAACCACGACCGAGGTAGTACTAGTGTAGAGGGTGTTGCTGCAAGGGAGTCTCACCCCGCTCGTGGCGCGGCAGTAAAGCCGTCATATCACCCCACTCCCAGTAATAAGTGGCCTGGTAAAATAAACGAACAAGCAACCATCACATCCCTCTGTCTTTTTTGCATTTCATCTCTCTGCATTTACTTTATCCAGTTCATCTCACACACTTGATCCCTAGCTACTACTCCTAGTATCCCTAGCTACTACTCCTACTACTCCTAGGGCCAGTTCTTTTGGCGGCCTAAAAAATAAGCCGTCTCTTCCGCAGCTTGTCCCATAAGACTAGTCACAGTGGAGAGTAATCCCATAACTACTACCTCCATCTTGGTTTATTAGTCACCATTGTAATTTGTGCTAAATTTTGACCAAAGGTTTAACTGATAAAATGTTAGTGCATGTCAACAAAAGTTATACTTCCTCCATTCCCTTATACAAGGCTACTTTGAAAATTACATTTTGCATCTATACAAGGCCACAAACATTGATTGAGGCAAAAATTAGTAATGTTTTCTCATACTAGCAACTTGTTTAATACTTGCATGCATGTAGTCATAATGATACTGTGCTACTTCCTTCATATTCCTTCCTTGCATGCATGCAGACATATTAATAATCCCGGTTAACGAAAAGAAAAGTTGGCTTCCAAAGCAGTCATTAAATTTACCTTGGTACCTATAATATGAGTTTGTGGCCTTGTATAAGGGAATGGAGGGAGTATAATTTTGGCTAGCATGTCATTAGTTAAATTTATGGTCAAAATTTGACACAGATTACAATGGGGACCAAGAAACCAGGACGGAGGTAGTAGTTATGGGATTACTAATCTAGAAGCCTAAAAGAACCGGCCTCGGGTACTCCTAGTAGTAGTACTCAAGTTGGAATTCCAATTGCACGGCACAACTTGTTAGGCAAAAAATTTGATACAGGGTGTAGGAAGTGGTTTAGGAATTTGCATGCCTTCCCGATCAGTGAGATACTCCGTACAAAGTACGATAGAGAAATAACCACAGAGAAGGAAGCTAAAAGTAAACAATAAAATGAGCATTTTTTTGCATTTCTTTTGCATTGAATCGTTTCACAAGCTTGACTAGTGTTGTTTTTATACTTTTACAAAAAAATGCACCGTAATGTTAAAACGTGCATTTGCATGTACATAAGTAATAGTAGTAGCACAGTGTGCAAGCATATATAGAGAGAGACGTGTAGTGCGATATATAGTTAAGTTTTTTCTATATGCACGTACTTAATTACATAATGTGTACGGATACACAAGGTTTCCAAACTTTTCCTTTTACATACTTAATTAAGAATGTTAATAATCCTCGAACGTTCGGGATTTATCATTTGCGTCCCAAAACTAATGAGATCGCCTTACGAAACTAAATTATTCCTAATAAAAGCCACGACGCTCACAGGAGCGCTTGCGGCGCGCTATGAGTGCCCTGGTGCGTGGCCATTTCCCAGCGTGCCGACACAGCGCCTCTTCCTCAGCCTCGCAACACGTGAGGTGCTGATTGGCGGCTTGCCGGCGGGCGAGCGCGATCTCACTGGTGTGGTGATCCGACGCCAACAGGTACTCCTCCTCGCTGGAAGCGTGCACCCGGTCCACGTACCGCCAAGTGTAGATGAGGCGCTTGGGCCCGACTGCACTCAGGGCTTTGGCACGGGCGTCCTCCGCCACCCTCACGGCCCTCGCATGAGCCTTCTGCCAAAGAGCCAATTGCCTGACTCTCTCAGACGCGACATAGGCCTGCCAGGCAGCATGCCTCGCGGCACGCCTCTTTTTCTCGGCCTTCTTCTCCACCTCTATTTTGGCGCGCTCTGCCAGAGGCAATGCCTCCCACAAGGCGACCTCCATTTCTTTCCAAAGCTCCTCAAGGATGGGGGGCTCGGCAGGCGGCGCGACGTTCTCCTCTTAGCAGGGAGCCGACGCGTCCTCCGACGCACGTGCTGGCGAGACTGGGAACACCGACGCGTCCACCTCGACACGTCATGGCGAGGAGCGGAATGCCGACACATCCTCCTTGACTAGTGGCGGCGAGGTACGAAACGGCGATGCGTGATCGTCCGCGCGGTGCAGCGAGGGGCTCCTAGGGCTTGGGAGGGGCGATGCCATGGTGGTCGACGTGAGAGGGAGGGGGAGGAGATAGCGATGAATGTGAGCATTCTTCCGAATGTCGTGGGAAGCGCAGTATTTATAGCGAGCAATGGTACACCTGCATAAGATATGGACTGAGATTCAGTAAATTAATTGCAGGTGTAGTTGCATCACTGACATGTGGGCCAGATGCCTCTTGGGCCCACATGTCAGTGACCCAATGCACCTGCAGTTAGGTAACTGAAGCAGAGTCCCGTAAGATATGTTGTGTGATTAACATAACCGCTACGTGGGCATATTTCTTGGAGTAAATTACGGGGGAGGGAAGGGGTGGAAATATTGTTGGTCACAACGGATTGGACGAGCGCAGGGGGAGGGGAGTCATGCATGCAGATTTTTTCCACACGGGGTGGAGTGGTGGGACTGCCGGAGGGAGAAGGAGAGTTAAACAGGCGTTCAGATTTCAAGGTGCACTAAATTATTGCATGCGATGATTAAGGCAGGCCATAGTGGTGGTAATGTGGTGTCTTACTACCTGGTATCATGCACACGGGAATAGCAAACATGCTGATGTGGCAAATAATTAAAGAAGAGAGGGGGGTTAGAGTAACATAGCTAGATATCGTATCTACTATGCTACTTTGTGTCATGCATGGCACTATAAAGGTAGTCCCGTATCATACACTAGTATCATGCACATGATACTAGTATATGACACTACAAAAAAAATACACTTCCGTGATGATACGTGTTTGTCACAGAGGTCGCGTTTTTTGTCATGCATGTACATCCATGACAAATTTATGACAGAATCAAGATAGTCATACCTGTGCTGTCGTAGAAGTGTTCCATGACATTACCAAAATTATCATCACGAAAGTGTCCACTTCCATGACGATAAATCGCGCGTCATAGAAGTGCTTTCATCAAGGGTGACCGACACGTGGCATCCACCGTAACGGAACGCCGTTAAGCTATCGGGTCGGATTTTGGATCCGATAACCCGTTAACAGCCCCGACCAATGGGGATTTTCCGTGTAAAATCATCATTGGCTAGAGGAAACACGTGTCGACTCATCGTTGGGACAGATGTTATCCACTCATTGGATGTAAGGCGCCTATGATATGTTGACCGTGTACGACTAACGAGGCCCATTCACGTGAAAAGGCGGCCCGTTTGACTTGGTCAAAAGGTGGCGGCCCGCCCATGGAAAGCTCGTTAGCGGCTTGTTCGCATATAGCCCATTTACGGCCCGCTAACCCAAGGCCCGTTATGCCCTATCGAATTAGGCCCGATGGCGTCATCCGGGCCATCCAATATGATTCGACCCGTTTTCACCGGCCCATGTATGGCCCATATGAGGCCCTATGTAACTCTTGGCCTATTAACGGCCCGTGGTGAAATCGGCCCGCAATGAACGATGTATCACTTTACACCCATTAACGGCCGTGGTGAAACCGGCCCGTAATGAACGATATATCACTTTATACCCATTAAGGGCCCGTTATTCATTTGGGCCGTTTCCGAAAATGTTATCTTCGGCCTTCTCGAGCCCATTTATTCTTGGGCTCATTTCCGGCGATCGTTTACTTACGACCCGTTCTTGTCATTTTACGCTTGGGCCAAATTCAGCCCGTGGTTACATCGGCCCGTTTGTGGTCCGTTAATCGTTGGGTCGTTTTCATAGTGTCATCAAATCGTGTCGGGACCCGATTCCAAGTCACATCGACCTAGCTGGTAACACCTCATATCACTTTGCGGCCTCACGCACGGTATTCCCACAGGTGTCGCCTTACCATGGCCGGGACCGTTTGCGCCTTTTGGCTCACGTATATGATAGTGTCGCTAGCATCCACATGACAAAGAACCGGGCCGACATGGCTGGTCGTGAACCCAAGCGGCACTAACCTATGGGGACAGGCATACATGAAACACTTGAGCATGTCGGTCATCAACGTATGAACTCGGGCTGTAGCTTGGGCTATGAGGACTCCGGTATCCCGGCTGTGTAGCAGGCTAAGCAGGACTCAAGTATCACCGCGTGACATTTCCCGAAGGAACGGACATAAGAACGAAATGAATCACATGCCGGCCGATCAAGTGTCCAAGCAATAGTCTTTGGGCTAGCGGGACTCCGTGAACCGGGCTGTAGCGGACTACTATCGCTCGAAGCACGAGACTACATTTCCCCATATGAGAGGCTGCCAAGGATAAACAACTAGTTTGTCGGATCCCACTCATACCAAGCATTTCAATCATACACATAATATGCCCGATATGAGTAAATACAACAAGGCATCACAACAAAACTCTACAACTCAAGTACTTTATTTAAGAGGCTCAGGAGCCATACATAACACATTCATACAGGTAGGGGTCACATGACCCAACACTCAAATCATACAATCATACAAGCACATGCGGAAGCAAATTATGTCAGATCTGGACTCTAGAAAGAAAGAAAGCTTGTTGGAGCCTTTCTATCTACAATGGCCCTTCACAAGTCTTAGATGCCACACAGGGTGGCTAGCTTACTAAATCGAAGTCAACATCTACATAGAATCCGTCGGAGGGTAGTATAGTCCTCTGAAAAATATTGATTAAGCAAACATGAGTACAAAAGTACTCAGCAAGTCTTACCACAGAATCCTATCATACATGCACATTCTCAAGGAAGGAGGTGGAGTTATTTGCAGCAAGCCAGCTTTGACTCTTGGCTAAGCTATCCTACGTGACACACTTTGTAAAGCATTTTGTCGTACAGAGTCCACTAATCACCATCACAATACTCCACCGTGGATCCTCTCTCGTCATCCCGAGAGGGCCATCCACGATACTCACACTTATCTTGAGGCTTTTAGTAGTATCCATTTACTTGTCTATGAACTGATATAGGTAACCCAGAAGTCCTTCTCCGTGGACACGGCTATTCGAATAGATCATATTTAACCTGCGGGGTATACTTCTTCACACGCTCTCACCACTTATAAATCGTTTACCGACATGTACTCGGCAACCTTCAGCGGAAGCCCAGCGTGGGTGTCGGCCTCAGCCTACCTAAACACTCAAGTCCCTAGTCCGGGTTTATCGCCTATTCGGGTTCCATCCATGAGAGTCGGCGAGGTTTCCCATACAGCCCGAGCGATGTGTGCGGGGTTCCCGAGATACCAAGCGGGCACTTTCGGTACACGGGCCACGGTGCCTACCGCAACACAACCCACCCCTAAGGTCAGCGTTGCGTGCGGCCCCGACATGCTACAAACACGAAACTACTTGCAACTCCGGACTATGAGCAGGGGTGGTTAAGAAGCGAGAGGGTCCATTGGTTTGGGCCCAATGCGTGGTAGTAGCTAGTTCATGGATCACAAACACAGATCTCAGTTCTTAAGTTCGGCTTCAATGAAACAACCCACCATGTACTCCTACATGGCCTCTCATCGATACCTTTACCAAATCGTGTTCAACACTTTCACTCTCGAACCAACACAACCTTTCACTCCAGTTCATCATCCCGATGAGCGGACTGACACAACTCTAAGCATAGCAAGCATAGCATGGTAGGAATCACAAACATGGCTCAATCAACTCCTACACATACTAGTGGGTTTCATCTAATTCTTGTGGCAATGACAGGTCATGCAAAGGAAGTGGGTTCAACTACCGCAGCACACAACAGTTGAATCGCGTTGTCTTAATGCACGATGCGAGAGCGAAGCGAGAACATGGGTTTGTATCGGAATGATCAATGAATTGCTTGCTGATGGGCTGGGGTGAGAACGCCCTTGGATGGGTAGTCGAGGTTATCTTGAGGCAGAACCTATCATGAAAACACACGAAATAAACACACAAGACAATATGCAACAATATGATGCATGCTATGACATGGCAATATGGATGTGTGTTGGCCTAATGCAAGTTGAAAGAACAGGGGATGAACTCATTTGAATCAAGGATTCAAATGATAGCTCATTGAGTTAGTCCTAATGGTGCAATATCTTATTCTGGTTATTCAGCATAGTTAACTTGTTTTAACATGCATGAAACCTGTACCAATGGATAGAGTGTATTTTTCTGATAATTTTCATATATAAATCTTTGCATTTGGAGTTATAGAATAAAAGTTATAAGCATTTGAAATTTGAATTATATTCTGGAATTTATTATATAAAATAATTCCAGAATTTGAATTAATCGTCGGCATGAGGTCAGCATGACGTCGAGGGTCAGCAGGGTCGTCCAGGTCAAACTGACCAGTGGGACCCGCATGTCGAGGAGTTAGTTTAACTAATTAACTTAATTAGAACTAATCCTAATTAGTTAACAGAGGTCCACATGTCATTGACTCGAGACAGTCAGCAGGGCCCACAGTCGGTGGTCGATGGTCAACTTCGCGGCGTCTAGCCTTGGCCGAGGCCAGGCAATGCGGAGCAAAGTGCTTTTGCACTTTCCGGCCACCAAATGGGCGCGAGGAGCATCTCGTGGAGCTGGAGGTGAGCAGCGGCGTTTGGTGTAACTAGTTGGGTTCGGGGTGGCGGAGTTGGCACCGGCGACGAAGTCGGCGGCGGCGGGCTCGGGTGATGTCGGGTTTGTTGCTAGAGGCTCGGCGGCGCGGGAAGTGCATAGTTAGGCCCGTTGGGCGTGGTGAGTCACGATGGACGCGTGGCGTGGCCGTTAGGTGGCGAAGCCTCGTCGGCGACGAGCTCCAGCGGCGGTGGGTTCGGGTGATCGTCGTGCGCTCGTTGTGGTGCAAGAGGAAGAAGCGGAGAGGGCGGAGAGTAGCCAGGCTCACGGTGAACCCGTGAAAGCCTCGTCGGGGTCGGGGCGGTCGATCTGGCGGCGGCGGCGATGGGGATCTCCGGCGACTTGAGCTCGGTCGAGGTCGGTGTAGTAACCGGGGTGCTTAGGCGGCGGGACTCGGCTAGCTAGGGGTAGTGGGGTGCGGCGGAGCTGCTGGACATGGTGGGGAGGAGCATGGGCGGCGGGGAGCCGGCGTCGGCGGTGGCGCGTCGGCGATGGCGTCGGCCAGGTTGGGGAGAGCGAGAGAGAGGAGCGGGGAGAATGGGGTGTCACAGGGGTGAGGCGACGACGTGGAGGCCGTCGAGGCGGCGGCGGCGAAGGGGTGAAGCGAGGCGGCGGCCAGCTGCGTGGCGCGCCTGCGCTCGCCCGGCCGACACCAGGCTGCTGCTGGCGAGCCAAGCAGCTGTTGGCCAGGGCTTTGGGCTGGGCAGCGGAGTGGGCAGGCGTGAGCGACAGTAAGCATTTTCCTTTTTAAGCTTTTCTATTTTACGTAACTTTGTTGGGGTTTTAAAATACCAAAACTATTTTAAAATTACCAAAATGCTCCTGGTCACTTGTTGGAATATTCCCAACATGAAACATTTTAGTTTGACAATTTTGAACATTTAAAATATTTTTCATAATTTGAAATGCTCATTTCAAAACTTGTGGATTAATTCTAGAACCCTTAGGTGACCTAGAAAATGGTGCACCTCCTTTGACATGGGTTACGAACCCAAACAAAGAGGATGAGCATTTTGAAGGGCATTTGGATTCATTGAAATAAATTTTAGTAAACCCTAGTTCTTTTAAGGGGGGTGTTACAGGGTTTCTGCCTTCCCATTTCAAATTCAAATGAAATTTAAACATGATGCACACCTAATGCATGGTCTATACGGGATGTGACAACTCACCCCACTCAAAAGAATCTCGTCCGAGATTTAGGATCTGTTCGAAAAAGGTGGGATACTCAAGTCGAAGGCGATCCTCCCTTTCCCAAGTTGCTTCTTGCTCGGAATGGTTTGACCATTGAACCTTTAGAAACTTGATATTCGGCGTCGAGTGAATGCGCTCGGCTTGATCGAGAATCTGAGCAGGATATTCTCGATAGGTGAGGTTATCTTGGAGATCAAGCGTTTAGTGGTCCACTCCACGGATAGGATCCGAGAAGCAACGCTGAGTTGGGAAGCGTGGAAGACATCATGGACCTTGGAAGATGCGGAGGTAGTTCAATTGGTAGGCAACTTCCCTCGTTTGGCAAGAATGCGAAAGGGTCCAATGTAACGAGGAGCCAACTTGCCTTTGATACGAATCGATGGGTTCCCTTTAGAGGGTAACCGAAGGTAAGCCTTCTCGCCAATTTCATAAGCCATAGGCTTATGCTTGCGATCATATTGGCTCTTTTGGCGAGATTGGGCTGTTTTCAATTTCTCACGAATAACGCGAACTTGCTCTTACGCTTCTGAATCATATCCGGGCCAAAGAGTTGTCTCTCCCGGTTTCGACCCGTTAAGAGGCGTTCGACATTTTCGTCCATAAAGAACTTGAAAGGGCTTTGCCCAAGCTGGCTTGATAACTATTGTTATAAGCGAACTTCGGCGAATGGAAGGCATTTCTCCCAATTCATGCGAAAGAGATGATGAAGCTCGAAGCATATCCTCTAGGATTTGATTGACTCGTTCTACTTGACCACTTGATTGGGGATGGAAAGCGGTGCTAAAGGAGAGCGAGTTCCCATAGCGTTTTGGAAACTTTCCCAAAATCGAGAGGTGAAAAGACTCCACGGTCTGAGTTAATCTCAATGGAACACCATGAAGAGACACTATTAGAGATGTACAAATCAGCTAGCTGGCTAGCGGTTATACTCTCACGAACGGGTAGGAAGTGGGCTACTTTGGAAAGGCGATCAACAACAACGAAGATAGCGTTATTCCCTCTCTTGGTCTGGGAAACCCGGTAATGAAATCCATACCGATTTTATCCCATTTCCATTCAGGAATTTCCAAAGGTTGAAGGGTACCAGCAGGCCGTTGATGCTCTGCTTTAACTTCGACGACGACGTCGCGATTAGCAATGTATTGAGCGATTTCTCTCTTCATCCTAGTCCACCAAAACCTCTGGCGTAGATCTTGATACATTTTAGTACTACCGGGATGAATGGTGAGAGGAGAGTCATGAGCTTCCTTAAGGATCAATCGCCTCGGGTTGCGCACCTTAGGAACCACTAGGCGGTCTCCAAAGAACCGACACCTTGTTCATCAATGGAGAAACAATCTGCGACTCCTTTCTTGATGTTTCTCCTGATCGAGAGATTCCGGATCTACCTTCGTGCTTTGATGATCTGATCCGTAAGGTAGGTTTACGCCACCGGGGTGGAAAGGAATCCTCGAGGAACAATGTGAAGATTAAGCTTACGAAATTCCTCGTGGAGAATTGGTTGACTTTGTTGTAACATCAGATTGTTACAATAAGATTTGCGACTTAGTCGTCAGCCATGACATTAGCTTTGCACAGGGTGTAGGATATTCCTAAGTCGAAATCTGTAATCAACTCGACCAACGTCTTTGCACGAGATTCAAATCCGGTTGGGTGAAGATATATTTCAGACTTTGGTGATCGGTGTAGATTTATAGCGATTACCCGAAAGGTAATGTCGCCAGGTTTTGAGTGCATGAACCACTGCTGCAAGCTCTAGATCGTGTGTGGGTAGTTATCCTCATGTGGGCGCAACTCTCGAGAAGCGTAGGCAATCACATGACGATCTTGCATGAGTATGCAACCTAGTCCTTGTCGCGGCGTCGCAATAGATAATAAAGTCCTTAGAAATCTGGTGGAACAAATGCGGGAGCAGATGTCGAGCGTCTTTTCAGTTCTGAAAGCTGATCTCGCCTTTGTGGCGTCCATTCGAACTTCTTATCTTTCTTGAGGAGTTCGGTTAGAGGTTTAACAACTTTAGAAATTCTCGTGAAGCGGCGGCAATAGCTCGCTAAACCGAGAAACTCGAACTTGCTTGACCGATTCAGTGGAGTCCAATCAGGGCGGCTTGAACTTCGCTTCGGGATTGACAGCAATACCCTTACCGGAGATTACATGTCCTAGATAGGTCACTTACGGTAACCAGAATTCACATTTAGAGAATTTGGCATAAAGGCGGTGCTCTCGAAGTTTCATCAATACTAGCCTTAGGTGTTGGCATGTTCTTCCTCATTCTTGGAGTAGATGAGTATATCATCGAGGTATACCACGACAATTTATCCAAATACTCCATGAAGATTGAGTTCATTAACCGAGAGAAAGTGGCTGGAGCATTGGTTAATCCGAAGGACATGACGGTGTACTCGTATTGGCCATAACGAGTGACAAAGGCCGTTTTGGGAATGTCCCCGTTCTTGATTTTGATTTGATGGTAGCCCAACCTCAAATCCATCTTGGAAAAGACTGAGGATCCAGCGAGCTGATCATACAGGTCGTTGATCCTGGGAAGCGGATACTTGTTCTTGATAGTGACCAAATTGACAGGTCGGTAATCTACAACCATCCGATCCGTACCATCCTTCTTCTTGACGAAGAGGACGGGGCAAGCCCATGGAGATGAACTAGGACGGATGAAACCTTTCTGCAAGGACTCATCGAGTTGTTTCTTAAGTTCAGCTAGTTCTAGGGGTGCCATCTTATAAGGTCTTCTAGAGATTGGGGCGGTTAGGAATAAGATCTATCACGAACTCGACATCCTGTCGGTGGAACACTGGCAGTTCTTCGGAAAGACATCCGGAAATCACGGACTACGGAATATCTTGAGGTGCGGAAGAGGGTTGGCATTTAAGGAGTAAAGTGGCGCTTAGACACTCGGGTTAAAACATCCTTTGTTTTGCCGAAGGATGGGTAAGTTGAGCAGTTCTAGTAGAGCAATCAATCTTAGCATAATGGGCTGACATCCGGTCCATACCCAAGATGATGTTTATGTCAGAGGACTTGAGAGCTATTAGAGATGCAAGAAAGACTAATCATCGACAAAATTTCATTCCATGACTTATTCTAGAGGTTTGCCATCTAGAACCGGGAGTTTAATTTCCATGGAGGTAGGCATGTCACGAGAATGTGGTGTTGTGCAATCGAGCATAGCTCTCGAAATAAATGAATGAGATGCTCGATATCAAAAGAACGATTGCGGATGGCAATTAACAAGAAGCGTCATCGAGGGCGGCGTTGGGATCCTCATAGGTTTCTTGGCGAGACATAGTTGACATGGCCACGGCGGTGGCAAGCTGGTTTAGCATAGGGCACCTTTCTGCTGGCTTGCCGCGACCATGAGACTTTCGGCTTGATTGGGGTTGTTAGGGGACACTCTCGGATATAGTGGCCCGTCTCTCCACATTTGAAGCAAGTGATCACATTTGGCCGTGGAGCAACATTAGCAGTTGGACCTCCATAAGTCTTGGGTGGAAAATCGGCTGGTTGGGGCGGCGCCTCGAAGGATGGCCTCGGGGTGTACCTAGGTGGTAGAGCCGTGTTGGGACCCAAACCCGGCGCTTCGGGATCGAGCGGATGGCGATCGAGAATCACGGATGTGTTTGCGTGAAGCCTCGAAATCAGTCTGCCCGATCTCGGCGATAGCCTTATTGACTAACCGGAAAGAGGTACACTCATGCGAGCGGAGATCTCGGCGTAGCTCGAGGCTAAGTCCCTTACGGAACCTTGCACCTTCTTAGCATCGGTAGAAACTTCTTGGGAGCATAACGTGCTAACCTCCCAAATTCACGGTGTAGGCATCCTTTGTCGACCTGCCTTGGGTGAAACTGCAAAATTCCTCACGTTTGCGGTCCATAAGACCTTACGGAATATGGTGCTCACGGAAGGCGGCACTGAATTCATCCCAAGTTGTAACTTGTCCAGCGGACGCATAGCCTCATAATTTTCCCACGGAGACTAGCGGGGCCTTCCGGATGATAGGCGGCAAAGGTAACCTTGTCAGCCTCAGCCACGTTAGCGGAGCGCAGCTTGTGGTGGATCTTTGCGGAGCCAATCATCTGCGTCGAGAGGCTCGGCGGAACATTTGAACTTTGGAGGATATAGCTTGGCGAAATCATTGAGTGAAACCCCATCGTTTCTTGGCTGGCGTCTTGTGTTTTGTTCAATCCGCTCCAATAAGCGGTTGGTTTAGCGCTTATTATGCGTTACGCTTCCACATCACCTCGGCCAAAGATGGCGGTTGCGGCAGATTCACATCTCTGGCTGCTGGCTTCTCCTGCTCTGGAACAGCAGGAGTATTTGAGTGTTGACCATCACAGGAGACAAAGCAAAGGTTTAAACCAGGATGGCAGAATTTAACAAGGAAGTGCGGAAGGTAATGGACAGCATGGAATGCAAAGATGTTCATCCGTATGACATGGTAATATAAAACTGCCATATATATATATACCATCGGTCATACACACCATTCATAGTTTAGTACAAGCTGACGGAGTACAACTATAAGGAAAGGCGTTACATCTCATCGGAAGCATTCCAACTCCTATACATTATTTTCTACACTTAGGAGCGATACACACTAAGTCGTATTCCACGAGTCACGCAGGGGCGGTGGAAACACAACTAGTACCATACTAGGAATACTACTACTATCTCGAGGCAGCTCCATAGTAGTCCTCATAGAAGTCACCACCCAGACACAGAAGTGGAACATGATCGTCCAGGAAGCAGACAATCTGTGGGGCACATGGACCATAAGGACTCGGATGTGGCCGTGGACCAACAAGCAGTGGCAGGCAGGGCCCACGAGGAGGTGATGCCTCCAACCTCACGCCACTCCATGAAGTCCGGCAGACTCGCCCTTACAGGTACAAGTCTCTCATGTCCATATATCCGGCTTGCACGGCGGTGCAAACCTAGTCGAGTAGCCAGTGGTGAGCGGGCATTAAACAGCTCCATCGCAAGGCCGGTTCTCACGGTCCTTGTCCTCCAACAACTCAAGTAGTAGTGCGAAGGTGAGTCCTCATGGGATGCATCGCTGTACAAACCACGAAGGTAGCCATGCGCCCGGGAAGGATCTTGGCATATAGCGGAAATCGGTGTTGCTCGACAAAGCAGTTACAGCTCGAATAATAGTCATCATGGAATAGGCTGCATCTTGTACAGACATTCCAATAGTGATTCCGAGCCCATAAGAACAATGAAGTGGCTCGGTAGCTCCGAGATAAGATGGATAAATCCGGACCGTGCATAGATATTGGCTTTGATTGAAATCCCTAAACTGCTCCTCGACGGTATATTCAGGATACCACCGATAACCAGCCTCAATCATCACCCTAACCAACATGGCGTGTGACCGCACACATCAATGCAACGAGTCGGCGAACCACTTGGTTACGGGAGCAGGTGGCCATCTGAAAGCACAGCCACAATGCAAAGGCATTAGAATTTCTAGGGAAAATCGGGCAGCATAACATCATAAATGCTCAAAATCAGATTTGAGACATTCAAAATCAGATTGCAAAACCACTCAACAACATCATATCAAGGTTACGGTTCAAATGATAGCATACTAAAATTTAGTAGCACTGAGCGAGGATGTAACCAACAATCCTATAAGTTACTACGGATTAGTAACACGTGAACACGATAGAGAGAAGAGAGCCTAGTCCTAACCCACGTCGAATGAGAAGAGGATGACTCGGATCGGAGGGCATAAGGTAAAGGAGTAAAAAGAGCCTTCGTTCCCTCCACAATCAATTCCCTACATATAACTAAAGCATTTCTAGACTCAACTTGACCAGTTTGGCTTAGCGGACCTCTGAGCAGCCCTGCTCGATGCCAGCGCTGTCGGGACCCGATTCAAGTCACATCGACCTAGCTGGTAACACCTCATATCACTTTGCGGCCTCACGCACGGTATTCCCACGGTGTCGCCTTACCATGGCCGGGACCGTTTATGCCTTTTGGCTCACGTATATGATAGTGTCGCTAGCATCCACATGACAAAGAACCGGGCCGACATGGCTGATCGTGAACCCAAAGCGGCACTAACCTATGGGGACAGGCATACATGAAACACTTGAGCATGTCGGTCATCAGCGTATGAACTCGGGCTGTAGCACTTTGGCTAACAGGACTCCGGTATCCCGGGCTGTAGCAGCTAAGCAGGACTCAAGTATCACCGCGTGACATTTCCCGAAGGAACAGACATAAGAACGAAATGAATCACATGCCGGCCAGTCAAGTGTCCAAGCGGTAGTCTTTGGGCTAGCGAGGACTCCGGTGAACCGGGCTGTAGCGGACTACTATCGCTCGAAAGCACGAGACTACATTTCCCCATATGAGAGGCTGCCAAGGATAAACAACTAGTTTGTCGGATCCCACTCATACCAAGCATTTCAATCATACACAATATGCCCGATATGAGTAAATACAACAAGGCATCACAACAAAACTCTACAACTCAAGTACTTTATTTAAGAGGCTCAGGAGCCATACATAACTATATTCATACAGGTAGGGGTCACATGACCCAACACTCAAATCATACAATCATACAAGCACATGCGGAAGCAAATTATGTCAGTCTGAGACTCTAGAAAGAAAGAAAGCTTGTTGGAGCCTTTCTATCTACAATGGCCCTTCACAAGTCTTAGATCGCCACAGGGTGGCTAGCTTACTAAATCGAAGTCAACATCTACATAGAATCCGTCGGAGGGTAGTATAGTCCTCTGAAAAATATTGATTAAGCAAACATGAGTACAAAAGTACTCAGCAAGTCTTCTACAGAATCCTATCATACATGCACATTCTCAAGGAAGGAGGTGGAGTTATTTGCAGCAAGCCAGCTTTGACTCTTGGCTAAGCTATCCTCGTGACACACTTTGTAAAGCATTTTGTCGTACAGAGTCCACTAATCACCATCACAATACTCCACCGTGGATCCTCTCTCGTCATCCCGAGAGGACCATCCACGATACTCACACTTATCTTGAGGCTTTTAGTAGTATCCATTTACTTGTCTATGAACTGATATAGGTAACCCGAAGTCCTTCTCCGTGGACACGGCTATTGAATAGATCATATTTAACCTGCGGGGTATACTTCTTCACACGCTCTCACCACTTATAAATCGTTTACGACATGTACTCGGCAACCTTCAGCGGAAGCCCAGCGTGGGTGTCGGCCTCAGCCTACCTAAACACTCAAGTCCCTAGTCCAGGTTTATCGCCTATTCGGGTTCCATCCATGAGGAGTCGGCGAGGTTTCCCATACAGCCCGAGCGATGTGTGCAGGGTTCCCGAGATACCAAGCGGGCACTTTCGGTACACGACCCACGGTGCCTACCGCAACACAACCCACCCCTAAGGTCAGCGTTGCGTGCGGCCCCGACATGCTACAAACACGAAACTACTTGCAACTCCGGACTATGAGCAGGGGTGGTTAAGAAGCCGAGAGGGTCCATTGGTTTGGGCCCAATGCGTGGTAGTAGCTAGTTCATGGATCACAAACACAGATCTCAGTTCTTAAGTTCGGCTTCAATGAAACAACCCACCATGTACTCCTACATGGCCTCTCATCGATACCTTTACCAAATCGTGTTCAACACTTTCACTCTCGAACCAACACAACCTTTCACTCCAGTTCATCATCCCGATGAGCGGACTGACACAACTCTAAGCATAGCAAGCATAGCATGGTAGGAATCACAAACATGGCTCAATCAACTCCTACACATACTAGTGGGTTTCATCTAATTCTTGTGGCAATGACAGGTCATGCAAAGGAAGTGGGTTCAACTACCGCACACACAAGCAGTTGAATCGCGTTGTCTTAATGCGATGAAACGAGAGCGAAGCGAGAACATGGGTTTGTATCGGAATGATCAATGAATTGCTTGCTGATGGGCTGGGGTGAGAACGCCCTTGGATGGGTAGTCGAGGTTATCTTGAGGCAGAACCTATCATGAAAACACACCGAAATAAACACACAAGACAATATGCAACAATATGATGCATGCTATGACATGGCAATATGGATGTGTGTTGGCCTAATGCAAGTTGAAAGAACAGGGGATGAACTCATTTGAATCAAGGATTCAAATGATAGCTCATTGAGTTAGTCCTAATGGTGCAATATCTTATTCTGGTTATTCAGCATAGTTAACTTGTTTTAACATGCATGAAACCTGTACCAATGGATAGAGTGTATTTTTCTGATAATTTTTCATATATAAATCTTTGCATTTGGAGTTATAGAATAAAAGTTATAAGCATTTGAAATTTGAATTATATTCGGAATTTATTATATAAAATAATTCCAGAATTTGAATTAATTGTCGGCATGAGGTCAGCGTGGCGTCGAGGGTCAGCAGGGTCGTCCAGGTCAAACTGACCAGTGGGACCCGCATGTCGAGGTTAGTTTAACTAATTAACTTAATTAGAACTAATCCTAATTAGTTAACAGGGGTCCACATCATTGACTCGAGACAGTCAGCAGGGCCCACAGTCGGTGGTCGATGGTCAACTCGCGGCGTCTAGCCGCCGCGAGGCCGAGCAAGGCGAACAAAGTGCTTTTGCACTTTCGGCCACCAAATGGGCCGCGAGGAGCATCTCGTGGGCTGGAGGTGAGCAGCGGCGTTTGGTGTAACTAGTTGGGTCGGGGTGGCGGAGTTGGCACCGGCGACGAAGTCGAGGCGGCGGCCGGGCTCGGGTGATGTCGGGTTTGTTGCTAGAGGGCTCGGCGAGGCGGGAAGTGCATAGTTAGGCCCGCGCAACGTGGTGAGTCACGATGGGCGGTGGCGTGGCGTTAGGTGGCGAGCCTCGTCGGCGACGAGCTCCAGGCGGTGGGTTCGGGTGATCGTCGTGCGCTTCGTTGTGGTGCAAGAGGAAGAGAGCGGAGAGGGCAGGGAGTAGCCAGAGCTCACGGTGAACCCGTAGAAACCTCGTCGGGGTCGAAGCGGTCGATCGGCGGCGGCGGCGATGGGGATCTCCGCGGCTTCGAGCTCGGTCGAGGTCGGTGTAGTAACCGGGGTGCTTAGAGCGGCGGGACTCGGCTAGCTAGGGGTAGTGGGGTGCGGCGGAGCTGCTGGACATGGTGGGGAGGAGCATGGGCGGCGGGAAACCTGGCGTCGGCGGTGGCGCGTCGGCGATGGCGTCGGCCAGGTTGGGGAGAGCGAGAGAGAGGAGGCGGGGGGAGATGGGGTGTCCTGGGGTCGAGGCGGCGCGTGAGGCCGTCCAGAGGCGGCGCGGCGGCGAAGGGTGAAGCGGTGCGGCGGCCAGCTGCGTGGCGCGCCCTGCGCTCGCCGGCCGACACCAGGCTGCTGCTGGCGAGCCAAGCAGCTTCATTGGCCTTGCTCTGGGCTGGGCAGCAGTGGGCGAGCGTGAGCGACAGTAAGCATTTCCCTTTTTAAGCTTTTTCTATTTTCTGTAACTCTGTTGGGGTTTTAAAAATACCAAAACTATTTTAAAATTACCAAAATGCTCCTGGTCACTTGTTGGAATATTCCCAACATGAAACATTTTGGTTTGACAATTTTGAACATTTAAAATATTTTCATAATTTGAAATGCTCATTTCAAAAACTTGTGGATTAATTCTAGAACCCTTAGGTGACCTAGAAAATGGTGCACCTCCTTTGACATGGGTTACGAACCCAAACAAAGAGGATGAGCATTTTGAAGGGCATTTGGATTCATTGAAATAAATTTTAGTAAACCCTAGTTCTTTTAAGGGGGGTGTTACAGGGTTTCTGCCTTCCCCATTTCAAATTCAAATGAAATTTAAACATGATGCACACCCTAATGCATGGTCTATCTGGGATGTGACAAAGACCGTGTTGTTACTCCCTTAGGTACTGCCATCATGCTCTCCAATTCAAATGGCTGATAAACAAGAAAAGTAATTGAAAGTATAGACATTGTATGATAGACAGGTGCAATGGATAGTGGGGAATAAAAGAGGGCATGAAATAATTCATATTTATGTTGTCTAACCAAACAGGATAGCATGACACAATTTCACATATATGATGGCTAACTAAACAGGATGGCATGACACAATTTCACATTATGATGGCTAACTAAAAAAGATGGAAAGACATAGTTCAAAATATGAGACTATGTAAACGGGATGACATGACATAACTATATAATGTGTTTATTAAATAGGTTGGCATGCCATAATTCACATACATTCATGGATAGAATGCCATAATTCTAAATATGATGACTGTAAACACTAAGCAGGATGAGATGATATAACTATATGATGTCTTTATTAAATGGGTTGCCATGCCATAATTTAGATAGATGATGTGTATGTACTATGTAAACATGATGGCATGATATAATTCAAATATATGATTTATATAGTAAGCTAGTAAGCAGATGGCAATCTATATATGATGTAAAAACTAAGCAATGCAAGACAACATGCATGACATGGGTAATATAACGCTGCCAAGTTTGAGCATAGACCTCAGGGGGGGAAATAGGACTGGTCATCGGTCTCTGAATCCTCCTCTGAGGAGCTCTCTAACCACCAAGATGTACCTTGGCAAGAGTATCATTATCTGCTCTGAATACCTTGTTTTCCTCCAGATGCTTCCATCACCACTTCAAATGGCTGATGCACGTAAAGAGTAGTTGAATATACAAACGTTGTGGACAAATGGAACACGTAATACAAAAATGATAGCATGATATAATTCACATACATGATGATTGGCTAAACAGCATGGCATTGCATAATTCACATATATAATGCCTTTGCAACAAGATAACATTGTATAATTCACATATATAATGTCTTGCAACAAGATGGCAATGCATAATTCACATATATGGTAATTAGACACGAGCAGGTGGCATTCACACAAAGCATGTCTAAACTAATCAAATGGCATAGCAATGCGAGACACCATACGCATACGATATGAGCAACATAACCCTGCCAAGTTAGAGCATACACCTCGGGGAATAGGACTGGTCATCGTCTCTCAATCCTCCTCCGAGGAGCTATCCGTAACCAACAAGATATGCGCTTGTCGAGATAGCATAGTCTGCTCGAAGACCTTGTTTTCACTCGAATTTGCCATCACCGTGTCAAATGGCTGATGCACACGAAGAGCGATTGAATGTACTAACATTGTTGACAAATGTAATATGTAACGAAAAAAAGAATGGCCTGATATAACTTACATATAAGATGGTGGCTAAGCAGGATGGCATTGCAAAATTCACATATATGATGCCCGGCTAAACAAGGTGGCGTTGCATAATTCACATAAGCGATGAATAAACTAAGCAGATGGCATTCACACAAAGGATGTCTAAACTAAGCAGATGACATATTTGATGTATAAAGTAAGCAATGCAAGACACCATATGCATGATATAACCAACATCAAGATGCCAAGTTAGAGCGAAGACCTCGGGGGTAAATAGGAGTTATTTTCTCCTTCCAATCCCCCTCGAGCAGATATCTTCCTCTCGATTACAATCCCAAATGCGTGGAGGGGGCTGCCTTTGCGCCTACCATGGAGCGACGTCTGCATGAAATTATATTGCCACGCAAGGCTCGTCTCTTTTGCTCTACATGTTCAGTTCCATTGTTTACAATAAGCATCATGCATAGGATTAAAACATAGTGAGATTATGTAAGGAGTGCATGCAGAAATCCAGAGTGATGGTAGCAACTTTGTGGATAGACCCAAAACCAATAATAGCGAGATAATGGCTTGGCTTAATAAATCTGAGATAATGGCTTCTTTCTTGTTTGTTTCCCACCCAACATGAAACTCATAGTAGACACCGGAGATTAACGGATAGTAGATAGATACTATTGATAGCGGCCCGATATGTACCCCACAACCATTTAAAACTCAAGTTTGACCATTAGTTTGGAGTGACTCGAGTCTAATCGGTGAACAGAGACGATAAAGTAGCATGTAATATTAAGCGATGCATAACGTGGCGGAACCACGAAAGAATGCGACCTCTCTTGCGGACCCGTGTAGTCCTCGAGGTCATATGCTCGGTTGATGATGGTAATGTAGTTTTCATGGCTGCGGTGAGGGAAGAAGATCCGAGGCAGCGAAAACGATCTGAGGCGGATCCTGCCATGTCTGGACCCTTACATCGTTGGAGCAACTGAGCTGGGGTGGACGACGGCAGCAGCAGAGCGGACAAACCACGCAAGATTTTCTTTGACAACTATCTCGTAAGAGAAGTAATTATGTAAGGGCTCGTTTGAATTGGAGGATTCCAACAATGCAGGGATAGGAAATAGACAGGAATAGAATAGGAATGCACGTGCAAAGCAGAGAATTTAAAAACACAGATTTACGCCAACTGGGTGTTTGATTCACAACAATTGGAAAATCACAGGATGCAAAGAAGCATGGTGAGATTAAGTCAAACCACAAGAAAATGTACGGTTATAATGCTATTATGCTACTATCTCTTAGTCTTGTGCTTCATGAATAGGAATTTGAAAAGAAGGACAAGTGAAAATTAAAATTCCTCGTTTTTTCTTTCAAGGAGACACTAAAGGAACAAATCCGTGTGCTCGATGGACAATATATACAACATGTAGAGTAAAAAGAGATGCAACAAGTGTACAACCTCTTTGGCGAAGCCATGTCGATCTCAGCGTGATTGGGTTGGCGGTGAGGATGCTCCGGTGACTTTCTTTGTCGGAGGAGGAAGAAGATCTTAGGCGTCTGGACATGGAGCCCGAGTACTGCTCCACCGTGATGGAGCGTTTAAATCGTTGGAGCAGCTCCGGTGAGTTGTACGACGCCGAGGCTGAAGCAGACAAGAGAGACAACGAACAACGTTAACTTGAGTGGAATTCTAATAGCATCTCCAATACATGACGTAAAATACATAACCACAAAGTGCTAGATGTAAAATACATCAGCCGCTCATCTCTAAACTTAACTGTCAAAGCAGAACTTAACGTCAAATGAACTTAACTGTTGAAACCGAACCTAAGCGTCAAACTGAATTTTGTTGTCGAAACTGAATTTTGCCGTCAAACTGAATTTTGATGTCGGCTGAACACACTAGCAAGGTGAGGCTACACGTCGGTCGAATGACTTTTTCATCTCTGGTCATCGATTTTGTAGCCGTTGGATCTGGAATCAAGGGCTGCGGTTCATCTTCAACCTCCACCCCACGAGCCGCCAAAGACCACCGCCAAACAGCAGCCCCGCCGCCCACGGCGGTGGTCGCCGCCCGCCCGCCAAAAACACTCCCCACCGCCGGTCCGCCGCCGCCCCGGCCATCCCTCTAGGCCCCCACATTTTGAGCTTTTTCTCCGGCGATCCCCACGCCACCGCCCCGCCACCGCCGGCGATCACCGCCCCCATCCTGAACCATAAGATAGATAGTGGGGTACCTCTCCGGCGAGCCCCACTCCCCGCTGCGGCTGGTTCTTCCTTCACCCCGACGAGCCCACCCCTTGAAAATCGACTGACCCAAAAGTCAATTCAGTCGACTGAAGTGTAGCCAAATCGCAGCAGCATCGCAAGCAAGAGCAAGAGCACGAGCAGCAGCGCGAGCAAGAGCAAGAGCAAGAGAAGACCAGGCAGGGGACCGAGAGCAAGAGCAGAGCAGCAGCGCGAGTGAGAGCTAAAGCAACAGCAACTCCTACGGATGTGGACGTCGCCGCCGAGGGAGCGACGCCGTGGAGGAAGTGGCCGGCGACACCGCCGTGGATGGAACCGTGCCGTGTCGGCTCGGAACCGAGCGTCGGCAGCACCGTGAGATTGAATCAAGAAGAAAATGTGGCGATTAGTGTACAACCTCTTTGGTGGCGCCGATTAGGCCGCAGCTTCATCCGAGGAAATAGTGATGATGATGCTCTTCCGGTGGTGCAGGTGAAGACGCCGGTGTGGGAATGGAGGTGGCGCGAAAGACGAGGGGAACGTCGGGGCAGCTCCTTGGAGGTGGAGGACGGGGTGGCTGAACCGGCGGGATGATGAGATCGACGCGGATCCTCATCGATGCGGTGGATGAGGATGTCGAGGTGTTGTTGTGGACGGCGTCGTCGGGGAAGAGGCTCCGGTGGGTGGCGGATGGAGCAGGTGTGGGGTTTCATCGCGGATTTTCGCGGCCTCGGTGTCTGAATGGGTGGGCGGATGGGATGGCGGTGGGGAACCATGCCTTAGAGAGGCGCTTGTCCGAAATGTGGGGTAAGTTCTGAAAGTACCCCGACCGATTTAAGCGGTTCTTCGGTCGAGGGTACCACGGGCATTTCGCGTGTCGGGATTTCACGGAGGTGGGAGTTTTCGCCGCGTTGTAATTTTGGAATAGGAAGGCGCGGGTTGAGATGGAGGAGTTGTTAGCCGAACTGTGAGACAAAGATATATCTTAAATATTTCGGGCTAACAAGGCGCGGGTTGAAATTTCGGACAAGCCTAACGTGTAATGTACCAAATCAATGCGCACTACAAATGTCATTCAAAACTTGAAATTCATGTTATGTTCATTAAAATATTTTCGCTACGTGTATAATGCATGCAACCTACTACTCAAATGAACGTTTTAGTGCATTCCAAACGTATATACTACCGCTTCAATATGAACTAAATTTGAATAAGATCTACTGTAATGATTGTTGTGAAGTCAAAGCATTTGAATTTATTTCTCTGTTTTAATAAGATCTACAATCATCATTATTGTCAAGTTAAACCATCGTTTGTGTATTATCTTCACAGCACACCACATGATTCGAACCCGTAGGGTCTACACACTTAAGGTTCGGTGACGCTAGGGTTATTAGGAAGACTTGTATGTGATTACCGAATGTTGTTCGGAGTCCCGGATGTTACGAGGAGTTCCGGAATGGTCCGGAGGTGAAGATTTATATATGGGAAGTTGTCATACGGTCACCGAAAGTTTGAGGGCATATCGGTATTGTCTGGGGCCACCGGAGGGGTTCGAGGTCCACGGGAGGGCCACCCTCTCGGAGGGCCTCATGGGCCGTGGGGGCAGGAACCAGCCTGGAGGCTGGGCGCACCCTCTTGGGCCCATGCGCCTAGGGTTGGGGAACCCTAGTGGGGCGCCCCCTTGCTTGGGGGGCAAGCCCCTCCACAGCCGCCGCCCCTCTAGATCTCATCTAGAGGGGCCGCCCCTTCCCCTTCCCCTATAAATAGAGGCGAGGGAGGGCTGAACACCTGATCCAAGGCGCAGCCCTCCCTCCCAACACCTCTCCTCCTCCGTTAAGTGCTTGGCGAAGCCTGTCGCCGTATGTGCCTCTCCACCATCATCACGGCGTCGTCTTTCTGCTGGAGCCTTCTTCCTCAACCTCTCCTTCCCCTTGCTGGATCAAGAAGGAGGAGACGTCATCCGCTCCGTCGTGTGTTGAGCGCGAGGTGCTGTCCGTTCGCACTTGGTCATCGGTGATTTGGATCACGGCGAGTACGACTCCATCATCCCGTTCCTTGAACGCTTCCGCCGCGATCTACAAGTGGTATGTAGATGCATCTCTCTCCTATCACTCGTTGCTTAGATGAACTCATAGATGGATCTTGGTGAAACCGTAGGAAATTTTTTATTTTCTGCAACGTTCCCCAACACTAGCTGCCATTGCAGGGACTTTTCATTTTTCGGATAGTTCAGCGTCTTATTACGAATTTGATAGTGCTATCTGCCACACATACACCATGTTACGAATCTATTTACATGCGACTCAGAGAAAGAATTGCTTTGCAGGTACACACTTGCTGCTAACTGATGTATTGAACTTTCAAGGATTTTGATTGGTCGCCCAAATAACCCATTCTTCTTTTGTTGATATTTATGAAGGAGATCATTATTTCTCTTTTAGTTTCAGGTTGCCAACATCACGAATTTCATACTTATGGAGTGGAGCCACCAAACTATTTATGAGGTAAAATCACTATATACATATTGTTTTCCCACCTGCGTGCTTGCTTGTGTTTGTTTCTAGCCGGCAAGAATCCATCGAGTCTTCCTCTGTGTGTGCAACCTTGCCAGTGTGTGAATCAATCAAGGCAAGGGCAACCAAAGTTAAGTATGTGCGAGTCTTGCCGGGATCTGATCTATCAACTCCTTCAACCAGCTTTGCACCATGTGCACATCGTCCATGCTAGAAAAGCACTTGGCAAGTGGACGGCTCCATTGGCCCTACATCAACAATTCAAATCCTTATCTATACTCGATAGACACATACTTTTTTATGCAATTCTGAATTTATGGAAGCAGAAGAACTGATTATGTGAATTAAATATCTAATCCCATGTGTAGGTGCTATCCAAGTGTTGTGATTATTTATGCGCATATAACTTGCAGGTAGTTAACTCTATAGTATGAAGACTTAAAAATACGAGTGCATGTCATTGGTGTTTTTGAATCCATCTTCCGTCACTTCTAATACTTTTGTATTACATAATACTATTTTTTCAGCAGTTGAATGACATATCGATGGTATTTGTAATAAATTTCTTTCTTCCATATTACCAGGAAATATGTTGAAGCACTGAATATATTCCATTTGCAGTGGACAAACAGAACAACACAACACATAAGCAGAGGAAAGTAAGCGCAAACCTTTCTCTCTTTAAATTCTTGAGGATGGTAACATTTTGTTACAGGTGTTCAAGATTTAGTTCTAACATTTTGGGGTTGCTAATCCATTGCAAGTAATCATTGCTTAACTGCAATGTTATCCAAATTCCATGTGACTTGAGTGCTACCTCATTTAGTTTTATGGCTTACAAATAACGTGCAATTTTGAAATTTTGTTTGTTGGCGGCCACATTTTCAATAGAACTCGGAAAACTATTGAATACGTTATCAGTATGGCCTCTGAAAAATGATGTTTTTCCAGATATGCATCCACCTTCAAGTCCATCCATAGGCATTTTAAGCACTTCATTTTGAAAGGGCTATATAAATAGCTTAGAGAGAGACATCTACTAGCAGTAGAATGAAGCCTCCTTGTAGTAACTCTGTGTGAAAGAATTTATATAAAAAACTAGAAATATATAAATAATATATAGAAGGTAGAACCATAGAGAGATGTGTATGTTCAATTGGTATTTTTTCAGTAGTATATTTGTGAAGCTGATATATCTTTCTTTTATAGGACATGGTTGCTCTTGCTTCATCTAAATAGGCCGTCTGGAATGCCATGAGACCAGGTTGTACTATCATTTTGAATTTGTTTACTAACACCACAACTACCACATCCTCGCTAAACGATAGAGGTTGCTAGCAACTGCACGTGGAAAGATTGAATGTGATATTCTGTCTACCAATCAATAGTGTATTACTAAAACTATATATTGATGACTTTTTAGTTAAACAACAAATAGTATTGTCCCCAGTCCTGCTTGATTTGATTTTTATTTCCCATCAGTTTTGTGTTTTGTCAGAGAATGGTTTTTCTTTACCTACGGTAGTCCCTGTACTCAGGTAAATCCTTTTGCATCATTTCACTATTGGTTCTGTCGTAATTGTATTAGATTGGGATTGCAACATGTGGGCTCCAACAAACATAATTTCAAAATTGCACGCTATTTGTATGACATAAAACTAAATGAGATATCACTCAACTCACATGAACTTTGGATAACATTGTAGTTAAACATTGATTACTTGCAATGCATTAGCAACCCCAAAATGTTAGAACTGAATCTTGAACGCTTGTAACAAATTTTTACCATCCTCAAGAATTTAAAGAGAAAGAAAGGTTTGCACTTACATTCCTGTTAGTCCACTGCCAATTCATAGTATTGTTAGGATTTCTGGGATCCTACATTTTGACTATTTAGCTGATCCCAAGTTATTTATATAGTTTTATCCCATTACATCAGATGTTTTTGGTTGCACGTATTGAAGGAAATATGCCCTAGAGGCAATAATAAAGTTATTATTTATTTCCTCATATCATGATAAATGTTTATTATTCATGCTAGAATTGTATTAACCGGAAACATGATACATGTGTGAATACATAGACAAACATATAGTCACTAGTATGCCTCTACTTGACTAGCTCATTAATCAAAGATGGTTATGTTTCCTAACCATAGACATGTGTTGTTATTTGATTAATGGGATCACATCATTAGGAGAATGATGTGATTGACATGACCCATTCCGTTAGCCTAGCACTTGATCGTTTAGTATATTGTTATTGCTTTCTTCATGACCTATACATGTTCCTGTAACTATGAGATTATGCAACTCCCGTTTACCGGAGGAACACTTTGGGTGCTACCAAACGTCACAACGTGTCGGGTGATTATAAAGGAGTACTACAGGTGTCTCCAAAGGTACATGTTGGGTTGGCGTATTTCGAGATTAGGTTTTGTCACTCTGATTGTCGGAGAGGTATCTCTGGGCCCTCTCGGTAATACACATCACATAAGCCTTGCAAGCATTGCAACTAATAAGTTAGTTGCGAGATGATGTATTACGGAACGAGTAAAGAGACTTGCCGATAACGAGATTGAACTAGGTATTGGATACCGACGATCGAATCTCGGGCAAGTAACATACCGATGACAAAGGGAACAACGTATGTCGTTATGCGGTTTGACCGATAAAGATCTTCGTAGAATATGTAGGAACCAATATGGGCATCCAGGTTCCGCTATTGGTTATTGACCGAGAATAGTTCTAGGTCATGTCTACATAGTTCTCGAACCCGTAGGGTCCGCACGCTTAACGTTACGATGACAGTTTTATTATGAGTTTATAAGTTTTGATGTACGAAGTTTGTTGAGTCCGGATGTGATCACGGACATGACGAGGAGTCTCGAAATGGTCGAGACATAAAGATTGATATATTGGAAGCCTATATTTGGATATCGGAATGGTTCCGGTGAAATCGGGATTTTCTGGAACACCGGGTTAACGGAACCCTCCGGGATAATGGGCCATAGTGGGCCATGAGGGAGAAGAGGAGGGCGGCCGGGGCAGGCGCCCCCTCCCCTAGTCCGAATAGGACAAGGAAGGGGGCGGCACCCCTTCCTCTTTCCCTCCCCTTTCCTTCTCCAACAAGGCAGAGGGGGAGTCCTACTCCCTGGGAGTAGGACTCCTCGGCGCACCCTTGGGGGCCGGCCGCACTCCCCCTCCCTCCTTTATATACGGGGGCAAGGGCACCCCGAACACACAAGTTGATCTACGGATCGTTCCTTAGCCGTGTCGCGGTGCCCCTTCCACCATATTCCACCTCGGTCATATCGTCATGGAGTTTAGGCGAAGCCCTGCACCGTAGAGCATCATCATCGTCCTGCCACGCCGTCGTCTTGCGGAACTCATCCCCGACACTTTGCTGAATCGGTCCGGGATCGTCATCGAGCTAAGCGTGTGCTGAACTTCGGAGGTGCCGTCGTTCGGTACTTGGATCGGTCGGATCGTGAAGGCGTCGACTACATCAACCGCGTTGTCATAACGCTTCGCTTCGGTCTCGACGGTGCGTGGACAATACTCTCCTCTCGTTGCTATGCCATCACCATGATCTTGCGTGTGCGTAGGAATTTTTTAAAATTACTCGTTCCCCAACAAAGGTATCGAGCCTGGTTTTATGCGTAGATGTCATATGCACGAGTAGAACACAAGTGAGTTGTGGGCGATACAAGTCATCTTGCTTACCAAAGATGTCATACTTTGGTTGGCGGTATTGTGAGATGAAGCGGCCGGACCGACATTACGCGTCACGCTTCGCGAGACTGGTTTCACCGTTATGAGCACTCGTGCTTAAAGGTGACCGGCGGGTGTCTGCTCTCTCACTTTAGTTGAACCGAGTGTGGCTCGCCGGTCCTTGCGAAGGTTAAAACATCACCAACTTGACAAACTATCGTTGTGGTTTTGATGCGTGGTAAGAACGGTTCTTGCTCAGCCCGTAGCAGCCACGTAAAATTTGCAACAACAAAGTAGAGGACGTCTAACTTGTTTTTGCAGGGCATGTTGTGATGTGATATGGTCAAGGCGTGATGCTATATTTTATTGTATGAGATGATCATGTTTTGTAACGAAGTTATCGGCAATCGGCGGAGCCATATGGTTGTCGCTTTATTGTATGAAATGCAAACGCCCTGTAATGCTTTACTTTATCACTAATCGGTAGCGATAGTCGTAGAAGCATAAGATTGGCAAGATGACAACGATGCTACGATGGAGATCAAGGTGTCGCGCGGTGGCGATGGTGATCACGACGGTGGTTGGAGATGGAGATCACAAGCACAAGATGATGATGGCCATATCATATCACTTATATTGATTGCATGTGATGTTTATCCTTTATGCATCTTATCTTGCTTTGATTGGCGGTAGCATTATAAGATGATCTCTCACTAAATATCAAGAAGTGTTCTTCCCGAGTATGCACCGTTGCGAAAGTTCTTCGTCTTTGAGACACCACGTGATGATCGGTGTGATAGGCTCTACGTTCAAATACAACGGGTGCAAAACAGTTGCACACGCGGAATACTCAGTCAAACTTGGCGAGCCTAGCATATCTGAGATATGGCCTCGGAACACGGAGACCGAAAGGTCGAACGTGAATCATATAGTAGATATGATCAACATAGTGATGTTCACCATTGAAACTACTCCATCTCACGTGATGATCGGACATGGTTAAGTTGATTTGGATCACGTAATCACTTAGATGACTAGAGATGTCTATCTAAGTGGGAGTTCTTAAGTAATATGATTAATTGAACTTAAATTTATCATGAACTTAGTACTGATAGTATTTTGCTTGTCTATGTTTACTGTAGATAGATGGCTCGTCTTTGTTGTTCCGTTGAATTTTAATGCGTTCCTTGAGAAAGCAAAGTTGAAAGATGATGGTAGCAATTACGGACTGGGTCCGTAACTTGAGGATTATCCTCATTGCTGCACGAAGAATTACGCCCCGAAGCACCGCTGGGTGCCAGCCTGCTTCTTGATGCTGGACGACGGCGTTAAGAACGTCTGGCGAGCAAAGCTGATGACTACTCGATAGTTCAATGTGCCATGCTTTACGGCTTAGAACCGGGCCTTCAACGACGTTTTGAGCGTCATGGAGCATATGAGATGTTCCAGAGTTGAAGTTAATATTTCAAGCAAATGCCCGATTGAGAGATATGAAGTCTCCAATAAGTTCTATAGCTGCAAGATGGAGGAGAATAGTTACGTCGGTGAACACATACTCAAAATGTCCGGGTATAATAATCACTTGATTCAACCGGGAGTTAATCTTCCTGATGATAGTGTCATTGATGAATTCTTCAATCACGCCACCAAGCTAAAAGAGCTTCGTGATGAACTATAATATGCAAGGGATGGACAAGTCTATTCCCGAGCTCTTCGCAATGCTAAAAGCCGCGGAGGTAGAAATCAAAAAGGAGCATCAAGTGTTGATGGTTAACAAGACCACCAGTTTCAAGAGAAAGGGCAAAAGGAAGAAGAAGGGACTTCAAGAAGAACAGCAAACAAGTTGCTGCTCAAGAGAAGAAACCCAAGTCTGGACCTAAGCACGAGGCTGAGTGCTTCTCTTGCAAGCGACTCGACATTTGAAGCGGAACTGCCCCAAGTATTTGGCGGATAAGAAGGATGGCAAAGTAAACAAAGGTATATGTGATATACATGTTATTGATGTGTACCTTACTAATACTCGCAGATAGTACACAGGTATTTGATCTGGTTACATTGCTAATATTTGCAACTCAAAGCAGGAACTACGGATTAGCGAAGATTGGCTAAGGGCGAGGTGACGATCTTGGCGTGGGAAATGGTTCCAAAGTCGATGTGATCGCGGCATGCTACCTCTACATCTAGCATCGGGATTAGTTTTAGACCTAAATAATTGTTATTTGGTGCCAGCGTTAAGCATGAACATTATATCTGGATCTTGTTTGATGCGAGACGGTTATTCATTTAAGTCGGAGAATAATGGTTGCTCTATTTATATGAATAATATCTTTTATGGTCATGCACCCTTGAAGAGTGGTCTATTTTTATTGAATCTCGATAGTAGTAATACACATATTCATAGTGTTGAAACCAAAAGATCTGAGTTGATAATGATAGTGCAACTTATTTGTGGCACTGCCGTTTGGGTCATATCGGTGTAAACGCATGAAGAAACTCCATCTTGATGGGCTTTTGGAATCACTTGATTATGAATCACTTGGTACTTAAGCGAACCGTGCCTCATGGGCAAGATGACTAAATAGCCGTTCTCGGAACTATGGAGCGAGCAACGATTTGTTGGAAATCATACATCTTGATGTTTGTGGTCCAATGAATGTTGAGGCCTTGGCGGTATCGTTATTTTCTCACCTTCACAGATGATTTGAGCAGATATGGGTATATCTACTTAATGAAACACAAATCTGAAACATTTGAGAAGTTCAAAGAATTTCAGAGTGAAGTGGAAAATCATCATAACAAGAAAATAAAATTTCTATGATCTGATCGTGGAGGAGAATATTTGAGTTCTGAGTTTGGTTTACATTTGAAACAATGCGGAATAGTTTAGCAACTCACGCCACCGGAACACCACAACGAAATGGTGTGTCGAGCGTCGTGTCGTACTTTACTAGATATGGTGCGATCTATGATGTCTCTTACTGATTTACCGCTATCGTTTGGGGTTATGCTTTAGAGGCGGCCGCATTCACGTTAAATAGGGCACCATCAAAATCCGTTGAAGCGACGCCTTATGAACTATGGTTTGGCAAGAAACCAAAGTTGTCGTATCTTAAAGTTTGGGGCTGCGATGCTTATGTGAAGAAACTTCAACCAGATAAGCTCGAACCTAAATCGAAAATGTGTCTTCATAGGATACCCAAAAGAGACTATTGGGTACACCTTCTATCACAGATCTGAAGGCAAGATTTTCGTTGCTAAATTCGGATCCTTTCTAGAAAAAGAGTTTCTCTCGAAAGAAGTGAGTGGGAGAAAAGTAGAACTTGATGAGATAACTGTATCTGCTCCCTTATTGGAAAGTAGTTCATCACAAGAACCGGTTCCTGTGACAACTGCACCAATTAGTGAGGAAGCTAATGATATTGATCATGAAACTTCAGATCAAGTTTCTACTAAACTACGTAGGTCAACCAGAGTAAGATCCGCACCAGAGTGGTACGGTAATCCTATTGTGGAAGTCATGTTACTTGACCATGGCGAACCTACAAACTATGAAGAAGCGATGGTGAGCCCAGATTCCGCAAAATGGCTGGAAGCCATGAAATCTGAGATGGGATCCATGTATGAGAACAAAGTATGGACTTTGGTTGACTTGCCCGATGATCGGCAAGCCATTGAGAATAAATGGATCTTTAAGAAGAAGACCGACGCGATGGTAATGTAACTGTCTATAAAGCTCGACTTGTTGCGAAAGGTTTTCGACAAGTTCAAGGGGTTGACTACGATGAGACTTTCTCACCGTGGCGATGCTTAAGTCTGTCGAATCATGTTAGCAATTGCTGCATTTTATGATTATGAAATTTGGCAAATGGATGTCAAAACTGCATTCTTGAATGGATTTCTAGAAGAAGAGTTGTATATGATGCAACCAGAAGGTTTTGTTGATCCAAAAGGTGCTAACAAAGTGTGCAAGCTCCAACGATCAATTTATGGTCTGGTGCAAGCCTCTCGAGTTGGAATAAGCGCTTTGATAGTGTGATCAAAGCATATGGTTTTATCTGAGACTTTTGGAGAAGCCTGTATTTACAAGAAAGTGAGTGGGAGCTCAGTAGCATTTCGATATTATATGTGGACGACATATTATTAATTGGAAATGATATAGAATTTCTGGATAGCATAAAAGGATACTTGAATAAAAGTTTTTCAATGAAAGACCTCGGTGAAGCTGCTTACATATTGGGAATCAAGATCTATAGAGATAGATCAAGGCGCTTGATTGGACTTTCACAAAGCACATACCTTGATAAAGTTTTGAAAAAGTTCAAAATGGATCGAGCAAAGAAAGGATTTTTACCTGTGTTACAAGGTGTGAAATTGAGTCGACTCAATGCCCGACCACAGCAGAAGATAGAGAAAATGAAAGATGTTCCTATGCTTCAGCCATAGGCTCTATCATGTATGCAATGCTGTGTACCAGACTGACGTATGCTTAGCAATAAGCTTGGCAGGAAGGTACCAAAGTAATCCAGAGTGGATCCTTTGGACAGCGGTCAAGAACATCTGAAATACGAAAAGGAGTAAGGATATGTTTCTCGTATATGGAGGTGACAAAGAGCTAGTCGTAAATGGTTACGTCGATGCAAGCTTTGACACCGATCCGACGATTCTAAATCGCAAACCGGATCGTATTTTTATTAAGCGGTGGAGCTGTTAGTTGGTGCAGTTCTAAACAAAGCGTCGTGGCGGGATCTACATGTGAAGCGGAGTACATAGCTGCTTGAAGCAGAAATGAAGGAGTCTCGATGAAAGAGTTCATTTCCGATCTAGGTGTCATACCTAGTGCATCGGGACCAATGAAGATCTTCTGTGACAATCTTGGTGCAATTGCCTTGGCAAAGGAATCCAGATTTCACAAGGGGACCAAGCACATCAAGAGGCGCTTCAATTCCATCCGGGACCAAGTCTAGGTGGGAGACATAGAGATTTGCAAGATACATACGGATCTGAATGTTGCGGACCGTTGACTAAACCTCTTCCACGAGCAAAACATGATCAGCACCAAGACGCCATGGGTGTTAGAATCATTCTTGTGTAATCTAGATTATTGACTCTAGTGCAAGTGGGAGGCTGAAGGAAATATGCCCTAGAGGCAATAATAAAGTTATTATTTATTTCCTCATATCATGATAAATGTTTATTATTCATGCTAGAATTGTATTAACCGAAACATGATACATGTGTGAATACATAGACAAACATATAGTCACTAGTATGCCTCTACTTGACTAGCTCATTAATCAAAGATGGTTATGTTTCCTAACCATAGACATGTGTTGTTATTTGATTAATGGGATCACATCATTAGGAGAATGATGTGATTGACATGACCCATTCCGTTAGCCTAGCACTTGATCGTTTAGTATATTGCTATTGCTTTCTTCATGTCCTATACATGTTCCTATAACTATGAGATTATGCAACTCCCGTTTACCGGAGGAACACTTTGGGTGCTACCAAACGTCACAACGTGGTCTGGTGATTATAAAGGAGTACTACAGGTGTCTCCAAAGGTACATGTTGGGTTGGCGTATTTCGAGATTAGGTTTTGTCACTCCGATTGTCGGAGAGGTATCTCTGGGCCCTCTCGGTAATACACATCACATAAGCCTTGCAAGCATTGCAACTAATAAGTTAGTTGCGAGATGATGTATTACTTAGCGAGTAAAGAGACTTGCCGATAACGAGATTGAACTAGGTATTGGATACCGACGATCGAATCTCGGGCAAGTAACATACCGATGACAAAGGGAACAACGTATGTCGTTATGCGGTTTGACCGATAAAGATCTTCGTAGAATATGTAGGAACCAATATGGGCATCCAGGTTCCGCTATTGGTTATTGACCGAGAATAGTTCTAGGTCATGTCTACATAGTTCTCGAACCCGTAGGGTCCGCACGCAACGTTACGATGGCGGTTTTATTATGAGTTTATAAGTTTTGATGTACGAAGTTTGTTGAGTCCGGATGTGATCACGGACATGACGAGGAGTCTCGAAATGGTCGAGACATAAAGATTGATATATTGGAAGCCTATATTTGGATATCGGAATGGTTCCGGGTGAAATCGGGATTTTACCGGAACACCGGGGGGTTACCGGAACCCTCCCGGGTGATAATGGGCCATAGTGGGCCATGAGGGAGAAGAGGAGGGCCGGCCAGGGCAGGCCACGCGCCCCCTCCCCCCCTAGTCCGAATAGGACAAGGAAGGGTGGGGCGCCCCTTCCTCTTCCCCCTTTCCTTCTCCAACAAGGCAAGAGGGGAGTCCTACTCGGTGGGAGTAGGACTCCTCCAGCGCACCCCTTTGGGGGCGGCCGCACCTCCCCTCCCTCCTTTATATCACGGGGGCAGGGGCACCCCAAAACACACAAGTTGATCTACGGATCGTTCCTTAGCCGTGTCGGTGCCCCTTCCACCATATTCCACCTCGGTCATATCGTCGCGGAGTTTAGGCGAAGCCTGCGCGATGAGAGCATCATCATTGTCACCACGCCGTCGTCGTCTTGTGGAACTCATCCTCGACACTTTGCTGGATCGAGTCAGGGATCGTCATCGAGCTGAAAGTGTGCTGAACTCGGAGGTGCCGTGCGTTCGGTACTTGGATCGGTCGGATCGTGAAGGCGTCGACTACATCAACCGCGTTGTCATAACACTTCCGCTTACGGTCTACGAGGGTACGTGGACAATACTCTCCCCTCTCGTTGCTATGCCATCACCATGATCTTGCGTGTGCGTAGGAAATTTTTTGAAATTACTACGTTCCCCAACACGTATTAATTTACTGATTGTACTGGAAGCAATTTACTGACTTGTGTAGTATTTAGCTGATCCCAGGTTAGGCTTTTAAGTTTTCTCTCATTACACCATTGCATTTTAGAATTTTGTAGCTAAAAGTTTCCATTAAATTGGTGCCCGTATTAGAGGGAGGCATTGGTTAACTAAGCATATCGTCGCACTTATAGAGACCTCCAGTCCAGCATGTCAAGGTTGCTCTGCGCGGGCTCGATTAGAGGGGGCATGGACTTTATTAAGAACGAGTGAGTGTCATCCTGTATCAAGTGCATGTCATGGGTTTGATAATATTTTAAAGAATCAATTTGTACTACATTATTCGCTGGAGGTAGCATCACGATGACACAGAATTAAGGACTCGTGATTGGGAGTGTCTAAAAATTTATCAACTATTCTGATGTTCCATAAATTGTTAGTTTACCAAAAAAGGAAGGAGCTACCATCGCGGTTTGATTGCGTTCATCTTGGACTAATCATGATCAATTTGATGAGGCCTCCATCAGTTTCGTATAGGTTGTGCTAAGGATTCAACAAATTATGAGAAACCTGACATCGAAAGATAGTGATAGACCATCGGATGAAGTTTACTATATGTTTTTGTCTTTACCATGTTTTTTCTTATACCATGTTGATTTTCAAATAAAGTGCAGGTTGTGAATGAAAGAGTAGACATTTTCTTATTTATGTCAAATTTTGCAACAATTTTTTTTGCCTTACCAATCATGCGGTGTGGGTGCTCACTGGCGCTGGAGCTGAGGTGAGGCGAATTCAAAACTTCACCCAAATGTCCAGATTTCTCATATTTTCGGCTTGGAATGCCCAGATTTCTTGTTTCCTTGGCTTATACTTTGGGTCTTGCACCTTTTCTTCATAGGTTCTGTGAATTCTTGTTTAGGGATCCGATGGAGAGCTCGGATATGGCATCACAGCCGTTGAGCGACAGGTCACACCGAAGCTCCTCCTCGGCTGCACGGATTGCGTCACTGTCATGCCGGGTGAGCCGCATGTATGATTTTCTTTGGTTGCCTCTGGTGGTCTTGGCAACATGCGCTCCCAGGATTACAAATTCAACTGCCAGATGGGTAGGAACATGATAGATTTGGGTCGACATGATATGTTCTGGAAGTTGATTCATTCATTCGCCTATTTATCTGGTTTGTTGCCATCCGAGGGTGGTCCATGAAATCAGGTCTCTGTATTCTTTTTTTTCAATCAAAGGGGAGCTACCCTGGCTCCCTTTCATAGAAACGAAACCAAAAGGTGTCTGTATTCTCGAGAAAATAATCATGACATCTGTCAACTTTCTTTTTAGGAATGGCTTAATCATATGAGTTTGCACTTTATTAACTTTTTCACATCATTTCTTTTACCACTTTGCTTCCAATAATTCAAACAACATATTATGGCTTGTTTAGTTATGGGACCCCTAATGTCCAGATCTCAGCTTAGAACATAGATAGTAGCAAGGTAACAGCGAATAGTTATAGTGTTAAGAGTAATATTAGTTCTTGGATGTTTAACTTCTAACTTGGCTTTTCTCGTACAATATTTAGACTGGATCGGGAAAGACATATACGACGGGTACCAATTATACTGGTGAAGCTGATCGTGGAGGAATAATTGCACCTCTCATGGAGACGATATTCAGGAAATCGATGCGATGAACCGTCATCTGAGTTCTTAATTAGGGTATCCTTCATCGAGGTACACTAGTGGTAGCGATTATCTTTACTTAAATAATTGGATTTTTTCTTATTACCATTTTGTTTGTGTTGCTGTTAGCATAAGATATTCAAGGAGGAAGTATTTGATTTACTTGATGATCATGGGTCTGTTGCAAAAGTGGCGGCGCTGCTAGAGTGCCTATTCAGATTCGACAAAACGCAAATGGAAGCATTACACTTCTTTGGCGTGATGGAGGCTGAGGTCAAGTAAAAAGAAGATATGGGCCATATGGCCATGCACTTGTACGAGGATCTTAAATCACAGCAATCGAAAGTACAAACATACATAGCTAGGCAAGGTAAGTCGCATATCTTGCTATAGTGGGGAGCCACGCAGGCCCCGACTCCTCTCGTGAGTTGCGCTTAACCTGTATTTCACAGCTATGGACTCCTAAAGTCCTAATGACTTTTGTTTGCAATTGCTATGTTCCTGTTGGGTTTTAGATTGGACCCTAATGATTAGATTTTATTTTAGCTAGGTGATTACAGATCAGCAGGATGCATGCATATGCAAGGTTAGGAGTAGTTCTAGGGAGATCTATTGTTGCTACACATTAATGTTTGTTGTTTTACAAAATCCTGATACATCATGTTCTCTCAGAGTGCGTTGCTCTTTTGGTTGATCGTGCAAGTCTTGTATGCCGATTGGAAGTTGATCAACATCGTCGATATGAAGAGAGGGAGGCAACACAATGGACATCAATCGAGTTTCAAAAATAAATGTTCATATAATCAAATTTCAGGATTGTTCATCTTCATAAGTTAATTCGTCAACTCTATTTTATAGGTTCACTTCTTACATAGGGACAAAGTAGGTGTCACAATCCTGAACCCCCTGTTCATGTTGGGTCTTCAAGGAGCTTACTTAGCTTGACCTTGGGGTTTTGATCTGGTGAATCACAAGCTAACAATAAGTTGTTGTATGACTACAGTGGATCCTTTAAAAAAATAGGCGTCCAACAACTGTTTATATGATCAACTCTGAAATAGTAACACAACAAATGACAACAGATGGTAGTTTGGCATTTATGATCAACTCCTATGAAATAGGTACAAATCAAATGACACGATACTTATCCAAAAATGATGAACTATTTTCTCATTGACAACCATCAAGTATTGTACAATTTGATGTACGTATATGGATGATGAATTTGCGATGATGAGGCCTTTAGCTACTAATCCATTTCTCATTGTTTTTTTGTGCCTTTTATTTGGGTTTTTTAGAAGCCCTTGTTATCTATTACTCCCTCCGTCCGAAAATACTTGTTATCAAAATGGATAAAAAGGGATGTATCTAGAATTAAAATACATCTAGATACATCCCCTTTTATTCATTTCGATGACGAGTATTTCCGGACGGAGGGTGTATTTCAAACTTTTAGGTCCCAGAGATTGCACATGTGCTGGAGAACTCAGTTCTTCTTTTCTTTAGATCGGGCTGCAAAGCAAGTTGCTGATGAAGTGAAGTAGATGATTCAAAATGAGAAGAAATTCACTGTATTTATTTACGATAGTGAACTTGAATTATTTTGGTAAACAATTTCGTGAGCTGGCATTACACCTATTTTGGTAAACTATTTCAAGAGCTGGCATTACATCATCCGTTGCGGCTCTTATTTCATGTGCCTTCTTGAAAGAGCACATGTAGAAGAAAATATGGTGAGATAATAAAGTTTGTAGACCAAGACAATGGATTCCTGAAGGAAATATGCCCTAGAGGCAATAATAAAGTTATTATTTCCTTATTTCATGATAAATGTTTATTATTCATGCTAGAATTGTATTAACCGGAAACATGATACATGTGTGAATACATAGACAAACAGAATGTCACTAGTATGCCTCTACTTGACTAGCTCGTTAATCAAAGATGGTTATGTTTCCTAACCATGGACAAAGAGTTGTTATTTGATTAACGGGATCACATCATTAGGTGAATGATCTGATTGACTTGACCCATTCCGTTAGCTTAGCACTTGATCGTTTAGTATGTTGCTATTGCTTTCTTCATGACTTATACAAAGTTCCTGCAACTATGAGATTATGCAACTCCGTTTACGGAGGAACACTTTGTGTGCTACCAAACGTCCTAGCGAATCTGGGTGATTATAAAGGTACTCTCAGGTGTCTCCAAAAGTATATGTTGAGTTGGCATAATTGAGATTAGGTTTTGTCACTCCGATTGTCGGAGAGGTATCTCTGGCCTTCTCGGTAATACTCATCACCTAAGCCTTGCAAGCATTGTAACTAATGAGTTAGTTATGAAATGATGTATTACGAAGCGAGTAAAGAGACTTGCGGTAGCAGATTGAACTAGGTATTGGATACCGACGATCGAATCTCGGGCAAGTAACATACCGATGACAAAGGAACAACGATGTTGTTATGCGGTTTGACCGATAAAGATCTTCGTAGAAAATGTAGGAACCAATATGAACATCCAGGTTCCACTATTGGTTATTGACGAGAATAGTTCTAGGTCATGTCTACATAGTTCTCGAACCCGTAGGGTCCTTGCGCTTAACGTTACGATGACAATTTTATGAGTATTGATGTACGAAGTTTGTTGAGTCCGGATGTGATCACGGACATGACGAGGAGTCTCGAAATGGTCGAGACATAAAGATTGATATATTGGAAGCCTATGTTTGGACTTGAATAGTTAAAGGTGAAATCGGGATTTTACGGAACACCGGGGTTACGGAACCCTCCGGGGTTAATGGGCCTTAGTGGGCCATGAGGGAGAAGAGGAGGGCCGGCCAGGGCAGGCCGCGCGCCCCCTCCCCCCCTAGTCCGAATAGGACAAGGAGAGGGGGGGCGGCGCCCCCCTTCCTCTTTCCCCTCCCCCAAGTCCTAATCCAACTAGGAAAAGGGGGGGAGTCCTACTCCCGGTGGGAGTAGGACTCCTCCGGCGCGCCTCCTCCTAGGGCCGGCCGCACCCCCCCTTGCTCCTTTATATAAGGGGGGGGCACCCTAGGACACACAAGTTGATCTACGGATCGTTCCTTAGCCGTGTCGCGTGCCCCCTCCACCATATTCCACCTCGATCATATCGTCGCGGAGTTTAGGCGAAGCCTGCACGATAGAGCATCATCATCGTCCTGCACGCCGTCGTCTTGTGGAACTCATCCCGACACCTGCTTTGGATCGGTCAGGGGATCGTCATCAAGTTGAGCGTGTCTGAACACGGAGGTGCCGTCGTTCGGTACTTGGATCGGTCGGATCGTGAAGGCGTCTGACTACATCAACAGCGTTGTCATAACGCTTCCGCTTTCGGTCTCGAGGGTGCGTGGACACACTCTCCTCTCGTTGCTATGCCATCACCATAATCCTGCGTGTGCGTAGGAATTTTTTGAAATTACTACGTTCCCCAGCAAGTGGTATCGAGCCTGGTTTTATGCGTTGATGTCATATGCACGAGTAGAACCTAAGTGAGTTGTGGGCGATATAAGTCATCTTGCTTACCGAATGTCATACTTTGGTTCAGCGGTATTGTGAGATGAAGCGGCCGGACCGACATTACGCGTCGCGCTTACGCGAGACTGGTTTCACCGCTTGAGCACTCGTTGCTTAAAGGTGGTGGCGGGTGTCTGTTTCTCTCACTTTAGTTGAACCAGAAAAGTGGCTCGCCGGTCCTTGCGAAGGTTAAAACAGCACCAACTTGACAAACTATCGTTGTGGTTTTGATGCGTAGGTAAGAACGGTTCTTGCTCAGCCCGTAGCAGCCACGTAAAACTTGCAACAACGAAGTAGAGGACGCCTAACTTCTTTTGCAGGGCATGTTGTGATGTGATATGGTCAAGACGTGATGCTATATTTTGTTGTATGAGATGATCATGTTTTGTAACCGAGTTATCGGCAATCGGCGGAGCCATATGGTTGTCGCTTTATTGTATGAAATGCAAGCGCCATGTAATTGCTTTACTTTATCACTAAGCGGTAGCGATAGTCGTAAAGCAATAGTTGGCGAGGCGACAACGATGCTACGATGGAGATCAAGGTGTCGCGCGGTGGCGATGGTGATCATGATGGTGCTTGGAGATGGAGATCACAAGCACAAGATGATGATGGCCATATCATATCACTTATATTGATTGCATGTGATGTTTATCCTTTATGCATCTTATCTTGCTTTGATTGGCGGTAGCATTTTAAGATGGTCTCTCACTAAAATTATCAAGAAGTGTTCTCCTGAGTATGCACCGTTGCCAAAAGTTCAGTAGTGCCCGGACACCACGTGATGATCGGGTGTGATAAGCTCTCGTCCATCTACAACGGGTGCAAGCCAGTTTTGCACACGCAGAATACTCAAGTTAAACTTGACGAGCCTAGCATATGCAGATATGGCCTCGGAACACGGAGACCGAAAGGTCAGCGTGAATCATATAGTAGATATGATCAACATAGTGATGTTCACCATTGAAAACTACTCCATCTCACGTGATGATCGGTTATGGTTTAGTTGATTTGGATCACGTGTTCACTTAGATGACTAGAGAGATGTCTGTCTAAGTGGGAGTTCTTAAGTAATATGATTAATTGAACTTTAATTTATCATAAACTTAGTCTGGTAGTATTTTGCAAATTATGTTGTAGATCAATAGCTCGCGTTGTTGCTTCCCTATGTTTGTTGCTTTCATATGTTTTGTTCCTAGAAAAAACTGTGTTGAAAGATGTTAGTAGCAATGATGCGGATTGGATCCGTGATCTGAGGTTTATCCTCATTCTGCCTGAAGAATTATGTCCTTGATGCACGCTAGGTGATGGACCTATTGCGGGAGCGGATGCGGGCGTTATGAGCGTTTGGCTAGCTCAATATGATGACTACTTGATAGTTTAGTGCACCATGTTAACGGCTTAGAATCGGGACTTCAAAGGCGTTTTGAGCGTCACTGGACCATATGAGATGTTCCAGAATTGAAGTTAATATTTCAAGAAAATACCGAGTTGAGAGATATGAAGTCTCCAACAAGTTCTATAGCTAAAAGATGGAGGAGAATCGCTCAACTAGTGAGCATGTGCTCAAATTATGCAGGTACTTCAATCGCTTGAATCAAGTGGGAGTTAATCTTCGAGATAAGATAGTGATTGACAGAATTCTCTAGTCACCATCACCAAGTTAGTAGAACTTCGTGATGAACTATAATATGCAAGGGATGACAAAAGTAATTCCCAAGCTCTTCGTGATGCTGAAATCGTGAAGGTAGAAATCATGAAAAGAGCATCAAGTGTTGATGATTGAAAAAACCACTAGTTTCAAGAAAAGGGCAAAGGAAAGAAAGGGAACTTCAAGCGAATGACAAGCAAGTTGTCGCTCCCGTGAAGAAGACCAAAGCTGGACCAAAGCACTGAAACTGAAGTGCTTACACCGCAAAGGAAATGATCACCGGAAGCGGAAAAGACCTGAATATTTGGTGAGTAAGAAGGATGGCAAAGTGAACAAGGGTATATTTGATATACATGTGTTTGATGTGTGCCTTACTAGTGTTTATAGTAGCCCCGAGTATTTGATACTTGTTAGGTTGCTAAGATTAGTAACTCAAACAGGAGTTCTGAGAATAAGCAGAGACTAGTTGAAGGGAAGTGACGATGAGTGTTGGAAGTAGTTCCAAGATTAATATGATCATCATCGCACACTCCCTATACTTTCGAGATTAGTGTTAAACCTAAGTCCTAATCCAACTAGGAAGGGGGGAGTCCTACTCCCTGGGAGTGAGACTCCTCCCGCCTCCTCCTAGGGCCGCCGCACCCCCCTTGCTCCTTTATATAAGGGGGGGGGCACCCTAGGACACACAAGTTGATCTACGGATCGCCTTAGCCGTGTCAGCGGTGCCCCCTCCACCATATTCCACCTCGATCATATCGTCATGGAGTTTAGGCGAAGCCCTGCACCGTAGAGCATCATCATCGCCACCACGCCGTCGTCTTGACGGAACTCATCCCCGACACCTGCTTTGGATCGGAGTCCGGGATCGCCATCAAGCTGAACGTGTCTGAACACGGAGGTGCCGTGACGCTCGGTACTTGGATCGGTCGGATCGTGAAGACGATGACGACTACATCAACAACGTTGTCATAACGCCCGCTTTCGGTCTCACGAGGGTACGTGGACACATTCTCCCTCTCGCTATGCCATCACCATAATCCTGCGTGTGCGTGGAATTTTTTGAAATTACTACGCCCCCCAACAGTGGTATCGAGCCTGGTTTATGCGCTGATGTCATATGCACGAGTAGAACACAAGTGAGTTGTGGGCGATATAAGTCATACCGCTTACCAAAGCATGTCATACTTTGGTTCAGCGGTATTGTGAGATGAAGCGGCCCGACCGACATTACGCCAGACGCTTACGCGAGACTGGTTTCACCGCTTGAGCACTCGCTGCTTAAAGGTGACCAAGGGTGTCTGCTTTCTCACTTTAGTTGAACTGAAAAGTGGCTACGCCCGGTCCTTGCGAAGGTTAAAACAGCACCAACTTGACAAACTATCGTTGTGGTTTTGATGCGAGGTAAGAACGGTTCTTGCTCAGCCCGTAGCAGCCACGTAAAACTTGCAACAACGAAGTAGAGGACGCCTAACTTCTTTTTGCGGGGCATGTTGTGATGTGATATGGTCAAGACGTGATGCTATATTTTGTTGTATGAGATGATCATGTTTTGTAACCGAAGTTATCGGCAATCGGCGAGGAGCCATATGGTTGTCGCTTATTGTATGAAATGCAACGCCATGTAATTGCTTTACTTTATCACTAAGCGGTAGCGATAGTCGAGAAGCAATAGTTGGCGAGACGACAACGATGCTACGATGGAGATCAAGGTGTCGCTACCGGTGACGATGGTGATCATGATGGTGCTTGAGATGGAGATCACAAGCACAAGATGATGATGGCCATATCATATCACTTATATTGATTGCATGTGATGTTTATCCTTTATGCATCTTATCTTGCTTTGATTGACGGTAGCATTTTAAGATGGTCTCTCACTAAAATTATCAAGAAGTGTTCTCCTGAGTATGCACTGCTGCCAAAAGTTCAGAGTGCCCAGACACCACGTGATGATCGGGTGTGATAAGCTCTCGTCCATCTACAACGGTGCAAGCCAGTTTTGCACACGCAGAATACTCAAGTTAAACTTGACGAGCCTAGCATATGCAGATATGGCCTCGAACACGGAGACCGAAAGGTCAAGCGTGAATCATATAGTAGATATGATCAACATAGTGATGTTCACCATTGAAAACTACTCCATCTCACGTGATGATCGGTTATGGTTTAGTTGATTTGGATCACGTGTTCACTTAGATGACTAGAGAGATGTCTGCTAAGTGGGAGTTCTTAAGTAATATGATTAATTGAACTTTAATTTATCATAAACTTAGTCCCGGTAGTATTTTGCAAATTATGTTGTAGATCAATAGCTCGCGTTGTTGCTTCCCTATGTTTGTTGCTTTCATATGTTTTGTTCCTAGAGAAAACTGTGTTGAAAGATGTTAGTAGCAATGATGCGGATTGGATCCGTGATCCGAGGTTTATCCTCATTGCTGCACGAAGAATTATGTCCTTGATGCACCGCTAGGTGATGACCTATTGCGAGAGCGTATGCGCACGTTATGAACGCTTGGCTAGCTCAATATGATGACTACTTGATAGTTTAGTGCACCATGCTTAACGGCTTAGAATCGGGACTTCAAAGACGTTTTGAACGTCACGGACCATATGAGATGTTCCAGAATTGAAGTTAATATTTCAAGAAAATACCCGAGTTGAGAGATATGAAGTCTCCAACAAGTTCTATAGCTAAAAGATGGAGGAGAATCGCTCAACTAGTGAGCATGTGCTCAAATTGTCCGGGTACTTCAATCGCTTGAATCAAGTGGGAGTTAATCTTCCAGATAAGATAGTGATTGATGAATTCTCTAGTCACCATCACCAAGTTAGTAGAACTTCGTGATGAACTATAATATGCAAGGGATGACAAAAGTAATTCCCAAGCTCTTCGTGATGCTGAAATCGACGAAGGTAGAAATCATGAAAAGAGCATCAAGTGTTGATGATTGAAAAAACCACTAGTTTCAAGAAAAGGGCAAAGGAAAGAAAGGAACTTCAAGCAGAATGACAAGCAAGTTGTCGCTCCCGTGAAGAAGACCAAAGCTGGACCAAAGCCTGAAACTGAAAGTGCTTACATCGCAAAGGAAATGATCACCGGAAGGAAAAGACCTGAATATTTGGTGAGTAAGAAGGATGGCAAAGTGAACAAGGGTATATTTGATATACATGTGTTTGATGTGTGCCTTACTAGTGTTTATAGTAGCCCCTAGTATTTGATACTTGTTCGGTTGCTAAGATTAGTAACTCAAACAGGAGTTACGTAATAAAAGCAGAGACTAGTTGAAGGGAAGTGACGATGAGTGTTGGAAGTAGTTCCAAGATTAATATGATCATCATCGCACACTCCCTATACTTTCGAGATTAGTGTTAAACCTAAATAAATGTTATTTGGTGTTTGCGCTGAGCATGAATATGATTTGATCATGTTTATTGCAATACGGTTATTCATTTAAGTAAGAGAATAAATTGTTGCTCGCTTACATGAATAAAACCTTATATGGTTACACACCCAATGAAAATGGTTCGTTGGATCTCGATCGTAGTGATACACATATTCATAATATTGAAACCAAAAGATGCAAAGTTAATAATGATAGTGCAACTTATTTGTGGCAATCGCAGTTTAGGTCATATTGGTGTAAGGCGCATGAAGAAACTCCATAATCGATGGGATTTTGGAATCACTTGATTATGAATCACTTGATGCTTGCGAACCATGCCTTATGGGCAAGATGACTAAAGACTCAAACAATAGAGCGAGCAAATGACTTATTGGAAATAATACATACCGATGTATGCGATCCGATGAGTGTTGAGACTCACAAAGAAGTATCATTATTTTCGACCTTCACAGATGATTTGAGCAGATATGGGTATATCTACTTAATGAAACATAAGTCCAAAACGCTTGAAAAGTTCAAAGAATTTCAGAGTGAAGTTGAAAATCATCGTAACAAGAAAATAAAATTTCTACAATCTGATCGTGGAGGATAATATTTGAGTTACGAGTTTGGTCTATATTTGAAACAATGCGAATAGTTTCAAGAACTCACGCCACCCTAACACCACAACAGAATGGTGTGTCCGAACGTCATAACCGTATTTTATTAGATATGGTGCGATCTATGATGTCTCTTACCGATTTACCACTATCGTTTTGGGGTTATGCATTAGAGACAGCTGCATTCACGTTAAAAAGGGCACCATATAAATCCGTTGAGACGACACCGTATGAACTATGGTTTAGCAAGAAACCAAAGTTGTCGTTTCTTAAAAGTTTGGGTTGCGATGCTTATGTGAAAAAGTTTTCAACATGATAAGCATGAACCCAAATCAGAAAAGTGTGTCTTCATAGGATACCCAAAATGTTGGGTACACCTTCTATCACAGATCCGAAAGGTAAGACATTCGTTGCCAAGAATGGATCCTTTCTAGAGAAGGAGTTTCTCTCAAAAGAAGTGAGTAGGAGGAAAGTAGAACTTGATGAGGTAATTGTACCTTCTCCCTTATTGGAAAGTAGTTTATCACAGAAATCAGTTCCAGTGATTACTACACCAATTAGTGAGGAAGTTAGTGATGATGATCATAAAAATTCATATCAAGTTGCTACCAAACCTCGTAGGTCTTCCAGAGTAAGATCCGCACTGTGTGGTACGGTAATCATGTTCGGAAGTCATGTTACTAGACCATGATGAACCTACGAACTATGAGGAAGCGATGATGAGCCCAGATTCGCAAAATGGCTTGAGGCCATGAAATCTTGTTGGGGAACGAGTAATTTCAAAAAATTCCTACGCACACGCAAGACCATGGTGATGGCATAGCAACGAGGGGAGAGTGTCCGTCCACGCACCCTCGTGAGACCGTAAGCGGAAGCGCTATAACAACGCTGTTGATGTAGTCGACGCCTTCACGATCCGACCGATCCAAGTACCGAACGACGGCACCTCCGTGTTCAGACACGCTCAGCTCGATGACGATCCCTGGCCCGATCCAAAGAAAGCGCCGGGGATGAGTTCCACAAGACGACGGCGCAGTGACGATGATGATGCTCCACCGACGCAGGGCTTTGCCTAAGCTCCGCGACGATATGACTTCACCGGCGCAGGGCTTCGCTTAAGCTCCGCGACGATATGACCGGTGGAATATGGTGGAGGGGGCACCGCACACGGCTAAGGAACGATCCGTAGATCAACTTGTGTGTCATGGGTGCCCCCCCTCAGATATAAAGGAGCAAGGGGTGCGGCCAGCCCAAGGGGCGCTGAGGAGTCCTACTCCCACCGAGTAGGACTCCCCTTCCTAGTTGGAATAGGATTGGGGAGGGAAGAGGGAAGGCGCCTCTCTCCTGTCCTATTCGGCCCAGAGGGGAGGGGGGCGGCCTGCCCCGGCCGCCCTTTCCTCTTCTCCCTATGGCCCATCAAGGCCCATTGACCCCGGGGTTCCGTAACCCCGGTTCCGAGAACTTCCTGCTTTCATCCGAACCTTCCAAGTCCAAACATAGGCTTCCAATATATCAATCTTTATGTCTCGACCATTTCGAGACTCCTCGTCATGTCCGTGATCACATCCGGACTCCAAACAACCTTCGTACATCAATACTTATAAACTCATAATGAACTCATCATCGAACGTTAAGCGTAAGGACCCTACGGGTTCGAGAACTATGTAGACATGACCTAGAACCATTCTTGGTCAATAACCAATAGCGGAACCTGGATGCCCATATTGGTTCCTACATATTCTACGAAGATCTTTATCGGTCAAACCGCATAACGACATACGTTGTTCCTTTGTCATCGGTATGTTACTTACCCGAGATTCGATCGTCGGTATCCAATACCTAGTTCAATCTCGCTTCAGTAAGTCTCTTTACTCGCTCCGTAATACATCATCTCACAACTAACTCATTAGTTGCAATGCTTGCAAGGCTTATGTGATGTGTATTACCGAGAAGGCCCAGAGATACCTCTCCGACAATCGGAGTGACAAAACCTAATCTCAAATACGCCAACCCAACAAGTACCTTTGGAGACACCTGTAGTACTCCTTTATAATCACCCGATTACGCTTGTGACGCTTGGTAGTACCAAAGTGTTCCTCCGTAAACGGAGTTGCATAATCTCATAGTTACAGGAACATGTATAGGTCATGAAGAAAGCAATAGCAATATACTAAACGATCAAGTGCTAAGCTAACGGAATGGGTCATGTCAATCACATCATTCTCCTAATGATGTGATCCCATTAATCAAATGACAACACATTTCTATGATTAGGAAACATAACCATCTTTGATCAATGAGCTAGTCTAGTAGAGGCATACTAGTGACTATCTGCTTGTCTATGTATTCACACATGTATTATGTTTCGTTAATACAATTCTAGCATGAATAATAAACATTTATCATGATATAAGGAAATAAATAATAACTTTATTATTGCCTCTAGGGCATATTTCCTTCAGCCTCCCACTTGCACTAGAGTCAATAATCTAGATTACACAAGAATGATTCTAACACCCATGGAGTCTTGGTGCTGATCATGTTTTGCTCGTGGAAGAGGCTTAGTCAACAGGTCCGCAACATTCAGATCCGTATGTATTTTGCAAATCTCTATGTCTCCCACTTGGACTTGGTCCCAATGGAATTGAAGCGCCTCTTGATATGCTTGGTCCTCTTGTGAAATCTGGATTCCTTTGCCAAGGCAATTGCACCAAGATTGTCACGAGAAGATCTTCATTGGTCCCGATGCACTAGGTATGACACCTAGATCGAAATGAACTCTTTCATCCAGACTCCTTCATTTGCTGCTTCCGAAGCAGCTATGTACTCCGCTTCACATGTAGATCCCGCCACGACGCTTTGTTTAGAACTGCACTAACCGACAGCTCCACCGCTTAATAAAAACACGATCCGGTTTTCGATTTAGAATCGTCCGGGATCGGTGTCAAAGCTTGCATCGACGTAACCATTTACGACTAGCTCTTTGTCACCTCCATATACGAGAAACATATCCTTAGTCCTTTTCGTATTTCAGATGTTCTTGACCGCTGTCCATGATCCACTCTGGATTACTTTGGTACCTTCCCGCCAAGCTTATCGCTAAGCATACGTCAGTCCGTACACAAGATTGCATACATGATAGAGCCTATGGCTGAAGCATAGGAACATCTTTCATTTTCTCTATCTTCTGCTGTGGTCGGCATTGAGTCCGACTCAATCTTACACCTTGTAATACAGTAAAAACCTTTCTTTGCTCGATCCATTTTGAACTTCTTCAAAACTTTATCAAGGTATGTGCTTTGTGAAAGTCCAATTAAGCGCCTTGATCTATCTCTATAGATCTTGATGCCCAATATGTAAGCAGCTTCACCGAGGTCTTTCATTGAAAAACTTTTATTCAAGTATCCTTTATGCTATCCAGAAATTCTATATCATTTCCAATCAATAATATGTCGTCCACATATAATATCGAAATGCTACTGAGCTCCCACTCACTTTCTTGTAAATGCAGGCTTCTCCAAAAGTCTCAGATAAAACCATATGCTTTGATCACACTATCAAAGCGCTTATTCCAACTCCGAGAGGCTTGCACTGACCATAAATTGATCGCTGGAGCTTGCACACTTTGTTAGCACCCTTTGGATCAACAAAACCTTCCTGTTGCATCATATACAACTCTTCTTCTAGAAATCCATTCAAGAATGCAGTTTTTACATCCATTTGCCAAATTTCATAATCATAAAATGCGGCAATTGCTAACATGATTCGACAGACTTAAGCATCGCTACGGGTGAGAAAGTCTCATCGTAGTCAACCCTTGAATTTGTCGAAAACCTTTCGCAACAAGTCGAGCTTTGTAGACGCTACATTACCATCGCCATCAGGCCTTCTTCTTAAAGATCCATTTATTCTCAATGGCTTGCCGATCATCGGGCAAGTCAACCAAAGTCCATACTTTGTTCTCATGCATGGATCCCATCTCGATTTCATGGCTTCTAGCCATTTCGCGAATCTGGGCTCACCATCGCTTCTTCATAGTTTGTAGGTTCGCCATGGTCAAGTAACATGACTTCCGAATAGGATTACCATACCACTCTGCGATTTTATTCTGGTTGACCTCACGAAGTTCAAGAGTAACTTGATCTCAAGTTTCATGATCAACATCATTAGTTTCCTCACTAATTGGTGTAGTTGTCACAGAACCGCTTTCTTGTGATGAACTACCTTCCAATAAGGGAGCAGATCTGCTTATCTCATCAAGTTCTACTTTCCTCCCACTCACTTCTTTCGAGAGAAACTCCTTCTCTAGAAAGGATCCGAATTTAGCAACGAAAATCTTGCCTTCAGATCTGTGATAGAAGGTGTACCCAACATCTCCTTTGGGTATCCTATGAAGACACATTGCTCGATTTGGGTTCGAGCTTATCGGTTGAAGTTTCTTCACATAAGCATCGCAGCCCCAAACTTTAAGAAACGACAACTTTGGTTTCTTGCCAAACCACAGTTCATACGGTGTCGCCTCAACGGACTTAGATGGTGCCCTATTTAACGTGAATGCGGCCGCCTCTAAAGCATATCCCCAAAACGATAGCGGTAAATCGGTAAGAGACATCATAGATCGCACCATATCAAGTAAAGTACGATTCGACGCTCGACACACCATTTCTCCGTGGTGTTCGGGTGGCGTGAGTTGCGAAACTATTCCACATTGTTTCAAATGTAAACCAAACTCAGAACTCAAATATTCTCCTCCACAATCAGATCAGAGAAACTTTATTTTCTTGTTACGATGATTTTCCACTTCACTCTGAAATTCTTTGAACTTTTCAAATGTTTCAGATTTGTGTTTCATTAAGTAGATATACCCATATCTGCTCAAATCATCTGTGAAGGTAAGAAAATAACGATACCCGCCAAGTGCCTCAACATTCATTGGACCACAAACATCAAGATGTATGATTTCCAACAAATCAGTTGCTCGCCCATAGTTCCGAAGAACGGCGTTTTAGTCATCTTGCCCATGAGGCATGGTTCGCAAGTACCAAGTGATTCATAATCAAGTGATTCCGAAGCCCATCAAGATGGAGTTTCTTCATGCGTTTTACAATCGATATGACCCAAACGGCAAGTGCCACAAATAAGTTGCATTATCATTATCAACTCTGCATCTTTTGGTTTCAACACTATGAATATGTGTATTACTACTATCGAGATTCAATAAAATAGACCACTCTTCAAGGGTGCATGACCATAAAAGATATTATTCATATAAATAGAACAACCATTATTCTCTGTCTTAAATGAATAACCGCCTCGCATCAAACAAGATCCAGATATAATGTTCATGCTTAACGCCGCACCAAATAACAATTATTTAGGTCTAAAACTAATCCCGATGGTAGATGTAGAGGTAGCGTGCCGACCGCGATCACATCGACTTTGGAACCATTTCCCACGCCAAGATCGTCACCTCGCCCTTAGCCAATCTTCGCAATCCGTAGTTCCTGCTTCGAGTTGCAAATATTAGCAATGTAACCAAGATCAAATACCAGTACTATCTGCGAGTATTAGTAAGGTACACATCAATAACATGTATATCACATATACCTTTGATCACCTTGCCATCCTTCTTTCCGCCAAATACTTGGGGCAGTTCCGCCCAAAGGTCCAGCTTTGCTTGCAAGAAAACACTCGGGCCAAGCTTAGGTCCAGACTTGGGTTTCTTCTCTTGAGCAGCAACTTTCTTGCTGTTCTTTTGAAGTTCCCTTCTTCTTTCCTTTGCCCTTTTCTTGAAACTAGTGGTCTTGTTGACCATCAACACTTGATGCTCTTTCTTGATTTCTACCTCCGCTGCTTTTAGCATTGCGAAGAGCTCGGAATTGTCTTGGTCATCCCTTGCATATTATAGTTCATCACGAAGCTCTTGTAGCTTGGTGGCAGTGATTGGAGAATTCATCAATGACACTATCATCCGGAAGAGTAACTCCCGCTTGAATCAAGTGATTATTATACCCGCACATTTTGAGTATATGTTCACCGATGTAACTATTCTCCTCCATCTTGCAGCTATAGAACTTATTGAGACTTCATATCTCTCAATCCGGCATTTGCTTGAAATATTAACTTCAACTCCTGGAACATCTCATATGCCCTATGACGCTCAAAACGCCGTTGAAGACCCGGTTCTAAGCCGTAAAGCATGGCACACTCGAACTATAGAGTAGTCATCACTTTGCTCGCGAGACGCTCACAACTTCGGCTTTGCTCTCAGCAGAGTTCGGCACCCAGCGGTGCTTCCAGACGTAATTCTTCCGTGGCAGCAATGAGGATAATCCTCGTTACGGACCCAATCCGTAATTGCTACCATCATCTTTCAACTTTGCTTTTCTCAAGGAACGCATTAAAATTCAACGAACAACAAAGACGAGCCATCTATCTACAGAAACATAGACAAGCAAAATACTATCAGTACTAAGTTCATGATAAATTTAAGTTCAATTAATCATATTACTTAAGAACTCCCACTTAGATAGACATCTCTAGTCATCTAAGTGATTACGTGATCCAAATCAACTAAACCATGTCCGATCATCACGTGAGATGGAGTAGTTTCAATGGTGAACATCACTATGTTGATCATATCTACTATATGATTCACGCTCGACCTTTCGTCTCCGTGTTCCGAGGCCATATCTGTTATATGCTAGGCTCGCCAAGTTTAACTCGAGTATTCTGCGTGTGCAACTGTTTTGCACCCGTTGTATTTGAACGTAGAGCCTATCACACCCATCATCACGTGGTGTCTCAAAGACGAAGAAATTTCGCAACGGTGCATACTCAGGAGAACACTTCTTGATAATTTTAGTGAGAGATCATCTTATAATGCTACCGCCAATCAAAGCAAGATAAGATGCATAAAGGATAAACATCACATGCAATCAATATAAGTGATATGATATGGTCATCGCCATCTTGTGCTTGTGATTCCATCGCCAAGCACCGCCATGATCACCATCGCCACCGCGCGACACCTTGATCTCCATCATAGCATCGTTGTCGCCTCGCCAACTATTGCTTCTACGACTATCGCTATCGCTTAGTGATAAAGTAAAGCAATTACATGTCTTTGCATTTCATACAATAAAGCGACAACCATATGGCTCCTCGCCATTGCCGATAACTCGTTACAAAACATGATCATCTCATACAATAAAATATAGCATCACGCCTTGACCACATCACATCACAACATGCCCTGCAAAAACAAGTTAGACGCCCTCTACTTTGTTGTTGCAAGTTTTACGTGGCTGCTACGGGCTGAGCAAGAACCGTTCTTACCTACGCATCAAAACCACAACGATAGTTTGTCAAGTTGGTGCTGTTTTAACCTTCGCAAGGACCGGGCGAGCCACACTCTTGTTCAACTAAAGTGAGAGAGACAGACACCCGCCGTCACCTTTAAGCAACGAAAGTGCTCGGAGCGGTGAAACCAGTCTCGCGTAAGCGACGCTGTAATGTCGGTCCGGCCGCTTCATCTCACAATACCGCCAACCAAAGTATGACATGCTTTGGTAAGCAAGATGACTTATATCGCCCACAACTCACTTGTGTTCTACTCGTGCATATGACATCAACGCATAAAACCAGGCTCGATGCCATCGTTGGGGAACGAGTAATTTCAAAAATTTCCTACGCACACGCAAGACCATGGTGATGGCATAGCAACGAGAGGGAGAGTGTCCGCCCACGCACTGTGAGACCGTAAGCGAAGCATTATAACAACGCGGTTGATGTAGTCGACGCGTCTTCACGATCCGACCGATCCAAGTACCGAACGACGGCACCTCCGTGTTCAGCACACGCTCAGCTCGATGACGATCCCCGGTGTGATCCAAAGAAAGCGTCGGGGATGAGTTCCACAAGACGACGGCGCAGGACGATGATGATGCTCCACCGACGCAGGGCTTCGCTTAAGCTCCGCGACGATATGACTTCATCGGCGCAGGCTTCGCCTAAGCTCCGCGACGATATGACCGAAGTGGAATATGGTGGAGGGGCACCGCACACGGCTAAGGAACGATCCGTAGATCAACTTGTGTGTCATGGGTGCCCCTACCCCAGATATAAAGGAGCAAGGGGTGCGGCCAGCCCAAGGGGCGGCCGAGGAGTCCTACTCCCACCGAGTAGGACTCCCCCTTCCTAGTTGGAATAGGATTGGGGAGGGAAGAGGAGAGGCCCCCTCTCCTTGTCCTATTCGGACTAGAGGGGAGGGGCGCTGCCCTGCCGGCCGCCCTTTCCTCTTCTCCCTATGGCCCATCAAGGCCCATTGACCCCGGGGGTTCCGTAACCCCTGTTCCGGTAGAATTCTGTTTTCATCCGAACCTTCCAAGTCCAAACATAGGCTTCCAATATATCAATCTTTATGTCTCGACCATTTCGAGACTCCTCGTCATGTCCGTGATCACATCCGGACTCAACAACCTTCGTACATCAATACTTATAAACTCATAATGAACTGTCATCGAACGTTAAGCGTGCGGACCCTACGGGTTCGAGAACTATGTAGACATGACCTAGAACCATTCTTGGTCAATAACCAATAGCGGAACCTGGATGCCCATATTGGTTCCTACATATTCTACTTAAGATCTTTATCGGTCAAACCGCATAACGACATACGTTGTTCCTTTGTCATCGGTATGTTACTTACCCGAGATTCGATCGTCAGTATCCAATACCTAGTTCAATCTCGTTACGTAAGTCTCTTTACTCGTTCCGTAATACATCATCTCACAACTAACTCATTAGTTGCAATGCTTGCAAGGCTTATGTGATGTGTATTACCGAGAAGGCCCAGAGATACCTCTCCGACAATCGGAGTGACAAAACCTAATCTCGAAATACGCCAACCCAACAAGTACCTTTGGAGACACCAGATTACTCCTTTATAATCACCCGATTCGTTGACGCTTTGGTAGTACCCAAAGTGTTCCTCCGTAAACGGAGTTGCATAATCTCATAGTTACAGGAACATGTATAGGTCATGAAGAAAGCAATAGCAATATACTAAACGATCAAGTGCTAAGCTAACGGAATGGGTCATGTCAATCACATCATTCTCCTAATGATGTGATCCCATTAATCAAATGACAACACATGTCTATGGTTAGGAAACATAACCATCTTTGATCAATGAGCTAGTCTAGTAGAGGCATACTAGTGACTATCTGTTTGTCTATGTATTCACACATGTATTATGTTTCCGGTTAATACAATTCTAGCATGAATAATAAACATTTATCATGATATAAGGAAATAAATAATAACTTTATTATTGCCTCTAGGGCATATTTCCTTCAAATCTGAGATAGGATCCATGTATAAGAACAAAGTATGGACTTTGGTTGACTTGCCCGATGATCGGCAAGCCATAGAAAATAAATGGATCTTCAAGAGGAAGATGGACGCTGATAGTAGTGTTACTATCTACAAAGCTAGAATTGTCGCAAAAGGTTTTCGACAAGTTCAAGGTGTTGACTACGATGAGAGTTTCTCACTCGTATCTATGCTTAAGTCTGTCCGAATCATGTTAGCAATTGCCGCATTTTATGAAATCGGCAAATGGATAAACAAAACTGCATTCCTTAATGGATTTATTAAAGAAGAGTTGTATATGATGCAACCGAAGGTTTTGTAAATCCTAAAGGTGCTAACAAAATATGCAAGCTCCAAATGATCCATCTATGGACCTGCAAGCATCTTAGAGTTGGAATACACGCTTGATAAGTTGATCATAACATATAGTTTTATACGCACTTCATGGTGAAGCCTCAGATTTACAAGAAAGTGAGTGGGAGCACTACAAGATTTCGATAAGTATATGTGAATGACATATTGTTGATCGAAATAATGTAAAATTATTCGCAAAGCATAAAGGAGTATTTGAAAGGAGTTTTTCAAAGAAGGACCTCAAGTGAAGCTGCTTATATATTGAGCATCAAGATCTATAGAGATAGATCAAGACGCTTGATAAGTTTTTTCAATGAGTACATACCTTGACAAGATTTTGAAGTAGTTCAAAATGGAATAGTCAAAGAAAGAGTTCTTGCCTGTGTTACAAGGTGTGAAATTGAGTAAGACTCAAAACCCGACCACGACGTAAGATAGAAAGAGAATGAAAGTCATTCCTATGCCTTGGCCATAGGTTCTATAAAGTATGCCATGTCAGGTACCGATCTAATGTATACCCTACACTCGAGTTTGGCAAGGAGTACAATAGTGATCTAGGAGTAGATCATCGGACAATGGTCAAAATTATCCTTAGTGGAATAAGGATATGTTTCTCGATTATGGAAGTGAAAAAGGTTCATCGTAAAGGGTTACGCCGATGCAAGTTTTGACACCGATCTCGATGACTCTAAGTCTCGATCTAGATACATATTGAAAGTGGGAGCAATTAGCTAGAGTAGCTCCGCAAGAGCATTGTAGACATAGAAAATTGCAAAATACATAACGGATCTGAATGTGAAAGACCCGCTGACTAAAATTATCTCACAAGCAAAACATGATCACACTTTAGTACTCTTTGGGTGTTAATCACATAGCGATGTGAACTAGATTATCGACTCTAGTAAACCCTTTGGGTGTTGATCACATATCGATGTGAACTATGGGTGTTAATCACATGGTGATGTGAACTATTGTTTGTTAAATCACATGGCGATGTGAACTAGATTATTGACTCTAGTGCAAGTGGGAGACTGAAGGAAATATGCCCTAGAGGCAATAATAAAGTTATTAATTATTTCCTTATTTCATGATAAATGTTTATTATTCATGCTAGAATTGTATTAACCGGAAACATGATACATGTGTGAATACATAGACAAACAGTAATGTCACTAGTATGCCTCTACTTGACTAGCTCGTTAATCAAAGATGGTTATGTTTCCTAACCATGGACAAAGAGTTGTTATTTGATTGACGGGATCACATCATTAGGTGAATGATCCGATTGACTTGACCCATTCCGTTAGCTTAGCACTTGATCGCTTAGTATGTTGCTATTGCTTTCTTCATGACTTATACAAAGTTCCCGCAACTATGAGATTATGCAACTCCTGCTACGGAGGAACACTTTGTGTGCTACCAAACGTCACAACGAATCGGGTGATTATAAAGGTACTCTCTGTGTGTCTCCAAAAGTATATGTTGAGTTGGCATAATTCGAGATTAGGTTTTGTCACTCCGATTGTCGGAGAGGTATCTCTGGCCTTCTCGGTAATACTCATCACCTAAGCCTTGCAAGCATTGTAACTAATGAGTTAGTTATGAAATGATGTATTACGTAAGCGAGTAAAGAGACTTGCCGGTAACGAGATTGAACTAGGTATTGGATACCGACGATCGAATCTCGGCAAGTAACATACCGATGACAAAGGGAAAACGATGTTGTTATGCGGTTTGACCGATAAAGATCTTCGAGAAAATGTAGGAACCAATATGAACATCCGTGTTCCACTATTGGTTATCGACCGAGAATAGTTCTAGGTCATGTCTACATAGTTCTCGAACCCGTAGGGTTCGCACGCTTAACGCTACGATGACAATTTTATGAGTATTGATGTACCAAGTTTGTTCGAGTCCCGATGTGATCACGGACATGACGAGGAGTCTCGAAATGGTCGAGACATAAAGATTGATATATTGGAAGCCTATGTTTGACTTCGAATAGTTCCGGTGAAATCGGGATTTACCGAACACCGGGTTACTGAACCTCCCGGGGTTAATGGGCCTTAGTGGGCCATGAGGGAGAAGAGGAGGGCCGGCCAGGGGGCAGTCACAAGCCTCCCCTAGTCCGAATAGGACAAGGAGAGGGGGCGGCCGAACGCCTCGATGCGGCTATATCTCCCACGGTCGAAGCACGACTTAGAGGCATAACCGCATTGAAAGCAATGTCGCAAGTGAGGTAATCTTCACACAACCCATGTAATACATAAGGAAAGAGATACATAGTTGGCTTACAATCGCCACTTCACACAATACATGGGTAAAACATTACATCATACAGATACAATCAAGGTCCAGCTACGGAACCAAAATAAAAGAAGACTACCCCAATGCTACACAGATCCCCGATCGTCCGACTGGCTCCACTCTTGATCACCAAACGAAACAACACAATGCACAAAGATCTTCATCGAGCTCCTCCTTGAGCTCAGGTGCATCACCTGCACGGTTTCATCGGCACTGCAAACTGGTTTTGAAGTATCTGTGAGTCACGGGACTCAGCAATCTCACACCCGCGAGATCAAGACTATTTAAGCTTAAAGATAGGACAGGTAGTGAGGTGGAGCTGCAGCAAGCGACTAGCATATATGGTGGCTAACATACGCAAATGAGAGCGAGAAGAGAAGGCAAAAGCACGGTCGAACAACTATGATCAAGAAGTGATCCTAGAACAACCCACGCCAAACATAACTCCAACACAGTGTTCACTTCCGGACTCACGAGAAGAGACCATCACGGTTACACACGCCGTTGGTGTATTTTAATTAAGATCAACTTCGGTTTTCTACAACCGACATTAACAAATTCCCATCTGCCACATAACAGCGGGCACGGCTTTCGAAAGTTCAAACCTGCAGGGTGTCCCAACTTAGCCCATGATAAGCTCTCGCGATCAACGAAGAATAGACCTTCTCCCGGAAGCCCGATCAGTCTCGAATCCCGGCTACAAGACATTTCACAAGAATAAAACAAGACCAAAAAGCCGCCGGATGTGCCGACAAATCCGATAGGAGTCGCACGTACCTCGGTCTCGTGGCACACCGGATAAGTCAGCCCTCGAGTAAAACCAGCCCTCGAGTTGCCCGAGGTGGCCCCTTGATCTGCCGGTTCGGACCAACACTCAAGGAGCACCGCCCGGGGGCTAAAATAAAGATGACCCTCGGGCTCCGAAACCCAAGGGAAAAGGGGTATAGGTGAGGCAAATGGTAAAACCAATGTTGGGCCTTGCTGAAAAGTCTTATTCAAAGCGAACTGTCAAGGGGTCCCATAAATCACCCGACCGCGTTAGGGACGCAAAAATCCGGGAACATAACACCGATATGACGGAAACTAGGGCGGCAAGAGTGGAACAAAACACCGTGCATAAGGCCGAGCCTTCCACCCTTTACCAAGTATATAGATGCATTGATTAAATAAGATATATTGTGATATCCCAACAAGTAAACATGTTCCAACGAGGAACAACATCTCCATGTTCCAACAAGGAACAAACTTCATCTTCACCGCAACTAACAACGCTATAAGAGGGCTGAGCAAAGCGGTAACATAGCCAAACAACGGTTTGCTAGGAAAGGATGGTTAGAGGTTTGACATGGCAACATGGGAGGCATGATATAGCAAGTGGTAGGCATCGCAAAGATAGGCATAGCAAAAGAGCGAGCAACTAGCAAGCAAAGATAGAAGTGATTTCGAGGGTATGGTCATCTTGCCTGAAATCCCGCAAGGAAGAAGAACGAGTCCATGAAGAAGACAAACGACGAAGTCGAATGAATCCTCACAACTCCGAACGGAACCGCTTAACGAGAAAAGCAGACCGAAACAAACAAACAACATAGTAAACAACCATCACATAAACATGGCATGATGCGCAAACAAGTATGATGCATGTCCGGTTCAAATAGCATGGCAAGGCAATATGCACAAACAATCCTACAAATTAAGTGGAGCTCAATATGCAACGAATTGCATATTGACGAAACACCACATCAATTATTTAGTTCTCTCTCGGTTAGGGAACCAACAATATTAAATGTTATTAAACTTGGCAATGGGTGAAGCAAAATTAAACTACCTATTTAGGCAAGTTTAAATGAGGCTGGAAACAACGAACAACAAATCCGGAAAAAATCCTCATATGCATACTATGGATTCGGTACTGATCTGACCTAAAGCATATTTTAGAGTTGTTAAACATGCAAATAAAGTATACCACGTTAAACTAGGCATTTTTCTACCCCATTTACATATATAATTTATTTAAAATGGATCTACGGTTATTTAGTTATGAAATAAATCATTTTAGCATGGCATTTAAGCAAATTAATGCAAACAACCATTATAAACATTTAGATGTTGTTATCATGATGCGGATGACATGTGCAAGTTTTATGCAATTTTATGAAAATGTTGACAAGAGCATTAAGAAGCATTAGTCGTCGTGGCGGAAACGAAAAAGGGGTGCCACGGCAACGATAACGGAAATGGTGCCACGGCAACATTCCGGTTCCGATAACTCGATTGAGATACCGGTGCAAAGGAAAGCGTGACGGAAGCGAGTCATGCAAGATGGTGGGGTGATCCCGGATACCGGGTTCCCACGGAACGGTGGCATGGCAAAAGAGGGGCATCGCAAGGATGATTCGATCACGGTCGGTCATCTCGGTGGTTATACCTTCGAAGCGTGCGTTCGAGGAGAAAGCGTTCGGAGAGGGAAGTAGACGTTTCGCGATGATCGCCGAGGGAAGTAGTGGTACACGGCGACGGTAGAGGAAGTAGTGTTTCACGCTCGTTTTGAAGAGGTACTTGACGGTTCGAATCCATTCGGGTTGTCGTGGTACTTGCGGTCTCGCGATGGTAGTCGTTACGGCGAGGGGAAGTAGACGCTCAAGTTCGATGGTAGTGGTACATTCCGTCATCGGAAGTAGTCGTTCACGCCCCGTGGATGTTCGGGGTCCACGGGTCTTCGAGGGTCGACGGTAGTGGTACTTGGTGAATCCGAACGGATTTGGCGCCTTCGCCGTAGGGGTACTTGTCGTTAACCACGGAAGTAGTTGTTCACGCTTTGGAGTTGAACTTGACGATCCGAGGGGTACTTGGCGCATCACCATGTAGTCATACATGCACGTAGATGAACTTGACGGTCCCATGAGTAGTCGTACTCGGCGAATCCGCGTAGTTGCACATGTATTTGTGCAGTGCGAACTTGATGAAAACCCACGGTGACGGTAGACGACACGGTCGGCTTGATGGAACTTGGCGGTGGTCCCCTTGGGTCAACAAAGATGTGCAAGGGCTAGAACGCCCGGCTTGGCTGCTCAAGGCCATGGCGAAGACAGCAGCAGGAGGCTGCTAGTGGAGGCAGAGCCACGACGAGGAGGTCCCGCTCCGGCAATGCAAGTGGTGGACGGACGCAGCAGCGGCAAGCGAGGCGACGGTGAGGGGTGCACGGAGCGGCGCTCGGTCGCCGGAGGCGAGGCCGCTGGGTCGAGGCGCAGGCGACGTGCGGGCAGCGGTGAGGTCGAGGAACGGAGGAAGGCGGCGCTGCCGGGTCACCATCACCGGCAGGGCTGCAAGTGAGGAGACACGGAGGCGGGCGACGGAGCAAGGCGGCACGGCGGCCGGTCTTGGCGCAGGAGGCGCGGCCATGGCGGGGCGATCAGGAGCCAAGACGGCGGCCGGGCTGGCGGCAGAGGCAGATTGGGGTCGAGCGCGGCTTCCCGGCGGCACGGTCGGGAGGAGGACGAGCGTGGTGGCGGGCGATGGGGATGGAGCGCGGCGGCGCTGCCCCTCTCACGTCTTGAGTGTAGCGGCGTGGGAGGACGAGAGGGAGAGGAGGAGGTCGGGCGAGAGAGAGAGAGGTGGGGCGCAGAGGAGGAGATGGGAATCGGGAAGAAGGAGGAGGCGAGGGGATCGAGCAGGGAGGCGACGGCGCTGGAGGGAGGACGAGAGGAGGAGAGAGATGCGGGCTAGGTTAGAGCTGGGTTGGCTGGGCCTTGGGCCTTGGGAGGCTAGGCCGGCCTGGTGGAGGAGAAAAAAAAGGCCAGGGGCCGGCTGGGCTCTCCCTCTCTCTTCTATATTTAGCAGAAAAGAAAAAAAGAGAGACAAAAGAAAGAGAGGGATAGGGAAAGAATTTGGGAACGAGGATGATTTTCCCGGACTCATAAAAATATGAGGAATTTAACAAAAATGGCCCGAGGATTTTTGGTGGAACTCCGGAAAATGATAGAATAATAATGGCAAGGTTTTGAGGTCAACTCGGAGCAGAAAAGGCATGGGATTTGATATGCAAGTGGGTTATGGTTAATTCCAAATAAATGGAATAATTTTTATATAGCTCCCTAATATCGGGAGGGTATGTTATAAAGAGAAGTCAACCTTCCCTCGATTTAAATGGATCGAAAAATCCATACGATTTATTTAGTTGAGTTGCAAAAATTAAATGGCATGATGAGATGATGCAATGCAAGAGATGACATGAGCAATGCACAAACAAAACAAATCACATGGCAAAACTCGAAACCCCGGAAGGCAATCAAGCTCCGGTCTTGGGGCGTCACAGTGGCGCCCCTTCCTCTTTCCTCCCCCAAGTCCTAATCCAACTAGGAAGGGGGAGTCCTACCCCTGGGAGTAGGACTCTCCCGGCCTCCTCCTAGGGCCGGCCGCACCCCTTGCTCCTTTATATACGAAGGCAGGGGGCACCCTAGGACACACAAGTTGATCTACGGATCGTTCCTTAGCCGTGTGCGGTGCCCCCTCCACCATATTCCACCTCGGTCATATCGTCATGAGTTTAGGCGAAGCCTCGCGCCGAGAGAGCATCATCATCGCCACCACGCCGTCGGTCGACGGAACTCATCCCCACCACCGCCGGATCGGAGTCCGGGATCGCCATCGAAATGAACGTGTCTTTGAACACGGAGGTGCCGTCGCTTCGTACTTGGATCGGTCGGATCATGAAGACGTCGACTACATCAACCGCGTTGTCATAACGCTTCCGCTTTCGGTCTACGAGGGTACGTGGACACACTCTCCCCTCTCGTTGCTATGCCATCACCATAATCCTGCGTGTGCGTAGGAATTTTTTTGAAATTACTACGTTCCCCAACAATTCCATCAACTCCCAAGTCTCAAGTTCTTCATGTTTTCTGACCTAAGTATTAACGTGAGGTGAATGAAGATGATGTCATGTCTTGTTGCAGGGTTATTGAGGAGTAAATGCAAAGGTACAAAGAGTAACTGATAAGTGTGTTTGAACAATGACAGTTGTTCACATTAGGCATTTGCGTAGGTACTGTGTGCAGTTGCAACCCTCACTCATATGTGTGAATTGAATCTACTTCCTTTTCTTCCTGTTCAAATATAGGGTAAAAATAATGTTTAATTTTTATTCAACCCAACAGATTTATTTTGTTGGAATCAAGTTCAAGACATGTCTTTTGCTGATTGTGCTAGCAGAGCTACAAGAGTGGTGGACATGCAACACAGGGAGGTGAAAGAAGGGAGGATCAGGAAGGATGGAAGGAGGTGACAAAGCTGGGAGAAAGGAGGGAGACACCAAGGAAGGTGGCATGGGAAGAAAGTGAAGTTGTGGCCCAAGGCTAGAGTGTGATCGTGTAAAATTGGTACCTTTTAATCAATGCTCAGGTTCATTGTCATTTTTATAAAGTCTGGCACTTGAAGATCTACAGAATTGTTGTCGAGGAAGATGATAAACTCAATGAGGATGATAATTGGGGTTATTGTGAAGCTCGATGTTTGGTGGAGTACTCTCGCGGTAAAGAGGACAAGGCATTCAAACATGAGTAACTGATAGGTTTGTGTAATCACTTCCATTTTTTCTAGGAACATTGAATATAATTGATTTTGTAAAGAAAGCGGTAGAGAAGACTGTACTTTTGGACCTTTAGGTGAAGCGGGAATTATATCATTGTGATATCAAATAATTGTTCATTGATTGTTTGAATGAGTTGTTGACATATGATTGATGTATGATAAATTTGCGTTGTGAAGTATGTGTATGAATCAAGTATCGCCCACTTCTTTGATTTTATCGGTTTGCTAAATCTCAATGTGTCTGAATTTTTGTTGTTTGTGTCATTAACTTTTGCTTTGCACGAGGTCAAGACGGGATGACATGAGGAGAGCCAACCACAATGAGGCCGAGCCATGTACAAGTAGGAGCGAGTCCTAAACTTAACCAAAGAAGGTGCATGGGCGTGCGGTGGGGGAGGGTGACATCAAAGTTGTTCATTGAGGATGGCCGAGGCGGCAACCGACATGGCGGTGGTGGGAGGCTGAGGGGAGGGGGGAGGTGATAGCCGCGGATTGTGGGGATGGAGGAAGGAAATTAGGCTTGGGTAGGGCACGATGAAGGAGGAGTAACTGTTTGGGAAAGGAGAGAGAAAATGAATAGGTGGTAGCATGTTCCTAGGATTGCGGGGATGGAGGATGAAAATTAGGCTTGGGCATGATGGAGGAGGAGTAACCATTATGGGAAAGGAGGGAGAAAATGAACAGGTGGTAGCATGTTCCTAATCGTTGGATATTGTTTTTATTGCCAAAAAAAAGTGAAATTTTGTCAAGTATTTAATGTATAGATGCCTTCCTAATTTATTTTTAATTATTGCCCGTAGCAATGCACGGGCATTCTACTAGTATAGTAAATTTAAGGAATAGCATTGTACGGAGCCACCCACCTCAATGGTGATTTTCTTTCTTTCTTGAGGCTACCTCAATGCGTCCCTAAAAAAAAGCTATTGTGCATGCGAAGACTCAGTTTTTTTTTTCGAACACCCAGCTGACACGCAAGAGAGGGGGGCGGCTAAAGGGAAAAGGAAAGCAGAGTTACCTCGAACCCAATACGCCCATAGCCTGTGGGCCTTCGAGCGGCTAACAAGCCCAGGCCCATATTCTCGAAGCTACCTTCCTAGGGTTTCGCTTCTTGTAACCCCCCAGTGCGCCTCCCTTTCTCCCACTTCCCCCCCTCCCCACCACAAGACCGCCGCCGCCGCAGGAGAGGAGGAGAAGCAGCAGGCGCGAGAAGGAGATCTCGCGAGGAGGCGACCGACAATGAGGGCCAAGGTAACCTCCCAATCCACACGCTCTAGTCCCCGGACACCTATCCTGTTCCTCCCCTAGATCCATGCGACGACCGCCATAGCTTTGTTCCTTCGTTCGTTTGTGCGTTTGCCGAGCGGGGGCTATGATTACAGAGAGAGAGGCCCGAGTGGCTCGAATTCCTGGGAAACCCTATCGAGCCGGCAGATCTCGCCGTTTCGCGCTCGTTCCCCCCGTTGCTGCTGCGGCTGCGACGGGGCGAGCGACTCTAGCCGGTCCGGGATGGAACGCGAGGTGCCACCCGACGACGCCTGCGGCGGCGGCGACGGCGGCGGTGGCGATGGCGGGGCATGTTTTGTCTCGTGTGACCTTAGATCGATTGATGTATCGTATGGGCTTAGGTATCTCGTGTTCCGGTTCTCCCGTACCGTGCTCGTCGTGCTTGCGCGCGCGTGCGTGGGTCGTCTGTCTCATTTGGGTTTCCCTGCCACGGTGAAGGTCGAATACACTTGATATGAGCCCTCGGATGTTGAATTAACAATTTGCTGAAGTACTCTGATGGTGTTCGATTATGTACTATGGTGATTGGCCCTTTCTGGTCGCCATATTGGTTCAAAACTTGCGAATTTCTCCTTCGGTTATGATGATTGAAGTAATAAGATGAATTGTCTTATCTGGCTGTAGTACCACATACAGAATTTAAACATGTGATATTGAACATAATTGCCAGCATCCAAGTAGATGAACGGTATTAGATAATTGACTAGCCTGTATGTTGAACTGCCATGTTGTAGCAGATTCAGTTTTTCAGCGCATTTCAGTTAAACTGTTCACAACCTTTCTCAGGATGGGGCAGCTGAATTGATTTGTTGCCTTGCTTTTGGTTGCTTCTGACTTCTGTTTACCACTGAGGTCCATGGGATTACTTGGTTTATTTTTTTCTAACAGCATGCCTGGAAGGCACCCTTTTTATTCTTGTATCTATCCAGTAGTTTGCTGGAAGTGTAAAGTGCTTATATGTTTGCTGTTTCTCTATTGAATAATTTATGTGATGATATGTCCTTTTTAACTTGGTTTATTTCTTGATTCAGTGGAAGAAGAAGCGCATGAGGAGGCTGAAGAGGAAGCGCCGAAAGATGAGGCAGCGATCCAAGTAGGCTGATGGAGGTGATGACGGCGTGCTGTAGCTTGCTATGTGTGTCTTTGGCTGCGGCTGACTGCGGGCGTACTTGCTTGGCATGGTGGCGCCATTCTTCTCATCTGTCAACTCGCTTATTCCAGAAACCTGCACTTTAGTAGGCCTGTTATCGTTCCTTTTAGTTGTACCAGGAGTTTTGCTTATCATGACCAATCTATCGAACCGTATGAACTCTGTTTTGGAGCTTTATTTGCTGCTAATATCCGGCCATCAAGTACTTCATGCTTTTGTTTGCATCAGCATTATTGTCTGGATGCTCTTATCTGCCACGTGTAGAGTTTGATTTGCTGGGTGATGCTACCTGCTTCTTGATGGTTTAGGATTAGGATTTTGATCCCGGATGGCAGCCTGGTCTGAATGTGTGGGACATGGATACATCCTGCTTTGGATGCTATAAGTCCTACTTCTTGATTGTTTAGGGTTAGGATTTTGATCCCGGATGGCAGTCTGGTCTGAATGTGTGGACATGGATACATCCTGCTTTGGATGCTACACTCTCCTGCTTCTTGATTGTTTAGGATTAGGATTTAGATTCCGCATGGCACTGAATGTGTTGACGTGGATACATTTATTTCTTTGGATGCTGCAAATAAATCATTTCAGGTGCGCTACATCAAAGTGAGTGAATCTACGTTCTAAACTATGTCTATGTATGTCTGTATGTACTCTGTCCAGCGAAGAGTAAATTAGTGAATCTACGCTCCAAACTTTGTTTAATATTTTTTTGTCTACGTACGTTTGTATGTACTCCGTCCAGCGGAGAGTGTATATTTGCCTTTAAAACTTGTCCATAAAAGAGTGTATTTCTATCTTTTCAATGCTTTAAAATTGGTGACTGCTACAAATCATTATCTGAAGATCAGTCGGGTCGGTAGCCATCCGATCCATCCTCTCTACTCCTTGGATGCGGTCAACGCTACAAACGCAACGGTGCCTTGGTCGCTCTCACGGCAGTCCGTCCTGCTGCAGTAATTTTTTTGGCAGCGCACCTTGTAGCGGCAGCAGCGTCGCCGGTAGCAAGGCCGGCGACCGACGATGTGTGCTGCATCACAGCAGCGGCGATGGCGGATGTTATAATGCAGCGCGCGGTGACAACGGATGCTGCTACGCAGCAGTCCATGGCAACAGCTACGTGGCAGCACCGACGCAGCCCAGCGGCACTCCATTGCAGCTCCGGCGAAGCTATGCTGCTACGCAGCAGTCCATGGCAACAGCTACGTGGCAGCACCGACACAGCCCAGCGGCACTCCATTGCAGCTCCGGTGAAGCTTCAACGCCCCCCCCCCCTCCCCCCTCCCCCCAGCTTCATTGCAGCTCCGGCAAATCATTGCAGCTTCGGCAAAGCTTTAACGCCCCCTGCCGGAGCTCCATTGCAGCTGGCGCTTCATTGTAGCTCCGGCGAAGCTTCAACGCCCCCCGAGCTCCATTGCAGCTCCGGCAAATCATTGCAGCTTCGGCAAAGCTTTAACGCCCCCTGCGGAGCTCCATTGCAGCTTCGGTGGCGCTTCATTGCAGCTCCGGCCGTGCTCCAGCAACCCCCTCGCGTTTCATTGCAGCTCCCCCACACCTGGCGATGCTTCATCGCGGCACTGGCAATCCCCCTCTGCTTCACGGATCGCTGCAGTCCGCTGGCCAGCCTACATCAGCACGGCGTCAACGCTGCAGCACCCTGCGAGACCTTCCCCTATCGCCGCCCACACCTTGAGAATCGGTATGCGCGCGCTGTCCTATGTCACCGTCGGCGGCTGCAGCACGACGGCCCTTTCATAGCAGTAGCAGCTCCCCAACTGGGATTGAGAGATCAAGGACAGAGAGGGCTTGCAGGAGGAATGGGAGAGGAAGGGGATCGGGCCAGAGGATGAGGACTCGTTTGTGAAGAAGATAAGATGCAGGATGGGCGGTGCGTCGGTCCCATGGGACACGTGTTAACCAGCCGAGGCGGTTTGTGGAGACGAGAAATCATCCGGTAGATTTTAAGCATTTTCCTTTAAAATTTATCCACAAAAGGGTGTATTTCTAATGCACTTTCAAGTGTAGTTTCTTATATTTTCACGTGGTAAAAGTCCAAAAACATTCTACACATGGTCTTCATTTACAACGGGTCTGGCTAGAATGATCTTCATTTACAACGTGTTTGGCTAGAATGAGGAAAGGGAATGGGAGTTCAGTAGGTGATTAGGCGTGGGAAGTTGAATTTTAGTCTCAATTCTATGTTTGGTGTGTTTTGAAAATTAATAAAGGAAATTTGAGAAATAATAACTCTGCACGTGAATTAACAAGTGGAGGCTGGAAAGAGATACGTGGGAATTGACCTCCTTAATTTCTTTCCCCATTCCACCTCAATTCCCTTCCCTCCAACCAAACAAATATGTCACCTTAAATTCCCATTCCCTACCTTTAATATCCTCAACCAAACAAAAGAGATATTTAGGAATAGAGCGCGATGACACAAGCTATTGCAATACGACGTGTATGCATCAAATGAAATCTCAAACTTGCTAACTTCTTTTCTTCTCGAGGGTATGCATAGACGTACCATAGTTTTATATAACGCATGATGCCAATTACAAGAAACTATGGCTTGCTGCAAACAACGAACGTAGAACATACACCACACCCTGGTAAGACCAAATACGGCCGCCATCGCAAAGCAGCAACAAACAAAAGCACCTGTTCTAAGCTGATACACAACACCGTGTCCTGATCGACACCGGATGCCTCCGAAGACCACCCTTCCATAGAGCTTCTCTTGATGCACCACCCACTCTAAATGCCTAAGAGGAAGAGGCAAGGGATGGCATGACCCGATCCGATCCGAGGAAGACATCGTCATGGACACACCGGTGATGGGCGTACATAGCGCCCCCGAGGATCAGGAAAGGACCGCGCGCAAGCGTCGAAGGAGTACATCAAGGAAGCAGCCATGTCTCCAAACACCATGCTCCCAACAGAGGACGACGTCGAGGACGCTGCTATCGTGCCGACCCAACTCCGAATCGAGTCTTTCGCCCGGAGACTATCACCGACTCCAATACAGCGAGGGAAATGACAAACACACCTCGGCGATGCCTCGAAGGAGGAGAATGACAACCCGGTGCCACTGCCGCCGACCCGACAAAAGTGAAGCAAGATTTTCGTCCGCATGCCGCCATCTGCACACCTTCAGGGACTTGGCGAAACCGTCCAACTATCCACAAACCACCGCCACCACAGCACCTTATCGACGGGGAGAATATCATACGGAAACCAATATTCAATGAAAATTTTGTGGAAACCATATTCTAAAGTTTCAAAAAAATCTGAAAAAATGTGGGATGCTAAGAAGGTGATGTTTTATTGCTACACAAAATTTCAAGTTGAAAAACATTACGAGATGTGAGCTATGAAAAAGAAAAATTCAGCCCTGAATAGTGACATTACAATTCGACACTATTCAACGCTGATTTTGTCTTTTTCATACTCACATCTCGTAATGTGTTTCAACTTGAAATTTTGTGTGGCAATAAAACATCATCCTCTTAACATCCCGTATTTTTTTCATTTTTTTTGAAACTTCAAAACATCTTTTTCTCGTGGGTGTTTCCACCAAATGTTGGTTTCCGTATGATATTCTCCCCGATCGACGTAGCCGCAAAGCCGAGGGCTGGCGACCGACCGCACGCACGGCAAGGGGAAAACTCGGCCACACCACCAACTCCAACTCCTAGCCTAGAGGGAGAATCGTAGTCACCCCATTCCTCCGACAATGTCCAAAACCACCCGCGATGGCCGTCGCCCACTCCAAGGGACGGCCTTGCGACGGTCAGACCTGCCTCACCACTCCCAAGTCGGCACCACCAGGAGGCATCATTGCTCACCACATTGCAAAGGGGTAACCGGTCGCTCGCTGCTCGCCAGAACTTCAATCTGTCCGAGCCATCTCAGAGTCGTCACTCGCCTGACCGTGGGCTCATACCGCTGCCTCCAGTCAGCTACGCTTGCACCAGCGCGCCACCGCACCGCTGCCGGTCCTCCACACCCCCTACCATGCTCCAGTCGCCTCCCTCACTCCCAGCCAGCCTGGATCTGGCCTGGCCTCAACACCGCCAAACGAGGTGCGTGATACGTCTCCAACGTATCTATAATTTATGAAGTATCCATGCTGTTATTTTATCATTCTTGGATGTTTTAAAATCATCTTATAGCAACTTTATATCATTTTTTGGGACTAACCTATTGACCCAGTGCCCAATGTCAGTTGCTGTTTTTGCTTGTTTTTTACATCGCAGGAAATAAATATCAAACAGAGTCCAAACACCGCGAAACTTTTTGTGGACTTTTTATGAACCAGAAGACCACCAATGGGCCAAAACAACACCTGGGGGGGGGGGTGCCCCGAGGGCCCTCTTTACCCTATAAATTCACAAATATTCCGAAAACCCTCGGGGTTAACCTAGATCAGAAGTTTCACCGTCGCAAGGCTCTGTAGCCACCGAAAACCAATCTAGACCCCGTTTCGGCACTCTGCCGGAGGGGGGGGGGGGATCATCTCCGGTGGCCATCTTCATCATCCCGGCGGCCACCACGATGAGGAGGGAGTAGTCCACCCTCGGGGCTGAGGGTTTGTACGAGTAGCTATGTGTTTAATCTCTCTCTCTCTCTCTCTCTCTCTCTCTCTCTCTCTCTCTCTCTCGTGTTCTTGAGATGTCACGATCTTGATGTATCGTGGGCTTTGTTAATATAGTTGGATCATATGGTATTTTCCCCTCTCTATCTTGTGATGAGTTGAGTTTTACCTTTGAGATTTCGTTCTATCGGATTGAATACTTTTATGGATTTGAGAGCACTTGATATATGTCTTGCAAATGAATACTCGTGGTGACAATGGAGTATTATTTTGATTCACTTGATATATGTTTTGGCACTCAACTCGCGGATTCCCGAGGTGACTTTGGGGTATTCTACGCATAGGGGTTTATGCACGTTCTTGTCTTTGTTTCTCCGGTAGAAATCTTGGGGCTCTCTTTGAAGTTCTTTGTGTTGGATTGAGTATTATGAATCTGAAATTATTTGGTGTTATTTTAGTACGAACTCTTGGTTAGATCGATCGGAAAGAATAGCTTTAAGGTGGTTTCATACCCTACAAATATTTCCGTCTTATGTTCTCCGCTAGATAGGAACTTTGGAGTGATTCTTCATCGCACTTTGAGGGGTGGTTATATGATCCAGTTATATTAGCATTGTTGAGAGATTGCACTAGCAAAAGTACGGACCCTACGCCTCATTTTCAAGCATTGCAATACCGTTTTTGTTCCCGTTTACTATTTGCTACCTTGCTGTTTTCTTTATCCAGATTATAAAAATATATTTCTACCATCCATATTATGAAGGAAATATGCCCTAGAGGCAATAATAAATTTGTTATTTTATATTTCCTTATATCATGATAAATGTTTATTATTCATACTAGAATTGTATTAACCGGAAACTTGATACACGTGTGGATACATAGACAAAACACCATGTCCCTAGTAAGCCTCTACTAGACTAGCTCGTTAATCAAAGATGGTTAAGTTTCCTAACCATAGACATGTGTTGTCATTTGATGAGCGGGATCACATCATTAGGAGAATGATGTGATGGACAAGACCCATCCATTAGCTTAGCATAATGATCGTTAAGTTTTATTGCTATTGCTTTCTTCATGACTTACACATATTCCTTTGACTATGAGATTATGCAACTCCCGGATACCGGAGGAATACCTTGTGTGCTATCAAACGTCACAACATAACTGGGTGATTATAAAGATGCTCTATAGGTATCTCCGAAGGTGTTTGTTGGGTTGGCATAGATCGAGATTAGGATTTGTCATTCCGAGTATCGGAGAGGTATCTCTGGGCCCTGTCGGTAATGCACATCATGATAAGCCTTGCAAGCAATATGACTAATGAGTTAGTTGCGGGATGATGCATTAAGGAACGAGTAAAGAGACTTGCCGGTAACGAGATTGAACTAGGTATGAAGATACCGACCATCCAATCTCGGGCAAGTAACATACCGATGACAAAGGGAATAACGTGTGTTGTCATAACGGTTCGACCGATAAAGATCTTCATAGAATATGTGGCCAATATGAGCATCCAGGTTCCGCTATTGGTTATTGAACGGAGAGGTGTCTCGGTCATGTCTACATAGTTCTCGAACCCGTAGGGTCCGCACACTTAACGTTCGATGACGATTTTGTATTATATGAGTTATGTGATTTGGTGACCGAATGTTGTTCGAAGTCCTAGATGAGATCATGGACATGACGAGGAGTCTCGAAATGGTCGAGAGGTAAAGATTCATATATAGGACGATAGTATTCGGACACCGGAAGTGTTCGGGGTACAGCACGACAGTCACCGGAAGGGGTTCCGGGCAACCCCCGGCAAGCTATATGGGCCTAATGGGCCAACAGTTCGACAGACCAGCCCCAAATGGGGCTGGTGCGCCCCCTATAGGCCGAATAGGAGGAGAAGGAAATGAAGGGAAGGGAGAAGGAAAGAGGAGGATTTGGCCTCCCCCTTTCCTTCCCCTCCCCCCTCTCTTTCCTTCCCCCTCCGATGGATATGGAAAGAGACCGACTTGGAGGAGGCGCCTAAGTAGGATTACTCCTACTTGGGGCGCCCCTTGAATCCCTTCTCCCTCTCCCACCTATATATATGTGTGTGGGGGGGGGGGGCACTGCTAGAACACACAATATTGATTCCTAGCCGTGTGCGGTGCCCCCTCCACAGTTTACGCCTCCGGCCATATCTTCGTAGTGCTTAGGTGAAGCCCTGCGCGGATCACTTCACCATCACCATCACCATGTCGTCGTGCTGACGGAACTCTCCCTCGACACTTTGCTGGATCAAGAGTTCGAGGGACGTCATCGAGCTGAGCGTGTGCAGAACTCGGAGGTGCCATACGTTCGGTGCTTGATCTGTCGGAACAAGAAGAAGTTCGACTACATCAACCGCGTTCTCAAATGGCCCGTCTACGAGGGTACGTGGACACACTCCCCCCCTCTCGTTGCTATGCATCTCCTAGATAGATCTTGCGTGAGCGTAGGATTGTTTTTTGAAATTGCATGCTACGTTCCCAACAGTGGCATCCGAGCCAGGTCTATGCGTAGATGATATGTGTAACATCCCAAAATTCTAAATTTTGGAATGCTATAATAAATAGATAGTTATGATTGATTGTTTGATTGATTGTGTGAAGTTGAGTGAAATTTGAAACTTTTGAAGTTAAATGAGAGGGAATAAAAGGACTTTCCCAAAATTTCATATTTGCTTTGTGATCTCCTTGAATTCATATCTATTTCAACACAAAACCCTAGAGAGAAGATGACATGACTTCTTCCATTTAATTAAATGAAAAGGGTTGTTGAAAATATTTGAATTTCATTTGAAAATATTTCAAATTCAGAAACTTCAAGCAACTCAATGATTTTCATGAGAGAAGATAAATGACTTCTTCAAAACATATGAAATATGAGTTGGGAGTTTAAAAGGATCAAATTTAAAGTCCTTTTGGAAATTATTTTTAATTTGGAGTTATTTGGGTTTTATTCAAATTATTTTCTCCAAAATAAAATATATGGAAAATAGGGTAACATGATTCCCTACATTAGAAAATTGAGATAAATCAATTTGACATCATTTTGGTATTTTAAAATGATTTTTATTGGATTTTATTGTAGCAGAGTAATCGCTTGATTTATTTATGTTTTTGTGGATTTTATTTGATGCTATAAAAATGTTCATGTTGTAGAAAATCTTTTCTGAAAATTTTGATATATTATATGCCTATATAATATTTAAATTTATTTTGTTTTTATTATTTTCTTTGTGTGAAAAATGTTTTTTTAAAAACTCTCCACGACAGGTCAAGCTCAGCCACCACCGACCGCCCAGCCCAGCCCAGCCAGGCTTCGTCCCGTCCCCGAGCCGCCACGGCATCGCCGCCGCCTCCGGCCTCCTCCCTGCCCTCCTCCATGCATCCCGTGGTTCGCCGCCCCTCCCTCCATAAATACCGGAGCCCCGGGCCCCGTTCCTCTCTCCTTGTTTCGCATCGTGCTGCCGCCGCATCTTGCAGCAACTGCCGCGTGGCCGCCGCACTTCCCGCCGCCGTCTCGAGTTTGAAAGGACCCTTGTAACCGGGTATCGACCCACGGCTCGGAAGCCTGGTGTATTCACCTAAAACCCCGGGTTAACTCGCCTTCATCAAGTAAGCCACCCTATCCGTAATCCCGGCATGACCCGTCGAACGTTTGACAGTTACTCTCATTGAGACCCTGAACTTGTCAAAGTTAAAAGGATGAATGTTTAGTTGGAGGCCCATCTTAAAAGGCTTTGTCAAAACGGTTTAACTCAGCGGCTTGGCAGCCCATGAAAAGCCTCGAATTTGGGCCTGGCAGCCCTTGAAAAGCCTCGACTACACGGTTTTATTTGCCTGTCAAAGTTTTTTTCTCTCTTTTGATAAATTCTATGTTAAACCGGTGTCTATTGACCCGACATGACTATCAGTCATCAAATTAACCCGGTGTTTATTGACCCGGCCTGACTTTCAACTACAAGTTGTTAGATCATATTCATGTTAATCCGGTGTTTGTTCACCCGGCTTGGTTGTCAACTATAAGTTGTCAGACTTTATTCTTTGTCACACCGGTGTGTTACAACCCGGACTAGTTTTGATTACATATTATCGCGACAATCATCCGCGCTCATTACAACACGGTTCTCCTTTATACATACCAAAGATCAGATGGTGGAAGTTGGGTGTTCACCCTACTACAAATATAAATTGGTAAATCAACTAAGTGATTTCAAATCACAGGTATGGTTTATTTCATGTTTTAAGCTCGTTATTAGCCCGGCTTTGCATGGGGCATTAGACCCGTCCGTGATAAACCGCCCGCAGATTTTTTTTCTCGCATATGTGGATTGCATAGTATTATGAAGATATATAAGCCAGCTCTGAAAATGTCACGGCGGATCAAACAAAGTATATCCCAGTGCATGATGGCAGCAGATCAAAGTATTTTTCACTAGCCTATTACAAGGCGCTTTAAGGCCCAAAATATGGTGTTGTTTCTTCCAACAGATCAAAGTTTGTAAAGCATCAACCAGATTGCCGGATTAAGCCTTATCACCATGTTGATGGGAAGTTGATGGATCATCTGGCGTCGGTTCAGCGTCCTCCTCCCCATCTAGTGGTTGGAAGTCCACGGTGGTCCAGTCAATCCGGGTTAAAGCCGTAAAGACAGCCTCTTCACTTATAAGTTCGGACGGATCAATGTCGAGGCGTAAGTGTGCTTACGAATTGGCAGAATAAGATTTTGCACTTCCAGCATGACAGCGTTAATCCGTTTGTTGTTGGCATCATAGAAAGACCGGTGAACAGTCAAGTTCGCTTCTTCTGCCAGTTGACTCGCCAGAGGACGCATCTCCCTTGTTACATTTTTAAGGGCTTCGTCATCAAAATCTGCCCCGTTCTCTTGTGCACTAGGAAAGCCCTTGGCGATGTCCACCGGATCCAGATCGGCTATCCATGCTTTTGCTCGGGTAAGTGCCAACAAAGCGCCACCGCAGCGGCGGATCGCTTCATCTCTTCTATCTGTCTTTGGCGCCATGGATAACCTTGCTAGCGTATCCTTGATCAGTGTTGGGGCCGGATTGTTGTATGACGCTGCGCAGATAACCCGTTGGGCACCGGTATACAGTTGTTCAATCAGAGTATATGTTGCCTTCAGCTTCATCCGCATATCAGAGCCCAGATGAGCAATGCGGCTACCTACAACGGTTTAAGAATTTCATGTTAAACCAGCAAATTACAAGGATAGTCATTCAAGAAGCCTTGGCAAGAGTACTTACCAAATACTGCAGAGGTCATGGCATTCACTTGGCGCTTCAACCCAGTAAGCTCTTCCGTCACCGGTTTAAGAGCCGACTCGGTTAAAGCAGTCCGCTTTATCAATGCAGTCTTTTCAGTATCCCAATTGGCACGCTCAGTCTTGAACCCTTCTTTAAGTTGTTCCATGGTGGTTAAAGCAGCTTTTAGCTCATCCTTGGCCTTGGAAGTCTCTGCTTGTTGGGTTTTCATACTCTCTTGAAGATCAGAAATTTGAGTACCTTGGTGATTTATATCAGCCTACCACAATCAGAAGAGCATATACATATTTTATCAACAAAGTCCCAAGCATACAAACGAGTTATACACTTGGCACTTGGGGGCTAATGCGGATCGCTTTTCTATTATTAATTGTTTGAAGTCCCAAGGATTAATACAAGTTTCAATCTTAGCACTTGGGGGCTAATGTGTATTTGATCAGGAAAATACGCAAAGAAAATCAACAAAGTACAGTTTTGAAAATGAAAGTCCCGGTTTGTCTTTGCAAAGACAAACCGGCCCTTGGGGGCTACAATACAGTAAAGGTACAAAATAAGGATGAATGTGTTTACCTCATAGTGTTCCTTCATCAGGTTTACCAAACCAACTTCATAATCTCGGCTTGTGTAAATCCGGTTCAAGAATCCGGAATGAAGATCCTGAGAAGAAAGATTAGCATAGTTTGACAAGTCAGTTGCCCCCTTCCCCTTGCCCATAGCAACAAATTCGTCCTTGGCGGTATGTTTTGACAAAACAACCGGATTGCTCGGGCGGTATAAGCGAAGCAAGAATAACAACGCTATCATCATCTTTGGTCGGGCTCGGCTGATTGACATTATCTTTGGCTGGGCTTGGTGGAGTGGCGCAGGGCTTGGCGGATTAGCGCTGATCTCAGCGGATCAACAATCGGACTTGCAGCGAAAGCACGTGGATTTGATGTGTCCACATGAGTAGCCGGATCAGCTTCAAATGGATCAGCATCGATGGCATCGGGTCTTGCGGGCGAGTCATCCATGACGGTATCAGGATTTTCACCAGCATTTTTGGGGGTCTTCTCCGGTTCAACATCGTCAGTGGGGTCGCTGGTCTTGGATTTCTTGCTTAATCGAGCCTTGGTACTACAATGTTAAAATAAAGATCAGTACGGTAAACCGATGCATGAAGAAACAAACCGAAGAGCAAGAACACTTACCCAACGACGGTTTTAAGGGGAGGCAACTGAGTGTTTGATGAACCGCCGGACGAATTAGAAGACACCTGATAATTCGAATCAGACGGATTGAGAGGGTATCGGAAGAAACCCTTCAAAGGATAAAGTTTTTCAGGAGAACAAGCAACCTCTGGACGACGTTTCGGGGATGGTGTGTCTGGTATACCGGAAGAGGTGACTTGCTGACCACTGTGTCGGGTTGTGCGACGCCCTTCAGTTTGCTGCGTCTTCAAAGAAAGTTTTTGATCCAGATAAGCAAGAGGGTGAGAGTATTTCACTTTTCGAACTGCACATCGAAATCTTTTAACTGGCACCAGATCTGAATCGGAAGAAAGAGCTATTACCTCAACATGGTCTGCATGGCTGGCCTCTGCATCATCCTGGGAATAGTTATTGTCAATAAGGTGCACGAAAAAGGAACCAAGGGAGTCAAGTTCAACCTCTTCAGCCGATTTATCAACATCTTCTGGCGGATCAGAAGACTCGGTAGTTTTCTTCTTGGCAGTTTTCTTGATGACTTTGCTTTTGGCACGAGGAGCCCTGGCCGGTTTATCTTGAGTTTTCCTTTTCCAGAAGGAGCTATTAGTCTGCAAGATTAAAGTAAAGGATAATTATGTTACTGTGAAAGCGGAGACAGATTAAAAATGTATAAGGTTAAAGTCGTTACCGCTGGCGGTTTGTTGGAGGCGCAAAAAGGGCGCAGACCGGTTTGGGTGCATACGGCGATAGGTTCGTCAAGTATCTTCTTAACACTTTCAATGACTTCATCATTAGTCAGTTCTATTTCGTTAAACCGTTGAGGATCATTGGTCTTGCCGGTATATGCATACATCAAACCGGGGCGGCGGCTTAAAGGAAGGATGCACCATGAAACCCAACAGCGAACAAGATCAACACCAGTCAAACCGTTGGCGAGGAGAACCCGGAGTTTGGCGAGTTGAGGTGCATAAGCTTGTCGTTTTTTGGCAGTCATTCGTGTAGGTAAAGGGTGGACATTGCTAAGCCGGTGAGCGCGGTAGCCCGGCAAAGGGTTTTCTCCAGCAGGGACAGTGTTCTGACAATGAAACCAAGTTTGGTTCCAATCTTTAGGGTGGCTGTGAAGTTAGGCATGAGGGAAGTCAACCTCTTTCCTTTTTTGAATTGATACACCACCAAGTTCAGTATTGGGGCCGTCAGAGAACTCAAGACGGGCGGTTTAAGTGGAAGAAATCCCGAAGAGGTCAACCGTTGGTTCTTCTTGCGTAAACCTCACGTAACACTTGAAAGTTGCGTATGTTGGACATGAATTTGGTCCAATATCCCGAGGATGGAGTTGGAAGTCGGCAAGTATATCACGGAAAAATCTTGATCCGGAGGACTGAAACCTCGGATAAATGTTGCATAAATACAATCACTTCTCCATCTTGAGGCTCGGGAGGGTACTCAGGGGCCGAAACTCGCCAATGAAGGACACTTTTTGGAGCTAAAGCGCCTGCTATCTGAATCCGTTGATTTGTGTTTCCGTAATCCAGGATGGAACCCAGTTGCAGGCAGAAAATTGCTTGGTCATCTTGAAGAGTAGAACTGTAATGAAAAGATAAAGGCCGGTTTACGATTGGCGGTTCAGGTGTATTCATCAATGTTAAACCGGAAATTTAATCAAAGCGTATGTATGAGGTGAACCGGACATTGCTATCCAAGTCAAGACGGCGGTTTAAGTGAGGGCTAATGGCATATGACGGATTTTCAACTATTACAGGTTAAACCGCCCTTAGGTGAAAGGGCCAGAGCTGAAAATCTACTAAGTATTGCAGAAACAAGTTTCACAAGATAGTGATATAATTTTGGATCTACCGTGGTTCAGTGAGGAAATTTTTTCTGAAGCCCTATAATGGCGCTAAGAGGAACAGACAAAGTCCAGATGCAGTTCTTTCTAGGAACAGCAAGATGTTATTAGATGATGGACTAAAGTTACAGATCTAGCAGCAAAAACAATCATGCATAAGTAAGATTCAGTAAATAAGCTAAGAGAAAGCAGATAAGCGCTGATGAATGTCGATAAACAGGGAAGAGCATGAGGCCCTAATGGAGATCTAGGGTTGCAGGAAGAAAGATTACCAGATTCTCAGGAGCAGCGGAGGAGAGCCGCGGACCTCTGGTGCGTTCAGGTTGATGCAGCGGCCAGGGATGATGCAGCGCTTGAAGGTCGACGGCGGCGGCGGAGCTGTCGGGCTTGAGCGTCGAGAAGAAGAAGAAGAAGCGCGGAAGGGGAAAAGGGAAGGACCCCTGGGCCTATTTATAAGGTGAATGGATAAGTAGGCAAGCGCGAGAATCGAGGAGCCTGAAGCAGTGAAATGGGGCACAACTGTCGCCTCGATCTTCTGAGTCAGTTAATGAAAGGGAATTTTTATGTTTTTTATGCAGATGACGTCATGGCGGTTTACGGTGATTTCCGAAGATGATGTCATGGCAGTTTAAGGTTAATATGAGGATGTTTCATATCAGATTTTTTCTAAGTTGAAGATTGACATGAACAGGTTCAAATCAATCTGGGGCCTAATGTTGAGGACATAACTACTGATGGTAAACCGCCCAGGAGGGGACGATTCACGCTCAACCATACTGAAGGTTAGGAAGACAAAGAAGATGGCGCTTTACTGATAAAGCTAGAGGCCCAGAGCCCAGAGGCGGATTAAGGGCCCATAGTGGTGAACCGCCATGTTTGTATAACTTGTATTGTAAGTTAGGGAAAGGAAGAGACCGAGCTGGACACTTGTATGAGCCGGCTCGGGACTCTATAGACCGGCCGGGCGTCACTCTGTGTATATAAAGGTACGACCAGGCGGCGGTTCAGGGACAGGCAACAACAACTCGAGACTCATGCAAAGCGTATTCGCTCCCTGGTCATCGAAACCCCAATAATCCCATCACAAACTAGACGTAGGCTTTACCTTCATCGAAGGGGCCAAACTAGTATAAACTCCCGTGTCCCTTGTCCGGTTTAACCCCTTCAAGCTAACCCGTAGAGATGGCTCCACGACTAAGTCCTTTCATGAGGACATCTGCCGTGACAAATCCACGACAATACCCCTTTCCCCTTTTGACCACACGAAGATTCGACTGATGAGACTACTCCAAGAAGGACAAGCTATCGGACAACTAAGATCACTTCGGAATGAAGAGGATTTACAGTGCATTATAACAATGGAAACTACAACGATTGAAGACCCCGAAGACTAGGAGAATTTGAAGGCTCTGAAGAATTTCCGGATTGGCATGACCTAGGAAGGCTACCCTTATGGAACTTGTTAGACTATGGAAGCTGTCAATACCCGAGATCTAGGTGTTGGAGAAAGACTGGAACATGGAGCATTAGAACTCAAAGTTTTGTCAAGAAAACCCTAAGGCAGGAGATATCAATTATGGAATGAAAGCTCATGGCAGTAACATGGGCATAGACACGGCTATCCATGATGTCATCGCCCGCTTATGCTATTATCACCATGTTGAGTTAAGCATGCATTTCTTCGGAAGGATTGGATGACAAGAAGGCTGATGGAGCACCTATCAGCAAAATATGAAGTTTAACCTTAGCTGGTGTATCACCAGGATCTAGAGCAGAAGTTAAGATGGACCTGCAAGAAGCCGTATTTGATAAGTAAGCATTTCGTGAAGAACTTAGGACCCAGAAGCTGAAGTAGCCAAGCTGGAGGAGCAAAACCTAGAGATACCGGAGATTCGTCAGGAACTGAAGGACAGTAGGACCATGGTTCATGCCAAGGATGTTGAACCCCAGAAGTTTGGAACACAACTGCAGAATATTAACGGACGTCACGATAGACTTCGCGACAACAAAGATGATCTGGCAAAAGAAACTTGAGAAGGACAAGCACGATTGGAAGGAGCCATCAGAGACATGAGCAAGACTTGAAGAGTTTGGCAACTTTGAAGATTTATTGACCTTTAGAAGACCAAACCCCTGTTATATACCTACGTTAGATGTGACGTTTGTGAGCTGTCATTTGTTTGATGTTTTTTCGATTGCCACAAAATAAAATCTGTCTTTTCAAAACGATTGTTTGCGTTGGGTGTATCCCTCTCTATCTCTCTTATCTCACCCCAAACCCATGGACCCAATAGAGGATGAATGGAGATGAACTCATATTTTCTGGACCGATGAGTCAATTGGAGACAGACCGATGGATCCAGAACATGGAAGATCATATGAAGAATAACCCTACAGCTGGAAAGGATATGACCTAACATGCTCTTCAGTGCTTTGAAAGAGGTGCTGCTACTTGGTGGAGAATGTACCAAACCATCAATGGATGGAAAGGAGTAACCACCTGGAAAGAATTCAAGTTGACTCTGCAAAGATCTCGTCTTGTGTCCCAGAAGTTGAAGCCTTATGGAGGATATGAAGAAACCTTGTGCATGCAAGATTTGTGAAGAAATAGGACACACCCATAAAGAACACAAGGATGATTGCCCTAATTGTGAAGGAAGTCACCCAGCTGAAGAATGCCCAACTAGGCAGATTACTTGTTTCTTGTGTGAAGGGACTACCCACTACCCTGCTCAGTGTCACATTTACCCCATGGTACAAAGAACCATCCAACAGAAGAAATAAGTAATGAAAGGAGCCCTCATGGAAATTCGAGAAGAACCTGTGATGAAAGAAGGGGTGGAAGACACACCCAAGGAATGCCAAATTAAACCCTGCACCAAGTCATGCTATTCATGTGGAGAAGAAGGACATATCTCCCAGAATTGTATGAATGGGGATCTAGTAGAATTCCCGACGGAGGAAGTAGAGTATGACCCACAAGAAATAGAAGCCCTGACTGGAACGGAAAAGTCCATGAAGATAAATAGATTGGATACCAGGAAGGACCTGAGTCATATCACCTGTTATAGGTGCAAGGATTCAGGGCACTACTTCAATGGTTGCCCAAAAAGGAAACCTCGAGACTTGTCAGTAGTAATATGTTTCCGTTGTAATGAAGCAGTGCACTTTGCCAGGGATTGTCCCAAGAAGAAGGAGACTTGTGATAATTAGTTGTGTGTGTGAGAAGTAATGTAGTAGTAGTAGAAGCAGTGGGAACAACTCTTTATTATTGAGGTGTTGAGTTGAGTCATGTAATGGAAATGCAATAGATTGTAATCATTGGAGAATCAAAAAATTTAGCATCGTTGGTACTGATTTGGATTTTTTTAGAAAGACTTTGACCATTATCGAGGATATGAGAAATATGGTCGATGGAAGAATTTGAGCATTTCAAGGGTGGTAGTACCCTGTGAGGAGATTTGACCCCTGGAAAGGATAATGATGTTCCACGGAGTGGACTTCATAAGTATAAGTTTTATCTCGAGATGTGGGATACCCCAGGAGTATGAAGAGATGAAGTACTATTGGATATAAAGGAGGTGTAATGTTGGTAATAAGGAGCAGTTGTAAGTCCATGATGAGCCTGAGTAATCACGTCTTAGTTTGATGCCAATAGAAGGAAGAGAGACAATACAATTGGATGGATTTTAAGTATGCTAGGAAGCTGAAAGTTGGATGTTGGATTAAAGATCAGTTGCCCCGAGGATGAGTTCAAGGTTTACAAGTGATGAGATGGGTCATAACCCACAGGCCCCAGGACCTGCCAAGAAGCAAGCACACTCTTGCTGAAGGAAAAACCCTGGAAGAAGTTACGATTTTAGCAACAGACGATTTTATAGGAGTTTACGCAAACCCTAAGAGTTGTGAAGGAACGATAGATGTTTGTTTGGCCTGCAGAATCAATGGATTATCCGAACTTGGTTCGTTGACAAGAGAAATTCTGCAATGCTTGAGAGGATGGCCGAGTGTTAGAATGCAAGATTCGCTAAACCGTATACAAGGTAATGATTTGGGTGCGGGATGGATTGATCACCATACCGACTTACTCTTATTATTCGCCTTGCTATATGGGATGGTAAATCTGAGTGACTTACCTATAGTAGAGCGACGATGATCAAAACCTTGTTTGAACCTTAGAATGGTATAAGTATTTTCCCTTGTACAAGGCAGCTACTGCCAGTCATAGGATATACGGTGAGGTTCAACCCAGACCAATTTCCTGCAGGAGAACCATAAATTGTTGACCACCATGAGATATCGATAGTTGTTTAGTATTGGCGCCAGACCCATCAGCTAAGAAGACCCAGTCATGGAAGAACCTTACCAAGATGAAAGGACAGAAGTATTGAGGAAAAGGTTATGCCACTACTGGAAGAGCCCAGAGAAGGAATTTTCCCGAGAATCTGAGAAGACCGACCCTGTCAAGAATAAGGATGGAGTATATGAGTATTGATGGGACTGTAACGATCATTCTAAGGGTGGTAGCACCCCAGACCCCCTGTGATGATTGATGGATTTTGAGAAGACCCCCAAACCTAACCTATTTATTGCTAGCCTCTCTGAATCTCGAGGACGAGATTCATTTTAAGGGTGGTAGGTCTGTAACATCCCAAAATTCTAAATTTTGGAATGTTATAATAAATAGATAGTTATGATTGATTGTTTGATTGATTGTGTGAAGTTGAGTGAAAATTGAAACTTTTGAAAGTTAAATGAGAGGGAATAAAAGGACTTTCCCAAACTTTTATCTTTGCTTTCTGATCTCCTTGAATTCAAATCTATTTCAACACAAAACCCTAGAGAGAAGATGACATGACTTCTTCCATTTAACTAAATGAAAAGGGTTGTTGAAAATATTTGAATTTCATTTGAAAATATTTCAAATCAGAAACTTCAAGCAACTCAATGATTTTCATGAGAGAAGATAAAATGACTTCTTCAAAACATATGAAATATGAGTTGGGAGTTTAAAAGGATCAAATTTAAAGTCCTTTTGGAAATTATTTTAATTTGGAGTTATTTGGTTTTATTCAAATTATTTTCTCTAAAAATAAAATATATGGAAAATAGGGTAACATGATTACCTACATCGTAAAATTGAGAGAAATCAATTTGACATCATTTTGGTATTTTAAAATGATTTTGTTGGATTTTATTGTAGCAGTAGTAATGCTTGATTTATTTAAATTTTTGTAGATTTTATTTGATGCTATAAAATGTTCATGTTGTAGAAAATCTTTTTCTGAAATTTTGATATATTATATGCCTATATAATATTTTAATTTATTTTGTTTTATTATTTTTCTTTGTCTGGAAAAAATGTTTAAAAAAAAAAACTCTCGGCCGACTGGGCCGAAGCCCAGCCAGCCAGCCGACCGGCCCAGCCCAGCCGCGTCGCTCATCCCCGAGCTTGGGACGGAGTCCTGAGCCGCCACGGCAGCGCCGCCGCCTCCGTGCCGCCTCCGGCCTCCTCCCTGCCCCCTCCTCCACGCATCCCGTGGTTCGCCGCCCCTCCCTCCATAAATACCGGAGCCCCGCCCTGCCTCTCTCTCGTTTAGCATCGCGCGCCGCACAGATCTCGCAGAAGAATCGCCGCCGCCACCAGACTTCCCGCCGCCGCCGTCCCGCCGAGCCGCGCGCCGCCGCCGCTTTGCCGCCAGGCTTTGCCTTGCCAGCTGCCCTCCAGCGCCCGCGCCCACCGCCGCCATGCGCCACGCCCGCTGCCGCAGCCGCCCTCATCGCCGGAGCATGCTGCTACCGCCGCCGCTGTTGACCGCCGTGGACCGGTAAACCACACCGGTCCGATCCGGTTTATTTCTCAGCTCTCGGTTTCTTTTGTTTAAACCCGGTTTTCTATTTTAGTTAGGTTGTTTAGAGATCGTTCACCGTCTAATCCTCTGGAGCGAACGTGTTCGCTAGATTAGTTGCTGTAGCGAGCGTTCGCTCGATAGAATTTTTCTTTTTCTTTTTAATTTTCGGCCAGGGACCCATTCGTGAATATTTTATTTACAGATTAGTCCCTCTGTTTCAAACTAGCACAACTTTTTACTAGTTTATCCAAATCCAACGAAACCAACGCCCACTTCTTTGTTAAGATCCCTTCTCTCCAGTAAAACAATTTAAACATGTTTTTGAAATTTAAAATTTGAATTAGATCAGATTTGAATTCAGACTTCTTTTGATCATAACTTGAGTTTTATAACTCCGATTTAGTTGATTCTTTTTGCAAATTAAAGTTCTTGACCTAAAATTTCTGATAAGGCCAAATTCACATACTTTTTTGTACCGTTAGAAATTGTTTTATGTTGCAAGAGTTATTTGCTTGGTTTGTTGTTTTCCTAATTGTCTTCTTCGTTCTTTCCGATCTTTTGAGTGATTGCTTATGTGTGGTTACTATTGCTTGCATACGATAGATTGACCGGAGTGTGATGAGTAGAACTATCAAGAGTTTTGAGTGTGAATCATCTTCATCAACAGTACAGGCAAGTTCACACTTTGATCATACTTTTCATTACCCAGTTTTTATGCATTAGTTTCAACCCTCAAACATTGCATGAGTAGGATTGATAACATGTGGGTATTGGGAAATAATTGCTGAGGTAGGAGCCTATTGCCCTGCATTCAAACCTTGGGGGTTACTATTACGTTATGCTTATATTGCCATGCTATGCTCGTAGACGTGGATTGGGTTTGAGTGTATTCCATGACAGATGTGAGATTGTTTACTTAATGGTTCAACTTAAGGTGGCTACTTTAATACACATCTAGGTGGATTGTTTGTTGGCACCTGGAGAATCCAATGTTGTCCAAGGATATCCCGGAGGACCCGTGTGATCATCCAACAGCTCGCCACCCATGCTCAAAGGGATCATAGATTATTAATGCTAGAAACTTCCGTGTGCAGCCATAAGCTATTATGGGCTCTAGCATAGTTGAGTAAGTTGCATGACCTCTTCCAGTGGTAGGCTAGCAGATGTAGGGGATGTAGGTTGGTACCATCTACCCAGGGTTAGAGTTAATGCTTCTGAAAGACTGTGTCTCAGTCATCCGTTTCTCAAACACCATGTAGTGCGAGAAATCCAACGGAGGAGATCAAGTCTTGTGGGGAAAAGTGCGCAAACCTTTGCAGATTGTATAAACTAATCATGGTTAGCCGTGTCCCCGGTTATGGACATCTTGAGTATCTAGTTCTTGGATTTTCATGTTGATCTCAACACTTTATTTAATTAATTTGATTGGGTTAATGATTTTCTATTTTGGGATTGAGTTGGAGGAACCTTCTCAATATTTCAACCAACTTTGTAGTTAAATAAAATATATTCCTTTGCAGTAGGGAAAAATTGGCTTTTCGCAAAAACATGTTAACCCTAGAGCTTTCCACCAGCCAAATATGCATGTAGTGATAGCTATTATTCATCATTATCCTATGGTGTGAATTTGCCAGTACATTCAATGTACTGACCATTTGTGGCTGCAACGTCTCATGTTGCAGGATTTCTTATGGCGAGTAAGTGATACGTTAGGGTTACGATTTCTACACTCAACTTTGCCATTGTTGTTGATGGGAATCCACAACCTTGTTGTTACTTCCGCTATTTGGATTGAGGTAATAGTATTTACGTTACTTTATACATGTGATTTACCTCTGTTATAAATCCTCGAGTACTGTGTGTGTCAGCATACCGATCCAGGGATGACACTTAAGCACAGAGACTTGACCGTCTGAGGTCAGGTCGCTACAATATGCACGAGTAGAACACAAAGAGTTGTGGGCGGTGATCATCATACTGCTTACCACCAATGTCTTATTTTGATTCGGCGGTATTGTTGGATGAAGCGGCCCGGACCAACCTTACATGACCACGTTCATGAGACCGGTTCCACCGACAGACATGCAACTAGTTTTGCATAAAGGTGGCTGGCGGGTGTCTGTTTCGCCAACTTTAGTTGAATCAAATTTGACTACAGCCGGTCCTTGCTGAAGGTTAAAACAACAAACTTGATAAATCACCGTTGTGGTTTTGATGCGTAGGTAAGAACGGTTCTTACTAGAAGCCCGTAGCAGCCACGTAAAACTTGCAACAACAAAGTAGAGGACGTCTAACTTGTTTTTGCAGGGCATGTTGTGATGTGATATGGTCAAGACATGATGTGATATACGTTATTGTATGAGATGATCGTGTTTTATAAAAGTTATCGGCAACTGGCAGGAGCCTTATGGTTGTCGTTTTATTGTATGAAATGCAAACGCCATGTAATTGCTTTACTTTATTACTATGCGTTAGCGATAGTTGTAGAAGCAATAGTTGGCGAACGACCACTACACTACGATGGAGATCAAGGTGTCAAGCCGGTGACGATGGAGATCATGATGGTGCTTTGGAGATGGAGATCGAAGGAACAAGATGATGATGGCCATATCATGTCACATATTTTGATTGCATGTGATGTTTATCTTTTATGCATCTTATTTTGCTTAGTACGGCGGTAGCATTATAAGATGATCCCTTACTTAAATTTCAAGGTATAAGTATTCTCCCTAAGTATGCACTGTTGCGACAGTTCGTCATGCTGAGACACCACGTGATGATCGGGTGTGATAAGCTCTACGTTCACATACAATGGGTGCAAGACAGTTTTGCACATGTGGAATACTCGGGTTAAACTTGATGAGCCTAACATGTACAGACATGGCCTCAGAACTTTGGAGACCGAAAAGTCGAACGTGAATCATATGGTAGATATGATCAACATAGAGATGTTCACCATTGAAGACCACTCCATCTCACGTGATGACCGAGCATGGTTTAGTTGATTTGGATCACGTAATCATTTAGATGACTCAAGGGATATCTATCTAAGTGGGAGTTCTTAAGTAATATGATTAATTGAACTTAATTTATCATGAACTTAGTCCTGATAGTATTTGCATATCTATGTTGTAGATCAATAGCTCCAGTTATAGCTCCTATATATTTTTGATATGTTCCTAGAGAAAAGTTGAAATATGATAGTAGCAATGATGCGGACTCGGTCCGTGATATGAGGATTATCCTCATTGCTGCACAGAAGAATTATGTCCTTGATGCACCGCTAGGTGACAGACCTATTGCAGGAGCAAATGCAGCCGTTATGAACGTTTGGCAAGCTCGATATGATGACTACTTGATAGTTTAGTGTGCCATGCTTTACGGCTTAGAACTGGGACTTCAAAAACGTTTTGAAAGCCACAGAGCATAGGAGATGTTCCAAGAGCTGAAATTGGTATTTTAGACTCATGCCCGTGTCAAGAGATATGAGACCTCTGACAAGTACTTTGCCTACAAGATGGTGGAGAATAGCTCAACTAGTGAGCATGTACTCAGAATGTCTGAGTACTACAATTGCTTGAATCAAGTGGGAGTTAATCTTCCATATAAGATAGTGATTGACAGAGTTCTCTAGTGACCATCACCAAGCTACTAGAACTTCGTGATGAACTATAATATGCAAGGGATGATGAGAATGATTCCCAAGTTCTTCCCGATGCTGAAATCGACGAAGGTAGAAATCAAGAAATAGCATCAAGTGTTGATGGTTAACAAGACCACTAGTTTCAATAAAAGGACAAAGGAAAGAAAGGGAGCTTCAAGAAGAATGGCAAGCAAGTTGCCACTTGATGTCTACTACGCAACTTTATTCTTGTAGACACGTGTTGGGCCTCCAAGCGCTGAGTTCTGTAGGACAATAGCAATTTTCCCTCAAGTTGATGACCGAAGGTTTATTAATCCATGGGAGGCGTAGGATGAAGATGGTCTCTCTCAAACGACCCTGCAACCAAATACAAGAAATCTCTTGTGTCCCCAACACACCCAATACAATGGCAAATTGTATAGGTGCACTAATTCAGCGAAGAGATGGTGATAAAAGTGTAATACGAATAGTAGAAATATTTTTTTATAATCTGAATAAATAAAAAAACAAGGTAGAAAATAGTAAACGGGCACAAAAACGGTATTGCAATGCTTGAATATGAGGCCTAGGGTCCGTACTTTCGCTAGTGCAACCTCTCAACAATGCTAAAATAATTGGATCATGTAACAATCCCTCAAAGTGCGATGAAGAATCACTCCAAAGTTCCTATCTAGCAGAGAACATAAGAAAAATTGTTTGTAGGGTACAAAACCACCTCAAAGCTATTCTTTCCATTCAATCTATTCAAGAGTCCGTACTAAAATAACACAAAGCTATTCTTTCCGTTCGATCTATCCTAGAGTTCGTACTAAAATAACACCAAAGCAAATTCATATTCATAATACTCAAACCAACACAAAGAACTTCAAAGAGTGCCCCAAGATTTCTACCGGAGAAACAAAGACAAGAACATGCATCAACCCCTATGCATAGATTACCCCAATGTCACCTCGGGAATCTGCGAGTTGAGTGCCAAAGCATATATAAAGTGAATCAATACGATACCCCATCGTCACCACGAGTATTCAATTGCAAGACATATATCAAGTGTTCTCAAATTCATAAAAGTATTCAATCCGATAAAACAAAATCTCAAAGGGAAAAACTCAATTCATCACAACAAGATAGAGAGGGGAAAACACCATATGATCCGACTAAATTAACAAAGCCCGCGATACATCAAGATCGTGACATCTCAAGAACACGAGAGAGAGAGAGAGAGAGAGAGAGAGAGAGAGAGATTAAACACATAGCTACTGGTACAAACCCTCAGCTCCGAGGGTGGAGTACCCCCTCCTCATCGTGGTGGCCGCCGGGATGATGAAGATGGCCACCGGAGATGATTCCCCCCTTCGGCAGGGTGCCAGAACATGGTCTAGATTGGTTTCGGTGTCTATAGAGCCTTGAGGCGGCAGAACTTCTGATCTAGGTTCACCCCGAAGGGTTTTGGAACATTTGTGAATTTATAGGGTAAAGAGGGGGTGCGGGAGGCCACCGAGATTGGCACAACCCACCTGGACACGCCTGGGCTCCCAGGCGCGCCCTCGTGGGTTGTTCCCCCCTCGGGGCACCCTCCAGGTTCTACTCTGGCCCAATGGATGTCTTTTGGTCCATAAAAAATCTCCAAAAAGTTTCATGGTGCCTGGACTCCGTTTGATATTGATTTCCTGCGATGTAAAAAACAAGCAAAAAACAGCAACTGGCACTAGGCACTGGGTCAATAGGTTAGTCCCAAAATAATGATATAATGTTGCTATAAAATGATTGTAAAACATCCAAGAATGATAAATTAACAGCATGAATACTTCATAAATTACAAATACGTTGGAGACGTATCAGCATCCCCAAGCTTAATTCCTACTTGTCCTCGAGTAGGTAAATGATAAAAGAAATAATTTATGAAGTGTGAATGTTAGCAAAGTGCATAAGTTTGATCAATGAAAATTTCAATCACTTTTCCTAGCATCAAAACAACAATTCTTTCTTATAAAACTTCTCATGTTATAGTGGCAACCAATTCACATATTAAGGTTCAAACAATGAATCCTCTTGAAACTCAACAACCTATGTTCTCAGTCACCAAGCAATTGTAATTCAACTTATTCAACAAAGTTTAAGTAAGAGCTCCACATACTCAACCGTCATATAGTCTTCTATGATTGCTAACACTCACCGCATACACATGAGCAAAACGTTCCAACCGGACACATAGAAAGATAGGGGCTTATTGTTTTGCCTCCCAACGTATTCACCTCAAGGGTGATGTCAACAATAATAACTCATGCTACCCATATTCAACTGGACATATGTGCCTAGATCTTTCCTCACCACATGATGCTTGCCAAAGGATAAAAATAAAAAGGAATAGAGAGAAAAACTTTGACTCTTTGCATAAAAGTAAATACATAAAAGTAAAGGATAGGCCCTTCGCTGAGGGAAGCAGATGTTGCCATGCACTTATTTATTTGTATGCTCAACCCCTTAGTGCAAAAGAACGTCCTGTTATATTTCCCCTTGTGATAGCAACCTTTATTATGCAGTCTGTCGCTTTTATTCTTTGCCATCACAAGTTCGTACAATGCTCAATTTTCTCTTACACTAAATGATCTAACACTTTTAGAAGCTATTTTTATTGCCTTATTGCACCGATGACAACTTACTTGAAGGATATTATTCAATCCTTAGGTAGGTATGGTGGACTCTTGAAAATAAGATTTGGGTTTAAGGGTTTTTGGATGCACAAGTAGTATCTCTACTTGGTGCGAAATTTTTGGCTAGCAAAGATGGGGGGCAAGCACCACATATTGAAGGATCTATGACAATATAACTTCTATGTGAATATGAACAAACATAAATCATTACGTTGTCTTCCTTGTCCAACGTCAACAATTTTGGCATATAATAATTTGATGGGGGCTTACAATCACAAAAGATTTCCAGGATATTGTATTTGCATGTGAAAGTTATCTTCCTTATACTAATTATTCATGAATTGATTGTATGACCAATATCGTGATTGTCAAGCCTCAAAAGATTTCACTTTCTATACCCAATGTGAAGCTACCACTAGGCATGATATGATTTCAACTTCATGACATTCAATTCATTCAACAATTTACTCTTAGGATATAAGTGAAGCACAAGAGCAAATGACAAGCTACTCCGAAAAGATATAAGTGAAGATCATGAGCATTTATTTCTCTCAAATTAATTTAAGTGAAGCAGGAGAGAATTTCTTCAAAAATACTAAAGCACACTGTGCTAAAAAATATATAAGTGAAGCACTAGAGCAATTCCATAGAAAAGAGCTTCGTTGACGGGATGTGCGTGCCGCTTACCTAGCCTCCCTGGCAACTATTTGAGGAATCTATTTTATTTAAAAACTTTCATATCTAAGTACTTCATTAAAACAACAAGCAAAACAAAATAAAATGACATTCCAAGGATAGCACAACTCATGTGAAGAAGCAAAAACTTAGGCTCAACCGGTACTAACCGATAATTGTTGAAGAAGAAATGTGGGATGCCTACCGGGGAATCCCCAAGCTTATATGCATGAGAATTCTTGAAATATTATCTTGGATGCCTTGTGCATCTCCAAGCTTGAGCTTTTGTGTCTCCTTAATTCTTCTCATATCACGGTTTTCCTAAATCTCAAAAGCTTCATCCACACAAAACTCAACAAGAACTCGTGAGATAAGTTAGTATAACCCAATGCAAAAACCTTGTCATTCTCTATGTGACGCCCTTGATTCAATCATACACTAATCATACACGCAAATGTTTACGATCAAGATCAAGGACTCACGGGAAGATATCACAACCAACTCTAGACACAAATTAAAAATAATACAAGCTTTATATTACAAGCCAGGGGCCTGTAGGGCTCGAATAGATAAGCTCAAATACACAAGAGTCAGCGAAAGCAACAATATCTGAGTACAGACATAAGTTAGACAAGTTTGCCTTAAGAAGGCTAGCACAAAAGCAACAGCGATCGAAAAGGCAAGGCCTCCTGCCTGGGAGCCTCCTAACTACTCCTGGTCGTCGGCGGTCTCCACGTAGTAGTAGGCATCGGTGGTGGCATCTGGCTCCTGGGCTCCGACATCTGGTTGCATCAACTGGAAAGAAGAAGAAAGGGGGAAAAGGGGGAGCAAAGCAACCGTGAGTACTCATCCAAAGTACTCGCAAGCAAGGATCTACACTACATATGCAACATTATCAAAGGAAGGCAGATATGTGGACCGGCAGTAGAAATGCTGAATAGAGAGAAGGCCTAGTCCTATCAAAGACTAGCATCTTCGAAACCACCATCTTGCAGCAAACAGGAGGGAGTAGAGTAGCATAAAGTAAAGTAGTAGTAGTGTTATCAACCTCGCCGGAGATCCTTTCTCGACTCCTGCGAGAAAGAAATCCCTGAGCCATACTATCCATTATCATCACAATCCAATTCTCATCACCATCCAGCTTCTCATCACAAGTATCCAGTTCTAGTTGTATCGATCGATACAACTCCAAGTGTCCGCTATCAGTAGGACAAGCTACCAACAGATGTTTTCTTCCTGCAGGGTGCACCAACTTACCCACCACGCCGATTAACTCCGCCGACACACTTTCTGGGTCATGCCCGCCTCGCCAAACAATACGCCGCAACCCGACCTAGGTTAATGGAGAGGCCAGCACGCCGGACTAAACCTATGCCCCCAGGGGTCATGGGCCATCTCCCCGGGAACTCCTGCACGTTGCAAACGCGGCCGGTGAGCAGACCTAGCTACCTCTTTCAAAAAGGCAGGTGCTTACGCAGTCCAACCCGGCGCGCGCCGCTCAGTCGTTGACATCTATTAAACTTCGGCTGATGCATACGACGCAGAACGCCTATACTATGCCCATGTGATGGTTAGTGCTATCAGGCCAGAGGCCCCTTGGATCAAATATCCAAATCGTAGTGGATTAGGAGCGCGTAACAAGCAGAGACTCACGAAAGATGTGACCCGTTGTTCGCCTCGAGGACTTGCGGCAAGGGCTAGGAATGCCCGCCACGCCGTAATTATCTTATGGGCACCCTCCGTGTCAACCCGACTCCACATCACTGCAATTAAGCTCGCTGGTACCCTTCGTGGTCGACCCGCCTTTCCAAGTAACAAATGGTAAAGTCCAAGTATCCGTGTGTCCAAACATCAAGGGAAAACCCGAGGAATCACCCCGATGGATTCCACTCGATGTAATCATCAAGGTGAACGCCGAGGAACCACCCCGAGGTTCACACTTGAGGGGTTGCACGACGAGCCGTGTCGAAGTGGTTAAGGCGGAATCACCTCGATGACCACAACCGAATAGCTACACTACAGGGTTAACATCGAAGTGATGTAGAGGTCTCACCCTCGGCACTCGATAGTAACCCAAAGAGTGTCGAGCAACTAAGGGAAAGTGATGTGCGGTGCGGGGCCTGGTCTTCGATCCCGCTGATCGGTCTTCAATGATGAAGCAGGGCAACAAGGACAAGGTGGGGTCAGCGATGGATCACTAACCAACCTATACTAAGCAGTTTAGGATAAGGTAAGGTACAACGGCAGATACAAAAGCAGGCTATGCATCGAAATAGGAGCAAACAATAACAGTAGCAAAATCTAATGCAAGCGTGAGATAATGGAATGGGCGATACCGGGATGATCAAAGGGGGGCTTGCCTGGTTGCTCTGGCAAGGAGGGGTCGTCGTCGACGTAGTCGATCACAAGGGCAGCATCGGTCTCGGGGTCTACCGGGGAGAAGAGGGAGAAGAAACAGATAAGAGCACAGTAATCACATGCAACAAGTGTAACCTATGCTAACGTGCAGTGCAGGGTTGCCTAAAGATATGTCTAAGTCATTTACTTACTTTAGGCTTAAAGTTGGATTTAACAACCGGTGTATATGCACTATTCATCTACCGGAATCGGGCTAAAAGTTACAGGTTCACCTACGTAGAGGGTTTCGACATGAAAACAGACGACACGATCAGATTCGTCTCGTCGTTTTGAACAACTTTCATGTACAAAGTTTTTTCCATCCGAGCTACACATGAATTACTATGAATTTCCAAAGTTTTAATGATTTTCTGGAATTCTGGAATATACCTAAATTCGACTTTAAACAGTGTATTACTTTTTATACATACACGCAACTAGCCTATTAGAATGACAGGTGGGGTCCAGTGGCTGAGTCAAGATACACAACAAGAAGTCCACAATCAATGTTTGACCTGGTCAAAGTGTGAATAGTGGCCGTGGGGCCTACTTGTCATTGACCACTATTTTAACTAAAGGGGGATTTAGTGTGAGGGACCACCTGTCACAAACACATTAGGCTATTTAACATAAGGAGTAGCAGCCCTAAACTAATCTAATTAGTACTAACTAATCTGGATAGGGCCGGCCTCATACCCAGAATACACGCACGCACACCACACAAGGCCATGGCAGAGAGTCAGCCGACCACCAGGCCGTGCCCACGCATGGGCGCACCTAGGGGCGCCGGTGGCTGAACCTGCAATGGCAATAGCATGCGGCGGCACTAGCAGCACGATAACAGGCAGCAGGAAGTGGCACTAGCAATGCAAGCAAGAGAGCGTAGCAGCGGCGGCGGCAGCTGCGGCTTCAGCAGAGCGCGCAAGGCAGGTCGGGCTGGCACGCTGGCTGGCCAAGGTCAGCGACCCGACGCGCCGAGGCTCAAGCGCGGCTAGGGGCGCGTAAATGGAGCAGCGAACAGGGGCGCGCCCGAGCTCCCTGTCATGGCGGCCAATGTGTGGGGCGGCCAAACGACGACGAATTTGAGGGAAAATAAATGGGGAACGGAGAGAGGAGCTCACATCGAGCCTGTGGGTGAGCAAAGCGGCTCGGGAGGTTCCGGCGAGGCCGAATCAAGACGGCAAGCAGCGGGCGGAGGTTGAAGATGACCTCGATCCGCTCGATGTGGGGCTCCGGCTTGACCTCGTGGCCGCAGACGGCATAGTGGACGGCGACGGTCCTCCTGGACTCGCCTGGTGGAGAGGGGCGTGCAATGGCCGCGGCAACGACGGGGAGGAACTTGGTCACGCAGAGCTTACGCGTCCCGAGATCGAGCGAAGGGATGAGGAAGACAGGGATCGAGGGGAGACGGATGTGGGCGGTCTAGGGTTTCGCTGCAGGGGGCTTGGGATCGGCCTTATCTCCTCCGGAGCTCGGGTGGATGCCCGACGTGTGTGCATCGCCGGCCATGGTGTCGGTGGATGGGCGACACGCCCTCCCTGTGTACAGGAGAAAGGAGATGTGGAGTAGGTGGGCTGGGCCATAGGTCAGAGGCCGAGTAGGCCCTTACTTTTTTCTGGTTTTCTGTTTTTTTAGACAGAGACAACTAGGGAAAGGTTTGAGCTACCAAAATACTTTGAAAATTTTTGGGACTAGGCCACTTAAATTCTTTATAGTGTTTAAAGTTTGAGGGGCAACCGAACCGATTTGGATTTTACACAAATAAAATAGCATTTTGAAATGCCGAAATGGCACAATTTTAATTGCTATAGTCCATCTTGGCTTGGAGGTGATGTTGTTTTCCTTAACAATCATTTGTTATGGAATGTTTGACGAATGATGAACATTTTAGTATTCATGTCTGACAAATATGACTTTTTTATACTTTAGATTGGATTTGAATTTGAATTATGATTTGGATCAAGTGAAGATTAGCAAAAGTAACATGATGACATGGCACCATTAACAGGGGATTACTATAGCATGACACTTGGGGTGTTACAAATCTCCTCCACTACAAGAAATCTCGTCCCGATATTTTAGCGGTGGAGTAAGGGGTAACTTCAGGAGAACGGACCCTTATAGGGTTACTTATCTAGTGAATATTTCAGGAAATGTGGCCGAGGTATCTCTCGAACATCGAGAGCGGAAATAAGAAGACATGGTAAGAAGTTTCAAGCAAATGAACCAACGATCGATACCTGAACAGCGTGTGAGAAGAGGGTTCAGAGTATCAGGTATAGATCATCTCTCGGAGGGGGGATCATGAGTTAAATACGAAGGCAAATGCAAAGGATACTTCAAAATCAAGGATGTACAGGAGAGTCAGGTTTCGATCCTGTGGAACTGTGGGTTATGGGCCCACCTTGTGGTCCAAAACTAGGAAGGACATTGACATATTGCACGGTCATGGTAGCAAGGCATGTCGGAGGATAGCCGGTCAGTTATGTTGGCAACAACGTTGGTACCAAGGGCGAGGGACGAAGAGAACCATTTTCCTGCTCGTTAAGATGAGGCGGACCAATAGGCAAAGTTCTCATCCATCGGTGGTTACCGGAATGTCATCAACAATAGTAACAGGGTCTCACTGACAAGGTTGTACATCGGGGTGTTTTATAAGCAGGGATTTATTTCTGCTTATATCATATAGATCACAATAAGGTTAAACAACCCAAATGGAAAGGAAAATGAAATTATCGAATTAATCAGACCAATGGAAAGGAAAATGTGTTTACACACCAGAATTGGGAGTATATCCTTCCCAAAGGGAAGCGGAGCAGGATATACATGATATGACAGCAAGTTCAAAAGCATTTAGATAAAAGGGGGGAGGGAAGAATCATGATATTACCCATACAACGGTGTTTGGATAATAGATCAAGTAACATTCGACAATGTGCTTCCAATGTTCTTGTTGATATTCGGAATACCTCAGTCATGCTTTGAGGTAGCATTAACATGGTGTTCCAAGTAGGGGTTGGAGTTGAAGATCACAAGAAATACTCAAGAACAATTGCAGCAATAGCAAGGAGTCCCAGGTATAACCAAAACATTATCAAACATGTGTTGGAAAGAAGACAAGGGGGTTGTCGATGACAACTCAAATCATCGAAGGTCAAGGATGGTATTTCTTATCTGAATTCGATTGATATGCTGGAAGAGCTCAGAATGTTGACAAGCATGACACAATTGTCGAGAGATTTCAGGAAGATGTAATCGATCGGCGATGACATCAAGTCAAAGGAATGATGAAGCGAAAGGTTATTGGAACCATGGGTACAACACAAGCTCGAAATTAAGCTTGATATTCAAGACAAAATGATATGACGAGGAAAATCGATGTAGGCTTAGCTCATCGTCGAAAATTGTGCTCCGGGAAGACGGATTAGGTAGCACAGTTAAAATTTATCACGATAATGATATAGCCGATCAGGCTAGGAATGACTTGAAGGATTATTAAACTCGTAAGCAACAAAAATTACTTAGAGTTGTTGAATTGGAGTGCGGGATCGATTCTCTTATCGGTGTTCTCGAGTGACTGATAACTCAGAACCCGGGGGAAATTCCGAAAGCGGTGAGAAGTAATACTAGATGAATATTCATAGGAAGCAACTCGGTTATTTGATATTCTCGAGATACCAGGGGTAATACTCGAAGGTAGAACCGGATAAAGGTTGGATAGATGAGAAGATCTGCAGAAGACAAGTACTTTAACTTGTCCGAGAGCTGAGATCAAAGAAGAACAATATGGTCGGAACCACAATTGCAAAGGACCAAACATGGATACGAGATGAACTTATCGCAACGGGGCTATTATTATAACAAGAAGCTTCCATGTTAAGCTCCACATCGGGTCCATGGGCATGAACACAAGGCTCAAGGTTGACTCCCACTTCTCTAATGCACAACTTTTCATTTACTTCTCGTCTTTGACAAAGTTGTAGAATTGAAAATTTATCCAAAGAAACGCTAGTAGATATAACCCGCATAATCTTCGGGTTCACACAGACTAGGGAAGGCGTAGGCTCAACCCACTGTGGCATCTTAGGAACATATACCACAAACTTTTTAGGAAAAGTAACTCAAAGTCAAAAGTAGAGCATGGTTAAGGAAGCAGAGGATACAATTCACCAAAGGCATTATGTATCCAAGGAAAGGCTCACAAGGTCACTGATTATGAAGGACGTTGCCGGATAAAACCCAGCAAAGGACCTGGTGGTCCACAAGGGATCTGATGTGAGCATCGATACTCACCCAGAAGAAGAAAGAATGCAAGGATATCAGATTATAGAAACAACTGACTAACTCAAGCTCGAAGGCAAAGGGAATTATGAGTTCCAAAACGGGGATCAGAAGAAGAGGCTCTGATCAAAGACAAGTAAGTTGAATAGACATAGATCGACAATTGATCAAGGTTTGATTTGTCGAACACCAGCTCATGTCCGGGGTGACGTCTGAGCCGATGGAAAAAATTCTAATTGTGATTGTGGATTGTGAGCATTCACAAACATATAGAATCAAATGCTCAAAATTAAAGATGAAAAAGGATATTACTGAATACTGCCCGACATATGGAAAACATCTACCATGCAAGCAGACAAGGAGGAGCAAGAGTAATAGGTTTCTAAGGATTTTTGGAAGATCGGATAATATTTCAAAGAATTTTGTGAAACAAAGATCAGCTGGGGGCGAACAGATACTCGGCAAGCGCGAGTAATTATCCGCAGGGGTATTCATGTGGCAAAGAACTGCAAGGCAGTAGGTTCAACGGATTCTCAGGACAATAGAGAGTAATTCAAGGCATCTTGTAACAACAAGAGCAACTGGGGATAAAGGTATGAACGACAACGTAGGTAGTTACGCATAAGGATTTATCGGTGGTAGGGATCGCAATGGCGAAGGGTATAAGGGTCTCGCGAAAACATCTAAGAGTATCTTCAGAATCTTCTGGTGCACCAAGCAATCATCTGGAGTGAGGGGCTCTCCGGGAGAATGTATTTACGAGAACCTAGAGTTAGAGTTAGCAAAACCATTTAACCCGAATAATAGAGAGATCAGAGTCCCAGAGTATAGACGAGGAGTAAAAGATCCTAATACCACCCAATGGCGACGTGGGCCCGTAAGCCACACAACCATGTTAGTAAAACACTTCTTTTAAAGACTAGACTCAACTTCGGCCAAGGAGTTGGAAAGGGGGATCCTACAGGCAGTCGGCTCTGATACCAACTTGTGACGCCCTCGATTCAATCATACACTAATCATACACGCAAATGTTTACGATCAAGATCAAGGACTCACGTGAAGATATCACAACACAACTCTAGACATAAATTGAAAATAATACAAGCTTTATATTACAAGCCAGGGGCCTGTAGGGCTCGAATACATAAGCTCAAATACACAAGAGTCAGCAAAAGCAACAATATCTGAGTACAGACATAAGTTAGACAAGTTTGCCTTAAGAAGGCTAGCACAAAAGCAACAACGATCGAAAAGGCAAGGCCTCATGCCTGGGAGCCTCCTAACTACTCCTGGTCGTTGGCGGTCTCCACGTAGTAGTAGGCATCAGCGGTGGCATCTGGCTCCTGGGCTACGACATCTGGTTGCATCAACTGGAAAGAAGAAGAAAGGGGGAAAAGGGGGAGCAAAGCAACCGTGAGTACTCATCCAAAGTACTCGCAAGCAAGGATCTACACTACATATGCAACATTATCAAAGGAAGGCTGTATATGTGGACTGGGCTGCAGAAATGCCAGAATAGAGAGAAGGCCTAGTCCTATCAAAGACTAGCATCTTCTGGAAACCACCATCTTGCAGCAAACAAGAGGGAGTAGAGTAGCATAAAGTAAAGTAGTAGTAGTGTTATCAACCTCGGCCGGAGATCCTTTCTCGACTCCCTGCGAGAAAGAAATCCCAGAGCCATACTATCCAGTTATCATCACAATCCAATTCTCATCACCATCCAGTTCTCATCACAAGTATCCAGTTCTAGTTGTATCGATCGGGATACAACTCCAAGTGTCCGCTATCGTGGGACAGGCTATCAATAGATGTTTTCTTCCCTGCAGGGTGCACCAACTTACCCACCACGCCGATTAACTCCGGCGGACACACTTTCTGGGTCATGCCCGCCTCGCCAAACAATACGCCGCAACCCGACCTAGGCTTAATAGAGAGGCCAGCACGCGGACTAAACCTATGCACCTGGGGTCATGGGCCATCTCCCGGAACTCCTGCATGTTGCGAACGCGCCGATGAGCGACCTAGCTACCTCCTTCAAAGGCAGGTGCTTACGCAGTCCAACCCGGCCAAGCGCCGCCGATTCGACATCTATTAAACTTGGCTGATGTATACGACGCAGAACGCCCATACTATGCCCACGTGATGGTTAGTGCTATCAGGCGAGGCCCTTGGATCAAATATCCAAGTGGATTAGGGCAGCGGTAACAAGCGAGACTCACGAAGATGTGACCCGTTGCCCGCCTCGAGGACTTGCGGCAAGGGCTAGAATGCCCGCCACGCCGTAATTATCTCGCGGGCACCCTCCGTGTCAACCCGACTCCACATCACTCGCAATTAAGCTCGCGCGGGTACCATTCAGGGTCGACCCGTCTTTCCAAGTAACAGTGGTAAAGTCCAAGTATCCGTGCGTCCAAACATCAAGGGGAAAACCCAAGGAATCACCCCCGATGGATTCCACTCGATGTAATCATCAAGGTGAACGTAAGAGGAACCACCCCCGAGGTTCACACTTGAGGGGTTGCACGACAGAGCCGTATCGGAAGTGGTTAAGGCGGAATCACCCTCGATGACCACGACCGAATAGCTACACTACAGGGTTAACATCAGAAGTGATGTAGAGGTCTCACCCTCGGCACTCGATAGTAACCCAGTAGTGTCGAGCAACTAAGGGGAAAGTGATGTGCGGTGCCGGGGCCTGGTCTTCGCTCCCGTTGATCGGGTCTTCAATGATGAAGCAGGGGCAACAAGGACAAGGTGGGGGTCACTGATGGATCACTAACCAACCTATACTAAGCAGTTTAGGATAAGCAGGTAAGGTACAACGGCAGATACAAAAGCAGGCTATGCATCAGAATAGGAGCAAACAATAACAGTAGCAAAATCTAATGCAAGCGTGAGAGAATGGAATGGGCGATACCGGGATGATCAAAGGGGGGCTTGCCTGGTTGCTCTGGCAAGGAGGGGTCGTCGTCGACGTAGTCGATCACAAGGGCAGCATCGGTCTCGGGGTCTACCGGGGAGAAGAGGGAGAAGAAACAGATAAGTACACAGTAATCACATGCAACACAGTGTAAGCTATGAGCATCGGTCTCGGGGTCTACCGGGGAGAAGAGGGAGAAGAAACAGATAAGTACACAGTAATCACATGCAACACAGTGTAAGCTATGCTAACGTGCAGTGCAGGGTTGCCTAAAGATATGTCTAAGTCATTTAGTTACTTTAGGATTAAAGTTGGATTTAACAACCGGTGTATATGCACTATTCATCTACCGAATCGGGCTAAAAGTTACGGGTTCACCTACGTATAGGGTTTCGACATGAAAACAGACGACACGATCAGATTCGTCTCGTCGTTTTGAACAACTTTCATGTACAAAGTTTTTTCCATCCGAGCTACAGATGAATTACTATGAATTTCCAAAGTTTTAATGATTTTCTGGAATTCTGGAATATACCTAAATTCGACTTTAAACTGTGTATTACTTTTGATACACACACGCAGCTAGCCTATTAGAATGACAGGTGGGGTCCAGTGGCTGAGTCAGCATACACAACAAGAAGTCCACAAATCAATGTTTGACCTGGTCAAAGTGTGAATAGTGGCCGTGGGGCCTACTTGTCATTGACCACTATTTTAACTAAAGGGGAATTTAGTGTGAGGGACCACCTGTCACAAACACATTAGGCTATTTAACATAAGGAGTAGCAGCCCTAAACTAATCTAATTAGTACTAACTAATCTGGATAGGGCCGGCCTCATACCCAGAATACACGCACGCACACCACACAAGGCCATGGCAGAGAGTCAGCCGGCCACCAGGCCGTGCCCACGCATGGGCGCACCTAGGGGCGCCGGTGGCTGAACCTGCAATGGCAATAGCATGCGGCGGCACTAGCAGCACGATAACAGGCAGCAGGAAGTGGCACTAGCAGCGGCAAGAAGTAGAGCAGAAGCAGCAGCGGCGAGTACTCACGGGAGTAGCAGCGGTAGCTGCTGCGGCTTCCAGCAGGAGCGGCATGGCAGGTGCGGGCTGGCACGCGCTGGGCGTTCAAGGCCGCGGCCCGACGCGGCCAGAGGCCCGCAAGCGCGACTAGGGGCGCGTAAATGGAGCAGCGAACAGGTGCGCGCCCGAGCTCCCTGTCATGGCGGCCAATGTGTGGGGCGGCCAAACAACGACGAATTTGAGGGAAAAGAAAAGGGGAACGGAGAGAGGAGCTCACATCGAGCCTGTAGGTGAGCAAAGCGGGCTCGGGGAGGTTCCGATGAGGCCGAATCGAAGACGGCAAGCAGCGGGGCAGAGGTTGAAGATGACCTCGATCCGGTCGATGTGGGGGCTCCCGGCTTGACCTCGTGGCCGCAGACGGCATAGTGGACGGCGACGGTCCTCCTGGACTCGCCTGCGTGGAGAGGGGCGTGCAATGGCCGCGGCAACGACGGGGAGGAACTTGGTCACGCGGAGCTTACGCGTCTGAGATCGAGCAGAAGGGGATGAGGAAGACAGGGGATCGAGGGGAGACGGATGTGGGTGGTCTAGGGTTTCGCTGCAGGGGGCTTGGGATCGGCCTTATCTCCTCCGGAGCTCGGGTGGATGCCCGACGTGTGTGCATCGCCGGCCATGGTGTCGGTGTATGGGCGACACGCCCTCCCTGTGTATAGGAGAAAGGAGATGTAGAGTAGGTGGGCTGGGCCATAGGTCAGAGGCCGAGTAGGCCCTTACTCTTTTCTGGTTTTCTGTTTTTTTAGACAGAGACAACTAGGGAAAGGTTTGGGCTAGCAAAATACTTTGAAATTTTTTGGGACTAGGCCACTTAAATTCTTTGTAGTGTTTAAAGTTTGAGGGGCAACCGAACCGATTTGGATTTTACACAAATAAAATAGCATTTTGAAATCCCGAAATGGCACAATTTTAATTGCTATAGTCCATCTTGGCTTGGAGGTGATGTTGTTTTCCTTAACAATCATTTGTTATGGAATGTTTGACGAATGATGAACATTTTAGTTTTCATGTCTGACAAATATGACTTTTTTTATACTTTAGATTGGATTTGAATTTGAATTATGATTTTGATCAAGTGAAGATTAGCAAAAGTAACATGATGACATGGCACCATTAACAGGGGATTACTATAGCATGACACTGGGGGTGTTACACTCTACTGTAGCAAATCACTAAAATTATTATTCAACATTGCATACTATATGAATCTGCATATTTAATACTCCTATCCGCAAATAGAATCATTAAATAAGCAAACATATGCAAACAATGCAAACATAACAGCAATCTGCCAAAACAGTACAGTCTGTAAATAATGCAAGAGTATCAATACTTATTAAACTCCAAACATTATGAAACTCTACCACACTGTAGAAAATTTATCAGAGCTTATCATGCAAAAAGTTTCAACATTTTATCACTTCTGACTTTTCTAGGGAATTTTTGCAACGTCGATAAACTTTCTGTTTTCAAACAACAACATGTAGACTTGTAAAATAAGCATAGTAAAGGCTATCAATGCCACTTTTATTGAAATAGAAGAGGCAAAACATTATTCTAAATAAAATTAAGAGAATCCTATAAAATATATTGATGCTCCAAGCAAAGCACATATCATGTGACGAATGAAAACATAGCTCCAAGTGAGGTTATCGATAATGTTGGAGACGAAAGAGGGGATGCCTTCTGGGGCATCCCCAAGCTTAGTTGCTTGGATCTTACTTGAATATCACCTTGGGGTGCCTTGGGCATCCCCAAGCTTAGGGTCTTGTCACTCCTTATTCTCCTCATATCGACATCTCACCCAAAACTTGAAAATTTCAATCACACAAAACTTAACGGAACTTCATGAGATATGTTACTATGATAAAGAGCAAACCACTAACTTTTGGTACTGCCAAAGACAAGATCCATAATTGTTTCCACACAATTCCTACTTTAGCATATCATTTCCACAATTTATATTGAGCAATATAAGCCATAGAAACTAGAAAACAAGCAAACTATGCATTGAAAGCAGAATCTGTCAAAAACAGAACAGTCTGTAGTAATCTGTACTCAAACCATACTTCTGCTACTCCAAAAAATTCTGAAAAAATTAGTAACACGTGATCGATTTGTATATTAAACTTATGCAACAAGAATCAACTCAAAATCACTCTTCTGTTAAAAATAAGAATTATTTCGTGAACACGAAAGTTTCTGTTTTTCAGCAAGATCAAATCAACTATCACCCAACATGATCCCAAAGGCTTTACTTGGCACTCCATTGAAACAAAAGCAATAAAACATGATCACTACAGTAGCATAATCATGTGAACACTCAAAAACATTAGGTAAAAGTGGTGGGTTGTCTCCCAACAAGCACTTTTCTTTAATGCCTTTTAGCTAGGCATGATGATTTAAATGATGCTCACATAAAAGATAAGAGTTGAAACATGAAGAGAGCATCATGAAGCATATGACTAGCACATTTAAGTCTAACCCACTTCCTGTGCATAGGGATTTTGTGAGCAAACAACTTATGGGAACAAGAATCAACTAGCATAGGAAGGCAAAACAAGCATAACTTCAAAACTTTCAACACATAGAGAGGAAACTTGATATTATTGCAATTCCTACAAGCATAAACTCATCCCTCATAATAATTTTCAGTAGCATCATGAATGAATTCACCAAAATAACTATCACATAAAACATTATTTTCATGATCTACAAGCATAGAAGTTTTATTACTCTCCACATAAGCAAATTTATTCTCATCAATAATTGTGGAAGCAAACTCAACAAAATAACTCTCATGTGATTGGAAATTAAAATCATGATGACAAGTTTCATGTTTATAATTATTCAATATAGCATACATGTCATCACCATAATCATCATATATAGGAACTTTGTTGTCATAATCAATTTCAACCTCCTCCAAAATAGTGGATTCATCATTAAATAAAGTCACGACCTCTCCAAATCCACTTTCATCAATATAATCATCATAAATAGGAGGCATGCAATCATCATAATAAATTTGCACATCAAAACTTGGGGGACAAAAAATATCATCTTCATCAAACATAGCAACCCCAATCTTGTAGCTTTGCATATCATTAGCATCATGGATATTCAAAGAATTCATACTAACAACATTGCAATCATGATCATCATTCAAATATTTTGTGCCAAGCATTTTATTTACTTGTTCTTCTAACAATCGAGCACAATTTTCCGAACCATCATTTTTAAGAAATATATTATAAACATGATCAATAATATGATGCAACCTAAATTCCATTTTTTGTAGTTTTCTTTTATAAACCAAACTAGTGATAAAAACAAGAAACTAAAAGATTCAATTGCAAGATATAAAGATATACCTTCATGCACTCACCTCCCCGGCAACGGCGCCAGAAAAGAGCTTGATGTCTACTACGCAACTTTATTCTTGTAGACACGTGTTGGGCCTCCAAGCGCAGAGTTTTGTAGGACAATAGCAATATTCCCTCAAGTGGATGACCTAAGGTTTATCAATCCATGCGAGGCGTAGGATGAAGATGGTCTCTCTCAAACGACCTTGCAACCAAATACAAGAAATCTCTTGTGTCCCCAACACACCCAATACAATGACAAATTGTATAGGTGCACTAGTTCGGTGAAGAGATGGTGATAAAAGCGTAATACAGATGGTAGATATTTTTTTATAATCTGAATAAATAAAAACAGCAAGGTAGCAAATAGTAAATGGGCACAAAAACGGTATTGCAATGCTTGAAAATGAGGCCTAGGGTACGTACTTTCCCTAGTGCAACCTCTCAACAATGCTAAAATAATTTGATCATATAACAATCCCTAAAAGTGCGATGAAGAATCACTCCAAAGTTCCTATCTAGCGGAGAACATAAGAGTAAATTGTTTGTAGGGTACGAAACCACCTCAAAGCTATTCTTTCCGTTCGATCTATTCAAGAGTCTGTACTAAAATAACACAAAGCTATTCTTTCCGTTCGATCTATCCTAGAGTTCGTACTAAAATAACACCAAAGCAAATTCATATTCATAATACTCAATCCAATACAAAGAACTTCAAAGAGTGTCCCAAGATTTCTACCGGAGAAACAAAGACAAGAACGTGCATCAACCCCTATGCATAGATTACCCCAATGCCACCTCAGGAATCCGCGAGTTGGGTGCCAAAACATATACGAAGTGAATCAATACGATACCCCATTGTCACCATGAGTATTCATATGCAAGACATATATCAAGTGTTCTCAAATCCATAAAATTATTCAATCCGATAAAACAAAATCTCAAAGGAAAAGACTCAATTCATCACAACAAGATAGAGAGGGGAAACACCATATGATCCGACTATATTAACAAAGCCCGCGATACATCAAGATCGGGACATCTCAAGAACACGAGAGAGAGAGAGAGAGAGAGAGAGAGAGAGAGAGAGAGAGAGAGAGAGAGAGATTAAACACATAGCTACTGGTACAGACCCTCAGCCCCGAGGGTGGACTACTCCCACTTCATCATGGTGGCCGCCGGGATGATGAAGATGGACACCGGAGATGATTCCCCCCTCCGGCAGGGTGCCGAAACAGGGTCTAGATTGGTTTTCGGTGGCTACAGAGCCTTGAGGCGGCGGAACTTCTGATCTAGATTCGCCCCGAAGGGTTTTGGAATATTTGTGAATTTATAGGGTAAGGAGGGGGTGCGGGAGGACACCGAGGTTGGCACAACCCACCTGGGCACGTCTGGGCCCCCAGGCACGCCCTGGTGGGTTGTGCCCCCCTCGGGGCACCCCCCAGGTGTTGCTCTGGCCCAATGGATGTCTTCTTGTCTAGAAAAAATCTCCAAAAAGTTTCGTGGTGTTTGGACTCCGTTTGATATTGATTTCCTTCTATGTAAAAAACAAGCAAAAAACAGCAACTGGCACTGGGTCAATAGGTTAGTCCCAAAAAATGATATAAAGTTGCTATAAAATGATTGTAAAACATCCAAGAATGATAAAATAACAGCATGAATACTTCATAAATTATAGATACGTTGGAGACGTATCACCACTCCCGTGAAGAAGCCCAAAGCTAGATCCAAGCCTTAAACTGAGTGCTTCTACTGCAAAGGAAATGGTCACTGGAAGCGGAACTACCCCAAATTCTTGGCGGATAAGAAGGATGGCAAAGTGAACAAAGGTATATATGATATACATGTTATTGATGTGTAATTTACTAGTGTTAATAGCAACCCCTCGGTATTTGATACTGGTTCAGTTGCTAAGATTAGTAACTCAAAACAGGAGCTACAGAATAAACAGAGACTAGTTAAGGGAGAGGTGACGATGAATGTTGGAATTGATTCCAAGGTTGATATGATCAACATCGCACACTCACTCTACATTCGGGATTAATGTTGAACCTAAAATAAATGTTATTTGGTGTTTGCGTTGAGCATGGATATGATTAGATCATGTTTATTGCGATATGGTTATTCATTTAAGTCAGAGAATAATTGTTGTTGTGTTTACATGAATAAAACCTTCTGTGGTCATACACCCAAGGTGAATGGTTTATTGAATCTCGACCGTAGTAATACACATATTCATAATATTGATGCCAAAAGATGCAAAGTTGATAATGATAGTGCAACATATTTGTGGCACTGCTGTTTAGGTCATATTGGTGTAAAACGCATGAAGAAACTCCATGCATATGGAATTTTGGAATCACTTGATTATGAATCAATTGATATTTGCGAACCATGCCTCATGGGCAAGATGACTAAAAATCCATTCTCCGGAACAATGGAGCGAGACAATGACTTATTGGAAATAATACATACCGATGTATGCGGTCCGATGAATGTTGAGGCACACGACGGGTATCGTTATTTTCCGACCTTCATAGATGATTTGACCATATATGGGTATATCTACTTAATGAAAACAAGTCTGAAACATTGGAAAAGTTCAAAGAATTTCAGAGTGAAGTGGAGAATCATCGTAACAAGAAAATAAAGTTTCTACGACCTGATCACGGAGGCGAATATTTGAGTTACGAGTTTGGCCTTCATTTAAAACAATGTGGAATAGTTTCACAACTAACGCCACTTGGAACACCATAGCGTAATGGTGTGTCTGAACGTCGTAACCATACTTTATTGGAAATGGTGCGATCTATGATGTCTCTTACCGATTTACCACTATCGTTTTAGGGTTATGCATTAGAGATAGTTGCATTCACGTTAAATAGGGTACCATCTAAATCCGTTGAGATGACACCGTATGGACTGTGGTTTGGCAAGAAACCTAAGCTATCATTTCTTAAAGTTTGGGGTTGCGATGCTTATGTGAAAAAGCTTCATCCTGATAAGCTCGAACCCAAATCGGAGAAGTGCGTCTTCATAGGATACCCAAAAGAAACTGTTGGGTACACCTTCTATGACAGATCCGAAGGCAAGATCTTTGTTGTTAAGAATGGATCTTTCTAGAGAAGGAGTTTCTCTCGAAAGAAGTGAGTGGGAGGAAAGTAGAACTTGATGAGGTAATTGTACCTCCTCTCAAATTGGAAAGTTGCTCATCACAGAAAACCGTTTCTGTGATGCCTACACCAACAAGAGAGGAAGCTAATGATAATGATCATGAAACTTCAGATCAAGTTACTACCGAACCTCATAGGTCAACCAGAGCATGTTTCGCACTAGAGTGGTACGGTAATCCTGTTCTGGAAGTCATGTTACTAGACCATGACGAACCTACGAACTACGAGGAAGCGATGATGAGCCCAGATTCCGCAAAATGGGTTGAGGCCATGAAATCTGAGATAGGATCCATGTATGAGAACAAAGTGTGGACTTTGGTGGACTTGCCCAATGACCGGTAAGCCATTAAGAATAAATGGATCTTCAAGAGGAAGACGAACACTGATGGTAGTGTTACTTTCGCAAAAAAGGTTTTTTCGACAAGTTGAAGGAGTTGACTACAATGAGACTTTCTCACTCGTAGCGATGCTTAAGTCTGTCCAAATCATGTTAGCAATAGCCGCATTTTATGAAATCTGGCAAATGGATGTCAAAACTGCATTCCTTAATGGATTTATTAAAGAAGAGTTGTATATGATGCAACCAGAAGGTTTTGTCGATCCTATGGGTGCTAACAAAGTATGCAAACTCCAGCGATCCATCTATGGACTGGTGCAAGCATCTCGGAGTTGGAATATACGCTTTGATAAGGTGATCAAAGCATATGGTTTTATACAGACTTATGGTGAATCCTGTATTTTCAGGAAAGTAAGTGGGAGCTCTGTAGCATTTCTGATATTATATGTGGATGACATATTGTTGATCAGAAATGATATATAATTTGTGGATAGCATAAAAGGATACTTGAATAAGAATTTTTCAATGAAATACCTCGGTGAAGCTGCTTACATATTGGGCATCCAGATCTATAGAGATAGATCAAAACGCTTGATAAGATTTTTCAACGAGTACATACCTTGACAAGATTTTGAAGTATTTCAAAATGGAACAATCAAAGAAGGAGTTCTTGCCTATGTTGCAAAGGTGTGAAGTTGAGTAAGACTCAAAACCCGACCACGACAGAAAATAGAAATAGAATGAAAGTCATTCCCTATGCCTCAGCCATAGGTTCTATAAAGTATGCTATACTGTGTACCAGACCTATTGTGTGTCTTGCCATGAGTTTGGCAAGGGGGTACGGTAGTGATCCAGGAGTGGATCACTGGACAGCGGTCAAAGTTATCCTTGGAGGACTAAGGAAATATTTCTCGGTTATGGAGGTGATAAAGATTTCATCGTAAAGAGTTACGTCAATGCAAGCTGTTACACTGATCCAGATGACTCCGAGTCTCAATCTGGATACGTATTGAAAGTGGGAGCAATTATGTAACATCCCAAAATTCTAAATTTTGGAATGTTATAATAAATAGATAGTTTTGATTGATTGTTTGATTGATTGACTGAAAGTGAGTGAAGTTTGAAACTTTTTGAAAGTTAAATGAGAGGGAATAAAAGGACTTTCCCAAACTTTCATTTTTGCTTTTATGATCTTCGGGAATTCAAATTCTTTTCATCACAAAACCCTGGAGAGAAGATGACATGACTTCTTCCATTTATTTAAATGAAAGGGTATTTGAAAATATTTGAATTTCATTTGGAAATATTTCAATTCAGAAACTTCAAGCAACTCAATGATTTTCACGAGCGAAGATAAAATGACTTCTTCAAAACATATGAAATATGAGTTGGGAGTTTCAAAGAATTAAATTCAAAGTTCTTTTGAATTTATTTATTTTCAAATTGGAGTTATTTGAGTTTTAATCAAATTATTTTTCTCCAAAAATAAAGTAAATGGAAAATACGGTAACATGATTCCCTACAACAGAAAATTGGAGAGAAATAAATTTGAATTAATTTTGGTATTTCTAAAAATGATTTTTATTGGATTTTATTAGACCAGTGGCACTCTTTGAATTATCTGAATTTGTGTGGATTTTATTTGGCATTATAAAAATGTCCATGTTGTAGAAAATCTTTTTCTGCAAATTTTGGTATATTATATGCCTATATTATATTTTTGTTTATTTAGTTTTAATTATTTTTGTTTGACTGGAAAACCTTTATTAAAAAAAAACCTTTTCCCCCGTCTGGGCCGGCCCAGCTAGCCAGCCAGGCCAGGCCCAGCCCAACCGGCCCGTCCGCCTCGCCCTCCAGCTCAGGACGGAGTCCCGAGCGACGCCGCGACCGCCGCCGCCTCGACGTCCGTACCTCGCCCGGACTCCCCTCGCCGCCGTGCCCCCTCCTCCACGCCATCTCGCCCCTCCCCCTCCTTAAAAGCCGCGCCGGCCCCGCCTCCTCTCCTCTTTTCCCCGCGGCGCCGCAACCGGAGATCGCGGCCACCAACCGCCGCCGTCGAGCTTCCTCGCCGCCGCCCCGCACCTCCCCGAACCCCGCAGCCACCACCCACCTCACCGCCGCCCCACGCCGCACCCCTCCGTTCACTCCACCGAGCCGGAGGGCCACCGGAGCCACCGCCCCGGACGAATCCGAGCCACCGCCGCCGTTCTTCCTCGCCGCGGTAACCGCCGCCTCCCGTCCGTTGGATCTGGATCCAACGATCCAGATTCGTTTTTTTTTAAAAACATTTTTTTATTATTCGGTGAACGTTCATTAGTTAGGGTTTGCACCGAACGGGTTTCGTTAGTTAAACGTTCGGCAGCGAACGTTCGTTATTTAGTTCTTTTCTTTTTCTGTTAGTTTTAATCAGGGACTTCTTTGTAGATGTTTTATTTACAATTTAGCCCCTGTACTTCAAACGGCTATAACTTTTTACTCGTTTATCCAAATCCAACGAAACCAACGCCCACTTCTTCGTTACGATCTCCTCTATCCAGTAATCCAACTCAAACATGTTTTTGAAAGTTTTAAAATTTGAATTCAAACAGATTTGTATTCAAACTTTGTTTGATCATAACTGGAGTTTTATAACTCCGTTTGAGTTGATTATTTTTGCAAATCGAAGCTCTTGACCTAAACTTTATGATAAGGCCAAATTCATATAATTTTGGTACTGTTAGAAATTTTTTTTATGTTGCAAGAGTTATTTGCTTGGTTTTGATGTTTTCTGAATCGTTTTTCTTCGTTCGGTCCGATGTTTTGAGTGATTGCTTATGTGTGGTTACTATTGCTTGCTCACGATAGATTGACCGGAGTGTGACGAGTAGATCTATCAAGAGTTTTGAGTGCGAATCATCTTCATCAACATTGCAGGCAAGTAACACTTTGATCATACTTTTCTCATACCCAGTTTTTATGCATTAGATCTATCCTGAAACACTTGCATGATTAGGATCTAATTAAATTGTGGGTTTTGGGAAGTAGTTGAGGTAGTACCTATTACCTGTTTTATTATCAAACCATTGGGAGTTACTTCTACGTTTGCTTATTATGCCATGCTATGCTAGTAGACGTGGATTGGGTGAGTGTATCCATGACAGATGTGAGATTGTTATTTAGTGGTTTATTTAAGGTGGCAACTTAAACACACATCTGGGTGGATTGAGGCACCTGGTTTCTATCAGGATTTGCCTGTATTTCTTCGGACCAACACCCAGGCTCAAAGGGATCATGAGATTATTCAAACTAGAAACTTCCGTGTGTAGCCACAAGCCATTATGGGCTCTGGCATAGTTGATTAAGTTGTGCGAACTCTTACGGGTAGACTAGCAGATGTAGGGGAAAGTAGGTGTACCGGTCTACCCACATGTAAGGTGCTAGCGCTTCCGAAAGACTATGTCTCGGTCATCCGTTTCTCAAACAACATGTAGTGCGAGAAATCCAACGTAGGCGATCGAGTCTTGTGGGGAAAAGTGCGGAAACCTCTGCAGAGTGTAAAAACTAATCATGGTTAGCCGTGTCCCCGGTTATGGACATCTTGAGTATCTAGTGCTTGGATTATCATGTTGATCTCATCATGTCACTCTAATTAATATTGTTGGGTTGTTAATGAGTACTTTTAATTGGGATTGAGGATGCTGTCAACCATTCTCAATGTTCAACAACCACCATGATAGTTAAATAAATTTATTCCTTTGTAGTAGGAAAAATTGGCTTTTCGCAAAAACTGCAACCATAGAGATTTCCACCAGCCATATATGCATATAGTATAGGCTTATTCTTTCATTACTCTCTATGTGTTACATTGCCAGCATATTCCATGTGCTGACCCGTTTTCGGGCTGCAACGTTTCATGTTGCAGACTTTTTCAGACGACGAGTAAGCGATACATTAGGGTTACGATTTCTACACTCAACTTTGCCGTTGGTGTTGATGGGAATCCACAACCTTGTTACTTCCGCTATTTGGATTGAGGTAATAGTATTTACGTTATATATACATGTGATTTACCTCTGTTATAAATCCTCGAGTACTGTATGTGTCAGCATACCGATCCAAGGATGAAATTAAGCACAGAGACTTGACCCATTCGGGTCGGGTCACTAAAAGATGGTATTAGAGCACATGTTGGCTGTAGGACGTGACCCTAGAAACTGGCAAGCCCATAGGCAAGATTTTTCTCTACAACTTCATTTTCAAAATGATCTTTTACCTCTCTTCTCTTCTGAGCTTATTCAAAAAATTCCTTTTAGTGAGACCATACCCTTTTTCCCTTTTGACCACTCAAAGATTTGACTGATGAGACCACTCCAAGGAGACAAGATATCGGACAACTAAGACCATTTGGAATGAAGGAGATTTTACCGTGCATCTGAATAATGGAAACTACAACGGTTGAAGACTCCGAAGACTAGGAGAATTTGAGGGATATGAAGAATTTCCAGATTTAGTAAGACCTAGGAAGGCTACCCTTATGGAACTTGACAGGCTATGGAAGCTATCAATACCCGAGATCAAGGTGTATCGGAAAAAGACCGGTGCATGTAGAGTTAAAAACTCAAAGTTTTGTTAAGAAAACCCTAAGGCAGGAGATATCAATTACGGAATGATAGCTCATGAAAATAATAAGAGCAGAAACATGGATATTCATGATGTTATTGTTCGCTTATGCTATTTTCACCGTGCTGAGTTAAGCATGCATTTCCTCGGAAGGATTGGATGGTAGAAGGCTGAAGGAGCATCTGTCAGCGAAGGATGCAATTTTAACATTGCTGGTGTATCACCAGGATCTGGAGTGTTACATCAAGAAGTTAAGATGGATCTGCCGGAAGCCGTATTTGACAAGGAGGCAATTCATGAAGAAATCAGGACCCCGAAGCTGAAAGTAGCCAAGCAGGAGGAGCAAAACCTCGAGATACCGGAGATTCGTCAGGAACTGAAGGACAGTAGGATCGTCGTTCATGTCGAGGTTGATGAAATCCAGAAGTTTTGGAATGCAACCCCAGAAATATTAAAGGATGTCATGAGAGATTTCACGTCAACAAAGATGATCTGGCAAAAAGGACAAGCATGACCGGAAGAAGCCATCGGAGACATGACCAAGGCTTGAGGAGTTTGATGACGTTGAGATCTATAGACCATTAGAAGACCAAACCCCGTTATACCTGCATTAGATGCGACGATTGTGAGCTGTCATTTGTTTGATGTTTTTCTCCGACAGCCACAATAAAATCTGTCTTTTCAAAACTTTTGTTTGTATTGTGTGTATCCCTCTCTATCTCTCTTATCCCACCCCAAACCCATGGACCCAATAGATGATGAATGGAGATGAGCTTGTATTTTCTGGACCGTTGAGTCAATTGGATACAGACCGATGGATTCAGAACATGGAGGATCACATGGAGAATAACCCTATAGCCAGAAAGGATATGGCCCAGCATGCTCTTTAATGTTTTGAAAGAGATGCTGCTACTTGGTGGAGGATGTACCAAACCATCAATGGATGGCAAGGAGTAACCAGTTGGAAAGAATTTAAGTGGACTTTGTTATAGTCTTGGCTAGTGTCCCAGAAATTGAGGCCTTATGGAAAGGATATGAAGAAACCTTGTGCATACAAGCTTTGTGGAGAAATAGGACACAACCATAAAGAAAATAAGGACAAATACCCTCATAATCGGAGGATTATCAAAGGAGTTAGCCGTGGATCTCAGGGAGCTTCGGTGGAGATTGTTCCCAAAGGTTTTGTTGCAGCAATGGAAGTTCAGTCTACATTGTTGAGAAAGATCCGTGAAGCTTAGAAGGATGACAAAGAGATTGCTGAGGTAAAAGAGAGGATGAGCAAAGGAAAGGCCAAAGGCTTTCATAAGGATAAGCACGACACCTTATGGTTCGAGGATCGTGTATATGTGCCCAATAATGCAAAAGATCAGGAAGTTAATACTTCAGGAGGCTCATGACTCACCATACTCGATTCACCCCGGAAACACCAAGATGTATTTGGATTTGAAGGAGCGTTTCTGGTGGACTGGTATGAAGAAGGATATTACGGAGTATGTAGTCATAGGTGATGTATGCCATAGAGAGTAAAGCAGATCATCAGAAGCCAGTCGGATTACTACATCTTATGCCGATACCCGAATGGAAGTGGGATAAGCTTGGCATGAATTTCATTACCGGATTTCCCAGAACCCAATTGGGATATGATTCTATCTGGGTAGTAATTGATTAGCTTGACCAAAGTGGCTCACTTTATCCCAGTGAAAACCACCTATACAGGTGCAAAGTTGGCCAAGATATATTTGACAAGGATCGTATGTCTGCATGGAGTTCCGAGGACCATCGTAGAGGAACACAGTTTACCTCAAAGTTTTGGAATCAGCTGCACCAGACTTTGGGTACCAGGCTAGAGTTCAGTACAGCCTTTCATCCGCAGACAGATGGATAAATCAAGAGAGTCGATCAGATTCTGGAGGACATGTTGAGAGCATGTGTGCTAAATTTTGGATCTAGTAGTGATGATAATCTACCTTACGCGGAGTTCTCATACAACAACAGTTACCCAGCCAGTTTGAAGATGGCCCCTTGTAAAGCTTTGTACGGGAGAAGGAGCCAGACACCGTTGATGTGGGATGAAGTTGGAGACCGTCAATTGATTGGATCAAATGTGATCAAGGATGTAGAATAGAATGTTAAGTTGCTTCGAGATAGACTGAAGGTAGCTTAGTCCAGGCAGAAGAGTTACGCAGACTCAAAAACGCAAGGAGGAAGTCTATGAAATCGGAGACAGAGCATATCTTCGTGTGCCACCTCTGCAAGGAGTTAAATGATTTGGAGTTAAGGGAAAGTTAGCCCCGAGATTTGTAGGACCATACCGAGTTTTGGAGCGTATGGGAGAAGTGGCCAACAAGTTGGAGTCACCCGAAAGACTGTCAGGAGTTCATGATGTGTTTCACGTTTGCCAGTTGAAGAAGTGCCATGCAGAGATGGCCAATATTCCCCTGTAAGGACACTTGACCCTAGAAAGGATAATGATGTTCCACGAAGTGGAGTATGGACTTCATAGTATAAGTTTTTATCTTGGTATGTGGGATATCCCACGAGGATGAAGAGATGAACTACTATTGGATATAAAGGAGGTATGATGTTGGAAATATGGATCAATGGAAATTCCATGATGAGTCTGAGTAATCACGTCTTAGTTTGTTGCAAATATAAGGAAAAGAGACAGTACAATTGGATGGATTTTAAGTATGCCAGGAAGTTGGATGTTGGGATAATGATCAGTTGCCCCGAGGATGTGTTCAAGGTTTGCAAGTGATGAGATGGGCCATAACCAACAAGCCCCAGGACCTTCCAAGAAGCAAGCACATTCTTGCTGAAGGAAAAACCCTGGAAGGAGTTACGATTTTATCAACCGACGATTTGATAGGAGTTAACGCAAAAAACTGAGAGTTGTTAAGGAACGATAGATGTTTGTTTGGCTTGCAGAATCAATGGATTTATCCGAACTTGGTTCATCGACAAGAGAAATTCTGCAATGCTTGTGAGGATGACCAAGTGTTAGAATGCGAGATTTGCTAAACCATATACAAGAAAATGATTTGGGTGCGGGATGGATTGATCACCATACCGACTTACTCTTATTATTCGCCTTGCTATATGGGATGGTAAATCTGAGTGACTTACCTATAGTAGAGAGACGAGGATCAAAACCTTGTTTGAACCTTACAATGGTATAAGTATTTTTCCCCTTGTACAAGGCAGTTGTTGCCAACCGTAGGTTATACGGTGAGGTTCAACCCAGACCCATTTCCTGTAGGACAAACCATAAATTGTTGACCACCATGAGATATCGATATCTGATTAGTATTGGCGCCAGACCCGTCAACTAAGAAGACCCAGTTTCGGGATAACCTTACCAAGATGAAAGGACAAAAGAATTGAGGAAAAATGTTATGCCGCTACCGGAAGAGCCCAGAGAAGGAATTTTTCCGAGAATCTGAGAAGACCAACACTGTCAAGAATAAGGATGGAGTATATGAGTTTTGATGAAACCGTAACCATGCTTCTAAGGGTGGTAGCACCCGAGACCCCGGAGATTATCGGTGGATTTTGAGAAGACCCCCCTACCCTAACCTTTTTCTTTCTAGCCTCTCTGAATCTCGAGGACGAGATTCATTTTAAGGGTGGTAGTTTTGTAACATCCCAAAATTCTAAATTTTGGAATGTTATAATAAATAGATAGTTTTGATTGATTGTTTGATTGATTGACTGAAAGTGAGTGAAGTTTGAAACTTTTGAAAGTTAAATGAGAGGAATAAAAGGACTTTCCCAAACTTTCATTTTTGCTTTTATGATCTTCGGGAATTCAAATTCTTTTCATCACAAAACCCTGGAGAGAAGATGACATGACTTCTTCCATTTATTTAAATGAAAGGGTATTTGAAAATATTTGAATTTCATTTGGAAATATTTCAATTCAGAAACTTCAAGCAACTCAATAATTTTCACGAGCGAAGATAAAATGACTTCTTCAAAACATATGAAATATGAGTTGGGAGTTTCAAAGAATTAAATTCAAAGTTCTTTTGAATTTATTTATTTTCAAATTGTAGTTATTTGAGTTTTAATCAAATTATTTTTCTCCAAAAATAAAATAATTGGAAAATAGGGTAACATGATTTCCTCAGAGAAAATTGGAGAGAAATAAATTTGAATTAATTTTGGTATTTCTAAAATGATTTTTATTGGATTTTATTAGACCAGTGGCACTCTTTGAATTATCTGAATTTGTGTGGATTTTATTTGGCATTATAAAAATGTCCATGTTGTAGAAAATCTTTTTCTGCAAATTTTGGTATATTATATGACTATATTATATTTTTGTTTATTTAGTTTTAATTATTTTTGTTTGACTGGAAAACCTTTATTAAAAAAAAACCTGTTCTCCCGTCTGGGCCGGCCCTACTAGCCAGCTCGGCCAGGCCCAGCCCAACCGGCCCGTCCGCCTCGCCCTCCAGCTCATGACGGAATCCCGGCGGCCTTGCCACGCGCCGCCTCGGCGTCTGCAGTACCTCGCCGGACTCCTCGCCGCCGTGCCCCGTCCTCCATGCCATCTCGCCCCTCCCCCTCCTTAAAAGTCGCGCCGGCCCCGCCTCCTCTCCTCTTTTCCCCGCCGCACCGCAGCCGGAGATCGCCGCCACCAACCGCCGCCGCCGAGCTTCCTCCCGCCGCCCAGCACCTCCCGAACCCCGCAGCCACCGCCTACCTCACCGCCGCCCCACGCCGCACCCCTCCGTTCACTCCGCCGAACCGGAGGGCCACCGGAGCCGCCGCCCCGGCCGAATCCGAGCCACCGCCGCCGTTCTTCCTCGCCGCGGTAACCGCCGCCTCCCGTCCGTTGGATCTGGATCCAACGATCCAGATTCGTTTTAAAAAAACGTTTTTATTATTATTCGGTGAATGTTCATTAGTTAGGGTTTGCACCGAACGGGTTTCGTTAGTTAAACGTTCGGCAGCGAACGTTCGTTATTTAGTTCTTTTCTTTTTCTGTTAGTTTTAATCAGGGACTTCTTTGTAGATGTTTTATTTACAATTTAGCCCTTGTACTTCAAACGGCTATAACTTTTTACTCGTTTATCCAAATCCAACGAAACCAACACCCACTTCTTTGTTACGATCTCCTCTATCTAGTAATCCAACTCAAACATGTTTTTGAAAGTTTTAAAATTTGAATTCAAACAGATTTGTATTCAAACTTCGTTTGATCATAACTTGAGTTTTATAACTCCGTTTGAGTTGATTCTTTTTGCAAATCGAAGCTGTTGACCTAAACTTTCTGATAAGGCCAAATTCATATAATTTTGGTACTGTTAGAAATTGGTTTATGTTGCAAGAGTTATTTGCTTGGTTTTGATGTTTTCTGAATCGTTTTTATTCGTTCGGTCTGATGTTTTGAGTGATTGCTTATGTGTGGTTACTATTGCTTGCTCACGATAGATTGACCGGAGTGTGACGAGTAGATCTATCAAGAGTTTTGAGTGCAAATCATCTTCATCAACATTGCAGGCAAGTAACACTTTGATCATACTTCTTCTCATACCCAGTTTTTATGCATTAGATCTATTCTCAAACACTTGCATGATTAGGATCTAATTAAATTGTGGGTTTTGGGAAGTAGTTGAGGTAGTACCTATTACCTGTTTTATTATCAAACCCTTGGGAGTTACTTCTACGTTTGCTTATTATGCCATGCTATGCTAGTAGACGTGGATTGGGTGAGTGTATCCATGACAGATGTGAGATTGTTATTTAATGGTTTATTTAAGGTCGCAAATTAAACACACATCTGGGTGGATTGAGGCACCTGGTTTCTATCAGGATTTGCCTGTATTTCTTCGGACCGCCGCCCAGGCTCAAAGGGATCATGAGATTATTCAAACTAGAAACTTCCGTGTGCAGCCACAAGCCATTATGGGCTCTGGCATAGTTGATTAAGTTGCGGGAACTCTTACGGGTAGACTAGCAGATGTAGAGGAAAGTAGGTGTACCGGTCTACCCACATGTAAGGTGCTAGCGCTTTTGAAAGACTATGTCTCGGTCATCCGTTTCTCAAACAACATGTAGTGCGAGAAATCCAACGGAGGCGATCGAGTCTTGTGGGGAAAAGTGCCCAAACCTTTGCAGAGTGTAAAAACTAATCATGGTAAGCCGTGTCCCCGGTTATGGACATCTTGAGTATCTAGTGCTTGGTTTATCATGTTGATCTCATCATGTCACTCTAATTAATATTGTTGTGTTGTTAATGATTACTTTTAATTGGGATTGAGGATGCTGTCAACCATTCTCAATGTTCAACAACCACCATGATAGTTAAATAAATGTATTCCTTTGCAGTAGGGAAAATTGGCTTTTCGCAAAAACTGTAACCATAGAGCTTTCCACCAGCCATATATGCATATAGTATAGGCTTATTCTTTCATTACTCTCTATGTGTTACATTGCGGCATATTCCATGTCTTGACCCGTTTTAGGGCTGCAACGTTTCATGTTGCGAGACTTTTTCGAACGACAGTAAGTGATACGTTAGGGTTCTGATTTCTACACTCAACTTTGCCGTTGGTGTTGATGGGAATCCACAACCTTGTTACTTCCGCTATTTGGATTGAGGTAATAGTATTTACGTTATTTATACATGTGATTTACCTCTGTTATAAATCCTCGAGTACTGTGTGTGTCAGCATACCGATCCAGGGATGACACTTAAGCACAGAGACTTGACCCATTCGGGTCGGGTCGCTACAAATTAGCTAGAGTAGCTCCGTGCAGAGCATTGTAGACATAGAAATTTGCAAAATACATACGGATATGAATGTGGCAAGACCCGTTGACTAAACTTCTCTCACAAGCAAAACAAGATCACACCTTAGTACTCTTTAGGTGTTAATCACATAGCGATGTGAACCAGATTATTGTTTCTAGTAAACCTTTTGGGTGTTGGTCACATGGCGATGTGAACTATGGGTGTTAATCACATAAAGATGTGAACTATTGGTGTTAAATCACATGGCGATGTGAACTAGATAATTGACTCTAGTGCAAGTGGGAGACTGAAGGAAATATGCCCTAGAGGCAATAATAAAGTTGTTATTTTATATTTCCTTATATCATGATAAATGTTTATTATTCATGCTAGAATTGTATTAACCGGAAACTTGATACATGTGTGGATACATAGACAAAACACCATGTCCCTAGTAAGCCTCTACTAGACTAGCTCGTTAATCAAAGATGGTTAAGTTTCCTAACCATAGACATGTGTTGTCATTTGATGAGCGGGATCACATCATTAGGAGAGTGATGTGATGGACAAGACCCATCCGTTAGCTTAGCATAATGATCGTTAAGTTTTATGCTATTGTTTTCTTCATGACTTATGCATATTCCTTTGACTATGAGATTATGTAACTCCCGGATACCGGAGGAATACCTTGTGTGCTATGAAATGTCACAACGTAATTGGGTGATTATAAAGATGCTCTACAGGTATCTCCGAAGGTGTTTGTTGGGTTGGCATAGATCGAGATTATGATTTGTCATTCTGATTATCGGTGAGGTATCTCTGGGCCCTCTCGGTAATGCACATCATGATAAGCCTTGCAAGCAATATGACTAATGATTTAGTCGCGGGATGATGCATTACGGAATGAGTAAAGAGACTTGCCGGTAACGATATTGAACTAGGTACGAAGATACCGACGATCCAATCTCGGGCAAGTAACATACCGATGACAAAGGGAATAATGTATGTTGTCATAACGGTTCGACCGATAAAGATCTTCGTAGAATACGTAGGAACCAATATGAGCATCCATGTTCCACTATTGGTTATTGACCAGAGAGGTGTCTTGGTCATGTCTACATAGTTCTCGAACCCATAGGGTCGGCACGCTTAACGTTCGATGATGATTTTGTATTATATTAGTTATGTGATTTGGTGACCGAATGTTGTTCGGAGTCCCGAATGAGATCATGGACATGACGAGGAGTCTCTAAATGGTAGAGAGGTAAATATTCATATATAGGATGATAGTATACGGACACCGGAAGTGTTCTGGGGGTACCGGGTACGTATCAGGTCGCCGGAAGGGGTTCCGGGCAACCCCCGGCAAGCTATATGGGCCTAATGGGGGAAAGAGTTGGACATACCAGCCCCAAAAGGGGATGGTGCGCCCCCTATAGGTCGAATAGGAGGAGAATGAAGGGAAGGGAAGGGAGGAGGAAAGGGGAGGATTCGGCCTCCCCCTTTCCTTCCCCTCCCCCTCTCTTTCCTTCCCCCTCCGATGGAGGAGGCGCCCAAGTAGGATTATTCCTACTTGGGGCACCCCTTGCAACCCCTCTCCCTCTCCCACCTACACACACACAGATATATTCTGATCACGGGATTAGAATAATATTCTGATCACAACCTGAACTGCCTGAGTAACGCGCCTGAACTTCCCTCTGTACGAACCCGACCTTCGGGCTATCTTCGCAATCGTGGCTTCCCCCGCGAATTATTCTTGTTAGTCATGTTCTATATGATGTTAGTGTAATATAGAAACTTTTTTTAGCAACTAAATACCGGGTTTTTAATAGGAATCTCGCTCGTTGGCGGATTTTGCTCTCGAGTCATGATGAAATTGCGTTTTTTGCAATTTTACTGCCCGAGTTGTTCGACCTGAACTTCTCCTAGTGTTAGGTTGAACTTCCGCCAACATTGCCCAAATGGGGATTGCGATATACCGTTGGAAAGCTATGGACACCAGTATCATGAGCCAAGTTAATTTTTTGGCAAAATGTAAGCGGTTTAAGAGCAGTTTTGGAAACCGTGTTTTCTTCATACAAAAAACGTGAATTGTATTTCGATTGCATTTCTAAACCATTTATCGGAATGGGCATATAATATGGCATTGGAAAGCTGCTGCAAAACCGCTCCTTCCGCACGTTGAAAGTTTTCTCTAATTCCGTACGGTTAAAGAGTTATTTGGAAAATCGTAAAATTTCGCAAACCGAACAGCCTAGTTCGTATTTTCGATGTCATTTCTAAACGGCTAATCCAATTGAGGCAAATAATATTGCGTTAGAAAGATTATGAAAATGCGCTACTTTTTCATTTAGAAAGTTTTTTTCTAATTTTGAATGGTTTAAGAGTAATTTAGAAAACGGTACAAGTTTCACCGAGTTCGTATTTTCGATCTATTTTTTTAACCGTATGTCCAAATGCAGCAAATGATACGGCGTTGGAAAGCTTGAGGAAATGCAAAACGTTTTGGTATATATTGTTTCTCCCAATTCCTTACTATTTTAAGTCAATTTTAAAAATGGCTAAAAACGTATTTTTGCCGTAATTTCTACAAACTTTATCGGAACGGGGCAAATAATATACCATTGGAAAGCTAAGGAAAATGCAAAACTTTTTCATGTTGATGGTTTTCTATGATTTCTAGCTGTTTTCAAGTAATTTCGAAAATGGCGAGATCATTCGTTATGCCTTTATTGCGAAGCAAATTCTTCAAAAATGCACCACGTGAAGAACCTGAACTTCTCGGCATGTCTACTTGAACTTCACTCTATTTTTCACGTGCTTTTTTTGCTCGTAGATCTCCATCAACTGCTCTTAGCTCTCCATCCACTCACCGGAATTGAGCAAATGATATACCGATGAACAGCTGCTGTAAACATGCAACTTTCCCGTGTTGATCGTTTTTTCATACTCGCGACAATTTTAAAAGTTTTTCATCTCAAATTCATTCACTATAGTAGCCGAACTTCGTGTTGTTTTCACGTTGAACTTCTGTGATGTATTTTCATTTGTAATTTTCTCATCCATTTCGTCAGTGTTACACAAATGATATTCTTTTTGTACAAACCTCTCTCACAATATTTTTTTAACTTTCTCCGACCGAGGACTTGAATTTACACAAATGCTATTCCCGTCGTTTTGAAGTAAATTAGAGAAATGACGAGATCATGATTTCTGCCTTCATTGCGAATGGCAACACACTGCATGAAGTAGTTCAACTTCTCGGGCATGTTTGTTTGAACCTCACTCTATTTTTGTCGTGTTGTTTTTTGCACTGCGTGAAGTAGTTGAACTTCTGGGGCATGTCTTTTTGAACTTCACTCTATTTCACTTTATTTGTATTTTTCTTATATGAAATACACATCATGTAGTACATGAACTTCTGGTTGTTATCACTTTGAACTTCTCTCTGGTTTGAGAGAATTATTTTAAAGCACAAAAAACAACATATTATTTATGTATTTTGGACATCTAAATACACGGTAAACCTCTCTCACAAGAATTTTTTGAACTTTTCCTCGCCGAGCACTTGAACTTCTAGCAACCATTTTTTCCGTTTATGAGTTGTTTTTAAAAGTGCAAAAAATGGCGGTGTGTTTTTTATTTTTCAAACAGGTAAATCTTGGGTTTTAATAAACTCTAAACTTCTCTATTATTTCAATATGAACTTCACCTTTTTATATTTTTGAGTAAAGAATTGTTTTTGATTTTTAAATAAACATCAAATTTGACTACCTTCTCAATTCGAACTTCATCGTTGATAATTCAACAAAAACGGATATCTATGAAAATCCTAGATTTTTTAATAAACATGAGCACTTTGTAAACTTTTTTAGTTTTTCCTTTTTTAATTTAAAGTTCTTCATTTTATTCTTTAGTAACGAGAAAAATATGAGCTTTTTATATACGTCGAACTTCTCTGTTTTTTAATTTGAACTTCTTAGCCTTATTCTTAGAAAAAATATGTTTTAAAATAAGCACCAAACAAATTTTTTTAAATTGAACTTTCATACTTCTATTTTTCGTAGAAACGAAAATAATTTGATTTTTCCGTATACATCGAACTAGTGTGTTTTTTATTTTGAACTTCTCAATTTTTATTTGTTTAGCACCAAGGAGAATTTGAGTTTTTAAATTCGCACTTCTTAGGTTCCTTAAACTGAACTTCTCGGTTTTTTTGAAACGATGAAATTCAAATGATTGTTTTTTCTAAATTGAACTTCTAGGAGTTTTTTTAAAAAAACGAAATTTTAGTTTTTTTAACTTTGAACTACACTGTTATTTTAATTTGATCTTCTATATTTTTTTGAATGGGGGAAATCATTTTGCTCAAAATCATTTTTTACAGACATCGAATTTCATGAAGTTTTGAATCAACAAACAAACAAACTGGAACCCCATGCAAAATCTTTAATCCATATATGAAGTTTTGAATCTGCCTTGGCATGATTAATTTTGTGATAGAAAAACATAGATAGCTTTGGTTGCCCAAGTGTGTGTTTTAAATTATGTTCTCGGTTAAAAATAACATGTTTTCTTCCTTGGGGTATAAACACAAACACTTGTAGTGCACACGAGCAGGCTACAAGATCTGAAACATTTCCATTTCGTGTGCACAGACATACAGCACGCACTCACACCATCAACACATGCACACATCGCTAGGACACGAACTCAACTAGCGGCAGTAGGCCACAACCCTACGGAGGTGTTTAGCGTAGAGCCATTTCACATAAGAGTTGCGAAAACAAACATAACACGTACTGAACACATATGAACACGGACTGAAAGAAGATGAACACACTGCAATTTTTCACTTACTAGGTAATTCTAATACATGACCTTTCCACATAATAATATATGAACTTCTCGGAATATAAATTTCATTGGGCACTTTTCCTAAACATAGAAGATACATGAATGAGGTTGAAGATGTGCATGCGGGATACATCAACATGTAGGAAAGCTTCAGAAGCTCTTAACGGTGACGATGCGGAGCAGTCCACAGTGACGGCTGGGCGTAGTCCGCACGAGGATCCTATCTCGACCCAACGGGAGTGACCTGGGTGGAGGAGGCACACGACGGATTGAGATACATGGTTGGAATCGTCAAAATTCAGACTGTGTCGTGGAAGGATCGTGCTTGCTTACGACACTTGTGGCAGTGGAAGAACTTGTCCTTGCCTCCAACTCTGTTGGAAGATATGCATGTATCACAGTTTCAGTTAGTCAGCTCGGCAACTTTCATGCATTCAGGGGGATATGTCAAAGTAAAACAACCGAAAGTGCAAACTCATTTGTGATTTTTTTACTACAATCTTGCATAATTTGGCATGGTTTCTTATGCCCTGAGTCTCCCGATTAAGCATGGGTTGTGAAGATATGATAGGTGTCGGGGGTGAACTGATCGTGCCCCACGAGCACCTACGGGACCTGGGCCCCTTATGGTTCGGAGGGGGGCGGAGATTGCGCAAAGAGCGGATCGAGGCGATGCACACGAGTGGATTTTACCCAGCTTCGGAGCTCTCCGGGGAGATAATACTCCTACTGCTGCTTTGTGGATTATCTTGGGTTCTTGCTAGGGAGCGATGCGAGCTACAAGACCTAGCCTGAGTGTGGTTTCAGACGAGGCGAACCCTTTCTCGTTGCCCTTGGGCCTCCTTTTATAGGCACAAGGGGTCACCACATGTGGCAAGTAGACAAGGGTATGATAGTAAAACATGGGTTGGTACACCGCTTTGTGCAAAGGTACAAGAACCTATACCTAACTCGACGGCAAGGGACAAGAGTCATCAATGCCCGCCTCGATCGCCCGACAAAGGTAACAGGGACCGTCAAGTGCGCCTCCGCTTGCCACGATGGTAGCTTGTCGGCCGCTTGTCGCTACTCCCGCTGGCTGCACAGCCCGTCGACACGCCAGACATGGGAGAGCCTCGTGGTGACACGTTGGCGGGTGAGCTGGAGCGGAGATGAAGAGAGGTCGCCCGCCCCGGCAAGCGCCTTGCCGCGGCAGGAACCTTGTCGTGCTTGGGGGTTCAGCGCCCGCCAAGCCTTCCCGGCAAGCTCCTCTTGCCGGGGCCTTGTTTTCTTTGCGCCCTGAGTGGCCTTCCCGGCAAGCTCCTCTTGCCGGGGTCTTGACTACTTTGTTCTTGAATGGTTCCAAAGGAGCCGCTGAGGACCTTGGCGGCCATCAGGCCAGCCCTGCCGTGGGGCGCTGCAATTGTCCGTGCACGAGTTCGGGGTACTAGGGTATCCCTACTCTAGTACACCGACAGGAGCCCCCGGGCCTGGGCCACACATGGCGCCAAGCTCTGTTGGGCCAGGCCCAAAAGCAAGGCTGCAGCACGCGTGGTCTTGATTACGCCGTTATTTGCCTTGGACCCACCACGTCTCCCATGAACGGCACGCACCGGGCGTGGCGTCGTGGGGGAGATCATGGGGCTTTCTTTAATGGGAAAAATCGGAACGCCCGTCCCCTCTCCTCTTTATAAGCGGGGGAACCGGGGCAGGACGCCCACTTGCCCTTGCTGTCACATCGAAAACCCCCGTCGCTTTCCCCTTTCCTTCTCGAGCCCAAAGAGAGCGACGCTCCGCCCCCTCCATTGCCACCGGTGCCACCAACACCGTCGGCTTCCTCCACCACGACTCCCTATGGCTCCGAAGGCCGATAAGGGAAAAGGCGTGAAATCTGCCGAGGCGCAGCTGCATGGCTGCATGGAAGGAGCGGGCCCTCTTGGATCCCTGCTCAACAGGGAAGGAGCTGCAGGGAGCTGTATTACCTCTTCAGTCGACGGTGACCTGGCGCATCCAGCGCGAGGGTCATCTCCGCCGCCACATCTGCTAAGGTCTCCATGGGTACCCCTTCTTCGCGATTTTCTTACAGTGCGGGCTCATCCGCCTTTTCTGAATTCTTCACGATGTCATGAACACATATGGCCTCCGCCTCCTTGACTTCACCCCAACGCCATCCTTACCATGGCTGTTTCGCACATCTCTGCGAGAACTTTGTCGGGTCCACCAAACATCGCACTCTTCCGCCACTACTTCTCTCCCGCGTAGAGAGGAGAGTCGCTGTTCGGAGGAATTGCATGGACCTCTAGGATCGGCAAGAAGGAAGCGTATCTTGACGGAGAGTTGCGCAGCAAGTGGGAGGAGTGGAGGGTTGATGGTGCTGGATCTTAGAGGAGGAGCCACAGCCTTTTCTGCCTGCAAGAAGACCCCCATAGTTCAGCGGCAGCGATTGGAGCAACTTGGCGCGGAGGACGACAAGTTGAAGATTGCCACGACTAGATTTTGCGCCCGCGAAGCGTGGCTTACCGTAGGAGCAGCTTGGCGCGGACTTCGCCGCCGCGCGCGCGCCTTGCAGGAGAAAGGAGGCCTGCTTGGGAATTCGAGCGCGGATATCATGAGGCTGCGCCCGTGTCTGAATTGAATTTCACTACCACGGAGCTTGACGGCATGATGCGGAGCTGTTCAAGCTGAAGCGGACAACCTGGATGGTGCATGTTGCCAAGGGAGTTGTGCCTTGTGCAACAACTCGTCGCTTCGATAGCATCCGCGCAATAATGCCGTTGTGCGATTCCCATGGGATCGTTCCAACTTGGCGAGCCCGCCGATGACATAGTGCAGCAGTTCTTGACAACTTGTCCGAAGTGCCGATCCGCGCCGAGAAGAGGCGGCTCACCCGCGACACCACTGCCGGAGATGGCGCGCGCCGCCACAAGGTTGGAGGAGGCTGCGAGGCGCTGCCGCCCGGCGCGTTTGGGTTCACTGCCGAGGAGGCAGAGAGGGCCGGCGGCAAGCCTTGCCGACCAAGAAGAGTTCGTCGGTGAGGAGGAGCAGACCGAGCCCGACAACGACCCCAGTGAGCCTGCCGGGCGCCTCTCCTCCACCGTCAAGTAGCTTGCAGCGGGAGGAGCTCGCCGCCCGCCAAGGAGACGTCTTGGAAGACCGGAGAAGTGGTGGGGAGCATCACGGTCCAACAGCCGCCTCGCCGCCCGGCGCGCTCCACCGCGCAAAATCTTGTTGCCTGGAGCGCCTCATTTCGCCACGGCGACGGGCTCAGGCCTTCGAGGTCGTGGCCCCAAGACCGCCAAGCGCCAGAGGGAGTCTTCTCCCCCAATCCGTCGCGCTGGAGCAGGGTTTGATCTCTCCGCCGTCAGCTCCGAGGAAGAAGAGGAAGAGTAAGATCTTGCCGCTGCTATTTGTAATCTTCCAATTTATTGCTTTATCTTATATCCGATGGTTCCATTCGAACTTTCTTCTTGAGCGTCAGCCCGAGGGCGCCAAGAGGGCCAAGACGCGGTGGTTGTCGTCTCGAGGCGACTCCCAGAGCAACAGGGGCACGTCCGGACTCCTTGCGGATCCGGCAACCCTTCAACAGAGCAGCCCAGCACAGCCCCAGTAAGTATCTGGTATGCTTCTTGTGGCTAAGCGGCGCTTGGGTGCTTTTCCGTTCTTGATATCTGGTTTGTTGGATTTTGTAGGAGCGAAACAGCCACATCATGGAGCACGGAGGCTACCCACGAGGTCCAGCCTCATCAGAGGCCTCGGAGGTCGCTCCCAAATTCTGCTTGCCTCAACTTCGCCACCAAGGAGAATTCTCCGCCAAGGGCGCTCTCCCAAGGAGGCTTCTCCGACAAGGAGCTTCCCCGACAAGGGCTGGCGCCGACGACCCTCCGGTGGTGGAGACCGCGGCCACAGACCCCACCGCAGGTAATCTTCTTGTCTTGATAGTTTCCCTTGGGTTCTTTTCTTCCGTTTTTCTCTTTCGAATATCTGCTTGATTTGTGCTTTCTTCTTCTGACCATCAGATTCATCTGCCGGAGATCCGATGGAAACCGAGGCTGCCGGCGAGGAAGACGCCCGCGGCGACAATGTCGACGCTGCCAACATGGAGGAGGAGGAGGCTGGTGCTGACAGGCCCGCCGGCGAGGAGGCTGTCGAGGCCGCTGGCGCAGAGGCTGGGGAGGGATCTGGCGATCGCACTGACGGCCCGGAGGCCGCAGGAGCACCAGGCGCTGCACCGACCGCCGATCCCCCCGCCACCGATGCCGCACCAGACTCCGAGGAGCCTCAGCCCGGCGCCTACCTGAAGGCTGGCGAGGGTGTCTTCATCAAGCTCCCATGGGCATCAAGCTCCAGGGCGCCGGTCGAGGGGGAGACTTTCGACGCGGAGCTGCTTGCCTCCGCCGGGCTGTCGCTGGTTGATACACCGAGCAGCAGCGGCGGTGAGCCCGAGGAGGAGCGGCTGCTAAGGAAGTTGCTGTCGCTCTACCGCGCCCGCCAAGCCAAACTGGAGTCCAAGGAGGCGCTTGTCGTGAGGGCGGGAGCTGACTTGGAGAAACGCGCGGAAGAGCTCCGGCGCGCCAATAAAGAAACCCTCCGGGATATAGCGGAGGCGCGTGAGCAGCTTGCTGAGGAGCGCACGGCCTTCATCTTAGAGAAGGGCGAGGTTGAAGAGCAGCAGAGGCTTGCCGGCGAGAAGCTCTCCGCGCGAGAAGGTGAGCTGGCGCAGCGGAAGATCAACCTCGACAGCTACGAGGAGGATCTCGCCCTGCGCGAGCAGACGGTTGGCGGGCCACTCCAGGAGGCAAAGGATGCCGCTGCGGCTGCCGAGGCCGCCAAGAGGGAATTGGAGACGAGGGTGGCTCAGCTGGAGTCCACCCTCCAGAAGAGCGCCGAGGAGGTCGTTGGGTTGAAGCGCGAGCGTGAGAAGGACGCTTATACCCTCGGCGAGTTACAAGGTCATTTTGCGGAGAAGATCAAAGAGCTCGATGCCGCCAAGGACTCCAAGGCGGATCTGGAGCTGAAATTGACCACTTTGACGGAGATGTTGAACGGCGCCAAGGAGCGGGAAACGGGCCTGCTGGAAAAGATCAAGGCCACCGAGGAGTTCTTTGTCGAATCTGTGACCGCCTGAATAATCTTTGGGACAGCATAATGCATTGGACAGAAGGTCTTGTGGACACCGCCGCCGCATCCATAATGAGCTGATGGAGTTGGGGATGACAGATCTTGGATACTCCACCGACGAGAACCTCAACCCAGCGTCAAGCTCAGCCTATTCTTCAAAGGCGTGTTGGCGGGTATCCAGCGGCTCCGGGATGAGGTTCGAAGCAATCGGCGGAGGAATCACGCCAAGTCTGTGCGAGGCTCTCGAAAGGTGTTGATGAAGGTGGCCTTCCGCAACCCAAAGCGCGACTTCTCCAAGGCCCTCAAGTCCCTGCCTCCATCCGCCCGACGTTGAAGCGCTCAAGACCCTTGTCGCACCCATCGTGGACAGGGTGGCGGAGTTAAGAGGCTCGAGGCGACCCGCGTGGACTAGGCCGCCAAGTCTGTCTTCCTTTTGTCGCTGTAGATAATGTTTAGGCGAAAAATCTATTAGATCTGCGACAAGTTATTCTGTAATATACACTATCTTAGGCAATCGAATGCACTGTTATTTCCTTTACTCGATTTCTTCCCTTGTATGTTACTGCCCTCGCTTTGGAAACTTGCGGTGCGAGCACCCTTGCCGCGATGGCGTCGAGTGCGGAACTTCAGCACTTCTTTGGCGGGTCGCTACCGACAAGCAACCTCGTCGCGGACTAGCCGCAGCTCACTTAAGTTGTTGAGCGGACTCGAAACAAAGTAAGGCGCGACCAGTCACGATTTGGTTCCTCCGCACAGGTTTTCCATACAAAGTACTATCGTTCGAGGAAGATAACTTAAAATTTAAAACTGGTCGCTTAAACTTAGCAACTTAGCTTTTCTGTTGTCTATTTTCCGGCAAGGCGGCAGTTCCTCGGCGGCGCTTGTCGGCCCACACCATTATCTCCTCCTCCCCGGTTAACTTGTGGGTGGATGAACCTTCTTCTTGTTTGAGAAGAAAGAAGAAAAATAAAGTTATGGAGCCTAGTGGCTCATTATAAACATCTAAAGTGCGGTGCTGCACAAGATGTTAGTAAACACATGCATATATGATTATGAAAGCATGTATTGACAAAATGTCTTGCGACCATAGGCTTTCTTCGATGCACGGGTCTGCGCCCGGCTTTGTACAAAGGATTACATGCAACAGCGGCAAGACTTATACAAAGGGTGGTTGCGGAACAGGTTCCGCAACGCCCTCATGGGTAAAACTTGCGAAGATGCTCTATGTTCGAGAATTTCTCACGGAAGGCTATCTTGATCTCAAAGGCGGACAGCGCCGGGCCTAGTGACTCGTTTCACCCGATAAGGGCCTTCCCACTTCAAGTCAACTTGTTGGAATTCTTGGCGGATTGAGCGCGCCAAGAACAAGGTCGCCTTCCTCGAAGCTTCGGCATTAACTGCGGCTATGGTAGCGGCGCAAAGCTTGCTGGTAACGAGCAGCTCGTCAGCAGCTGAAGACGATCTTCCTCGAGGAGCAGCGCGTCATCTTGTCGCAGCTGCTCTTGCTCAAGCTCGTCATAAGCGAGCACTCGAGGTGACCCGTATCTGAGTTCCGTGGGGAGAACTGCCTCGCTGCGTGACCGAGAGCAAAGGGTGTCCGGCCGATGGCTCGATTTGGCGTCGTCTGATCGACCAAAGAACCACCGGCAGCTCCTCGATCCAGTTCCTTCCGCGACTTGCGCAGCTGCCGAAAGTTCTGGTCTTGAGTCCTCGCAGCACTTCAGCGTTTGCTCTCTCGCTTGACCGTTGCTTCTCGGATGAGCAACGGAAGCAAAGCAGATCTTGGCGCCAAGATCTTGGGCGTCTTGCATGAAGGTGCGACTCGTGAACTGTAATGTCGTTGTCGGTGATGATCCGGTTAGGAATCCCAAAGCGGCAAACAATTGACTGAAGAACTTGACGGTCGATGTCTTTGTCACCTTCCTCACTGGCTCCACTTCCGGCCACTTTGTGAACTTGTCGATTCACGACGTACAAGTATTCAAAGCCCCGACAGCTCGGGGAAGGGGCCGAGATGTCGAGCCCCGGACGAAAGGGCGGGATAAAGGGATTGTCGGAGAGCTTGAGCTGGTTGGTGCATCTGCTTAGAATGGAACTGCACGCTTCACACTTGGTTACTTGTGCGGTTGCATCTGGAGGGCTTCGGCGGAAGAAACCTTGCCGGAAAGCTTTGCTTTGGCAAGTGCTCTTGCGCCAATGTGGTGACCACATATGCTCGCATGTATCTCGCCAACAGCTTCATCCATCTTCCCGCAAATACACTTCAATTTCACACCGTTGAGCCTTCTTCAGATAGGATGTTGTCAACAAACTGGTACATACTTGACTGCCGGGCTACTTTTTCCGCTTCTTCTTGCTCTTGGGAAGTTCTCTGTCTGAAGGAAATGGGCGATTTGTTGTGCCCATGTTGGAGCCTGTGGCTCGACAACAAGGACTAATGGCTCATCTATCACTGCGGGAACATCAGCTTCTACGGCAAGGACCCGTGGGTCCGCCGGAGCTCGATGATCCCCGGCAAGCTTGCCGGAGCTAAACTTGTCGGGAGCATTTGCTTCAACGATACAAACCGCATGGTTTGTCGGAGCAGACTTCTCCTCAGTGATATTTGCGTTGGTTTTAGGGACCTTCTTGGCGGCGGCTTCAGAGAGATCTGCGGGAAAGTAGTCGCCGAAACCAATTTTCTCTTCTTGCTCTGTCTCGTTGATGGTGTTACGGTTGGCTGAGTTAGCTTGAGCACAAAAATTCCTGGTTCCACGGTAACTTAAGTCTGGCGCATTTGGAGAGGCCATCAGCTATATCATTCGTGCTCTTGGAGCGTGTTCCATTTGCGAGCCTTCAAAGCGCTCTTCCAGCTTCCTCACTTCATCAACGTCGCTTCCATCAACGGACTCGATAATCTTTATTTACTTGGCGGACGACAAGTTGCGAGTCCCCGACAATGAGCTTCTTGATCCCAAGGTCCACAAGAATCTCGAGACCGGCAAGCAAACCTTCATACTCTGCGGTATTGTTTGTTGCTTGTTCCTTGGGAAAGTGCATCTGGACTATGTACATGAGGTGCTCCCGGTGGAGTGCGATAAGCGACACGCCGCACCGGCGCTTTGCAGCGAGAAAGCTCCATCAAGTACATCAGCCACTCTTTATTTGCCTCCTTGACGGGATGCTTGTCTCTGGAATTTCCTCATCTTGCATTGGCGTCCACTCTGCTATGAATTCTGCCAATACCCTGCTCTGGATAGTTGAAGTGCTTTGAACTTGAGACCAAAGCTTGACAGTTCAGCGCCACTCAACAATCCTGCTGTTGCTTCGGATTTTGCAAAATCCTCTTCAGCGAAAGCAGTGATAACTGTTACCTCATGTGCTTGGAAGTAATGGCGCAGCTTTCTCGAGGCCATGAGAAGGCGAAAAGCAGCTTCGCACACACCGTAGTACCTTGATCTAGCCCCTGAGAAGGGAACGACAAAGTAGACCGGCGCTGCACCATCTTCTTACAGATCTTGTCGCAACCTGCGCTGATCCGTCCTTGTCGGGACCAGAGCTTGTGGGCGAAGCCCCTTGCTTGTCGCTGGATCGCTTGCCTCGGTTGCCGGCTCATCATCGCCTTCCTCTCCGCTACTAACGCAGCACTAACCACTTGATTGGTTGCCGCTATATACAGCAACAACTTCTCTTGTGGCTTAGGTGCGACAAGTATTGGAGCGGAGGACGAGTATCTCTTCAAGTCTGCAGCGCAGCCTCCGCCGAGAGTCCATTTCATTGGACCTGCCTTTTCAAAATCTTGAAAAAGCGGCGGCGCTGCTTCAGCAGACTTAGAGATGAACTTCTTGAGAGCAGCCACGCAACCGCAAGCCTCGACATCCTTGACGCGTTTTGGTGCTTCGATCTGCTCAATGGCCTTGATCTTGTCGGGATTGGCTTCAATTCCCGAGATACAAAGAACCGAGAAGCTTGCGGAAGGGACTCCAAACACGCACTTATCGGGGTTGAGCTTGAGGTTGATCTTGCACAGGTTTGCAAACGTCTCATCCAAATCCTGAACCAGAGTCGCTCTGTCTTTGCTCTTGACCACTATGTCATCCATGTAAGCTTCTACATTTCTGTGTATCTGTGGTCCAAAGGCATCATGGACTACCCTTGCAAAGGTTGAACCAGCATTCTTCAAACCGAAAGGCATCCGTATAAAGCAGTACGTGCCACATGGTGTAATGAATGCGGTTTTCTCTTCATCCTCTTCTGCCATGAAGATCTGATGATATCCTGAATATGCATCAAGGAACGAAAGGAGATCGCATCCAGCCGTGGAGTCAACAATCTGGTCGATACGAGGCAAGGGAAATGGGTCTTTGGGACAAGCTTTATTAACATCAGTGAAGTCAATACAAAGCCTCCATTTCTCATTAGCCTTGCGCACAACTACCGGATTGGCCAGCCACGTGGGGTGGAGGACTCCTCTGATAAGCCCTGCTGCTTCTAGTTTCTTGATTTCTTCTGCTATGAACTCTTGGCGCTCCACTGCCTGTTTCCTAACTTTTTGCTTGACGGGCCGCGCGTGAGGATAGACAGCTAGGTGGTGCTCAATTACTTTCACAGGAACTCGGGGATGTCGGATGGTTGCCATGCAAACACATCGACATTCGCCCTTGAGAAAGCAACGAGCTCGCCTTCCTATTTAGGATCAAGCGTGGCAATCGATGGTGAAGGTACCACCAGTGCCGTCCTCCTTGGCGGTCACTTTCTTGGTCTTTGGTGGAGCTGCCATCGTCTTGTTGCACTTGCGGTGGAGCTCGATGGTGCGTCCTCGACGGTGGCGCAGCACTCAAGAGAGTGCGCTTGCCGGAGTGGGCAACAGAGCTCTTGCGGACCTAGTGGTCTTCTTCTTCCCCGGAGCTTCAGCGATAAGTGGGTTGCTATCTGTCGCGGCTGCTGCATCCCGGTAAATCTTGTCGGCGCAGATAAGTGCATCTTTCTTGTCGCCATGGACAGAAATAGCGCTTATCGGGCGGGCATCTTGAGTAGGTTGTAAGCATAATGAGAGGCGGCCATGAACTTGGCGAGTCTTTGGGCGGCCAAGTATGCCATTGTAGGGCAATGGGAAATCGGCGATGTCAAGCGTGACCCTCTCGGTTCTGAAGTTGAGCTCGCTGCCGAATGTTACCGCAGCGTGATCTTCCTTTGGGCTTGCTCCTTCTGGGTTGATTCCTTGGAAAGTACCGGTTTCTTGAGCTCGTTGTCGAGGATTTGAAGTTTACGAGCACTGCAGAGGAGATCAAATTCAGGCCGACCCCGCCGTCAACCAGCATCTTTGTGACTTTGAGGTTGCGGATGGTTGGTGAGACCAACATCGGCAAGCACCCGACTGCAGTGATGCGATCAGGGTGATCCTCAATATCAAAGATGATGGGCGTGCTGGACCATTTCAGAGGTTTGCGTGACTCTATGGATGGTTCTGCTGCATTGACCTCACGCATCCATTGCTTGAGTTGGCGGTGCGAGGTATGCAGAGATGCACCACCGTCGACGCAAAGGACCTCCGTTGCCTTTTGAAACTCCTGCTCATCAGCTTCATCGTCTTCATAGTCCTCGTCATCTTCATCTTCATCTTCTTCCTTGTCGCAGCCACGGGGAGGTCTGTCTCCCTGCCGCTGCTTGGCCTTGCCGCGGCGTCCTCCCCGGCCGGGTCTCTTCTTACTTGCTGCACCTGCACCTTCTTGGGCCTTCTCCTTGTCTCGCGCCGTTAGTATTCAGCTCTTCAGAGCTCAACAAGCTGCTCGACTTTCTTGCAGCTCGAGATCGTGGCCTTTAGTGCGGTGGATTTTACAAGATCTTGCTTGTTGGAGCTGTCAGGCTTGTCGGCGGCCGCCACAGCTTGGCGGTCGGCGTCAACGGCAACCTCCTTGCCGGAGCCACCGGCCTTGGCTTTGTTGGCGGCACCATCCTTGCCGGACTGCTCGACAACTAGTACTTCTTGGTTTTTCTTCCTCCTGTTGTTCCGCCGCCGGTTATTTCTTGCCGGGCGATCCCCTCACTGTCAGACTCTGCTCCCACATTCTCTCCTAGGAGTCTTCTTCCTTCTTCAGTAGCGTGCACACTTGTCGGCCAGGGCGTGAGAGCTCACGGCGTCTTTCACTTTGCACATCGCCATCTCCTCCTCATCCTGCGATTTTGTACATTACGATGGAATGCACCGATCCTTTACAGCAGGGTGGGCGTCTGGATGTTGTAGTGCACTCGGCTGAATCTACGGATGAATTTGCGCAGAGACTCCCCTCCTTCAGGCAAGCAGGTGGAGATCACTCTCCTGGCCATGAGGCTTGTGGCACTTTGTGAAGGCGCCAACAAACCGATGGCACAAATCTGCCCAAGAAGAAATAGAGCCATCAGGCAAGTGCATGAGCCAAGATCTGACATTTGGCTTGAGCACCAAGGGAAAGTAGTTGGCGAGGATCTTGTCGTCTCGTCCCCCCGCAGCTTGCGCCGCGATGATGTAAATGCTGAGGAACTCCGATGGGTGTGTCCTGCCGTCATACTTCTCCGGCACATCTGGTTTGAAGTTTTTCTTGTCGGGCCACCGGACTTGCCGCAGCTCACGAGTGAACGCAGGGCAACTTACCGCGTACGGCAAGTCACCTGGTTCCCCTGGCGCATGCATATCGACAGTGGGCCCGGCGCGTTGGTCAGATTGACGACGCGCTTCTCTTCGGCGCTCGATACGGGTTCGAGCGTCTTCTTCTTGCCGTTCTCGGAGAACTTGGCGCTGGTCGCGACGAGCTCGCGGATCCGACGACGCTGTGGAGTCGCTGTCGAGATGGATCCGGCGAGTTGGCGATCTTGGCCTTCGGGAAGGGGAGTGCACGGTGGCTGCACCCCCGCAGGTCTCGTCGCCATCAGCTCGCGCCTTGTCGCCTTGCCGCGGCTGCGAGGCACTCGGTTGCCGCGGGACGTCGCCGTTAAGCGGCCGATGAGACTCGGTTGTGGCCCTCCATTCGTCGACCTTATCGGCCGTTGGAGGGTAATCTAGTAGTAACTGAGCTCTTGCCAAGGCTTCCGCTGGTGTGGTTGGCGGCAACGGTGTACGGAGCGAAGAACGGGATGTGCTCGGACTCCTAACCAAGTTAGGAGGAGCAGCATCCCGCCCAAGCGACCGTACCCCACTCGTACCGGCATGCTGAGGTGCATGCGGGTCTCGAGGGCCTCGGGATCCTCCAGCTTGGCCTTGATCCAACGAGCGTATGGTGCCATGAGTATCATGACGCTGTCGGTCCCGCGCCTCCTGCGAAGGACGTGGTGCAGATTCGGACGCCGACGCCTGCGCTGCCTTGTCCTTGGACCTGGCGGCATCGTGGGCTCTCTCGACGACGCCGGTTCCTCCGCCAGCGTTTCCCCCACCGCCTGACGGCTCCGGTGGTGGTGGGTTCGATGCGGACGGCTCAGCTGCTGCCGAAGACTTCTTCTTCGGTGCCATGTTGACGAAGATGTCGATGAAGTTGCTCGTGTGACCACCGGATCTGGTTCACACAGCCTCGACGCCCCCTACCTAGCGCGCCAAAGATGTCGGGGCTGAACTGATCGTGCCCCACGAGCACCTATGGGACCTGGGCCCCTTATGGTTCGGAGGGGGGCGGAGATTGCGCAAAGAGCGGATCGAGGCGATGCACACGAGCGGATTTTACCCAGCTTCGGAGCGCTCCGGGGAGATAATACTCCTACTGCTGCTTTGTGGATTATCTTGTGTTCTTGCTAGGGAGCGATGCAAGCTACAAGACCTAGCCTGAGTGTGGTTTCGTATCGAGCCGAACCCTTTCTACGTTGCCCTTGGGCCTCCTTTTATAGGCACAAGGGGTCACCACATGTGGCAAGTAGACAAGGGTATGATAGTAAAACATGGGTTGGTACACGCTTGGTACGGTGTACATAACCTATACCTAACTCGACGGCAAGGGACAAGAGTCATCAATGCCCGTCTCGATCGCCCGAACGATTATAACAGGACCGTCAAGTCGCGCCTCCGTTTGCCACGATGGTAGCTTGTCAGCGCCGCTTGTCGCTACTCCCCGCTGGCTGCACAGCCCGTCGACACGCGTACATGGGAGAGCCTCGTGGTGACACGTTGGCGGGTGAGCTGGAGCGGAGATGAAGAGAGGTCGCCCGCCCCGACAAGCGCCTTGCATGGCAGGAACCTTGTCGTGCTTGGGGGTTCAGCGCCCGCCAAGCCTTCCCGGCAAGCTCCTCTTGCCGGGGCCTTGTTTTCTTTGCGCCCTGAGTGGCCTTCCCGGCAAGCTCCTCTTGCCGGGGTCTTGACTACTTTGTTCTTGAATGGTTCCAAAGGAGCCGTTGAGGACCTTGGCGGCCATCAGGCCAGCCCTGCCGTGGGGCGCTGCAACTGTCCGTGCACGAGTTCGGGGTACTAGGGTAGGAGTACCTACCTGCAGATGCTGCAGTCTTTGCAGTCGTATTGCTCCTTGTCAACCTGCACAACAGCAGCAAGATCCCATCAACAACAATCCAATCACCACCAAATCCAAATCCAGCACATACACAGGGATAGGGATCTCAAATCTCACATCGTCGTCGAAGAATTTGCATGCACAGCAGAAGAACTCCCCCATGCACGCGCCGTAGTTGCTGCACACTTGCGCCACCTGATGATCACCAACCAATCAATTTGTTATACCCAAACTCAACTCTGAAACTAGTAGCAGCACAAGAAAGAAGAAAGGGAATCGCCGTCAGATGCTAACCGGCTACTCGGTGTCACAGGCGAGACATATAACCTACCGAACAAGAAAAATGTTGTTTTGTTAGCAAGAAATTAAGAAATGAAGATGAGGAAGCAGTGAGAGGAGTGCGCACCGATTCAACTGCGCGGCGGTCGAGCTCATGCCCGTCTTTCTAAGCCCAATCCAAGCAAGAAGAAGAAGATGCAGATGAAAAGGTAGAGCATCGAAAGAAATAAATGGTGGTGGTGGCGGCGGTGGCAGCTGGGAGGAGGAACGTTGGCCGTGGGGAGGAAGCCAGCGTCAGAAGCGGAGGAGACACGCGACGGCGAGATCGAGGCGAGATGCATGGTGGCGGCACGTTGTAGGGTGAAGGAGCGGGGCGGCGAGATGCAGGAGGTGGCGGAGGAGAGGCGCTACTGGGCCGGGAGACGGCGGGGAGGCGCGGATCCAGTTTAGGTAGGCGCCGTCGCGATGGATTGTACGGGATCGGGGAGGTTAGGGACGACGAGTCGTGGGGTGGTGGGGTGGGATCCTTTTCTTTCCATGGCGGGTTGCGCAGTTCGGGAACAACCCGATCGCTCTATTAAGGACCTGCTTTGTGATCCAAATAGTTATTCGAACCCAGATCGAATAATGCTACCTATATATATATATATATATATATATATATATATATATATATATATATATATATATATATATATATATATATATATATATATATGGTGGGTCTATTCTAATAACACCCCTTAAGACCTTATTCAAATAACACCTACCCCTTATTCTGATAACACCCCATCTAACCCACTGTACCGACTCGACGCGCACAACAGAGCCACATCACCCCCGAACCCTCTTCCTCCCCGTTCTTGATCCCCTCCCGATCCCCTCCACCTTCTTCCTCCTGGCTCCTCCATACGCCGCCCTAGAGCTAGGGGGCCGCGCGCCATCGGCCGAGCGCCGGGCCAGCCACCCCCAACGCCTTCCCCCACTACCATCGCCTCTCCAAGCGCCACCAGATCCCGGCCGCACCACCACGCTTCGACGCATGATTCCCCGGCAGACAGAGCGCCCACTACCCAACCGCATCACGCCGTCGTGCAGATCCCCTAGTTCGTGCAGTAGGGGCCCGATGGCGGCGCCATCTTCCTCCTATGCCAGCTCCCTCCCGGAGCCCTGACGCACCCACCACCCGCATCTCCATGGATCCATCGGATCCAGCCTTCCTTGCTTCCCCTTTCCGGCGAGGTCCTGCCAACGAGCTCCATCCCCCGTCCCCGATCCAGGTCAGTAGCAAAAAAGGGCAACACTCTCATCCCCCAAGCTTCTCTCTTAGCGACGGGGGGATCAATCCCCCTCTTCTCCACACAGTCATTAGAGAGGATGCTAGCGGACGCCTGTCCCTCCCTCCCCTCCCCAGCCGGCAACCTGCCAGACGCCCCTCCCCTCTCCAAGCAGGCGGCCAAAGCCTGGTGAAAAAACGGACATGGCCACTGGATCCATGCTTTCCGGATCCAATTTTTCATTGTTGTTATCCACTGACGGCGAGCAGTGTAGCTTGCTATCGTTGCAGGTCAGTTGGGGCATCCGTGCAGTGCGCAAAGCACTTGAGGATGACTGGCACACACTTCAGTTTCGATCGTGCGAAGCCGCTGTATGGATGCGCGCGATAGGTGGTTCTCCAGTTGGATTGTTGCTGCAGTTTACTTGGTGTGGACAGGAGGTTCTCCAGCTGGCCCATGCAGCGAGCAGTGCTGGTTGCTCTTTGTTGCAGGTCGGTTGGACCATTGGTGCAATACCCAAAATGCTAGTGTTTTCGTTGCTGCTCGTACACATCACCGGTGGTTCACCGGAGCACCCCCTCGCAGCTCTCTTCTCCCCCAACATGCAGTTCGCCGGTGACGGCCTTCAGTCCGTTTTGGTTACTGTCGATGCCATCCCCACTGTAGTACAGTGTGCCTCATGATGGTTTTGTGTGTATGTGTGTGTTTTGCGTGGTTGCCGGCTGGGGGCCTATAGTATTGCGATTTTAGAAGTGATGACATTGCAGTGCGCTTTTCCATCTAATGTAGCACACTAACATTGACAAATATGGTCCACTTAACCCTATAAAACAAGTTAGAAAAAGACAAAAGAAAAATCATACGGTACACTTAGACTTGTCTCTCGGTTCATTTTTCGCAATCGTTCCGTGTGGTGTAGTGTGTTCAAAAACAATAAAAAAATCATCGACGCTTGCAGTGCACTTCATTGTCGTGTGAAGTTCCCTGTGTCACCATTGCAGTTTAGAAGTAAAACGTGAGTGTGGTCATGTACAAATCATGCAGCCCGCTTACATGTTTGATGCAGTGTCGTTTTTTGTCTATAGAAGCATTTTTCTATCTCAAAGAAGCTCACTTTTCATTATATGTAGTTCACTCGCTCATTCCCAGCGGTCCACTCGCCCGGTCTAATCACGTAAAAAAATAAGTTTGGAAAAAAAAACTCACGCGGTTCACTTTCGGTAGTGTAGCGGCCCGTTTATGGTAGTCTCGAGGTTCAATTTTCATAGTATTGAGGTTCACCAACGTTTGACATGAAGTGCGCTCCACCTTGTTTGGGAAAATTTACGTCTCAATAAAAAGAAATCATGCAGTGCACTTTTCGTTTGATGAAGTGCGGTTTGCTACCTCGTTTGGGAAAATTTACGTCCCACAAAAAAGAAATCATGCAGTGTGCTTGACCGTCTAATGCAGTGCGGTATTCAGTCTGAAGCAGTGCGGTTTTCTGTCTTATGCAGTACATACGACGATTTTGGTGTCGCGAAAAGCAGAGTGTCCGCATTTTGTTAAAATCAAAATTGCTCTTAAACCGTAAAGAATCGGAGAGAGTGATCTACATGAAAAAGTTGCGCCTCATCGATATCTTTCCAGCGGCGTATAATTTCAATCATTTCGACCAGCGGTTTGTGAAAATTTCGCGAAAAACGGCTGCTGCCACTCGTCGTTCGCCGCACGATTTTCAAAATTAACTTAAAACCATAAGGAATCTCAAAAACATTTCAACATATGAAAGTTGTGCCTCGCCCATAGCTTTTCAATGGTATATTACACACCTTGTTTCGACAAACGGTTAGAAAACTGGAGCGAAAACAGTACCGAAAATTTGAAAACTTTTGAAAAACAGAATTCCGCGATTTAGTAAACTTGAAACTGCTCTTAAACCGTAACGAATTAGAGAAAATAATAGTTATGAAAAAGATGCGCCTCGACAATATATATCCAATGGTGTATCGTTTGCTTCATTCTGACGAGCGGTTTAGAAAAAAAACGCGAAAAAACTCTTGCTGCCACTCGTCATGAGCCGCACCATTTTCAAAACTGCTCTTAAACCGTGAGGAATCTCGTAAAGTGTTCAACATGGCGAATTTGCGCCTAATCCATAGATTTACAACGGTATATCATACGCCTCGTTCCGATAAACGATTAAAAAACTAGAGCAAAAATATTACCGAAAAAATACTGCGTACAGTTTTTACGACACGAAGTTGACTAGTCTCTGTAATGCAGTGCTCTAGCTAAAGAAAGTGCAGTGCCCTCGCGTTGAGCATGCAGTGCGGAAGTGTTATCAGAATAGTTATTCTGATAATATTATCAGAATAGACCGGCTATATATATTGATTCCTAACCGTGTGCGGCGCCCCCCCTCCACAGTTTACGCCTCTGACCATATCTTCATAGTGTTTAGGCGAAGCCCTGCACGAATCACTTCACCATCACCGTCACCATGCCGTCGTGCTGACGAAACTCTCCCTTGACACTTTGCTGGATCAAGAGTTCGAGGGACGTCATCGAGCTAAACGTGTGTAGAACTCGGAGGTGCCGTACGTTCGGTGCTTGATCGGTCGGAACAAGAAGAAGTTCGACTACATCAACCGCGTAGTCAAAGTCTTCCACTTTCGGTATACAAGGGTACGTGGACACACTCTCCCCCTCTTGTTGCTATGCATATCCTAGATAGATCTTGCGTGAGCGTAGGAATAATGTTTTTTTTTTGAAATTGCATGCTACGTTCCCAACATATTACACTTGTATCACCATCTCTTCGCCGAACTAGTGCACCTATACAAATTGCCATTGTATTGGGTGTGTTGGGGACACAAGAGATTTCTTGTATTTGATTACAGGGTCGTTTGAGAGATGCCATCTTCATCCTACACCTCCCACGGATTGATAAACCTTAGGTCATCCACTTGAGGGAAAATTGCTACTGTCCTACAAAACTCTGTGCTTGGAGGCCCAACACGTGTCTACAAGAATAAAGTTGCATAGTAGACATCAATCTCTTTTCTAGAGCCGTTGCCGGGGAGGTGAGTGCATGAAGGTATATATTTAGATCTTGCAATTGAATCTTATAGTTTCTTGTTTTATCACTAGTTTGGTTTATAAAAGAAAAGTACAAAAAAATGGAATTGAGGTTGCATCATATTATTGATCATCTTTATAATATCTTTCTTGAAAATGATGGTTCAGAAAATTGTGCTCAATTGTCGGAAGAAGAATGCTATAAAATGTTTGGCAAAAATGATGAGCATGATTGCAATGTTGTTAGTATGAATTCTTTGCATATCCATGATACTAATGATATGCAAAGCCATAAGCTTGGGGATGCTATGTTTGATGAAGATGATATTTTTAGTCCCCTAAGAATTGATGTGCAAATTTGTTATAATGATTGCATGCCTCCTATTTATGATGATTATAATGATGAAAGTGGATTTGGAGAGGTCATGACTTTATTTAGTGATGAATCCACTATTTTCTATGAGGCTTCAATTGGCTATGATAAAAAAGTTGCTATCTATGATGATTATGGTGATGACATGTATGCTATAAAGAATAATTATAACCATGAAACTTGTCATCATGATTTTAATTTTCACTCTCATGATAGTTATTTTTGTTGATTTTGCTCCCACTACTATTCATGAGAAGAAATTTGCTTATGTGGAGAGTAATAAGTTTTCTATGCTTTTGTGTATTGAAAAGAATGCTTTATGTGATATTTATATTGTTGAATTTCTTCATGATGCTACTGAAAATTATTATGAGGGAGGAACTTATGCTTGTAGGAATTGCAATAATATCAAGTTTCCTCTCTATGTGTTGAAAGTTTTGAAGTTATGCTTGTTTTGCCTTCCTATGCTAGTTGATTCTTGCTCCCATAAATTATTTGGGCACAAAATCCCTATGCATAGGAAGTGGGTTAGACTTAAATGTGCTAGTATTATAATTCATGATGCTCTCTTTATGCTTCAACTCTTATCTTTTATGTGAGCATCATTGAACTCATCATGCCTAGCTAAAAGGCATTAAAGAAAAGCGCTTGTTGGGAGACAACCCAACACTTTTACCTACTGTTTTTGTGTGTTCACATGATTATGCTACTGTAGTAATCATGTTTTATAGCTTTTATTTCAATAAAGTACCAAGTAAAGCCTTTGGGATAGTGTGGATGATAGTTGACTTGATTCTGTCCAAAAACAGAAACTTTTCCGCTCCGTCCAGGAATTTTGAAAATTCACTGGAACGTGCTTTTGATCTGATTTTTTTACATATGATAGATATAGAAATTATCCAGGTTTTCCCTGTTTTTCAGAACTTTTGGAGTTGCAGAAGTATAGTAGTTATCCAGATCATTACAAACTGTTCTGTTTTTGACAGATTTTGTTTTCAATGCATAGTTTGCTTGTTTTCTAGTTTCTGTGGCTTATATTGCTCGATATAATTGTGGAAATGATATGCTACAGTAGGCATTCTGTGGAAACAATTATTAATCTTGTCTTTGACAGTACCAAAGTGAAATGGTTTGCTCTTTATCATACTAACCTATCTCATGAAGTTCCGTTAAGTTTTTGTGATTGAAGTTTTCAAGTTTTGGGTGAGATGTCGATATGAGGAGAATAAGGAGTGACAAGACCCTAAGCTTGGGGATGCCCAAGGCATCCCAAGGTGATATTCAAGGAATATCCAAGCAACTAAGCTTGGGGATGCCCCGGAAGGCATCCCCTCTTTCATCTGCAATATTATCGGTAACCTCACTTGGAGCTATGTTTTCATTCGTCACATGATATGTGTTTTGCTTGGAGCGTCAATTTATTTTGTTAGGATTTGCTTGATGTTATTTAGAATAATGTTTTGCATCTTTTATTTCAATAGAAGTGGCATTGATAGCCTTTACTATGCTTATTTTACAAGTCTACATGTTGCTGTTTGAAAACAGAAAGTTTACCGCTGTCGCAAAAATTCCCTAGAAAAGTCAGAATGTGATAAAATGTTGAAATTTTTGCAGAATAATCTCTGATAAATTTTCTATAGTGTGGTAGATTTTCATAATCTTTGGAGTTTAAGAAGTATTGATTCTCTTGCATTCTTTACAAACTATACTGTTTTGGCAGATTGCTGTTATGTTTGCATTGTTTGCATATGTTTATTTTTTAATGATTCTATTTGAGGATAGGAGTATTAAATATGCAGAGGCATTTAGTATGCAATGTTGAATAATAATTTTAGTGATCTGCTACAGTAGAGAATTATAAAGTTTTTGATTTTTTTTATACTAACTTATCTCACGAGTTCTTGTTGAGTTTTGTGTGGATGAAGTTTTTAATATTTAGGGAAACCGTGATATAAAAGGAATTAAGGAGAAACAAAAGCTCAAGCTTGGGGATGCCCAAGGCACCCCAAAATAATATTTCAAGAAGTCTCAAGCATCTACGCTTGGGGATGCCCCGGTAAGCATCCCACCTTTCTTCTTCAACAATTATCGGTTAGTATCGGTTGAGCCTAAGTTTTTGCTTCTTCACATGAGTTGCACTATCCTTGAAATGTCATTTTATTTTCGTTTTGCTTGCTGTTTTAATAAAATTCTTAGATCTGAATGTTTTTGAATAAGAGAGAGTCCTCAAATAGCTACATATTTACTTAACTACTCGCTTGATCTTCACTTATATCTTCTTGGAGTAGCTTGTCATTTACTTATGTGCTTCACTTATATCCTTTGAGTAAATTGTTGAATGAATTGAAAATTATGAAGTTGAAATTATATCATGCCTAGTGGTAGCTTCACTTTGGGTTTAGAAAGTGAAATCTTTTGAAGCTTGACTATCACAATATTGGTCATACAAGCAATTCATGAATGATTAGAAGAAAGAAGAGAACTTTCACATGCAAATACACTATCTTGGAAATCTTTTGTGATTGTGAGCCCTCATCAAAATATTATATGCCAAAATTGTTGACGTTGGACAAGGAATACAATGTAATGATTTATGTTTGCTCATATTTACATAGAAGTTATATTGTCATAGATCCTTCAACATGTGGTGCTTGCCCCCCATCTTTGCTAGTCAAAAATTCCGCACCAAGTAGAGATACTACTTGTGCATCCAAAAACCCTTAAGCCCAAATCTTATTTTCACGAGTCCACCATACCTACCTAGGGATTGAATAAGATCCTTCAAGTAAGTTGTCGTCGGTGCAATAAGGCAATAAAAATTGCTTCTAAAAGTGTTAGATCATTTAGTGTAAGAGAAAATTAAGCGTTGTACGAACTTGTGATGGCAAAGAATAAAAGCGACAGACTGCATAATAAAGGTTGCTATCATATGGAGCAATATAACGTGACGTTCTTTTGCACTAAGGGTTGAACATACACACAAATAAGTGCATGTCAACCTCTGCTTTCCGCTGCGAAGGGCCTATCCTTTACTTTTATGTATTTACTTTTATGCAAGAGTCAAAGTTTTTCTCTCCATTCCTTTTTATTTTTCTCTTTTGGCAAGAATTATGTGGTGAGGAAAGATCTAGTCACATATGTCCAGTTGAATATGGGTAGCATGAGTTATTATTGTTGACATCACCCTTGAGGTGAATACGTTGGGAGGCAAAACAATAAGCCCCTATATTTCTATGTGTCCGGTTGAAATGTTTTGCTCATGTGTATGCGATGAGTGTTAGCAATCATAGAAGACTATATGATGGTTTAGTATGTGGAGTTCTTACTTAAACTATGTTGAATAAGTTGAATTACAGTTGCTTGGTGACTAAGAATATAGGTTGTTGAGTTTCAGGAGAATTCATTGTCTGAACCTTAACATGTGAATTGGTTGCTACTTTAACATGATAGGTTTTATAAGAATGAATTGCTGTTATGATGCTAGGAAAATTGATTGAAATTATCATTGATAAAACTTATGCACTTTGCTAGCATTCACACTTCACAAATTATTTCTTTATCATTTACCTACTCGAGGACGAGTAGGTATTAAGCTTGGGGATGCTGATACGTCTCCAATGTGTCTATAATTTATGAAGTATTCATGCTATTATTTTATCATTCTTGGATGTTTTAAAATCATTTTATAGCAACTTTATATCATTTTTTGGGACTAACCTATTGATCCAGTGCCCAGTGCTAGTTGCTGTTTTTTTGCTTGTTTTTTACATCACAGGAAATCAATATCAAACGGAGTCCAAACACCGCGAAACTTTTTGTGGATTTTTTTATGAACCAGAAGAACACCAATGGGCCTGAGCAGCACTGGGGGTGCCCGAGAGGCACAACCCACCAGGGCGCACTGGGGCCCAGGCGCCTAAGTGGGTTGTGCCCACCTCGGTGGCCTCCCGCACCCCCTATTTACCCTATAAATTCACAAATATTCCGAAAACCCTCGGGGTTAAGCTAGATCAGAAGTTCCGCCGCCGCAAGGCTCTGTAGCCACCGAAAACCAATCTAGACCCTGTTCTGGCACTCTGCCGGACGGGGGAATCATCTCCGGTGGCCATTTTCATAATCCCGGCGGCCACCACGATGAGGAGGGGGTAGTCCACCCTCGTGGCTGAGGGTTTGTACGAGTAGCTATGTGTTTAATCTCTCACTCTCTCTCTCTCTCTCTCTCCCTCTCTCTCGTGTTCTTGAGATGTCACGATCTTGATGTATCGCGGGCTTTGTTAATATAGTCGGATCATATGGTGTTTTCTCCTCTCTATCTTGTGATGAATTGAGTTTTCCCTTTGAGATTTCGTTTTATCGGATTGAATACCTTTATGGATTTGAGAGCACTTGATATATGTCTTGCAAATGAATACTCGCGGTGACAATGGGGTATTATTTTGATTCATTCGATATATGTTTTGGCACTCAACTCGCGGATTCCCGAGGTGACATTGGGATAATCTACGCATAGGGGCTGATGCACGTTCTTGTCTTTGTTTCTCCGGTAGAAATCTTGGGGCACTCTTTGAAGTTCTTTGTGTTGGATTGAGTATTATGAATCTGAAATTATTTGGTGTTATTTTAGTACGAACTCTTGGTTAGATCGATCAGAAAGAATAACTTTGAGGTGGTTTCGTACCCTACAAATATTTCCGTCTTATGTTCTCCGCTAGATAGGAACTTTGGAGTGATTCTTCATCGCACTTTGTGGAGTGGTTATATGATCCAATTATATTAGCATTGTTGAGAGGTTGCACTAGCGAAAGTACAGACCCTAGGTCTCATTTTCAAGCAATGCAATACCGTTTTTGTGCCCGTTTACTATTTGCTATCTCGCTGTTTTTATTTATTTAGATTATAAAATTTTATGTCTACCATCCATATTACACTTGTATCACCATCTCTTAGCCGAACTAGAGCACCTATACAAATTGCCATTGTATTGGGTGTGTTGGGGACACAAGAGATTTCTTGTATTTGATTGCAGGGTCGTTTGAGAGAGACCAACTTCATCCTACACCTCCCATAGATTGATAAACCTTAGGTAATCCACTTGAGGAAAAATTGCTACTCTCCTACAAAACTCTGCGCTTGGAGGCCCAACACGTGTCTACAAGAATAAAGTTGCATAGTAGACATCAGTGCGCTACGCCGCAAGCAGCCAACCCACACCACCATAACGTGCCACGCCCGGCCAGCAAGCTGCCTCGCCCCGCTCCACCACCTACATGTGCCTCACCCAGCCACGACGCGTCGGCCTCCGAGCATCTCTGTCAGATTGAAGGAGGAGACTCCCGCGGCCCCACTCTAGGAGAAGGCGATGCAGATCCCGCTGCCATCGGCACCGCGCGGGCTTTGCCTGACAGCGGTGGCGGGAAGGAAAGGGAGAGGGGGATCGAGGGGCCGATGGGTAGGGTTGAGTGCCTGGGTCGCCCGCGCGGGGGGGGGGGGAGGGGGAGGTGGGTGGGGGCACGGGGCCCACGGGGGTCACTACATGGATACTTGCTAACTTCTTATCATCAACATTTGAGACTTCCCGGCCTCCGCCATCTTGACTTGGCCATGATCACGGCTCACCAATGCCCCGCCGGTGATCCCTGATCCATCCACATCCTTTGGACACCAACTTGTGAGCTTTGGAAGGCTAGCATGAGAGGTTTTTGTGATTAAGAGCAAACCAAAGGAGCGATTCGCCCTGCCGATCTAGAGATGAATTAGTTAGTTGATCACTTGACCGTGAATCATTTCCCCGTACTTAGAGCCTATTTGGGGACCCTTCATGATACGCAATTCCTTGATTCAACACTCTCAATCTCAATTCCACACTTCTCATTCAACTTTGAAGCTTGATCACTCTCACCACGTTCGCTCTCGCTCGACATAGGTTGTGCTTCAGCTGGTCGAGGACCATGCATGGAGCGGCTCAAGGAGGGAGAGGAGGTCGAAGGAGGTTCTAGGTCGTCAGCAAACACTAGTTGCCGAAGTTGAAGACGTGACATTAGTCGCTAGAGGTGAATACCTTGAGTGGACGAGTAGTCCCATGGTGATCTTGCATGGGTGACTTGCTGAGAGAATCCAGATGGGAGTGCCGGCAGAGAGTGGTGTCGAAGGTGTTGTGGCAGTAGGTGTTATGTCGCCATGTTACCTATCTAGAGAGGAGGGAGTCGAGTCGGGGCCAAATTATTTGGTCGGGGTTGGATGGTCTGCTTGCAATTGCGGGTAATGATATTCAACTTCGCGTTTCTTCAAATTAGAATATGAAAGTACCTTGTTTCACAAATATTACTCTGTCCGTGACTTATACATCTCCAACGTATGTATAATTTAAGAAGTATTCATGCTATACTTACATCATTTATATATGGTTTAGGTACACTTTTATATTATTTTTCTGGACTAACTTGTTAATTTAGTGCCCAGGGCTAGTTCCTGTTTTTTTCTTTCTTGTTTTTGGTTTAGCAGAAAATCAATACCTACGGAGGTCAAATTAAATGCCAATTTAACACTATCTTTATGGGCTAAATGGAGTGTTGGAAGCTTCCGGAGTCTGCGAGAAGAGGCCATAGAGCCCCACAAGGCTAGGTGGTGCGACTTTGGCGGGGGGTAGCCGCCCACAGGCTTGTGGTCCCCCTGACACCCTTTTCATATGATTTCAACGCTACAATTTCATATAAATACCGAACCCTCCGTCGTACCCTCAGAATAATTATTCCACCATTGCAAGTTCCTGTTTTGCGACGATCCCATATGGAGGCCTTTTCCTACACTCTGTCGGAGGGGGAACCAATCCACGGAGGATGCTTCATCAACCTTGTTGTTGTAGGGCCCGTGGGACAAAGGGTACCCAGACATGTCTGCCTTTGGTCCAGGATGCGGCGCGTGTCGAAGGCCCAACAGGTGGCCCACTAGCAAGCTTCACAAGCAAGACTCCTCATGAGGCTCTCGCCCCGTGGGGCCCCAGTCAGCAGGCGCTCCAGGCGGACCACAAGGCGCCACCAGGAGCCTCGCGAGGTGGCCTCCCGAGGCTGCCTCCTGAGGCCCTCTCTCGGGGCGGACAAGTCAAGGGTTGCTCAACACGATCGTGCGGCTCTCAGTCTTCACATGGGTGACGCGCGCGACAAGGAACGATGCCAGAGGCCATGCCAACAAGCACGAATGAGGAGGTTTTCCTCTTTTGTGCTAAGGAAGTAGGGCCAGCATGCTGGTTCCCAAAGCAACTCCAAAAGGTTGCTTGGTCGGTGCAAGAAGACCAAGACGGCGGGCGCGTAGGGCAGAGGTCATCACCGAGCCCACCAGCACGTCATGGATGGTGGCTTTGCAGACAAAGACCACCTTTTGTCAGGATAGACTGTGCCCCTGTCCCCCTTCAAAATTGCCGTTGTGTGGCAACCCTTCCCGCCAATGTTTTCGGGGGAAGAGGACCAAGGCATGTATAAAAGGAGGGCAGGGTGCTGCCATAGAGGAGGTCGACCACTGGAGCTTCCACTCTTGTATTCTTGCTCTCACACTAGTCCAATCCAAACCAAGCAGGAGTAGGATTTTACACCGCAAGGTGGCCTGGACCTGGGTAACTGATGTGCCTCCGGTCTGCTCACACTAGCTCGCTCTCGTCGTAGCCTCACCGTGGTTCGTAGCAGAAAGGAGTAGGGCGGTAAGAACGAGCGCACCCCAGAGTTCAAACCTTAGGGTCCCCGGAGCCCCGATTCTAACATTTGGCGCGCCAGGTAGGGATGCGCCGCCGTTCTCCTGCTCTGCTTCATTTTCCGCTCCGCCAAACTACATGGCTGATGCTCGCCATGTGTGCGCCGAGCGCCGGGTGGTTCGCGTCGCCCAGACGGAGCCTGCAGGCCGCGGCAATCGCCGCCACTCTGCCGAGGCCGCAGCTGTCACTACCACCGACCCTGCCACCCATGAGCAGCAGGAATCCTCCATGCACCCTTCCATGTAGTCGGATGGCTGTACCGCTACGGCCTCTTCCTCCCTCGCCCGCCGGGGGCCGCCGAATGCGCAGGACGCGCTGCTCATTGATACGTCTCCGATGTATCTATAATTTATGAAGTATTCATGCCATATCTACAATAATTCCATATGATTTTGGTATGATTTGATTAGAGTTAACCCGGACTAACACTGTTTTCAGCAGAACTACCGTGGTGTTGTTTTTGTGCAGAAATAAAAGTTCTCGGAATGGGCTAAAAATTTACGGAGAATATTTTTGGAAAATATAAAAAATACTGGAGCAAAAAGGTACCAGAGAAGAGTCTCGGGCTAACCACAAGGGTGGGGGGCACACCCACCCCCCTAGGGCGCGCCCCCCGTCCTTGTCGTCGCCTCGTGGGCCCCCCTGACTTGCCCCCAACGCCAAACACTCCTATAAATCCCAAAAACTACAGAAGGAAAGCTAGATCAGGAGTTCCGCCAGCGTAAGCGTCTGTAGCCACAAAAAACCAATCTAGGCCCCTCTCTGGCACCCTGCCAGAGGGGGCCAACATCACCGGAGGCCATGGAGGAGGAAGCTGGAGGGGCCATCATCGCCATGAAGGCCAAGGACCAGAGGTAGAACCTTTCCCCATCTAAGGGGAAGGCCATGGAGGAGGAAGCACAAGGGGGGAGAACCTCTCCCCCTCTCTCTTGGTGGTGCTGGAGTGACATTCGGGGAACCATCGCCGCGGTGATCGTCTTCATCAACATAACTTTCATCATCACCATCCTCATCTCTTTTACGCGGTCCACTCTCCCGCACCCCGCTGTAATCCCCTACTTGAACATGGTGCTTTATGCCACATATTATGATCCAATGATGTGTTGCCATCCTATGATGTTTTGATTAGATTTATTTTGTCTTTTGGGTTGATTGAAGATATAGATTGGTTTGAGTTGTATGTTTTATTTTGGTGCTGTCCTATGGTGCCTTCCGTGCCGCACACACGTGAAGGATTCCTGTTGTAGGGTGTTGCAATACGTTCATGATTCGCTTATAGTGGGTTGCTAGAGTGACAGAAGCTTAAACCCAAGTAAGGGGGTTGTTGCGTATGGGATAAAGGGGACTTGATACTTCAATGCTATGGTTGGGTTTTACCTTAAATGATCTTTAGTAGTTGCGGATGCTTGCTAGAGTTCCAATCATAAGTTCATATGATCCAAGAAGAGAAAGTATGTTAGCTTATGCCTCTCCCTCATATAAAATTGCAATGACGACTACCGATCTTGTTAACAATTGCCTAAGACAATTCCGCACACCGACCCATCATTATTCCACACTCGCTATTTATAATATATATTAATATATTCTAACTTTATATTAACAACCACTACTTTTATATTTTAGTTCTCCGATATCATGCAAAGTTATCCTCTTCATACCCACAACGTAGTTTTATTTCTCATTTCTAGTTAGAAGCAAACGTTCGGTGTACACAGAGTCGTATCAGTGGTAGATAGGACTTGAGAGAATATTGATCTTACCTTTAGCTCCTTGTGGGTTCGACACTCCATACTTATCACTTCCACCTTTGGAAACTTCTACGATGATTCCTTGCACTTGAGCATTATCAAGCTCTTTTCTGGCGTCGTTGCCGGGGAGCATGTGACAGCCTGGTTTTTGGCCCTTTCTTTTTCTTTTGTTTTTCCGAGGTTTTTGCCTGAGTTTTCTTTTTCAGTGGCTTTGTGGTCTGGAAACTGAAGAAGATGGCCTCTTCTTTGCTTCCAGAGTGGCTTGTCACATCCAAATCCTTCCCTAGACCCTGTCATTTCCATCCTTGCCCAAATCCCAATATTCTTTTTATTGGGAATATTCCTTTTTTTATTAAAGGAATAACTCAAATTGTCCTAGGTTGTGAAGCAACCTATACTTCCTTCACTCCTAAAATTCCCAAATAATTATCATAAATTGTTTGGGTCATATATTGATCAAATATGGCAAAACTTTTCATTGCCATGTTCAAAAATAATTCCCCAATATTCCTTTTCCTATTCTGCCCTGAATGGCACTTTGTGAAGGAAGTTGTCGGTGTCAAAACCGGCGGATCTCGGGTAGGGGGTCCCGAACTGTGCGTCTAGGCGGATGGTAACAGGAGACAAGGGACACGATGTTTTTACCCAGGTTCGGGCCCTCTCGATGGAGGTAAAACCCTACTCCTGCTTGATTAATATTGATGATATGGGTAGTACAAGTGTAGATCTACCACAAGATCAGAGAGGCTAAACCCTAGAAGCTAGCCTATGGTATGATTGTTGTTCGTCCTACAGACTAAAACCCTCCGGTTTATATAGGCACCGAATAGGGTTAGGGTTACACAGAGTCGGTTACAATGGTAGGAGATCTACATATGTGTATCGCCAAGCTTGCCTTCCACGCCAAGGAAAGTCCCATCCGGACACGGGACGAAGTCTTCAATCTTGTATCTTCAAAGTCCAGGAGTCCGGCCAAAGGCTATAATCCGGCCATCCGGACACCCCCTAATCCAGGACTCCCTCAGAAGTGTCATTTATATTTCTCCTATTGACTCCCAACCTTTTTGGGCATGTTTATATGTCCAAATAACTGCCCCATGCACAAGTTCAAATTTATTTGCCTAGTAAATCTTCCTCAGTGAATTTTCAAAGTTTCTGTCAAACAGAAAGCTTTGTGAAGGAAGTACTAGCTAGGAGTACCCAAATGAGTTGAACTTTTGCACACTCTTTAATGTGCTCATATTAACCCCTTGCACCAATTTGCAGCCCCATCCAATCATCTATGTGAGCACAGGAGCAAATCTTTTTTCTGGCAATATTTTCAGGTTGTGAAGCAAGTGTATTTTATATTGCTTCAAAAATCCTAATAAATTACCAGATCATTATTCTACCCATAAAACATCTCTCCACCCATTTTGGCATCATTTCATTGATCCATTTGACCACCAATATTATTTCAAGTTTCTGGACAGAAATGATGTTTGTGAAGCAAGTGCTATTTTGGCTTGTCCATTTAGCATGAGCTTTTTACAGCATCTTTATATGTTCATATCATGAGGATTTGCCAAGTTTCATCCCATTCCATAAATCCATGTGAGTTCATCTTGCTGATCTTCATTTCTGGACCAAGTATGCAGTTGTGAAGCAACTGCAGTAAATCTTGATCCTTTTACCCTCAAAACATCCAGGATCATAGTCCTTCTTAGCCTAAACACCACAGACAACTTATTTGGCCCATAGCATATCATTGTTGACCACATTGAGCTGGTAAAGTTTACTGCAGTAAACTTCAGAGCTCACTAACTACTTACCCAAAGACTGTTTAACCAAGTTACCACCACCGTTCAAACCTATCTTGGAAGGATTATCAGCTAGACAACGTTTTGGGTGCTGTAGAGCATTTAATGCCCATGTTCACGTGGTGACTACGACGCTGGCATGCCTGTCCGCACGCTCTGTGCGCTGTGGCGTGTCCAGAGCACTGTTTGTGCTGGAACCCCTCCCCCTCTCGTTGGCTTCGCGCTCGTGATGATGTCCAGTAGGTATCTCTCGTCGTCGCCGCTCCGATGGACCCCTCTCCCCCTCCGGCAGCATCCTCACCGACGCAAACCGCCGTGCGCCCACGGACGTACAGTGGAGTTTTGGATCTTCCAGTCGCCGTCGTCTTCCTCCCTGCGCCCCCTTGGCCTCCTATGCCCCGTGAGAGCCCCCACTGCTCCTCCTACTTCGTTTGCCCCCGGGTCCATGCGCGCGAGCACGCGTCCACGGCGCCGGCCACGCGTCCTCGGCGGTGACAGCGCGGCAGCTCCTCCCCGTGATTTTTTGTCTAAAAAGACTACCTGCCCAATGGTATTGACAAAAAAGACCATCTCCCAAACGAATTGACAAAACAAACCAGCCTAGCCGTGGCTGCAGGCGTGGCAGTTGACGCGTGGCGCCTGCCGCCACATGCGAAGGCGGCAGCCCCTGCCGCCATGATGTGAGGCGGCCGGTGGCCGATTAAATGAAAAATACAACCCGGCGAGCCTCGACGGAACGGGGGCAGTGCAAGTGGGCCCTGCCGCTATGCATCTAGGCGGCATGCACTGATGGTGCAGCTGCACGGGAGCCGGGCCACCTATACCCCGTTTTGGGCCATTACTGATGCATGTATGTCCTGATGAAGGGACCACTTGCTCGCTAGAGAACGAATCCTGATGCATGCATGTATCCACACAACTTTGCCATCGTTGTCTATTTCGATGAGGAGTGAAGTAAAGTGACTGGCGCGACGGCGCAGCAGCATGCCGCCTCGACGCATGGCGGCAGGCCAGCCTGCCCTGCCTCGCTTCCGTCACGGCTCGCGGGTTGTAGATTTCACGAATCGCCATCGGCCGCCTCACATCATGGCGGCAGGGGCTGTCGCCTCCGCATGTGGCGGCAGACGCCATGTGTCGGCTGGCGCGCCTGCCGCCACGTCTAGACTGGTTTGTTTTGGCAATTTATCTCAGAGGTGGTTCTTTTTGTCAATACCGTTAGGCAGGTAGTCCTTTTAGACAAAAAAATCCCTCCCCGCGGCTATATAAGCCCTCCTCCGAGCCTTTCGAGCTCACCAGCAGCCTAGCCACCCTCCTCTAGCCCCTCCAAGCCTCTCGCTCGAGCTCCATGAGCTCTCTTGCCCTCCCTTGCCGCCATGGCCGCCGCCTCTGCCCCTCTTCGATTCCGGCAAGCTGAGCTCCCTCCCTCCTCCATTCCACCCCTAGAGGCCTCCTGTCAACCCACCAAGCCTCCCCCTCCCCTCAACTAGTCACCGGAGTAGCTGGGGCTGTCGTCCCCAAGATCGACCGAGCCGCCGTCCACCATGGTTCCTGGTGCTCTCGCTCCCGCCCTCTTCGAGGCCCGTTTAGTGCGGGGATGGGCGCGCCTCCGTCTCCTGATCATTTCGGTAGGTCGGGCGCCGTCATAGGTGGCCGGAGTCAGCCGGCCTCGTCGCCGGAGCGCTCGGCCGTGCCTCTGCCGCAGCTCACCGTCAGGAGAAGGAGAGAGGAAGAAGAGAAGAAAGGAGAGAGAGGGAGTGGATAAGGTAGGCCCCACCTGTAAGCCTCTAAGCCGCCGGCCCCGTGTTGACCAGTCCACGCTGACGTGGATAAGTGGACACGTATTCCACGAAATACGTTTACGCTGACCGAAAGCGTGTTTCTGTTTTGCGCTTCTGTCTTATCCACTCGGGGACTTATTTGTGATGAAATTTTTGCAGAAAAGTCCCTCAACTTCAAGTCTTCATAACTTTTTATCCGTAGCTCCAAATAAGGTGAAACCAACGCTCACTTCTTCGTTTCGTCGAGCCCGTTCTGTTGGTTTCATTTTCACTATGATTTGACACAGTGAAAATGACCTTTTTTTCCCTTGCACGTAAACAGCCCCTCCGAGAGAGAACGATTTCCGGCGATTCGTTCCGCGAGTTTCTCGCACTTCTCCCCGGTGCCTTCTTCATCCCCTGGCAAGCCACAATACCCACTTGCATGATATTCATGCAGTAGCCATGGTTTTCAACTTGAATCTTTATTAAATGTTTGCTTGTTGAAAAGATGGTTATCGTTGTTCCGGTGATGTTCAGGTTTGCATATTCACTTTTGTGCTATGTTGTCTTATACTCTGTGATCATGTTATACCTGCTAGTATTACCTTTCACATGTTTATGCTTGCTAGTAGTACATGTTGATGTTAGAGATGGTCATGCTAGTCAGTATGCGATGCTCAGTGGATATGATTTATTGTTGATATAGTGGAAAGTTATGTGATACTCTCATGATGATGTTGATATCATGTTCATGCATTTTATCATGGCTCAACATATTTGCATTCAAGTTAACCGGATTAAATTGAACTTGAACAACTGTTGGCTGAGTCATGGTGCCGCTGAATCGATGATGACCAGTGCAACCACGCTTACCGGTATGGGACGGTCCTAACTGGGTCTATTGTCGTGCCTCTCGCCGGTGCCTCCAACGAGGGAAGGTTATGGGCGTGCTGTACCCTGGCCCGGTAAGCAGACATAAGCCTTGTGTGCCCGGTTTTAATTTGATTTTGCGTGAGGGTCCCAGAGTCATGGTGCCGCTGAATCGATGATGACCAGTGCAACCACGCTTACCGGTATGGGACGGTCCTAACTGGGTCTATTGTCGTGCCTCTCGCCGGTGCCTCCAACGAGGGAAGGTTATGGGCGTCTTGTACCACGCCCGATAGCGGACATATGTTTTGTGTGCCCGGTTTTGATTTGATTTTGCGTGAGGGTCCCAGAGTGGATCAGGCCACGACGGTGGTCGTTGTGTCTGGAGGTAGACACGGGGCCACCCAGGACTAGTCCGATGGGGACTGAGTCGGAGTGGCCGGGAGAGTGTCATGCTAGTAGGTCGGTTTTGTCGGAACGCCGTTGGTCCACCCGAATGGGAGTGCGAGGCCATGGGTTCCGTAGTGTGGGTACAGTGTACTAACCTCTGCAGAGTGTATATTAAATCTATCGATAGCCGCGCCCGCGGATATGGGCCCAGGTCGAAAGTAGGTCACAACATGAGTCAACAGTAATAAGAATAATGTGCTTAATAACAGTGAGATAAGTTGGTTGTGATCGCCGTAAGGATCACGGGCCAGGTGTTGGTCGGGTTGTGATCGACGTAAGGATCACGGGCCATTTAGTGGTCGGGTTGTGATCGCCGTAAGGATCACGTGCCAAGTGTTGGTCGGGTGGTGATCGCCGTAAGGATCACAATGGTATCGAGGATACCGAGTTGTTGTATATTCATGATGTTGTACGAGAATCGTGGGTAAAGGTCAAGCTCCTTGTGGTCATTTACTGATTACTACGGTATTGTTTATACCAAGCTTGATTTGATCCTGAGATGATCGTGTGATGTCCGAGGTTGGTAAGTGATGCATGTGTTGGTTCCGAGGTAACCCGAGCAGAATAAGTAGTGCATGATAGTGTCACCATGATGCATGCTAGTATTGTCGGATTAATATTTTCATGTTGTGATAGCTGTATCATGTTTATGTTGGTCATGCCATGTTATTCTAATGAAATCATGTTAAATTCCTGTTTAACCTGTAATTGCCATGTTGTTGTTTGTCTTGAATGCTTATGGTTATTGTGAGCTTGCAAGTACATTCAATGTACTGACCTGGCGTGTCATGCCAGTTTGCAGGTCATGCCGGATTTGATTGCTTGCTTGTCATGGTTTCCGTTCGTGCGAGATAGAATAAGCGTTTGTTCTATGCTAAGCAGTGCCGTATTCCAGAAGACTTCATCTCGATCTCTGGGCTGGAATACGGGGCGTTTCGGTTTTCTCTGAGCCGGGGTACCACAGGCTTGGTATCACAGCAGGTCTGGCTGTAGGACGCCCTAGACCGCGCGAACGTTAGAAAGCGGTAGTATAGATCCCAGTTGGTTTGTTGCACTTGATTGCTGCATTTGTTTGTTGCATAGCATGCATATAGCCTAAGTATTTGTGATAACGGTTTATCTGGTGAGTGTAGCTGGCATCGGTTCGAATCCACTACAGCTCAACCTTTGCATTTCCCTAGTCCCTTTTTCTTTCGGTGTTTGGTGTTACTTCTGTCCCAGCAAAGTGATGCCAAGTGATCCCGACACTGTTTGCAAAAATGGTGCTCGGGTATCGCGCCGATGTCTTTCCTTCAGTCCCGCCTATTTGTTTCGGTGATGGACATGTTTCTATCCCGGATCATTCTTTTATTTTGTCGCGTTGGCAACCCTTAATGATCTTAGTTATCAAGAAAGGGCAATTTCAGCAGCCTCAGTTTTCCCCGCTATCATATTTCTTGGACGAGTACGGATCTTTTTCCGTCCGCTTGATACTGATGCGGTTGCGACCTTCGTGTCCCACTACATGATTACCGAGTACGTCCTCGCCTCCAAGCTAGTTCAGGTTGCAACCTGGCTAAGCTAGCACTTGGTGTAGCGCTGTTTACACCAATTCTTCCACACATTTATTCGTCCTCGTGCACATCGTCACATCATATTAGACCGCAATACCAGAGTTTCCGCGAGATTTGTGTGCTTAGGTGTGCATGCATATTATTGTGTGAGTAGCAGTAGTAAGCTTGTGTGCTTTTGTTTTAGTTGTTTCTGTTGTTCCTTTCTTTGTGTAGCGACCCAAACTCAGATGGTCAAGTTTCTGTGCTTCAGTGTCATCCCTGGATCAGTAATGCTGACACACACAGTACTCGAAGGATTTATAACAGAGTAGCAATCACACAATTATTATATCAAATGTCTCAGAAGAGAACTTATTACAATAATATGGCTTAAGGCCATCTAATGCGATAACAGCGGAAGGCTTGGAAGATAAAGTGAGTCCATCAACTCCAACGGCATAGCTGAGCTGCACGGCAACGACCTAACGAACCTTACTCCTCGTCTGAAAAGTCTGCAACATAATACGTTGCAGCCCGAGAACGGGTCAGCACATGGAATATGCTAGCAAAATAACACAGTAAAGCAAGAACAGAATAATGCTATCACTACATGCATATTTGGCTGGTGGAAAGCTCTATGGTTAAAGTTTTGCGAAAAGCCAATTTTTCCCTACTAGAAAGGAATAGATTTTTAATTTAACTATCATGGTGGTTGAAACATTGAGAAGGTATAACCCCAACACAATCCCAATTAAAGTAGTTATCAACCCAACAATATTAATTAATAATGATGAGATACATGTGATAACCCAAGTACTAGATACTCAAGATTGTCCATAACCGGGGACACGGCTAACCATGATTAGATTGTACACTCTTCAGAGGTTTGCACACTTTTCCCCACAAGACTCGATCGCCTCCGTTGATTTCTCGCACTGCACGATGTTTGAGAAACGGATGACCGAGACATAGCCTTTCGGAAACATCAACTCTCTACTCCGGGTAGACTATACCAAACCTACAAAACCCACTACCTGCTGATCTACCTCTTCAAGAGCTTCACGTAACCTACTCAACTATGCTAGACCCCATAATAGCTTGTGGCTGCACACGGAAGTTTCTACCATGAATCATCTCATTTCCCTTTAAGCCTGGGTGGCGGTCCAAAGGAAGATCACACGGGTACCCCGAGATTTCCAAAAAAAAAACAAACAACACTGGGTTCCCCAGGTGCCTCAATCCACCCAGATGTTAATTTTAAGTTGCCACTATAAGTTGAACCATTAATTAACAATCTCACATCTGTCATGGATTCACTCAAACCCAACCACGTCTACGAGCATAGCATAGCAATATAAGCAACACGTAGAAGTAACTCCCAAGGGTTTGATAGTAACAAGGCAATAGGTTCTACCTCAACAACTACTTCCCAACCCACAAGTTAATGACATCCTAATCATGCAATGTTTGAGGATTGAACTAATGCATAAAAACTAGGTATGAAAAGAGCATGATCAATGTGTTACTTGCCTTGCTGACGATCCGCGAATCCTAGTGACTCGTAGTAACACGCTTCGCACTCCGGAATTCTATCGCAAGCAAACAATAACATACATAAGCAACAAGCAAAGATGCACAAGCAAAACTCAAATAAAAGAGGTTGACTAGAAAGTTCAACTTAAGAACTCCCGTTCACAAAAAGAATCAAACCAAACGGAGCAACGAAACTCAAACGACGAAAGAAACAAGATCCGTTTACTAATCTAAACTAGGGTCAAATTTTACAGTACCAAAATCTTGTTTAAGTTGATTAGACAGAAAGAGGGTCTCGAGACGAAGATCTACGCGCTTGAATCGCCTGATTCCGTCAAACGAGCGAAAAGATAAACAGAAACTAAGATCGGATCAGAAATCGCGATCAGAAAAATCGCGGAATAAATCCAAGAAAAATAAAATAAAATGACGAACAGATTAACGAACGAACGTTCGTTATCTGGATCTAAATGAAGAACGCGTTCGTTAAAACGAACGAACGAGCGAACACTCGCTAAATAAATAAACTGGAGAAAAACCGATCTATTTAAAAAAAATGAAAACTAGGGTTTTCTAAAAAAACGAAACGGTTTTTTCACAGAAAACCGGGGCGGCGGGCGGCTACCTCGGCTCGGCTCAACTGCAGATCTCGGCGGGGCTCGGTGGGGTTCGGTGGGGCTCAGGGCGGCGTGGGGTGGCGGCGGGAGGCGGCGGCGACGGTGCTCGGCCAAGGCGGCGCGGCGGCTCGGGTGGGCTCGGGAGGCGGGTGGTGGTGGGGCTCGGGCATGGAGATTTAAAGGGGGAGGGGGGCGGCGGCTAGCTTGGGCGAGGGGGCACCCGGGGAGGAGTCCGAGCTGGACTCTCCTTGGTGTCCGTGCCAAGCACAAGGCGCGAGGGGAAGCAAGGCATGGGTGGGCGGCTGGCTCGGTGAGCTTGACCCGGTCGGCGGGGGGAGATTTTTCTTAAATAATTTCGCCGACAGAAATAAACTCCTAGAAATACAATAAAAACCTAAAAATGCCAAAACTAATTTTCACCGTCTAAATGAAATATTTAGAACGAGATGAACATTTTGTTGGCCCTAAAATGCAATTTTGAAAACGTGCAATTTTTCTAATGCAAATAAAATCCAAATAAAATCAAATAAAATCAAATAAAATCCAATAAATGATTTTAACATTTTTCCTCCAATATTTCAATTGTTTTGGAGAAGGCATATTATCTCCTCTCATTTATTTTAATATGAAATATTTTTCAGAGAGAAAAATAATTAAAATAAAAAATCCTCGTTTCAATATTCGATAAAATCAAATATGAAACCCGGAAAATCCCCAACTCTCTCCAAGGGTCCTTGAGTTGCTTAGGATTTCGAGGATTGCGGAACGAAGATGCAATAAAATATGATATGCATGAATGACCTATGTATAACATTCCAAATTGAAAATTTGGGATGTTACAAACCTACCCCCTTAATATGAACCTCGTCCTCGAGATTCGGGTTGGCTAGAAAATAGGTGCTGGTGGTCCTTGCGAATATCATCCTCTCGTTCCCAGGTGGCTTCCTCCTCGGTATGGTGGCTCCACTGAACTTTGCAAAACTTAATAACCTTGCTGCGGGTGACTCGGCTGGCAAAGTCGAGAATCTTCACTGGCTTCTCCTCATAAGTCAAATCACTGTCCAACTAAATTGCCTCCAAGGGTACTGTATCTCTTAAGGGTCTATCGGCCATCTCAACATGACACTTCTTCAACTATGAGACGTGGAACACATCGTGAACTCCTGCCAATCCTTCTGGTAATTCCAGCTTGTAGGCAACTTCTCCCATCCGTTCCAAAACACGGTACGGTCCTACAAATCTCGGAGCTAATTTTCCCTTAACTCCAAAACGTTTCACTCCTCGCAAGGGTGATACTCGCAGATATGCTCTGTCTCCAATTTCATAAGTTACCTCCTTGCATTTCGTGTCTGCATAACTCTTCTGTCTGGACTGAGCAATCTTCAGTCTATCACGGACCAGTTTAACCTTCTCCTCAGACTCCTTGATCAAGTCTGGTCCAAACAACTGTTGGTCTCCTACCTCATCCCACATCAGCGGTGTTCTGCATCTGCGTCCATACAGAGCTTTGAACGGTGCCATCTTCAAACTGGCCTGGTAGCTATTGTTGTAGGAGAACTCTGCGTAAGGCAAATTGTCATCCCAACTAGATCCATAATCTAGCGTACAGGCTCTCAACATGTCCTCCAGAATCTGGTTAACTCTCTCGGTCTGTCCATCTGCCTGTGGGTGAAATGTTGTACTGAACTCCAATCTCGTTCCCAAAGTCTGGTGCAGCTGATGCCAAAACTTTGAGGTAAACTGTGTTACTCTATCTGATACGATGGTCCTCGGAACTCCATGCAAGCATACGATCCTTGACATATATATCTTGGCCAACTTCGCACTTGTATAGGTTGTTTTCACTGGGATGAAGTGAGCCACTTTGGTCAAGCGATCCACTACTACCCATATTGAATCATATCCTGCTTTGGTCCTGGGCAATCCGGTGATAAAATCCATGCCAAGTTTATCCCACTTCCATTCTGGTATCGACATGGGCTGTAACAGTCCTGCTGGCTTCTGATGCTCTGCCTTCACTCTCTGACATACATCACATACAGCTACATACTCGGCAATATCCTTCTTCATACCAGTCCACCAAAAACGTTCCTTCAAATCCAAATACATCTTGGTGTTTCCGGGGTGTATCGAGTATGGTGAGTCATGAGCCTCCTGAAGTATTAACTTCCTGATCTCTGGGTCATTGGGCACATAAACTCGGTCCTCAAACCATCAGGTATCGTGCTCATCCTCGCAAAAACCTTTGGCCTTTCCTTTGCTCATCTTCTCTTTTATATCGGTGATCTCTTTGTCATTCTTCTGAGCTTCTCGGATCTTGTCCAACAATGTCGACTGAACCTCCATTGTTGCAATGAAACCTCTTGGAACAATCTCCAACCGAAGTTCCATGATATCCTCAGCTAACTCCTTCGGCAATCCCTTACTTTCAAGGATATTAGCATAACTCTTCCGGCTCAAAGCGTCTGCTACGACATTGGCCTTTCCTGGATGATAGTGCAGCTTCATGTCATTATCCTTTATAAGCTCCAACCATCTCCTCTGCCTAAGGTTCAGCTCCTTTTGCGTGAAAATGTACTTCAAACTCTTATGATCCGTGTACACATCACAACGGTTCCCAATAAGATAACGTCTCCAGGTTTTCAACGCATGCACTACGGCTGCTAATTCCAAATCATGTGTGGCATAGTTCAACTCATGGGGTTTTAGTTGTCATGAGGCATATGAAACAACTCTTTCGTCCTGCATAAGCACGCATCCAAGTCCTAAGCGAGAGGCGTCGCAATAAACTTGGAACTCCTTATGTATATCTGGCAGTGTTAGCACTGGGGCTGTAGTCAAACGTTTCTTCAATTCCTGAAAACTCGCCTCGCAATCTTCTGTCCATTTAAACTTAGTATCCTTCTTCAACAGTCCAGTCATTGGCTTAGCAATCTTGGAAAAATTCTCAATGAATCTCCGATAGTATCCCGCGAGTCCAAGGAAACTGCGGATCTCGCTAACTGAAGTGGGTGCCAACCATTCGGTGGTCGATCGAACCTTGCTGGGATCCATTGCTATACCTCTCCCGATATAACATGCCCAAGAAATCCAACTTCCTTCAACCAAAACTCGCACTTGCTGAACTTGGCGTATAACTGGTGTTCCCTGAGTTTCTCGAGAACTAAACGCAAATGCTCCTTGTGCTCCTCTTCATTCTTTAAGTATACCATAATATCATCAATAAACACCACAACAAACTTGTCCAAATACTCCATGAACACCTTGTTCATCATGCTCATGAAATAGGCAGGGGCGTTAGTTAGTCCAAACGACATGACCGTATACTCGTATAATCCATATCGCATGGTAAATGTCGTCTTTGGTATATCCTTCTCTCGGATCTTCAACCGATGGTATCCCGATCGCAGATCAATCTTCGAAAACAACTTAGCTCCTTGCAGCTGATCAAACAGATCATTGATCATCGGCAGTGGGTACTTGTTCTTAATCGTTACCTTATTCAAGGCTCGGTAATCAACAACCATCCTCGTGGATTTATCCTTCTTCTCAACCAAAAGCACCGGGCTCCCCAAGGTGAGGAACCTTCAATGTAACCTTTCTCCAATAACTCGCTTGATCTGTTTCTTAATTTCCTCCAAATCATTTGCGGGCATCCGATAAGGTCTCTTGGATATTAGCCCATGCACTGCAATAGCTCTATCAAAACTCGATGTCTCGATCCGGTGGCATGCCCGTAACTCTTCCGAAAAAACATCCGAAAATCCTTTACTACGTGCACTTCCTCTGAACAACTCCCGTGAGGGCATTCACTTGGCTCCTCCTAGGCACATGCCTAGATACATACTTAATCCTTTTCCCTCGGGTGGTGAGATAAATTGATTTGCTAGCACACCAATGCTTCCTCCATACTTTGACATCTAGTCCATGCCTAATATCACATCCAATCCTTGTGACTCCAAGATAATTAGGTCGGACGGAAAAACATGTGTGCCAATGGTTAGGGGTATCTGGTTGCACCATCGGCTAGCCATGTACTCTGCTCCAGGCGAGCTCACTAAAAGAGGGGTCCTAAGGGTTTGGGTTGGTAGTTTAAACTTATCCACAAATCCCCTTGATATGTATGAATGCGATGCACCAGTATTGAAAAGAACAAGAGCAATAAATGACTTAACCAGAAACTTACCTATTACCGCGTCCGGCTGCTCTTCAACCTCCTCCACGTTAACGTGGTTCACTTGTCCTTTGTTGAATGGATTGGGCTTCTTCCCAGCGCTCCCATTTCCGTTCCATTCCTTCCTTCAGGGCAATCGCTGGCATAGTGCCCTGTCTTCCCGCACTTAAAGCAAGTAACTTGACTTAGGTCTCTTTTGGCGGGTGTAGCTGGGTTGGAGCGGTTCTGGTTGTTATTAACTCCGTTCCCATTTCCGTTCTTGGCACCATTGTGGTTATGCGATCCTCCTCCAGTGTGGTTGTGACCTCCATTGTTATGAACAAGTCCTCCCGAGTTCGGGGTTAAGCGAGGCTTCTGCTGAGCTCCTGAAATATACTTCCCTTGTCCATACTTCCTCTTACGGCTCTCAATCTGCTGCTGCTTCCCTTCAATCATAAGGGCCTTACCTACCAACTCCTGGTAGTTGTTGAAGGTTGCCACCATCAACTACATGCTCATCTCATCATTCAGCCCTTCCATAAACTTCTCCTGTTTCGCGGCATCTGTGGCCACATCATCAGGGGCATAGCGTGATAACTTGCTAAACTCATCCACGTACTGAGCCACAGTATGGTTCCCCTGGCGTAAATTGCGAAGCTCGCGCTTCTTCATTTGCATGGCTCCAGTTGAGACATGGGCTGTGCGAAAAGCTTGCTGAAACTGGTCCCAAGTGACATTGGCTATAGGAAAAGTAGCCGTGTAATTCTCCCACCATGAGGTTGCTGGTCCATCCAATTGGTGTGCGGCAAAGCGCACCTTCTCAGCATCTATGCAACCTGCGGTGGTTAACTCCCTTCCAATACGGCGTAGCCAATCATCAGCAACTATTGGCTCGGTGCTACTAGAAAACACCGGCAGCTGTAACCTTAGAAAACGGGCTAAGTTGTCCACTGGCGGCGGGTTATTGTTGTTGTTGTTGTTTCCCTGGTTCTGAACTAGCAATTGCATCAAAGCATTCTGCTGCTGGATCAACTGGGTGAGCTCCGGTGGGAAAGCAAAACCGGTGTCACATCTCGGAGGCATTTGATCGGTTTAGATGGAAGAGATTAGAATAGAAAAAGGTCTAACGAGAAAACACTACCCATATGCACATGAGACAAACACAATCATTTCACTCAATCAATCAAGCAAGGGCATACAAATGGTCTAGGACTATCGCATAAGTGCTCAACTACTACTAAATACATGGGGGAATACTACTAATATATGGTGGTCATCTAGAAATTTTGATCGGTGGAAGACTCCATGATGTCTGCTCCAGCTTCGTCTTCGTAGTCATCATCACTAGGATCGGAATCGGTGTCGTCGATGATGATGTAGCTGTTCGGGAAAGTGGGGTCGTCGTCTTCTTCTCCCGGTGCTGGTCCTCCCATGAATACTCCGATCTTCTTAACCAGGTTGTCGTTCTTCTCCAGTAGTGTCTTGATTTCCTCCTCATATCCATCGCGTGTAAACTTGAGTTCTTCCTCCAGCTCGATGATCCTGGTCTTTGCCTTCTTCAACTCCATCATGTCTGCGCACATCTGGTTCTCCTGACGTCGAATGTGCTGGTTTAGCTCCTGGATGAAAGCTGTAATGGATCTATCCTTCTTGGTGCTAATTACTTCCCGTTGCTCGTCTCGGCGCCCACATATTTGATAGATGGTGTCCTTAAGCTCCCTGTTGTAAACTTCTCCAATACGTCCCATGGTAATGTGAGCTGCCATGCTCTAGCCTAGACTCCAGGTAGGTGCTTCGAAAGAAAATTCTATGGTTTTAGAAGTTAGCGAGAGCGTCCTTCCTGGAACTTGTACTTGAATCATCTAGCGCTCCTCTTCTGGTAAGGTGGCGTTGTACGTCCCGGTGAAGCTTGGTATTCCAATGTTCAAGTACCTAGTGACTTCCTTCAAGTGGCGTCCAAAAGGTGTGTCTTCATCCGGTTGTGCAAACTTGTTCTTCATCTCCGTCATCCTAAAGAGTGGGAAAATGGAGAGGAGTCAGAAATGAGTAGAGAAGAGTGACCTATGGTTTATCATAGTGGTCGTGTCCTACACTCAGCGTGTGCTCGATACCATCTTGTAGCGACCCGACCTCGATGGTCAAGTCTACGTGCTTCAAAGTCATCCCCGGATCAAGAATGCCGACACACACAAGACTCAAGGATTTATAACAGAGTAGCAATCACACACTTATTACATCGAATGTCTCAGAAGAGAACTTATTACAATAATATGGCTTAAGGCCATCTAATGCGATAACAGCGGAAGGCTTGGAAGATAAAGTGAGTCCATCAACTCCAACGGCATAGCTGAGCTGCACGGCAACGGCCTAACGAAGCTTACTCCTCGTCTGAAAAGTCTGCAACATAATACATTACAGCCCGAGAACGGGTCAGCACATGGAATATGCTAGCAAAATAACACAGTAAAGCAAGAACGGAATAATGCTATCACTACATGCATATTTGGCTGGTGGAAAGCTCTATGGTTAAAGTTTTGCGAAAATCCAATTTTTCCCTACTACAAAGGAATAGATTTTTAATTTAACTATCATGGTGGTTGAAACATTGAGAAGGTATAACCCCAACTCAATCCCAATTAAAGTAGTTATCAACCCATGAATATTAATTAAGAATGATGAGATACATGTGATAACCCAAGTACTAGATACTCAAGATTGTCCATAACCGGGACACGGCTAACCATGATTAGATTGTACACTCTGCAGAGGTTTGCGCACTTTTCCCCACAAGACTCGATCACCTCCGTTGATTTCTCGTACTACACGGTGTTTGAGAAACGGATGACCGAGACACAGTCTTTCGGAAACATTAACTCTCTACTCCGGGTAGACCGTTCCAAACCTACAAAACCCACTACCTGCTGATCTACCTCTTCAAGAGCTTCACGTAACCTACTCAACTATGCTAGAGCCCATAATAGCTTGTGGCTGCACACGAAAGTTTCTAGCATGAATCATCTCAGTTCCCTTTAAGCCTGGGTGGCGGTCCAAAGGAAGATCACACGAGTACCCCGGGATTTCCAAAAAAAACAGACAACACTGGGTTCCCCAGGTGCCTCAATCCACCCAGATGTTAATTTTAAGTTGCCACCTTAAGTTGAACCATTAATTAACAATCTCACATCTGTCATGGATTCACTCAAACCCAAACCACGTCTACGAGCATAGCATAGCAATATAAGCAACACGTAGAAGTAACTCCCAAGGGTTTGATAGTAACAGGCCAATAGGTTCTACCTCAACAACTACTTCCCAACCCACAAGTTAATGACATCCTAATCATGCAATGTTTGAGGATTGAACTAATGCATAAAAACTGGGATGAAAAGAATATGATCAATGCGTTACTTGCCTTGCTGACGATCCGCGAATCCTAGAGACTCGTAGTAACATGCTTCGCACTCCGGAATTCTATCACAAGCAAACAATAACATACATAAGCAACAAGCCAAGATGCACAAGCGAAACTCAAATAAAATAGGTTGACCAGAAAGTTCAACTTAAGAACTCTGGTTCGCCAAAAGAATCAAACCAAACGGAGCAACGAAACTCAAACGGCGAAAGAAACAAGATCCGTTTACTAATCTGAACTAGGGTAAAATTTTACAGTACCAAAATCTTGTTTAAGTTGATTAGACAGAAAGAGGGTCTCGAGACGAAGATCTAGGCGCTTGAATCGCCTGATTCCGACAAACGAGCGAAAAGATAAACAGAAACTAAGATCGGATCAGAAAACGCGATCAGAAAAATCACGGAATAAATCCGAGAAAAAAAATAAAACGACGAACAGATTAACGAACGAACGTTCGTTATCTGAATCTAAACGAAGAACGCGTTCGTTAAAACGAACGAACGAGCGAACGCTCGCTAAATAAATAACCGGAGAAAAACCGATCTATTTAAAAAACGAAAACTAGGGTTTTCTAAAAAAACCGAAACGGTTTTTTCACAGAAAACCGGGGCGGCGGGCGGCTACCTCGGCTCGGCTCCGGTGGAGCTCCGACGGGGCTCCGGTGGGGTTCCGGTGGGGCTCCGGGGCGGCATGGGGTGGCGGGGTGGCGGCGGGAGGCGGCTGTCAGGACCCCGATTCCAAGTCACATCGATCTAGCCGATAACACCTCATATCACTTTGCGGCCTCACGCACGGTATTCCCACGGGTGTCCCCTTACCATGGCCCGGGACCGTTTGCGCCTTTTGGCTCACGTATATGATAGTGTCGCTAGCATCCATATGACAGAGAACCCGGGCCGACATGACTAGTCGTGAACCCAAAGTGGCACTAACTTACAAGGACAGGCATACATGAATCAACATCAAGCATGTCGGTCAGCAGCGTGCGAATCCGGGCTGTAGCATTGGGCTAACAGGACTCCGGGAACCCGGGCTGTAGCAGGCTAGGCAGGACTCGGATGTCACAAGCGTGACATTTCCCGAAGGGAAAGACACAGAACGAAGTGAATCACATGCCGCCACCAAGTGTTCCGGAGCAAGTAGTGCTTGGGCTAGCGTGACTCCGGTGAACCGGGCTATAGCGGACTACTATGGCTCATGGAAGCACAAGACTACATTTCCCCATAAGAGAGGCTACCAAGGATAAACAACTAGGTTGTCGGATCCCACTGAAGGAAATATGCCCTAGAGGCAATAATAAAGTTATTATTTATTTCCTTATTTCATGATAAATGTTTATTATTCATGCTAGAATTGTATTAACCGAAACATAATACATGTGTGAATACATAGACAAACAGTGTCACTAGTATGCCTCTATTAGACTAGCTTGTTAATCAAAGATGGTTAAGTTTCCTAACCATAGACAAAGGAGTTGTCATTTGATTAACAAGGTCACATCATTAGTTGAATGATCTGATTGACATGACCCATTCCATTAGCTTAGCACCCGATCGCTTAGTATGTTGCTATTGCTTTTATCCATGACTTATACATGTTCCTATAACTATGAGATTATGCAACTCCTGCTTTACGGAGGAACACTTTGGTACTACCAAACGTCACAACGTAATCGGGTGATTATAAAGGAGTACTACAGTGTCTCCAAAGGCGATGTTGGGTTGGCGATTTCGAGATTAGGATTTGTCACTCCGATTGTCGGAGAGGTATCTCTGGCCCTCTCGGTAATGCACATCACTAAGCCTTGCAAGCATTACAACTAATGAGTTAGCTGTGAGATGATGTATTACGGAACGAGTAAAGAGACTTGCCAAGATGCGAGATTGAACTAGGTATTGGATACCGACGATCGAATCTCGGGCAAGTAACATACCGATGACAAAGGGAACAACGTATGTTGTTATGCGGTCTGACCGATAAAGATCTTCGTAGAATATGTAGGAGCCAATATGGGCATCCAGGTCCCGCTATTGGTTATTGACCGGAGACGTGTCTCGGTCATGTCTACATTGTTCTCGAACCGTAGGGTCCGCACGCTTAAGGTTTCGATGACGGTTATATTATGAGTTTGTGTATTTTGATGTACCAAGGAGTTCGAGTCCCGGATGTGATCACGGACATGACGAGGGTCTCGAAATGGTCGAGACATAAAGATTGATATATTGACGGCTATATTCGGACACGGAAAGGTTCCGAAGTTTCGGAGAAAACGGAGTGCCGGAGGGGTTACCGAACCCCGGGAAGTAATGGGCCTTATTGGGCCAAGAGGGAGAGAGAGGCCGCACCAGGAGGTGGCGCCCCCATGGGGAGTCCGAATAGGACAAGGAAGGGGCGCGCCCCCTTTCCTCTCTCTCTCTCTCTCTTTCCTTCCCCTTCCTCCTTCCTAGTTGGACTAGGAAAGGAGTCCTACTCCCACTAGGAGGAGGACTCCCCCTCCTCAGGCGCGCCTCCTAGGGCCGGCCGCCCTCCCCTTGCTCCTTTATATACGGGGGGGGGGCACCCTAGAACACACAAGTTGATCCTTGAGATCGCTCCTTAGCCGTGTGCGGTGCCCCTCCACCATATTCCACCTCGGTCATATCGTGGCGGTGCTTAGGCGAAGCCTGCGTCGGTAGAACATCAAGATCGTCCACCACGCCGTCGTCTTGACGGAACTCTCTCTCCCGGAGCTTTGCTGGATCGGAGCTGAGGAGCGCCACCGAGCTGTACGTGTGTCAAGAACTCGAGGCGCCGGAGTAACGGCGCTGGATTGGTTGGATCGCGAGGAGAACGTCGACTACTTCCTCTACGCTGTGATCGCTTCGCTTCGGTCTATGAGGGCGTAGACAACACTCTCCCTCTCGTTGCTATGCATCACCATGATCTTGCATGTGCGTAGGAAATTTTTGAAATTACTACGCTCCCCAACAGTGGTATCGAGCCTAGGTTTTTATGGTTTGATGTTTTGCACGAGTAGAACACAAGTGAGTTGTGGGCGATACAAGTCATACCGCCTACCAGCATGTCATACTTTGGTTCAGCGGTATTGTGAGATGAAGCGCCCGGACCGACATTACGCCAGACGCTTACGCGAGACTGGTTTCACCGTTACGAGCACTCGTGCTTAAAGGTGGCTGGCGGGTGTCTGCTCTCTCACTTTAGTTGAACCGAGTGTGGCTCGCCCGTCCTTGAGAAGGTTAAACGGAGTCTATTTGACGAAGTATCGCTGTGGTCTTGATGCGTAGGTGAGATTGGTTCTTGCTTAAGCCCGTAGCAGCCACGTAAAATTTGCAACAACAAAGTAGAGGACGTCTAACTTGTTTTTGCAGGGCATGTTGTGATGTGATATGGTCAAGACGTGATGCTATATTTTATTGTATGAGATGATCATGTTTTGTAACCGGTTATCGGCAATGGCTGGAGCCATATGGTTGTCGCTTTATTGTATGAAATGCAAGCGCCTGTAATTGCTTTACTAAGCGGTAGCGATAGTCGTAGAAGCAATAGATGGCGAAACGACAACGATGCTACGATGGAGATCAAGGTGTCGCGCCGGTGGCGATGGTGATCACGACGGTGCTTCGAGATGGAGATCACAAGCACAAGATGATGATGGCCATATCATATCACTTATATTGATTGCATGTGATGTTTATCCTTTATGCATCTTATTTTGCTTTGATTGACGGTAGCATTTTAAGATGATCTCTCACTAAAATTATCAAGTAGTGTTCTCCCCGAGTATGCACCGTTGCCAAAGTTCGTCGTGCGAGACACCACGTGATGATCGGTGTGATAAGCTCTACGTCCATCTACAACGGGTGCAAGCCAGTTTTGCACACGCAGAATACTCAGTTATACTTGACGAGCCTAGCATATGCAGATATGGCCTCGAACACGGAGACCGAAAGGTCGAGCGTGAATCATATAGTAGATATGATCAACATAAGATGTTCACCATTGAAAACTACTCCATCTCATGTGATGATCGGTTATGGTTTAGTTGATTTGGATCACGTGATCACTTAGATGACTAGAGAGATGTCGTCTAAGTGGGAGTTCTTAAGTAATATGATTAATTGAACTTAAATTTATCATGAACTTAGTACCGATAGTATCTTGCTTGTCTATGTTTGTTTATAGATAGATGGCTCGTCTTTGTTCCGTTGAATTTTAATGCGTTCCTTGAGAAAGCAAAGTTGAAAGATGATGGTAGCAATTACACGGATCGGGTCCGTAATCTCGAGGATTATCCTCATTGCTGCACGTAAGAGTTACGCCCCGGATGCACCGCTAGGTGCCAGTGCCTCTTCTTGATGTAACCGACGGCGTTAAGAACGTCTGGCGAGCAAAGCTGATGACTACTCTATAGTTCGGTGTGCCATGCTTTACGGCTTAGAACCGGGTCTTCAACGACGTTTTGAACTTCATGGAGCATATGAGATGTTCCAGAGTTGAAGTTGATATTTCAACAGAATGCCCGGATTGAGAGATATGAAGTCTCCAATAAGTTCTATAGCTGCAAGATGGAAGAGAATGGGTCTGCTCGGTGAGCACATACTCGAATGTCCGGGTATTACAATCACTTGACTCAACTGGGAGTTAATCTTCCGGATGATTGTGTCATTGACAGAATTCTTCAATCACGCCACAAAGCTACAAAGGCTTCGTGATGAACTATAATATGCAAGGGTTAGTAAAGACTATGCTCGAGCTCTTCGCAATGCTAAAGGCTACGGAGGTAGAAATCAAGAAGGAGCATCAAGTGTTGATGGTCAATAAGACCACTAGTTTCAAGAAGAAAGGCAAAGGGAAGAAGAAGGAACTTCAAGAAGAACAGCAAACAAGTTGCTGCTCAGAGAAGAAACCTAAGTCTGGACCTAAACCTGAAACTGAGTGCTTCTCTTGCGCAAGCGACTGGTCACTTTGAAGCGGAACTGCCCCAAGTATTTGGCGGATAAGAAGGATGGCAAGGTGAACAAAGGTATATGTGATATACATGTTATTGATGTGTACCTTACTAGAGCTCGCAGAGCACTGGTATTTGATACTGGTTCATTGCTAATATTTGCAACTCAAAGCAGGACTACGGATTGCTTAACACCGGCAAAGGACGAGGTGACGATGCGCGTGGGAAATGGTTCCAAAGTCGATGTAATCGCGGGCGGCACGCTACCTCTACATCTACCTTCGGATTAGTTTTAGACCTAAATAATTGTTATTTGGTGCCGCGTTGAGCATGAACATTATATCTGGATCTTGTTTGATGCGAGACGGTTATTCATTTAAATCGAGAATAATGGTTGTTCTATTTATATGAATAATATCTTTTATGGTCATGCACCCTTGAAGAGTGGTCTATTTTAATGAATCTCGATAGTAGTGATACACATATTCATAATGTTGAAACCAAAAAATGCAGAGTTGATAATGATAGTGCAACTTATTTGTGGCACTTGCCGCTTAGGTCATATCGGTATAAAGCGCATGAAGAAACTCCATACTATGGACTTTTGGAGTCACTTGATTATGAATCACTTGGCACTTATGAACCGTGCCTCATGGGCAAGATGACTAAAACCCGTTCTCGGTACTATGGAAGAGCAACAGATTTGTTGGAAATCATACATACGATGTATGTGGTCCGATGAATGTTGAGGCTCGTGGAGGATATCGTTATTTTCTCACCTTCACAGATGATTTAAGCGAGATATGGGTATATCTACTTAATGAAACATAAGTCTGAAACATTTGAAAAGTTCAAAGAATTTCAGAGTGAAGTTGAAAATCATCGTAATAAGAAAATAAAGTTTCTACGATCTGATCGTGGAGGCGAATATTTGAGTTACGAGTTTGGTCTACATTTGAAACAATGCGAATAGTTTAGCAACTCACGCCACCCGGAACACCACAGCGCAATGGTGTGTCCGAACGTCGTGTCGCACTTTACTAGATATGGTGCGATCTATGATGTCTCTTACAGATTTACCGCTATCGCTTTGGGGTTATGCTCTTGAGACGGCCGCATTCACGCTGAATAGAACACCGTCAAAATCCGCTGAGACGACACCTTATGAACTATGGTTTAGCAAGAAACCAAAGTTGTCGTTTCTTAAAGTTTGGGGATGCGATGCTTATGTGAAAAAGCTTCAACCTGATAAGCTCGAACCTAAATCGGAGAAATGTGTCTTCATAGGATACCCAAAGGAGACAGTTGGGTACACCTTCTATCACAGATCCGAAGGCAAGACATTTGTTGCTAAGAATGGATCCTTTCTAGAGAAGGAGTTTCTCTCGAAAGAAGTGAGTGGGAGGAAAGTAGAACTTGATGAGGTAACCGTACCTTCTCCCTTATTTGAAAGTAGTTTATCACAGAAACCGGTTTCTGCGACATCTACACCAAATAGTGAGGAAGTTGATGATGTTGATCATGAAACTTCAGATCAAGTTGCTACAGAACCTCGTAGATCAACTAGAGTAAGATCCGCACTAGAGTGGTACGGTAATCCTGTTCGGAAGTCATGCTACTAGATCATGATGAACCTACGAACTATGAAGAAGCGATGGTGAGCCCAGATTCGCAAAATGGCTTGAGGCCATGAAATCTGAGATGGGATCCATGTATGAAAACAAAGTGTGGACTTTGGTTGACTTGCCCGAGGGTCGGCAAGCAATAGAAAACAAGTGGATCTTCAAGAAGAAGACCGACGCGACGGTAATATTATCGTCTACAAAGCTCGACTTGTCGCAAAGGGTTTTCGACAAGTTCAAGGGATTGACTACGATGAGACCTTCTCACCCGTAGCGATGCTTAAGTCTGTCCGAATCATGTTAGCAATTGCCGCATTTTATGATTATGAAATTTGGCAAATGGATGTAAAGACTGCATTCTGAATGGATTTCGGAAGAAGAGTTGTATATGATGCAACCGAAGGTTTTATCGATCCAAAGGGAGCTAACAAAGTGTGCAAGCTCCAGCGATCCATTTATGGACTGGTGCAAGCATCTCGAGTTGGAATAAACGCTTTGATAGTGTGATCAAAGCATTTGGGTTTATCTGCACTTTTGGAGAAGCCTCAGATTTACAAGAAAGTGAGTGGGAGCTCAGAGCATTTCGATATTATATGTAGATGACATATTACTAATCGGAAATGATATAGAATTTCTGGATAGCATAAAGGGATACTTGAATAAGAGTTTTTCGATGAAGGACCTCGGTGAAGCTGCTTACATATTGGGCATCAAAATCTATAGAGATAGATCAAGACGCTTAATTGGACTTTCACAAAGCACATACCTTGACAAAATTTTGAAGAAGTTCAAAATGGATCAAGCAAAGAAAGGGTTCTTGCCTGTGTTACAAGGTGTGAAGTTGAGTAAGACTCAATGCCCGACCACCGCAGAAGATAGAGAGAAAATGAAAGATGTTCCTATGCCTCAGCCATAGGCTCTATCATGTATGCAATGCTGTGTACTAGACCTGATGTGTGCCTTGCTATAAGCTTAGCAGGAGGTACCAAAGTAATCCAGAGTGGATCATCGGACAGCGGTCAAGAACATCCTGAAATACCGAAAAGGACTAAGGATATGTTTCTCGATATGGAGGTGACAAAGAGCTCATCGAAACGGTTACGTTGATGCAAGCTTTGACACTCGATCCGGACGATTCTAAATCGCAAACCGGATACGTATTTACACTAAACGGAGGAGCTGTCGGTTGGTGCAGTTCTAAACAAAGCGTCAGAAGGGATCTACATGTGAAGCGGAATACATAGCAGCTTCGAAGCAGCTAATGAAGGAGTCGGATGAAGGAGTTCATATCCCATCTAGGTGTCATACCTAGTGCATCGGGTCCAATGAAAATCTTTTGTGACAATATCGAGCAATTGCTTTAGCAAAGGAATCCAGATTTCACAAGAGAACCAAACACATCAAGAGACGCTTCAATTCCATCCGGACTTAGTCCGTGGGAGACATAGAGATTTGCAAGATACATACGGATCTGAATGTAGCAGACCGCTGACTAAGCCTCTTCCACGAGCAAAACATGATCAGCACCAAGACTCCATGGGTGTTAGAATCATTACTATGTAATCTAGATTATTGACTCTAGTGCAAGTGGGAGATCAAGGAAATATGCCCTAGAGGCAATAATAAAGTTATTATTTATTTCCTTATTTCATGATAAATGTTTATTATTCATGCTAGAATTGTATTAACCGGAAACATAATACATGTGTGAATACATAGACAAACAGAGTGTCACTAGTATGCCTCTATTAGACTAGCTTGTTAATCAAAGATGGTTAAGTTTCCTAACCATAGACAAAGGAGTTGTCATTTGATTAACAAGGTCACATCATTAGTTGAATGATCTGATTGACATGACCCATTCCATTAGCTTAGCACCCGATCGCTTAGTATGTTGCTATTGCTTTTATCCATGACTTATACATGTTCCTATAACTATGAGATTATGCAACTCCGCCACGGAGGAACACTTTGGTACTACCAAACGTCACAACGAATCGGGTGATTATAAAGGAGTACTACAGTGTCTCCAAAGGCAGATGTTGGGTTGGCGATTTCGAGATTAGGATTTGTCACTCCGATTGCTCGGAGAGGTATCTCGGCCCTCTCGGTAATGCACATCACTAAGCCTTGCAAGCATTACAACTAATGAGTTAGCTGTGAGATGATGTATTACGAACGAGTAAAGAGACTTGCCAAGAACGAGATTGAACTAGGTATTGGATACCGACGATCGAATCTCGGCAAGTAACATACCGATGACAAAGGGAACAACGATGTTGTTATGCGGTCCGACCGATAAAGATCTTCAGAGAATATGTAGGAGCCAATATGGGCATCCAGGTCCCGCTATTGGTTATTGACCGAGACGTGTCTCGGTCATGTCTACATTGTTCTCGAACCGTAGGGTCCGCACGCTTAAGGTTTCGATGGCGGTTATATTATGAGTTTGTGTATTTTGATGTACCAAGGAGTTCGGAGTCCCGGATGTGATCACGGACATGACGAGGAGTCTCAAATGGTCGAGACATAAAGATTGATATATTGACGGCTATATTCGACACCGGAAAGGTTCCGGAAGTTTCCGGAGAAAACGGAGTGCCGAGGGGTTACGGAACCCCCGGGAAGTAATGGGCCTTATTGGGCCAAGAGGGAGAGAGAGGGCGCACCAGGAGGTGGCGCGCCCCCCATGGGGAGTCCGAATAGGACAAGGAAGGGCGCGCCCCTTCCCTCTCCCTCTCCTCTCTTTCCTTCCCCTTCCTCCTTCCTAGTTGGATTAGGAAAGGGAGTCCTACTCCCACTAGGAGGAGGACTCCCCCCCTGGCGCCTCCTAGGGCCGGCCGGCCCTCCCTTGCTCCTTTATATACGGGGGGGGGCACCCTAGACACACAAGTTGATCCTTGAGATCGCTCCTTAGCTGTGTGCGGTGCCCCCTCCACCATATTCCACCTCGGTCATATCGTGGCGGTGCTTAGGCGAAGCCCGCGTCGTAGAACATCAAGATCGCCACCACGCCGTCAGGCCGACGGAACTCTCTCTCCCGGAGCTTTGCTGGATCGGAGCTCGAGGAGCGCCACCGAGCTGTACGTGTGTCAAGAACTCGGAGGCGCCGGAGTAACGGCGCTGGATCGGTTGATCGCGAGGAGAACGTCGACTACTTTCTCTACGCCAGATCGCTTCCGCTTCGGTCTACGAGGGTACGTAGACAACACTCTCCCCTCTCGTTGCTATGCATCACCATGATCTTGCATGTGCGTAGGAAATTTTTTGAAATTACTACGTTCCCCAACACCCACACATACCAAGCATTTCAATCATACACACAATATGCTCGATATGTGTAAATACAACATGGCATCACAACATAACTCTACGACTCAAGTATTTATTAGGCTCCGAGGAGCGAGATATTACAAACATGGGTCTCATGACCCAACATTTAGAGCATACAAGTCAAAGCACAAGCGGAAGCCTAACATGTCTGAGTACAGACATCTACAAATGAAAAAGGCTGAGAAGCCTGACTATCTATCAGATCCTGCCGAGGGCACAAGATCGTAGCTGAGGTATCAAGCTAAACGACGAAGTCCACACGAACTACTAGCTTAGACCGACGCCTCTCTCGCAAAACATAAAATAAGCAAACATGAGTACAAATGTACCCAAAGCAAGACTTACATCGTAACTAACTACATATGCATCATTATCAACAAAGGGGGTGGTGGAGTTTGACTGCAGCAAGCCAGCTTTGACTCAAGCTATATCCTGAACTATGACCGCAAGTAACTCTTTTGAGGTGGCGCACACGAGTCCACATATTCACCATATCAATACACCACTATGGACTCGCTCCCGCCTTCCCTACGAACGCCATCCATAGCACTCACGCTTATCTTGCGATTTTAGAGTATCCACTTTCACTTGTCTATGAACTGTTATAGGCAACCTGAAGTCCTTTACCGGACACGGCTATTCAATAGATGATGTTAACCCTGCAGGGTGTACTTCTTCACACACGCCTCGCCTTACCACCATGTACACGCTCGTGTATCTCGGCAACCTTCAAGCGGAAGCCTGGCGAGGGAGTCGGCCACGACATGACTAACCACACAAGTCTCTCGTCCAGGTTTATCGCCTATTCGGGTTCCATTCGCAAGGAGATCCGGCCGGGGTGTCGCTCACGGCCCCAAACAATGTGAGCAGGGTTCCCGAGACACCAAACGGGCGCCCGGTACACCGTGCCACGGTGTATCTACCGCAACATTGCCCACCCCTAGGGTCAGCGCTACGCACGGCCCCCAACACATATCCTACAAACACCAGAAACTAGTTGCAACTCCTGGACAGAGATCGAGTTGATTAATAAGTTGAGAGGGGCACTTAAGCATTCCAATGCGTGGTAGTAGCTGTTCATGGATCACAAACACAGAACTCAGTTCCTGAGGACGGTTTCAATGAGACAACCCACCATGTACTCCTACATGGCCTCTCACCGCTACCTTTACCAAATCGTGTTCACACACTTAGCTCACACACAGTAGGACATGTTCACACACCATTCCAATTCATTCCCGATGAATCAGACCTGACTCAACTCTAAGCAGTAGCAGGCATGACAAACAAGCATGAATGAGTAGGCACAACAGGCTCAAACAACTCCTACTCATGCTAGTGAGTTTCATCTAATTCTTGTGGAATGACAGTCATGCAGAGGATAAAGGGGTTCAGCTACCGCAGCAAGTAACACATGAGTCGTTGTTGTCCTAATGCAGTAAAATAGAGTAGGAGCGAGAGAGTGGGATTATATCGGAATGAACAAGGGGGGTTTGTTTGCCTGGCACTCCTGAAGATATTATAGCTCTTCATCGGTGTCATCGAACTCATCGTCGGTACGTCGTCTACTGAGAGGGGACAATTACCGGCAAACAAGGAAGAACACAATCAATGCAATGCACAATATGATGCATGATCATGACATGTCAAAATGCTGTGATTTGAGCTAATGCAACTAGCAGCAGATTAAATGAAGTTGGTTTGAATCCAAGATTCAAATTCAAACTCCATATGTGCTTATTTAAATGTCAATTATGCAAATTGCCCTGTACAGCAACCCTAGGTTGTTCAAACATGCATGCAAATGCCATAAACAGATTCCTTGAATTTTTCTGATAATTTTTCATATATAATTTATTTCATTTGGAGTTACGGTTGAATTACTATGATTTTTAGAAGTTTGCAACATTTTCTGGAATTTCCTATATAAGAATAAATCCAGAAAATAAGTTCATCGTCGACAAGATGACATAGTTGTGACGTCAGCAGGTCAACTGGGTCGTCCAGGTCAAACCTGACCTCTGGGACCCATACGCCAGTGTAACAGGGCAGGAACAGAGGCTGACCAGTGGGTCCAGGTCAACGTTGACGTGGCAGGGTCAAACTGACACGTGGGGCCGGCTGTATTAACCTAAACTAAACAGAGAATAAATTCGGGGTTAATTAGGGCACATGGCCCACTATCAGCGTAACATGGTTTAGTTAGCAGGGTGATTAGCCCCTAATGACGGCGCCACGTCAGCACGCCGGAGTTTGGCCAGCGGCGACCTCAAACCACGGCGGAGGATCGCTGGAAACATGCTAGGGGCTGCGGTTTGTCGCTCGGGAGGCACCGGGCATGAGCTCTTGCTCTCGCGCATCTGATGGACCAGACAGGAGGTCACAGAGCGGCCGGAATGTCGCCGGCGACGAGGTTCAGCGGCGACAGAGCCACGGCGTTGTGCGGGACGAGTCTATGGTGCACCATTTGCACCACTGGGCAGTGCTACAGACTCCTGCGAGCTCAACTAGCACGACCGCAAGCTCAAAAGCGGGCGGAGGCGGCTGTGGCCACGACAACGACCTGGCAGGGCGGTGGCGAGCTTCGGGCACGGCGGCGCTAGCGCTAGAGGACGTGCGGGGCGACGGGGATAGGGGCGAAACGAAGAGGGGCTCACCCCGCGTAGTTTGGAGACGTCAGCGAGCTCGGGGGAGGCCGGACGGCGACCAATCGACGTCGGCGATCCAGGGTGGCGGAGGAGGAAGATGGTGATGTTGCCGGCGATGCAGGGCGTCCGGGCTCGCGTGGCTCGGTCGTGAAGATGAGGGGGACGATGGCGGAGCTTCTTGGCGCGTCGGAGATACGTGTGGGAGGCCGGTGGTCATGGTGGTGCTTGTCGGCGCGACGGACCTGCTCGGGTGGGTGAGAGGAAGAGGTCCAGAGAGGGAGAGACCACGGGTGAGGGAGAGAGAGGCCGGGGGGGTGCGTAGCATCGTCCAGACGCGTCGGGCAGGCGGGGAAGCGTGGAGGTGGCGGGCTGCGAGTGCGCGGCGGCGACCACACGCCTCCCGCCTCTTGGCAGGAGGTGGAAGACGACAGGGAGGCGCCCCTGGTGGGCTGGGCTATAGTGCCAGGCCAGTGGGCTGGGCTGGCCACTTGGGCCACCAGGTGGGCTTTGGTGGGCGCGAGGTAACTTCTCTCTCTGCTTTCTGTTTTCTGTTTATTTGTTTCTGTTATGTGTTTTGAAATAGTAGAAATACTATCCCATTTAGGAAAAACCTGAAAATATTCAGAGGCACATTTGAAAATATTCTCAACAGCCTAAAAATACCATCAAGATTATTTGGGCATTTTAAAATATTTATAGGATTTAAATTGCCCAAATGCAAATACTTATGGCTTGGTGCAAAAATCCAGAATGGCCTCCAAAAATATGAAACCATTTTTGGCAGAGGGTTTAGCCAGGACCAAAGACGGTGAATATTTATGAAGGGCATTTTGGGTTCAATGAAAAAGATTTTATTTTGACCCTAGTTGAATTTATTTGGTGCTAGGGTTTCAACATCCCCATTTCAAGTTTCTTAGGAATTTAAACATGATGACATGATGAGCAAGCAAAGTCAAGCAAGGGCTGATCTGGGTTGTGATGGGCGACGACGATGCTCGGTCATGTGCGGGAGGCGCGGCAAGCATGCGGCGGGCGGGCGGTGGTGGGAGGTGGTGGGGCTGGGTGGTGGTGGGGCTCGAGGGCGGATATTTAAAGGGGGGGGGGGCGGCTAGCTTGGGCGAGGGGTCGCCCGGGGAGGAGTCCGAGCCGGACTCTCCTCGGCGTCCGTGCCAAGCACGACGCGCGCGCGAGGGGAGGCGGTGCGCGGGGTGGACCGGCCTGGCTCGGCTCGGCTTCGGCCCAATCGGGCGCGGGGAGATTTTTTTTAAAATAATTTCACCGACAGAAATAAACTCCTAGAAAATAAAATAAAAACCTAAAAATGCCAAAACAAATTTTCACCGTCTAAATGAAATATTTAGAACGAGATGAACATTTTCTTGGCCCTAAAATGCAATTTTGAAAACGTGCAATTTTGTAATGCAAATAAAATCCAAATAAAATCAAATAAAATCCAATAAATGATTTTAACATTTTTCCTCCAATATTTCAATTGTTTTGGAGAAGTCATATTATCTCCTCTCATTTATTTTAATATGAAATATTTTTCAGAGAGAAAAATAATTAAAATAAAAAATCCTCGTTTCAATATTCGATAAAATCAAATATGAAACCCGGAAAATCCCCAACTCTCTCCGAGGGTCCTTGAGGGTCTTAGGATTTCGAGGATTGCAGAATGAAGATGCAATAAAATATGATATGCATGAATGACCTATGTATAACATTCCAAATTGAAAATTTGGGATGTTACACTTTGGGCCTTCGGTGTTACAAAGTTTTCCCCTATTAAAGTTGCTCGTCAGCCGACACCGGACCCGAAGAGTCAGCAAGAAATTCATATTTGGAAATTCGGCTAAACAAAGCTGAATTATTAGCAGACTGCAATGAAAATTGGAATATCTCGTCTGGATGCAAAAGAAATCCTGGATGGACCGTCAGTATCAAGTTTGCATTAGCGTGCACTCATCACGACAAAATGATTAAATCAGCAAGAAGATAAATTGTGTGCAAGGTTGACAGAATATTATCAAAGGTATGGCTTAGATACAAGCTAAATTTTTCGTTGAGGATGATTTTGGAACTCGATGTACCTGGAAGCAAGAAAAAATATGGCATATACTCAGAAAGGAGGATAGTCCAGTAAAACCCTGTTTCACACAAGAAATCAACATCAGAAATATTAAGATGGTACGTATATGTGGAGATCGGTCCGCATATCACAATAAGAAGTTTCTAGTGTAAGTAACCCACTTTTCCCTCGCAAGATACCAGAGAAGCTTCCAAAGCAAGATTCATCTATCTTCCTCAGTACGATACATGGATGACTTCTCGCGCAAGGTACTCTGCCTTTTTCAGTAAGCAACCGCAAAAGCTTCCGGCATAAGGTACTGAGTCTTTCCCCAGCAAAGTCTTTAAGGGGGTAAGCTTCTGAAGCACGATACCTAGTCTTCTTCAGCAAGCTGTCCAATGAAAGTTTCGAGCACAAGCCAGCTAATCTTCCTCAGTAAGACATTGGTACAAGGTAGTACGCTGTGAATTGACAGCATATGGCAGTGAATCCCAAGAATCAGATCCGCAACATTTTGGTCAGAATCAAGAATCAGTCAAAATACACGTCTGTCTCGGGAATCGTATTCTCATATATATGCAATGAGCATACCATCAAGATCTTACAAGTCACTCGGATGAGGATCTGGTAACCACGTGAGGATGGTTACGAGAATAAAGCCAGTATACACCGTAGTGTGACAAAGGATTATGAGGATTGATGACATCAATGAGCTCCATACAAGTACCCATGAACCTAGAAAATGATCCTGATGACCCCTTGTCCCCTTTTCTCCAATGACGGCACCACACCTGTGATTTGAGATGTTTCTAGCTATCCGGGGTGGATGCCTATTCTTATTTCTCTCCTCAACGACTGTCACGAGTCTGAGCTACTTTTCGGCCGTCTCGTACAACTGTTGAGTTTCTTTTTGTGACAGTAGCCCTATAGCTGCTTTTTGGCTATTTTAGGGAGCTGCCACCTTCTTATCGACCCGGTCTCATGCTCTGAGCCGTAGTTGAGTTATTTCAGTAATGTCCCAGATCTGAGTTGTAAAGACCGTTCTGGTGGCTACTGATTTATTTGCCGAGTTCTTGCAAGGCTTTCGGATGATCATTTCCCAACGATCAAAACTTGAGAGGTGTTGAACCTACCATTTAATGGGTTACCTGTCAGAAAAATGAGGAATAACAGTCTGGAAGCCTGAGTCCTCACTTATATGAATCATCATGGATAGCCTGTCGCGAACAAAATTTTTCTGTCAAGTCTGCAGATATTATCATACAGGCCAAACCCTTTATGCTGGCCGCGACAGGAGACAATCAAATATTTGGTACGGATCCGATACTCATGACAGTGGAACCAGTTAAGATGATTCAGAAACTTCTGCGATGAGTCAGAATCTGTCAGGAAACGGTTATGTTTTAACTCACTATTTGGAACCCAAAGGACATGCATTTAGTGGACAAACCCAATGCAATGAGTCAGACCTTGAGTTTTCATCAGAAAATTCTGATCATCATTACATGAAAGGTTGTCAGTGCTGGATGGCACACCCATCGAAAATCACTTTTGGATTTGTGAGACGGACATATATTTCAGTCGTGATAATTAAATCACACTCAGCTAGTCAGCGGATCTAAAAAGAAATTGGAGCCTATATAAGCATGAGCAAGCTAGGTAAGGTCTGTCAGAATGAGGATACAGTAAAGCAAACCACCCAGGGCCAGTCAGATAAAAATTTAATGGGAACGAATATTAAGGAAAAAGGATACCCGAGTTGGAAACGGTTTCCTCAAGTTAGAATATTCATACTTCTTCCCTGAGCAACAAAATCTCGAGGACGAGATTTATTTAAGGGGGTAAGGTTTGTGACAGCCTGGTTTTTGGCCCTTTCTTTTTCTTTTGTTTTTCCGAGGTTTTTGCCTGAGTTTTCTTTTTTCGTGGCTTTGTGGTCTGGAAACTGAAGAAGATGACCTCTTCTTTGCTTCCAGAGTGGCTTGTCATATCCAAATCCTTCCCTAGACCCTGTCATTTCCATCCTAGCCCAAATACCAATATTTTTTTATTGGGAATATTCCTTTTCTATTAAAGGAATAACTCAAATTGCCCTAGGTTGTGAAGCAACCTATACTTCCTTCACTCCTAAAATTCCCAAATAATTCTCATAAATTTTTTGGGCCATATATTGATCAAATATGGCAAAACTTTTCATTGCCATGTTCAAAAATAATTCCCCAATATTCCTTTTCCTATTTTGCCCTGAATGGCACTTTGTGAAGGAAGTGTCATTTATATTTCTCCTATTGACTCCAAACCTTTTTGGGAATGTTTATATGTCCAAATAATTGCCCCATGCACAAGTTCAAATTTATCTGCCTAGTAAATCTTCCTCAGTGAATTTTCAAAGTTTCTGTCAAACAGAAAGCTTTGTGAAGGAAGTACTAGCTAGGAGTACCCAAATAATTTGAAATTTTGTACACTCCTTAATGTGCTCATATTAACACCTTCCACCTATTTTCAGCCCCATCCAATCATCTATGTGAGCACAGGAGCAAATCTTTGTTTCTGGCAATATTTTCAGGTTGTGAAGCAAGTGTATTTTATATTTCTTCAAAAATCCTGATAAATTACCAGATCATTATTATACCCATAAAACATATCTCCACCCATTTTGGCATCATTTAATTGATCCATTTGACCACCAATATTATTTCGAATTTCTGGACAGAAATGATGTTTGTGAAGCAAGTGCTATTTTGGCTTGTCCATTTAGCATGAGCTTTTTACATCATCTTTATATGTTCATATCATGAGGATTTTCCAAGTTTCATCCCATTCCATAACTCCATGTGAGTGCATCTTGCTGATTTTCATTTCTGGACCAAGTATGCAGTTGTGAAGCAACTGCAGTAAATCTTGATCCTTTTACCATCAAAACCTCCAGGATCATAGTCCTTCCTAGCCTAAACACCCCAGACAACTTATTTGGCCCATAGCATATCCCTGTTGACCACGTTGAGCTGGTAAAGTTTACTGCAGTAAACTTCAGAGCTCACTAACTACTTACCCAAAGACTGTTTAACCAAGTTACCACCACAGTTCAAACCTATCTTGGAAGGCCTATCATCGAGACAACGTTTTGGGTGCTGTAGAGCATTTAATGCCCATGTTCACGTGGTGGCCGCTGTTGGCATGCTGTCTTGGCGCTCTGTCTTGTTGTGGCGTGTCCAGAGCACTGTTTGTGCTGGACCCACTCCCCCTCTCGTCGGCTTCGTGCTCGTGATGATGTCCAGTAGGTATCTCTCGTCGTCGCCGCTCCGATGGACCCTTTACCCCTCCGGCAGCATCCTCACCGACGCAAACCGCCGCGCGCCCACGGACGTACAGTGGAGTTTTGGATCTTCCTGTCGCTGCCGTCTTCCTCCCTGCGCCCCCTTGGCCTCCTATGCCCCGTGAGAGCCCCCACTGCTCCTCCTACGTCGTTTCCCCCCGAGTCCATGCGCGCGAGCACGCGTCCACGGCGCCGGACACGCGTCCGCGGCGGTGACAGCGCGGCAGCTCCTCCCCGCGGCTATATAAGCCCTCCCCCGAGCCTTTCGAGCTCACCAGCAGCCTAGACACCCTTCTATAGCCCCTCCAAGCCTCTCGCTCGAGCTCCAGGAGCTCTCTTGCCCTCCCTTGCCGCCATGGCCGCCGCCTCTGCCCCTCTTCGATTCCGGCAAGCTGAGCTCCCTCCCTCCTCCATTCCACCCCAGAGGCCTACTATAAACCCACCAAGCCTCCCCCTCCCCTCAACTAGTCACCGGAGTAGCTAGGGCTGTCGTCCCCAAGATCGACCGAGCCGCCGTCCGCCATTGTTCCTGGTGCTCTCGCTCCCGCCCTCTTCGAGGCCCGTTTAGTGCGGGGATGGGCGCAACTTGAATCTTTATTAAATGTTTGCTTGTTGAAAAGATGGTTATCGTTGTTCCGGTGATGTTCAGATTTGCATGTTCACTTTTGTGCTATGTTGTCTTATACTCTGTGATCATGTTATACCTTCTAGTATTACCTTTCACATGTTTATGCTTGCTAGTAGTACATGTTGATGTTAGAGATGGTCATGCTAGTCAGTTGTCATGATGCTCGATGGATATGATTTATTGTTGATATGGTGGAAAGTTATGTGATACTCTCATGATGATGTTGATATCATGTTCATGCATTTTATCATGGCTCAGCATATTTGCATTCAAGTTAATCGGATTAAATTGAACTTGAACAACTGTTGGCTGAGTCATGGTGCCGCTGAATCGATGCTGACCAGTGCAACCACGCTTACCGGTATGGTACGGTCCTAACTGGGTCTATTGTCGTGCCTCTCACCGGTGCCTCCAACGAGGGAAGGTTATGGGTGTGCTGTACCCTGGCCTGGTAAGCAGACATAAGCCTTGTGTGCCCAGTTTTGATTTGATTTTGCGTGAGGGTCCCAGAGTGGATCGGGCCATGATGGTGGTCGTTATGTTTGGAGGTAGACACGGGGCCACCCAGGACTAGTCCGATGGGGACTGAGTCGGAGTGGCCGGGAGAGTGTCATGGCAGTAGGTCGGTTTTGTCGGAACGCCGTTGGTCCACCCGAATGGGAGTGCGAGGCCATGGGTTCCGTAGTATGGGTACATTGTACTAACCTCTGCAGAGTGTATATTAAATCTATCGATAGCCACGCCCGCGGATATGGGCCCAAGTCGAAAGTAGGTCACACCATGAGTCAACAGTAATAAGAATAATGTGTTTAATAATAATGAGATAAGTTGGTTGTGATCGCCGTAAGGATCACGGGCCAGCTGTTGGTCGGGTTGTGATTGTCGTAAGGATCACGGGCCATTTTGTAACGCCCGGGTGGTTATGCAACAGTAATCATCCCGGTTCGGTTAATTAACCTCTCGTTAATTCGGACCCGTCCTAAAACAAAAATTAAAACTAAAACAAACGATAAAGAGTTCCGAAAATAAGTTCTAATATGTTCCGGGGTTTTCTAAAATGACTAACGTAATATTGGTGGGGTGCAATAATTTTTACAAATGCCAGAGCATTTTAAATAATTAAAAACAGAAAAGGGAAAAATAACAAAAGAAAAACAAAACAAAAAGCGATGGAGGGAAGACCCCCTGGCCCAGACCAGTCGGCCCCCTCCCTTGGCCCATCCCCTTCCCCGGGCCGCCCATCGCCCAGCCGCCACCCCACTAACCCCCCCCCCCACACCAGCGGCTAACCCTAGCCGCAACCCACTTCGCCCCCCACGCGCCCCCTCGCCCCTCTCCTCTCCCCGATCGGATCGGGGGCGGAGATCCACCCCGACCGGACCACCCCGCGCCACTCCCACCTCGCCGCCGACCCCGCCGCCCACGCGGCCCAGACCTCCCCCTCCTCCTCCGACGCCTCCCGGAGCTCCCTCCTCCCCTCCGTCGCCCCAGTGCAGCCTCACGCCTCCAGCGGCTCGGCCTCGCCCGCCCGTCGCCTGGCCTCGACCCCTCCCCGACGGACTCCCCGACCCCCATCGAGCCCGCTGCCGAGTCCCTGCCTCCCCACTGAGGCTCCTCTCTCCCCCTTCCTCTCCCCGGCGACCGGCTCCGGCCGCCCGCCGCAGTAACGCCCCAGCTCCCCATCTCACCTCGCTGTCGCCCGTGGCCCCGACCGCCCGTCGCCGTTCGGTCGCCGTGGCCGCGACCGCGCCACCCCGATCCCTCTCCTTCCTTCCCCGCTGGATCCGGCGCCCGTGGCCCAGACAGCCCGGCCACCGCCTGCCCCCTCTCCCCTTCCTTCTCCCCATTGCGACCTCGCCCGGCGCCCTAGCGCGCCCCAATCCTCGCCCCCGGCCGGCCCTCCTTCCCAGCCACGCGCTCGAACCTCGCCGCCCCGACCGACCCCTCGCTGGCCCGGCCCGAGCCACCACCCCGCGCCTCACCTCACGGCGGGCGCCGCTTCATGCCGCCGGCAGCGTCGTGGCCTCGGCCACGCCTGACCCGTGGCCTCGATCGCCCCACAGGTCGCGCCCGATCCGCCTGGATCGGGCCCGTTCGAGCATCGCCCGTCGCCCACGCCTTGATTTGGCCTCGGGCCCACATCGGCGTGGGGCCCCACCCCAAAAGAAAAAAAAAACAAAGAACGCTTTTAAATAAAAATGAAGCTAAAATGGAAATAGAAATAAATTAAATTAATTAGCTAAATAAATAATTAATTAATTAATTAAGCAATTAATTAATCTAATTAATTCTGAATTAATTAACACTAATCATTAATTAACTTAATTAACTAAGGTTTATTAAACTTTGATTAGGCTAATTAAATTAATTAGTCATTAGTGAATGACATGCGGGACCCACACAGTCGTGGTTGACTCATCAACCTGTTGGTGATGATTGTCGGCATGACATCATCTTGATGTCATAAATGCAATTTCGAAATTAATTAAATAATTAATTAAAATTCCGAAATTAATAAAATCTTTTATAAATCATATCTTTTAATCCGTAATCCGGATTAAAATAATTTCAACATGAAAGTTGCTCGAGCGGCGAGGCGAATCCGGATCGCGATCCGTTCGACCACCACACGTCTCTAACCTATCGAACTGCAAACTTTCCTCTCCGGTTCATCATCGACAGACGTCCGAACCGGATAACCTCCGGATGTTTTCCCCTAAACCAGTACCCCTCTTACCACGTTAGAACACGCCTAGCATCGCTTCTTGGCATGTCATGCATCGTTATGCATCTGTTACTTGTATTCATTGTTTCTTCCCCTCTTCTCTTGGAGACTACGAGACCGACGCTGCGGTGGCGATTCGACTACGGTGTTGATGACCCTCTCTCTTGCGTGAGCAACCAGCAAGCCCCCTTGATCACCAGATATCGCCTACTCTTATCTACACTTGCTTGCATTAGAGTAGCATAGCATGTTACTGTTTTGGATACTCCTATCTTTGCTGCATAGCCTTGTCCTTGTAACTTCTGCTGTTACCTTACCTGCAATCCTATATGCTTAGATAGGATGCTAGTACTTTCATCTGTGGCCCTACTTTCTTGTCCGTCTGCCGTGCTTTACTATCGGGCCGTGATCACTCGGGAGTTGATCACGGGTATATACTATATGCTTATACATGATACATGCGAGACTAAAGTCGGGTCGGTGATGGAGCACCCATGAGTGGATCTTTGTGGCGGGCGGCAGGCGAGTTGAGACCGCCTAGGAGAGAGGTGGGCCTGCCTGTTCGGCGCTCGCGGTTTACTTAACACGCTTAACGAGGTCTTGGTATTTGATCTGGGTTGGCTCTGAGCTTATACGCACTAACCATCTACGCGGGAGTAGTTATGGGTATCCCGCGTCGTGGTATCGGCGGCACTTCAGACGTCGGCGACGGAGCGGCGCGCGCCGGATTGGACCGAACGCCTGATGGGCTAGGTCTGCTTCTTCACAGACGCGTCACGCGTGTGTGTGTGCTTTCGAGGCGATGGGCCCGGATCCTGCGCGCTTAGGTTTAGACCGGCGTGTTGGCCTCTCTGTTGTGCCTAGGTGGGGCTGCGGCGTGTTGATCTTCCGGCGGGCATGACCGAGAAAGTGTGTCCGCCAAATGGGATCAAGCGTCTTTGGTAAGATGGTGCACCTGCAGGAAGTTAATCTATTCGGATAGCCGTGATCTTGATAACAGGACGACTTGGAGTTGTACCTTGAGCTTATGACAACTAGAACCGGATACTTGATAAAACACACCCTTCCAAGTGCGGATACAACCGGTGGTCGCTCTCGCTCGGGGGTATGAGCGAGGGATTGCGGGTAGGATTATTGCTATATGATGTTATTTGGAGGACTTCCGTTGTCCTCTTACATCGCATTGCAAGACCGGAGTCCGAGCGTAGTCTTCGTTAAGACTAGCTACCCCTCTTATTCGGCATTCTGCAGATTCACCCCTCGATATGGCCTTTACACATATATCCATGCATATGTAGTGTAGCTCCTTGCTTGCAGTACTTTGGATGAGTACTCACGGTTGCCTTGTTCCCCTTTCCCCCTATCTCTACTCGGTTGCTGCAATCGACGATGGAGCCGAGAGCCGACGCCGCCGCCTATGACGACTACTACTGCGAGGCGCCTACTACTACGTGCAGCCCGCCGATGACGACTGGGAGTAACCTAGGAGGATCCTGCGGAGGCCTGCTCCTCTTCGATCTGTATCCCAGTTTGTGCTAGCCATCTTATGGCACCTTGTTTAACTTATGTCCGTACTCAGATATTGTTGCTTCCACTGACTTCGTCTATGATCGAGCACTTGTATTCGAGCCCTCGAGGCCCCGGCTTGTATTATGATGCTTGTATGACTTATTTTATTGTAGAGTTGTGTTGTGATATCTTCCGTGAGTCCTTGATCTTGATCGTATACATTTGCGTGCATGATTAGTGTACGATTGAATCGAGGGCGTCACAGTTGGTATCGAGCCGATTGCTGTAGGAATCCCCTTCCACACTCCTTGGCAAGTCGAGTCTAGACATTGCAAAACTTTTACTAACTTGGCTGTGTGCCTTACGGGCCCACGCCGCCATCGGGTGGTATTAGGATCTTTTACTCCTCGACCTTTACTCGGGACTCGACTCTCTTCTACTCGGGTTAAACGATTTTACTAACTATCACTAGGATCCCGTGACCGCATTCACCCCAAAGTTGGATATAGCCTAAGTTGTTTTGGAATTGTATTTGAACAATTTCCACCCTGTCATTTGACTCCTTTGAAACGTCTTTGTTTTCAGATGGAACCCACGAGGCAGGTCGTGCGTCACACGACGGCCATTGGTGCCTCGGGATCACCTGCGGTGCTAGCCGAGATGATGACCTATCTGGGTTATCGCTGGCACCCCGAGTACACCGCCTATGAGGAGTACCAGACTACAACCAGGGCAGCGATCCCGCCCATCGTCCACCTCTACTCTCGGAGTATGAGTCCACTCTTGTGGCTGCACACCGCACATGGTGTTGGAGTGACCATCGATATGGCAGTCCACGATGTCGCTTATGCTGCTCGACACGTCTTCGTCAGAGTATCGAGAGTTGGACACCTCCCCTTCGAGCACATTGCTATCGCGTCGATGTTGGTGAGGAGGGTTACTACACCGCTGCCTACACCATCGCTGTCAGAGAGCCCTTCCACCATCGAACTTTGTTACGCATGCCGATGGGCTGGATCGAGCTAACCGGGCTCTTCGCCACGAGTTGTACATCACCCGTCGGCACCTCTACCGTGCTCGACGCTGATGCACCCTTTGTCCGATCCGGAGAGCTGCGCGTTCTGCGATCTACCCGCCGGGACCGTGATGCCCCGGGGTGTTGGTTGGCGGGCGTGGGAGGCTACTCTCCCGCGCTTGGCCCTTTTCGCCACACGGGCGTCGGATTCAGCACCGAGTATCCGCGGCCCCAGTCAGCACCGTGGAGGACTATCCACCGCCGCACTATCGCCTTTCAGCTACAGCTACCTCCATGCATGCATCGTGGGACTGATGTAGACTTGCTTGTTAGTATTTGATGTATTCGCCATGAGCCTGTGTGCCGCCTATGATGTAGTAGTCTATGTCTTTGGACTCTATGTATCGAACTCTATGCATGATTCCTTTTGTAAGATATGCCAACTACTATGTAGTTCCCATCATGCTGCTTTCATTATGCATGTTTCATCATGAATGATTCTGTCTCTTGCTTAATTTCTCAAATCTTTGAACTACCTGTTATATAATAGCAGGATGGTTAGGCCAGCAGGTCGTGGTCCGTGGTGCCAACTTTCCACCACCGCCGAGTACATGGCTGGTATGATCCAACAGCTTGAGATGAATCGCCAGTTCATGGAGAACATGATGGCTCAGTTCCTCGCCTCAATATGCACCAAAGACCCAAACGGGACAACTCTGCAGGTTTCATACGCTGAACCCCAGCGTACCGCAGCTCAACTCAGCCATTTGGATCTCGATGATCGCTCCGTGACATCACCTATGAGATGGAGTCTGCTGATGTAGCCCCGCCAGCTATGTCACTTTTGCTTCCTTCTTCCCGAAGGGACCCGCAGCTCAATGGTGGGACAGCCACCGCGTACTCTGCCAGCTTGGAACACTCATCTCCGGCGGACTTCCAGGCTGCCTTCGTGCCGCTTCATCCTCAAGGGGTCATGGACGGAAGAAGCGTGAGTTCCGCAACCTCACCCAAGGCAACAAGATCTGTTGAAGCCTATCGTGAGAGTTCTGGACTTGTCTCGCTATGCTGAAGAGGATATTGCAACTGATGCACGCAGACAGGAGAAGTTCCGTGACGGTCTTCAAGCTGACATCAAGCTCGCACTTCTAGTGCACGACTTTGCTGATTTCGCCACCTTGGTGAACAAAGCTATCAATGTCGAAACTGGTCTGCAGGAATACCAGAGCTCTAACAGGCGCAACCGTGACTCGGGCTCATCTTCGGGCCCGTCCTCGCAGAAGCGCAAGATATGGATTCCCAATAGCATGTACCAGCCGAATGCATCTGCTTCAAAGCAGAACTATGCTACACCTCGTCTGCCTACAACTAAGCAGCCGAAGCTTCCAGCTCCACCACCCCAAGCTCCTGTTCCCACTCCCAATAATGGCTTATGCTTCAGGTGCGGACAGCGTGGCACCGTGCTAGAGAATGCAACCGAACCGAATCAATCGGCCCTTCCAAAGAATCGGCCGTGGAAACAACCGAACCGCAACAACACCGGCAAGTCTTATGGGCAAGCTCAGGCCAACCACGTTGATCCGAACGAAGCTCATGACCAGCCTGCTCTTGTGATGGGTACACTCCTCGTAAATTCGAGTACCTGCATCTGCTTTATTCGATTCAGAGCATCGCATTCATTCATGTCTGAGGACTTTGCATACAAGCACGACGTTAAGTGTGAAGAGATGAACTCTTCGGTAGTGGTAAAAACCCCATTGGGACAATGTCAAACCGCCATGGTTGGCGTCGACGTCCCCGTGGAAATCGAAGGGCTGGAATTCTATGCCTCCCCCATTATCCTGAAGACGTCTAACATCGACCTTATTTTGGGGATGGATTGGTTGAAAGCGCATACTGCGTCAATCATTTGCGCCACTAAGACCGTCCATCTGCTACACCCTTCTGATGAAATCGTAAGCTACAATGCTCGTCTGGTTCAAAATGCCGAGGCAAGGCTCTATGCATTGAATGCATTGAACGCCGCACCACTCGAGGGAATTGAAAACATTCCCGTCGTTTGCGATTTCCAAGACGTCTTTCCTGAAGAACTTCGAGGATTCCCCTGCTAGAGCTGTCGAATTCGTCATCGACTTGAAACCGTGCACCACTCCTATAGCCAAGCGTCCCTACAAGATGCCGCCGCATGAACTCCTTGAGCTAAAGGAGGAAATCGACAAATCTCTTCAAAGCGGCTTCATTCGCCCAAGTTGCTCACCTTGGGGAGCACCTTCTCTCTTTGTCAAGAAGAAGGATGGGACAAACCGATTGGTCCAAGACTACCGTCCTATAAATCAAGCTACCATTCGAATAAGTATCCTCTTCCTCGGATCAATGATCTTTATGATCAATTGGCTGGTTCGTCGGTGTTCTCGAAACTCGACTTGAGGTTGGGTTACCACCAGATCCGTGTTAAATGAGGAGGATATTCCCAAGACCGCATTTGTGACTCGCTATGGTTCATACGAGTACACCGTCATGTCTTCGGCTTAACCAATGCTCCAGCTACCTTCTCTCGCTTTGATGAACTATATATTCATGGATTACCTCGACAAGTTCGTCGTGGTTTATCTGGATGATATCCCGATCTTTTCAAGAATGAAGAAGAACATCTTGAACATCTTCGTCTTGTCTTTGGAAAAGCTACGAGAGCATCAACTCTATGCCAAGTTCTCCAAATGTGAATTCGGCTTCCAAGTAACCTATCTTGGGCATGTCATTTCTAAGGATGGTATTGCCGTCAACCCCGAAAGAGTTCAGGCTATTCTCGATTGGACTCCTAAGAGCGTTAAGCAAGTCGAAGTTTTCTCGGTCTACTTGACTATTGCCGTCGATTCGTGAGAACTTCTCCAAGATTGCCGAGCCTCGACTAACTTTGTTGCATAAAGGTGTCAAGTTCCAATGGATGATAAATGTCGGGAAAGTTTCCAGCACTCAAAGACAAGTTGACGACTGCCCGATGCTAGCTCCTCCCGATACTAAGAAGGACTTCGTCATTTATCGCGACGCATCCGTCAAGGTTTAGGCGGTGTCCTAATGCAAGAGCGCAAAGTAGTTGCTTATGCCTCTCGGCAGCTTCGCCCTCACGAGGAGAACTACCCAGTTCACGACCTCGAACTTGCTGCTGTCATTCATGCGCTTAAAGCATGGCGACATTACCTTCTCGGTAATCGTTATGAGATCTACACCGACCACCAAAGTCTGAAGTATCTGCTTACCCAGCCAGACCTGAACCTCCGTCGCAGAGATGGATGGAGACTGCTTGCAGACTTTGATTTGGGTATTTCCTATCGCCGGCAAGGCTAATGTAATGGCTGATGCCTTGAGCCGCAAGTCTTCTGCAACCACCTTCAGTTCACCAAGTTCAGCCCCACTTGTTGAAGAATTCAGAAGGCTGAACCTCCATATTGTTCCTCCGGTGCACTTTCGCTCCCCTCCTCCGGAGTTCCAAAAGATGAATCTCCGTGTTGTTCCCGGGGTTCCCTTTATACCACGGCTGTTGAACCCGATCTCGTGGGCACCATAAAGACGATGCAGGATTTGACTCAAGTCTACAAGATTAAACAAGACATCGGAAAGGAAATCCTCATCCTTCACTATTGCTGATGATGGCGCCTTGTACTTCAAAGGCCGCCTAGTGGTGCCGTGTAAGAAGGAAAATCTGAATATGACTCAGAAGGTTATGAAAGAAGCTCATGATACGCCTCTATGTATCCATCCTGGCAGTACAAAGATGTATCAAGACATTCGTGAGAGATTCTGGTGGTCTAATATGAAGCAGGACATTGCTCGCTATGTTTCTGAGTGTGACGTTTGCCGACGTATCAAAGCAGAACATCAAAAGCCTGCTGGAACTCTGCAACCTATCTCTATTCCCGAATGGAAATGGGACCATGTTGAAATGGACTTCGTCACTGGATTTCCCAAATCGCGAAAGGAAATGATGCTATTCTTGTCGTCATTGACCGCTTTCTAAAGTTGCTCATTTTCGGCGGTCAAAGAAACGATCACTTTAGCCAGCCGGCAACGCTCTATATGTCCGAATTGTTTCACTTCACGGTATTCCACCGGTTATCGATTCGGACCATGGCAGCTTATTCACTTCAAGATTCGGGCAAGTTTTCAAGAAGCTATGGGTACTCATTTATCTTTCAAGATCTGCTTTTCATCCGCATCGCAAGGGCAAGTTGAGCGTGTCAACCAAATTCTCAAGACATGCTTCGAGCTTGTGTCGCCTCATTCGCAAGAAATGGGAGGAATCTCTCCGTATGCTGAGTTCTCTTATAATAATAGCTATCAAGCTAGTCGAAGATGGCCCCTTCAAGTGTTATATGGGCGAAAGTGCGAACCCCTCCGAACTGGTCGAAATCGGGAACGTCCACTCTTGGTCCGGATATTATCCAACATGCGAAGAACAAGTCCGCATTATTCGCGAGAATCTCAAGACTGCTCAGTCTCGTCAAAAGAGTAATTATGACCGTCATCACAAAGACATGGTCTATCAACCTGGCGAAAAGGCCTATCTTCGCGTTACACCAATGAAGGGTGCTCACCGCTTCGGGATCAAGGGCAAGTTAGCTCCTCGCTATATTGGCCCTTTCACTATTCTGGAAAGGCGTGGAAAAGTGGCCTATCAATGGAGCTTCGTCGAACCTTTCTCAGGTTCACGATGTGTTCCACGTGTCCCAACTCCGACGCTGCTTCAAGGACCCAATCCGAGCAGTGGACCACGAAGTGCTCGAATTGCAGCAGGACCTCTCCTATAAGGAGCATCCGGTCCGTATTCTCGACCAAGCTGAACGCCGCACCCGTCAGAAGGCGATCAAGTTCTCAAAGTCCAATGGTGAATCACTCAAGATGAAGCCACACAGGAACGCGAGGATCGTCTGAGATGAATATCCGCACTCTTTCCTTCTACCTCCTAAATCTCGGACGAGATTTCTTGTAGTGGAGGAGATTTGTAACGCCCGGGTGGTTATGCAACAGTAATCATCCCGGTTCGGTTAATTAACCTCTCGTTAATTCGGACCCGTCCTAAAACAAAAATTAAAACTAAAACAAACGATAAATAGTTCGAAAATAAGTTCTAATATGTTCGGGGTTTCTAAAATGACTAACCTAATATTGGTGGGGTGCAATAATTTTTACAAATGCCAGAGCATTTTAAATAATTAAAAACAGAAAAGGGAAAAATAACAAAAGAAAAACAAAACAAAAAAGCAGAGGAGGAAGACCCCCTGCCCAGCCAATCGGCCCCCTCCCTTGGCCCATCCCCCTTCCCCTGGCGCCCACGGCCCACCCCAGCCACCCCACTAACCCCCCACACCAGCGGCTAACCCTAGCCGCAACCCACTTCGCCCCCACGCGCCTCGCCTCTCTCTCTCCCGATCGGATCGGGGCGGAGATCCACCCCGACCGACCACCCGCCCGCGCCACTCCCACCTCGCCGCCGACCCCGCCGCCCACCGCGGCCCAGGCCTCCCTCCTCCTCCGACCGCCCGAGCTCCCTCCTCCCCTCCGTCGCCCCAGGCGCCTCTCCGCCCGCCCAGGCTCGGCCTCGCCCGCCCGTCGCCAAAGCGCTCCCGACCCCCCCCGACGGACTCCCCGACCCCATCGAGCCCGCCCGGCCGAGTCCCTGCCTCCCCCGTGAGGCTCCCTCTCTCCTCCCCCTCTCCCGTCGGCGACCGGCTCCGGCCGCCAGTGCAGCAACGCCCCGGCTCCCTCTCACCCTTCGTCGCCGTGGCCCCGACCGGCCCGTCGCCGTTCGGTCGCCCGTGGCAGCGCCGGCGCCACCCCGATCCTCTCCTTCCTTCCCCGCGGATCCGGCCAGCCGTGGCCCACGGCCCGGCCACCGCCTGCCCCTCTCCCTTCCTTCCCCCATTGCGACCTCGCCCGGCGCCTAGCGGCGCCCCAATCCTCGCCCCCGACCAGGCCCTCCCCAGCAGCGCTCCCGACCTCGCCGCCCCCAGACCCCCTCGCTCGGCCCGGCCGAGCCACCACCCCTCCTGTCGCCTCACCTCGTCGGCGCCGCTTCGCCACTGCCGGCAGCGTCGTGGCCTCGGCCCGCCTGCCCGTGGCCTCGGTGCCCCACAGGTCGCGCCCGATCCGCCCTGGATCGGGCCCGTTCGGGCATCGCCCGCGTCGCCCGCGCCCGATTTGGCCTCGGGCCACTGACGTGGGGGCCCCACCCCCAAAAGAAAAAAAAACTAAGAACATTTTAAATAAAAACAGAAGCTAAAATGGAAATAGAAATGAATTAAATTAATTAGCTAAATAATTAATTAATTAATTAATTAAGCAATTAATTAATCTAATTACTTCTGAATTAATTAACACTAATCATTAATTAACTTAATTAACTAAGGTTTATTAAACTTTGATTAGGCTAATTAAATTAATTAGTCATTAGTGAATGACATGCGGGACCCACACATCGAGGTTGACTCGATCAACCCTGTTGGCTGATGACGTCAGCATGACATCATGCTCATGTCATAAATGCAATTTCGAAATTAATTAAATAATTAATTAAAATTCCAGAAATTAATAAAATCTTTTATAAATCATATCTTTTAATCCGTAATCCGGATTAAAATAATTTCAACATGAAAGTTGTTCAGAACGACGAGACGAATCCGGATACGCAGTCCGTTCGACCACCACACGTCTCTAACCTATCGAACCTGCAAACTTTCCTCTCCGGTTCATCTGTCTGACACACGTCCGGGCAGGATAACCTCCGGATGTTTTCCCCCCTAAACCAAGTACCCCTCTTACCACGTTAGGGCACGCCTAGCATCGCTTCTTGGCATGTCATGCATCGTTATGCATCTGTTACTTGTATTCATTGTTTCTTCCCCCTCTTCTCTTGGTAGACTACGAGACCGACTGCGGTGGCGGTTCGACTACGGTGTTGACGACCCCTCTCTCTTGCCAGAGCAACCAGGCAAGCCCCCCCCTTGATCACGGATATCGCCTACTCTTATCTACACCGCTTGCATTAGAGTAGCATAGCATATTCTTGTTTTGGATACTCCTATCTTTCATAGCCTCGTCCTTGTAACCTGCATTGTTACCTTACCTGCAATCCTATATGCTTAGATAGGATGCTAGTACTTTCATCTGTGGCCCTACTTTCTTGTCCGTCTGCCGTGCTTTACTATCGGGCCGTGATCACTCGGGAGTTGATCACGGGTATATACTATATACTTATACATGATACATGCGAGACTAAAGTCGGGTCGGCTGATGGAGCACCCGCGAGTGGATCTTTGTGGCGGAGCGACAGGGCAGGTTGAGACCGCCTAGGAGAGAGGTGGGCCTGGCCCTGTTCGGCGTTCGCGGTTTACTTAACACGCTTAACGAGGTCTTGGTATTTGATCTGGGTTGGCTACGAGCTTATACGCACTAACCATCTACGCGGGAGTAGTTATGGGTATCCCGGCGTCGTGGTATCAGCCGAAGCACTTCAGACGTCGGCGACGAGGCGCGCGGCCGGATTGGACCGAACGCTGATGGGCTAGGTCTGCTTCGGCGCGTCACAGACGCGTCGCGGTGTGTGCTCAGGCGATGGGCCTGCACCCTGCACGCTTAGGTTTAGACCGGCGTGTTGGCCTCTCTGTTGTGCCTAGGTGGGGCTGCGGCGTGTTGATCTTCCGCGGCGGGCATGACCCAGAAAGTGTGTCCGCCAAATGGGATCAAGCGTCTTTGGGTAAGATGGTGCACCCCGCAGTGAAGTTAATCTATTCGGATAGCCGTGATCTTGATAAACAGGGCGACTTGGAGTTGTACCTTGAGCTTATGACAACTAGAACCGGATACTTGATAAAATACACCCTTCCAAGTGCCGATACAACGGTGGTCGCTCTCGCTCGGGGTATGAGCAGGGATTGCGGGTAGGATTATTGCTATATGATGTTATTTGGAGGACTTCGTTGTCCTCTTACATGCATTGCAAGACCGGAGTCGAAGCGTAGTCTTCGTTAAGACTAGCTATCCCCTCTTATTCGGCATTCTGCAGATTCAGTCCATGATATGGCCTTTACACATATATCCATGCATATGTAGTGTAGCTCCTTGCTTGCAGTACTTTGGATGAGTACTCACGGTTGCCTTGTTCCCCTTTCCCCTATCTCTACTCGATTGCTGCAATCAGACGATGGAGCCAGGGCAGACGCCGCCGCCTATGGCGACTACTACTCGAGGCACCTACTACTACGTGCAGCCCGGTGATGACGACCGGGGAGTAACCTAGGAGGATCCTGGCGGGAGGCCTGCTCCTCTTCGATCTGTATCCCAGTTTGTGCTAGCCATCTTATGGCACCTTGTTTAACTTATGTCTGTACTCAGATATTGTTGCTTCCGCTGACTCTTCTATGATCGAGCACTTGTATTCGAGCCCTCGAGGCCCCTGGCTTGTATTATGATGCTTGTATGACTTATTTTATTGTAGAGTTGTGTTGTGATATCTTCCCGTGAGTCCTTGATCTTGATCGTACACATTTGCATGCATGATTAGTGTACGATTGAATCGAGGGCGTCACACATTTAGTGGTCGGGTTGTGATCGCCGTAAGGATCACGGGCCAAGTGTTGGTCGGGTGGTGATCGCCGTAAGGATCACAATGGTATCGAGGATACTGAGTTGTTGTATATTCGTGATGTTGTACGAGAATCGTGGGTAAAGGTCAAGCTCCTTGTGGTCATTTACTGATTACTACGGTATTGTTTATACCAAGCTTGATTTGATCCTGAGATGATCGTGTGATGTCCGAGGTTGGTAAGTGATGCATGTGTTGGTTACGAGGTAACCCGAGCAGAATAAGTAGTGCATGATAGTGTCACCATGATGCATGCTAGTATTGTCGGATTAATATGTTCATGTTGTGATAGCTGTATCATGTTTATGTTGGTCATGCCATGTTATTCTGATGAAATCATGTTAAATTCTTGTTTAACCTGTAATTGCCATGCTGTTGGTTGTCTTGAATGCTTCTGGTTATTGTGAGCTTGCAAGTACATTCAATGTACTGACCTAGCGTGTCATGCCAGTTTGCAGGTCATGCCGGATTTGATTGCTTGCTTGTCGTGGTTTCCGTTCGTGCGATATAGGATAAGCGTTCCAGCCAGAGTTCCTGCGGAGTGGAGTTCACCACCGTCGTCGTTGTTCCGCTGCTAGAGTTATTCCACTGCTTCGAGTTGTTTCTGCTGCTTGCATAGAACAACTGAGGATGGCGTAGTGTCGCTATACTGATGTTATTCATTGTAATATCGGAGACCTTGGATTCATATTCGTGTAATAATATAAAGCTAGTTTGTTCTATGCTAAGCAGTGCCATATTCCAGAAGACTTCATCTCGATCTCTGGGCTGGAATACGGGGCGTTCCGGTTTTCTCTGAGCCGGGGTGCCACAGAGCAATAGCGTGGGGTTGATATTTTCATGTATGCTTGTTTGCTTTCTTCACTAAGTAGATTTTGTTTTCCCTTTTGTTCTTGTTTAGTTGTGGGTGAAACAAACAAAAAAATTAAAAAATGCAAAATAGAAAAAATTACTTGCTTCTTATGCTTAAAAACTTTTTCAAAAAGAGAAGCGATTGGAAGGTTGTGCATTGGAGAAGTGAGGGTCGACCTTGAACACTTGTGTACATGCTCATTGGAAACAATGTAGAAATTTTCATGGAAGTTTCTCAAAAATAAGTATCCCCTTGTATATATTCATCGTATTATAAAAATAATGTGCCAAGTTTTGGTTTTAGGATGATTAGATTGTTTGTTTGCTATGTGCAGTGGAAAAACAGAAACTTTGGCTGTAGTGCTTGAATTTTCATTTTTTACTGGAACGTTGAATGCCTCTGAAACTTTTTGCACAGTACTTCTATACCAAATTTTTAGATTGTCCTAATTGTTTAGAAAATTTGAAGTTACAGAAGTATGCATAAGTTCTAGATTTCTACAGACTGTCCTGTTCTTGACATATTCTGTTTTTATGTGTTGTTTGCTTATTTTGATGAATCTATGGGTAGTATCGGGGGGTATGAACCAAGTTGAAGTTAGAATACAGTAGATATAATGCTAATATGAAATTGGAATGAGTTTACAACAGTACCTAAAGGTAGTGATTTGCTTTATTATACTAATGGATCACACAAAGTTTTTGTTAAGTTTTGTGTGGATGAAGTGGTGTTCGAAGAACGAGGAGTTACCGATATGAGAAGAATAAGGAGAGGCAAGAGTTCAAGCTCGGGGATTCCCAAGGCACCCCCAAGTAAATATTTCAAGGATACTCAAGCATCTAAGCTTGGGGATGCCGGGTTGGCATCCCATCTTTCTTCTTCAACAATTATCGGTATACCTCGGTTTTTGTTTTGTTCACTTGACATGTGTCTTTTGTGTTTATCTCTCTTTTCTTTTCCTTTATGCTCCATGCTAGTGTGAGATAGCCCTTCATCGGTTTGTAGAATGCTCTTTGTGCTTCACTTAAATCTTTTGAGTATACCTTTATAGAATGCTCTTTGTGATTCACTTAAACCTTTTGAGTACGGCTTTATAGAATGCTTCGTGTGCTTCACATATATATTTTGAGATTGGATGTTGGTAAATATATATTGTAGAATGATCCATGAACTTCACTTATATATTTTGGAGTATGAGTAAGACTATCATCGGAATTGGGATTGAAAGAGTATCATTATAATATCATGCCTAGCTAAAAAGGCATTAAAGAAAAGCGCTTCTTGGGAGACAACCCAATATTTGTCCTTACTATTTTTGTGTGTTCACATGATTAAGCTACTTTAGTAATCATGTTTTATAGCTTTTGTTTCAATAAAGTGCCAAGTAAGACTTTTGGGATGGCTTACAGTGATAGTTGATTTGATTTTGCCAAAAAACAGAAACTTTTGCGCTCAGGAAAAGAATTCTCTTTTTTAACAAAAGCGTGATAAAATACTTATTCTTTTTTCATAAGATTAATAAATAAATTTCTTAGGTTGTCCTAATTTTTCAGATTTTGGAGTAGCAGAAGTATGGTTGTTGTTCAGATCATTACAGACTGTTCTGTTTCTGACAGATTCTGTTTTTAATGCATAGTTTGCTTGTTTTCTAGTTTCTATGGTTTATATTGCTCAATATAAATTGTAGAAATGATATGGTACAGTAGGCATTGTGTGAGAACAATTATGAATCTTGTCTTTGGCAGTACCAAAGTGAATTATTTACTTTTTATCATACTAACCCATCTCACAAAGTTCCCCTAAGTTTTGTGTGATTGAAGTTTTCAAGTTTTGGGTGAGATATCGATACAAGGAGAGTAACGAGTGGAAAGACCCTAAGCTTGGGGATGCCCAAGGAACCCCAAGGTAATATTCAAGGCAGACTCAAGCGCGTAAGCTTGGGGATGCCTCAGAAGGCATCCCCTCTTTCGTCTTCAAAACCATCCGTATACCTTACTCGGAGCTATATTTTTATTCTTCACATGATATGTGTTTTGCTTGGAGCGTATTTTCATTTTACTTGTTGTCTGAATAAAATCATTGGATCTGAAATCTTGAATGAGAGAGAGTCCTCCCATGGCTAGTTAATTATTTGACTAATTGTTCTTTACGTATATCTTTTTGGAGTAGTTTGTCATTTACTCGCGTGCTTCACTTATATCTTATGAGTAAATGGTTGAATGAATTGAATATCATAGATCTGAAATTATATATGCTTCATATGCTTATCCCATGGGGAGTAATGACTTCACTTATAAGAAGTATAGGTGGTAAAATTTATTGAAAGTTAGCAAACTCAACATTGGTCATTTGAACAATTCATGAAAGAATATTGAAGGAAGAGAGATTTAACATATAAATATACTATCTTGGACATCTTTTGTAATTGTGAGCACTCATTAAAATATGACATGCTAAAAAGTTGATGTTGGACAATGAATACAACATAATGGATTATGCCTTCTTATATTCGAATAGAAGTTATATTGTCATGGATCATCCAACATGTTGAGATTGTCTTTCCCTCTCATGCTAGCCAAATTCTTTGAACCAAGTAGAGATACTACTTGTGCTTCCAAACATCCCTAAACCCAATTTTGCCATGAGAGTCCACCATATCTACCTATGGATTTGGTAAGATCCTTCAAGTAAGTTGTCATCGTTGCAAGCAATAAAAATTGCTCTCTAAATATGTTTGATCTATTAGTGTGAAGAAAATAAGCTTTATATGAACTTGTGATATGGAAGAAATAAAAGCAACGAACTGCATAATAAAGGTGTTTATCACAAGCGGCAATATCAAGTGACGTTCTTTTGCATTAAGATTTTGTGCATCCAACCATAAAAGCGCATGAAAACCTCTACTTCCCTCTGCGAAGGGCCTATCTTTTACTTTTATCCTCTACCTTTACACAAGAGTCATGGTGATTATCACCTTTCCTTTTTACACTTTTTTTCTTTTGGCAAGCACTATCATTGGAGAGATCGGATATATATATATATATATATATATATATATATATATATATATATATATATATATATATATATATATATATATATATATATGACAAATTTGTCCTACTACCGGGTGTAGTTACTCCCACTTTTGTTTCATACGTTCTCGTAGTATCTATCATATCGGAGTATGTACACGTAGTATGTAGTATGTAAGAATGTTTAGGTAGTATATATACTATTTTTATGTAGTATGTAGTATATTTTGAGCATACTCCTTTTTACGTACAAATATGTACGTATTTTATAAATATTATAAAACATGGGCTCACATGCAATTTTTTCACATAATTAAGCTTTTGAGTATCGTAGATATAGTATATGAGCATACTAAAAGTAATAAAGTAGAGTATATACTACCACATGGTAGTATATGAGAAATGGGTGTAACTACACCCGGTAGTAGGATGCATTTTCCTATATATATATATATATATATATATATATATATATATATATATATATATATATATATATATATATATATATATCCACTTCGGATGTAGGTTATCATAAATTATTATTGTTGACATTACCCTTGAGGTAAAAGGTTGGGAGGCGAAACTATAAGCCCCTATCTTTCTCTGTGTCCGATTGAAACTTTGTACCCATAAAATATCGCGTGAGTGTTAGCAATTGTGGAAGACTATATGATAGTTGAGTATGTGGGATTTGCTAAATCAAAGCTCTTACATAGACCCTTCATGAAAATAAGACGAATTGCAATTGTTTGATGACTAAGAACATGGTTTGTTAGTTTTCAAGAAACTTTATGGTCTATACTTTAACATGTGAATAGCTTGTTACTTGATCATGAGAAGTTTTATGAGATGAACTACTATTATGATATGTAATGATGCTAGAAAAAGTGGTTGAAACCATAATTGATCAAACTTTTATACTATGCTAGCATTCACACTTCATAAATTATTTCTTTCATCATTTACCTACTCAAGGATGAGCATGAATTAAGCTTGGGGATGCTGATACGTCTCCGACATATCTATAATTTATGAAGTATTCATGCCATATTTACAATAATTACATATGATTTTGGTATGATTTGATTAGAACTAACCCGGACTGACGCTGTTTTCAGCAGAACTACCGTGGTGTTGTTTTTGTACAGAAATAAAAGTTCTTGGAATGGGCTGAAAATTTATGAAGAATATTTTTGGAAAATATAAAAAATACTGGAGCAAAAAGATACCAGAGAAGAGTCCCGGGCTAACCACTCATGGATACTAGAGCAAAAAGATACCAGAGATGATTCCTTGCACTTGAGGATTATCACTCATGGCACGCGAGTTGCTCCGCTACTTCCCGGCCGACATCGGCTACGACGCCTGGCTTGGCCGCATCACCGAGCTTGTCAACGTTGCTGGAGACGTGCTAGCGCCCTCTCACACACTCCGCCCATCGCTATCGCGCGATGGGGGCGTGGCACACGGTGCGCCTCCTGCGCCTCCACTCCGTGGCGACCTCGGTGAGCCCCGGCGTGACACTCCTCCACACAACCCATCCCATGGAGCGCCCCCACCGGCCCAAGATGAAGCCAACTGCTAGATCATCCACCGCGCGCCGCCTGATGCGCGCATGCTCCTTGAGCAATAGCGCCAGCGCCAAGACCGGATTGTTGGGAAATGTTGCATGGAAAACAAAAAATTTCTATGCACACGCAAGATCTATCAAGGAGATGCATAACAACGAGAGGGGAGTGTGTGTCTACGTACCCTCGTAGACTGTAAGCGGAAGCGTTTAGTAACGCGGTTGATGTAGTAGAACTTCTTCGCGATCCAACCGATTGAGTACCGAACGTACGACACCTCCACGTTTAGCTCGGTGACATCCACGCCTTCTTGATCCAGCAAGACGGCAAGGTAGTGGATGAGTTCTGGCAGCACGACGGTGTGGTGACGATGATGGTGATGTTATCTCCGCAGGGCTTCACCTAAGTACTACAAAAATATGACCGAGGGTGTAAACGGTGGAGGGGGGCGCCGCACACGGCTAAGAGATTGTTGTCGTTATGTGTGGAGCCTCCCTCCCACATATATATAGGTGGGGGGGGGAGGGAGGAGCAGCCAAGGAGGCGCCCCAGGTAGGTCGAATCCTACTTGGGGGTATCTCCCAAGCCGCGCCCTCCTTTCCTTTTTAGGTGAGCAGGGAAAGGCAGGGGAGGGAGGCGCCCCCTTTCCTTTCTCCCATGAGAAGGGGAAGGCAGGACGGGCTAGCCCTCCCCCTTTTCCTTCCCTAGGGCTGGCCAGCCAGGGAGAGGGGCACACCAGCCCCCTTGTGGGCTGGTCTGTCCCCCTTGGCCCATTAGGCCCATACACCTACCGGGGGTGTCCGAAACCGCTTCCGGTGACCCGATGACTATCCGGTGCATCCCGAAACTCTTCCGGTGTCTGAATATCATCGTCCTATATATATATATATATATATATATATATATATATATATATATATATATATATATATCAATATTTACCTCCGAACCATTTCGGAGCTCCTCGTCATGTCCGTGATCTCATCCGGGACTCCGAACAACATTCGGTCACCAAATCATATAACTCATATAACACTATATCGTCAATGAACGTTAAGCGTGCGGACCCTACGGGTTCGAGAACTATGTAGACATGACCGAGACACCTCTCCGGTCAATAGCTAATAGCGGAACCTGGATGCCCATATTGGCTCCTACATATTCTACGAAGATCTTTATCGGTCGAACCTTGTTACAATATACGTAATTCCTTTTGTCTGTCGGTATGTTACTTGCCCGAGATTCTATCGTTGGTATCTTCATACCTAGTTCAATCTCGTTACCGGCAAGTCTCTTTACTCATTCCGTAATACACCATCTCGAAACTAACTCCTTAGTCACTTTGTTTGCAAGGATTCTCATGATGTGTATTACCGAGAGGGCCCAGAGATACCACTCCGATACACAGAGTGACAAATCCTAATCTCGATCCATGCCAACTCAACAGACACCTTCGGAGATACCTGTAGAGCATCTTTATGATCACCCAGCTACGTTGTGACGTTTGATAGCACACAAGGCATTCCTCCGGTATCCGGGAGTTGCATGATCTCGTAGTCCAAGGAATATGTATTTGACATTAAGAAAGCAATAGCAATAAACTGAACGATCATATGCTAAGCTAACGGATGGGTCTTATCCATCACATCATTCTCCTAATGATGTGATCCCGTTATCAAATGACAACTCATGTCTATGATTAGGAAACCTTAACCATCTTTTGATCAACGAGCTAGTCTAGTAGAGGCTCACTAGGGACACGATATTTGTTTATGTATCCACACATGTATTTAAGTTTCCGGTCAATACAATTATAGCATGAATAATAAACCTTTATCATGATTATGGAAATATAATAATAACCATTTTATTATTGCCTCTAGGGCATATTTCCATCACGGATTGTACAAGAGGTCACAACGTCTGGGCGCCAAAACCTTGTCGCCCTCGCCCGTGGCGTTCCCTCGGGTGGCGTGGGCTGCCAAGCTTTCACCCGCGAGCTGCGTCGGGTGGTATGGCCCACCAAGTTCAAGCCGGAGCTGCCCCATGCTACGACGACATCCTGATACGTCTCCAACATATCTATAATTTTTGATTGTTCCATGCTATTATATCGTCTGTTTTGGATGTATTATATGAATTAATATGCTATTTTATATTATTTTTTGAACTAACCTATTAACCTAGAGCCGAGTGCCAGTTTCTGTTTTTTCCTTGCTTTTGAGTTTTACAGAAAAGGAATATCAAACGGAGTCCAAACGAGCTGAAATTTTATGGTGATTTTTTATGGACTAGAAGAGACCCACAGAGCATTGGATTTGGGCCAGAAGAGTCCCGAGGCAACCACAAGCCTAGGGGGCGCGCCCCTGGCTTGTGGGCTCCTTGGGAAACCCCCTAAATTGTTTTCAATGCCAAAAATTCCTATAAATATAGAAACCTCCAGAAAGAAACCTAGATCAGAAGTTCCGCTGCCGCAAGCCTCTGTAGCGGAAAAACAATCGGGAGCCCGTTCCGGCACCCTGCCGGAGGGGGAAACCATCACCGAAGGCCATCTTCATCATCCCGGCGGTCTCCGTGACAAGGAGGGAGTAGTTCACCCTCGGGGCTGAGGGTTTGTACCAATAGCTGTGTTTGATCTCTCTCTCTCTCTCTCTCTCTCTCTCTCTCTCTCTCTCTCGTGTTCTTGATTTGGCATGATCTTGATGTACCGCGATCTTTGTTACTATAGTAGGATTATATGGTGTTTCCCCCCTCTATCTTCTTGTGATGAATTGATTTTTACCTTTGAGGTTTCACTATTATCGGATTGAATACTATTATGGATTTGAGAACACTTTATGTATGTCTTGCCCGGGATACCCGTGGTGACAATGGGGTATTGTATTGATTCACTTGATGTATGTTTTGGCACTCAACTTGCGGATTCCCGAGGTGACATTGGGGTAATCTATGCATAGGGGTTGATGCACGTTTTCGTCCTTGTTTGTCCGGTAGGAATCTTGGGGCACTCTTTGAGGTTCTTTGTGTTGGATTGAATATTATGAATCTGAAGTTGTTTGATGCATATCATATAATTGACCCACGGATACTTGTGGTTACATTGGAGTATCTAGGTGACATTAGGGTTGATTGATGTGTATCATATGGTGTTATTTTACTACGAACTCTAGGGCTGTTTGTGACACTTATTGGAATAGCTCAATGGATTTATCAGAAAGAATAACTTTAAGGTGGTTTCGTACCCTACAAGCAATTTCATCTTATCTTCTCCAACACAGGAACTTTGGGGTGATTCTTTGTCACACGTTGAGGGATTTCCATATGATTCAACTATGTTATCATTGTTGAGAGACTTTGCACTAGTGAAAGTATGAACCTTAGGCCTTGTTTTTAAGCATTGCAATACCGTTTTTGCTCACTTTAGTTACTTGCTACCTTGTTTTTTATATTTTCAGATTACAAAAACCTATATCTACCATCCATATTACACTTGTATCACCATCTCTTCGCCGAACTAGTGCACTTATACAATTTTACCATTGTATTAGGTGTGTTGGGGACACAAGAGACTCTTTGTTATTTGGTTGAAGGGTTGTTTGAGAGAGACCATCTTCATCCTATGCCTCCCATGTATTGATAAACCTTAGGTCATCCACTTGAGGGAAAATTGCTACTGTCCTACAAAACTCTACGCTTGGAGGCCCAACACGAGTCTACAGGAAAAAGGTTGCGTAGTAGACATCAAGCTCTTTTATGGCGTTGTTGTCGGGGAGGTGAGTGCTTGAAAGTATATATTTAGATCTTGCAATTGAATCTTTTTGTTTCTTGTTTTATCACTAGTTTAGTCTATAAAAGAAAACTACAAAAAAATGGAATTGAGGTTGCCTCATATGTTTCATCTTTTTAATATCTTTCATGAAAATGATGGAATGGAAAAGTATGATCAAGTGTTAGAAGAAGAACTCAATAAAATGTGTGGCACAAAATGTTTGAATGATGAGCATGATTGCAATGTTGTTAGTATGAATTCCTTGAATATCCATGATGCTAATGATATGCAAAGCCACAAGCTTGGGGATGCTATGCTTGATGACGATGATATTTTTAGTCTGCCAAGTTTTGATGTGCAAGTTTATTATGATGATAGCATTCCTCCTATTTATGATGATTATATTTATGAAAGTGGATTTGGAGATGTCATGACTTTATTTAGTGATGAATCCACTATTTTAGAAGAGGTTACAATTGATTATGAGAACAAAGTTGCTATCTATGATGATTATGGTGATGACATGTATGCTATAAAGAATAATGATAACCACTACAGCAATCCAGTATTTTGCCGTCCGCGAGCAAAGGCACGGACGACGGACGGCAAAGAGCTTTGCCGTCAGCGGCGGACGGCAAAGAGGGACGGCAAAGACAGGGTCGGCAAATAGGTCCTTTGCCGTCTGCTTTTCACGGCGGACGGCAAAAGAGTCCTTTGCCTACGATGGCGAGCGGCAAAGGAAGGGCGACAAAATACTTGACGTCCGCGGCGTTAGTCCGTTAGGTGGCTAACGGCGGCCTTTGCCGTCGACCAGCGGACGCAAATTGACCACCCTTTGCCGTCCGCCGATTAACGTCGGCGATGCGTCAACGCCCACGGTGGTTTGCCGTCAGCCACGGCGGACGGCAAAGGTTTTGTCTTTGCCATCAGCATTTCTTTGCCGTCAGCCAGCTGACGGTAAAACCTTTGCCGTCTGCCACAGTAGGCAAATTTGCCAAATGGCACAGGTGCCAGGAAGCACAGGTGGGCGCCACGTGTCCCCTTTGCCTACAGTGGTGGGCGCCACGTGTCCCCTTTGCCTACAGTGGCGGAATAGATCAAATAATTAATGGGGGAGGAGGACATGTCATTTGTGCTCACCCACGAACGAAGGGGCAGAGCTCGTCAAACGCACGGCGAGGTCGTCGAACACCAAACGTCGCAGTGATGAAACAACTGCACATTTAAAACTACCCGATCAACACAATTATATATGATGTTTTTCATAACAAAATCGAAAAATATATGACATAACTAATAATTCACAAATATATGATCCCGACGGCCTCTGGAAGGCCAAAGAACACCTTTTCGGGAGGTGGGGGGGGGGTCGGGGTGCCGTGTCGGGGTCGGGGTGTCGGGTCGGGGTTGGGGTGCCGTGTCGGTGTCGGGGTCAGGCTCGGGGTCGGGGTGTCGGTGTCGGGGTCGGGTCGGGGTCTCGGGGTCGGGTGTTGGGTCGGGTGCGGGTCGGGTCGGGTGTCGTGTCGGTGTCGGGGTTGAGGTGTCGGTGTCGAGGTCGGGTCGGGTGCCGTGTCGGTGTCGGGGTCTCGGGGTTGGGGTGTCGGGTCGGGTGCGGGTCGGGTCGAGTGCCGTGTCGGTGTCGGGGTCTCGGGGTTGGGGTGTCGGGTCGAGGTGCCGTGTCGGTGTCGGGTCGGGGTGTCGGGTCAGGCTCGGGTCGGGTCGGGGTCGGGGTCTCGGGGTCGGGTGTCGGGTCGGGTGCGGGTTAGGGTCGGGTGTCGTGTCGATGTCGGGTCGGGGTGTCGGTGTCGGGTCGGGTCGGGTGCCGTGTCGGTGTCGGGGTCGGGGTGTCGGGTCGGGGTGTCGGTGTCGGGGTCGGGGTCGGGGTGTCGGGGTCGGGGTCTCGGGGTCGGGGTGTCGTGTCGGGGTCGGGGTGCCGTGTCGGGTCGGGTTTTTTTCCCTCTTTTTTCCTTTTCTTCTTCTTCCTCTTCTTCCTCTTCTTCCTTTTTCCCCTTCTTCTTCTTCTTCTTCTTCTTCGTCCTTTCCTTCTTCCTTTTTTCTTTTCCTCCTCTCCTCTTTTTTCTTCTTCTTCTTCCTCTTCTTCTTTTTTCTTCTCCTCCTCCTCCTCTTCTTCTTCCTTTCCTTTTTCCTCTTCTTCTTCTCCTCCTCTCCTGTTTTTTCTTCTTCTTCTTCTTCTTTCCTAAAACTGAACTAAACCTAAAACTAAACCTAAATCTAAACTAAACATAAATCTAAAACTAAAAAAACAGAAAAAGGAAAAACTAAATCTAAACCTAAAACTAAACTAAAACTAAACCTAAACCTAAAACTAAACCTAAAACTAAAACTAAAACTAAATCTAAACTAAACATAAACCTAAAACTAAAAAAAGAGAAAAAGGAAAACACGAGGAGAGGTAGAGCTCACTGGGCGGTGGAGGAGGTGGCGGTGGAGGAGGCGGGCGGCTGGGGGCGGTGGGGCGTGAGCCGAGATGGCGGGGCAGGGACGAGGCGGGGCAGTGTGGCGGCAGGGGCAGAGAGGATGACAGGCGGGGCGGGAGGAGGAGGGGCGGCGGCTGGGGCGGCAGGGCAGGGGGGCAGGCGGGCGCGCGGGGGGCAAGGCGGCGACGGGAGGCGGGGCGACGGGGGCGGCGGCGCGGCGGGCGGCGGTGGTGCGAGTGGCGGGGTGGTGGGGGGCGGCGTGGGGGAGCAGAGAGAGAAAGAGAGAGGGGCGGGGTGGGGGGCGCGCCGTTAGATATGTTTAATCTTTGCCGTCCGCCACCTTTACCGTCCGCTAATATGCTCTTTACCGTCCGTTAGCAGACGACAAAGAGGGGGGGGGCGTTAAATATTTTTTAACCAGCTCCTCAGTGGGGCCCCCTCCCTTTTTTCCGTGTGCTAGCGGACGACAAAGAATATTTGCCGTCAGCTAGCGGACGGCAAAAGAACTGGCTGATGGCAAAGGCTTTCTTTGCCATCAGCCGATTCTTCCGTCTGCTTCGGGTAGTCGATGGCAAGAGCTTCTTGCCGTCTGCTAGCGATTTACAAAGAAAGCTGGCAGATGGCAAAGTAGCTGATTCCAGTAGTGAACCATGAAACTTGTCATCATGATTTTAATTTTAAATTGGATTATGCCTCACATGATAGTTATTTTGTTTAGTTTGCTCCCACTACTATTCATGGGAATAAATTTGCTTATGTGGAGAATAATAAATGCATGTGGATCATGAAAATAATGCTTTATGTGATAGTTAAATTGCTGAATTCATTCATGATGCTACTGATAATTATTATGAGAGAGGAGTATATGCTTTTACATATTGCAATAATCTCAAGTTTCTTCTCTATGTGTTGAAATTTTTGAAGTTTTGCTTGTTTTACCTTCCTATGCTAGTTTATTCTTGAAAGTGCTAGTTATCGACTAGAGGGGGGGGGGGGTGAATAGTCGATTTTTATGAAAGTCTTCAAAACGTGGAAGTTTCGAAAACAAACAATAGACATGACCTAATTGATATGCAGCGGAAGATAAACTACAACAAGCAAACCATAGTCAAGTATGCTGTAATGTGAAAGTACAAAGACTAATAGCAGCTTAGTAGTAAGGATCAGGATGGAAGATAGTATGAAGCCAAATAACTATAGTAGTCAAGCAATGAAGTCGAACAGGTATGACAAACAGGCAATGACTTCACGAAGACAAACTCTAAGTAAAGGAAGGGATTTGTTGGACCAGTTCCAATTGCTGTGACAACTGTACGTCTGGTTAGGGAGGCTGAGATTCAACTCAGAAGACTGTGTCTTCACCTTATTCCCCTTGAGCTAAGGACACAGAGTCCTCGCCCAATCACTCTGGTAAGTCTTCAAGGTAGACCTCCAAACCTTCACAGACTTCGTTCACCGGCGATCCACAATGACTCTTGGATGCTCGAGCGCGACGCCTAACCGGTTGGAGGATTCACAGTCCTCAAGTGTAATAAGTCTTGAGTCACGCAGACAGAAAGACTTGATGATGCCTAACACTCTTTGGCTCTGGGTGTTTGGGCTTTGTCCTCGCAAGTATTTCTCTCTCTCAAAGGCTTGAGGTGGGTTGCTCTCAAGCGACAAAAGCCGTGCACTAACTCGAGCAGCCATCAATTTATGGTGTAGGGGTGGGCTATTTATAGCCACTAGGAAACCCGACCTGATATGTCGAAATGACCCTGGTCACTAAGGAACCGACACGTGTTCCAACGGTCGATTTCAAACACACACGGCAACTTTACTTGGGCTACAAGCAAAGTTGACTCATCCACTCTGGATAAGATTTGCTCTCATTGTCTTCGCTCGAAGACATAGGATTTGGGTTGAGCATCACTTGATCATTCGACTTTGTTCACTTGGACCCCACTTAACGATGCGGTGGTTCCTATGACTCAACACGGAAGAAACGGAAACAACGAAGCGACCACATCTTCGGCTCCATAGTCTTCACTCAATGTCTTCTCTTGTCATAGTCTTCAATATGAATACCTTCATATACCACCATTGTCTTCAATGTCTTCATACATTTTTAGGGGTCATCTCCGGTAGGTAAACCGAATCAATGAGGGACACTACCTGTGTTATCCTGCAATTCTCACAAACACATTAGTCCCTCAACCAAATTTGTCGTCAATACTCCAAAACCAACTAGGGGTGGCACTAGATGCACTTACAATTCTTGTTCCCATGAATTGTTTTCTCACAAAATCCCTATGCATAGGAAGTGAGCTAGACTTAAATTTTCTAGTCATATGTTTCATGATGCTCCCGCTATGTTTCAATTCTTATCTTTTATGTGAGCATCATTGAAATCATCATGCCTAGCTAAAAAGGCATTAAAGAAAAGCGCTTGTTGGGAAACAACCCAATATCTATACCTACTATTTTTGGTGTGTTCACATGATTATGGTACTATATTAATCATGTTTTATAGCCTTTGTTTCAATAAAGTGCCAAGTAAAGCCTTTAGGATAGTGTGGATGATAGTTGACTTGATTCTGTGCAAAAACAGAAACTTTTGCTCTCAGTCCACGAATTTTGAAAATTCACTTGAACGTGATTTTGATCTTGTTTTTTCACATAATATTTATATACAAATTTCCGAGATTTTCCTTTTTTCAGAATTTTTGGAGTTACAGAAGTATATGAAGTTTCCAGATTACTATAGACTGTTCTGTTTTTGACATATTCTGTTTTCATTGTGTTGTTTTCTTATTTTCATGAATCTATGGGTAGTATTGGAGGGTATGAACCATGGAGAAGTTGGAATACAGTAGATATAACACCAGTATAAATTTGGAATGACTTCACAACAGTACCTAAGTGGTGATTTGTTTTATTATGCTAACGGATCTCATGAGTTTTCTGTTGAGTTTTGTGTTGTGAAGTTTTCAAGTTTTGGGTAAAGATTTGTTGGACTATGGAATAAGTAATGGCAAGAGCCTAAGCTTGGGGATTCCCAAGTCACTCCAAGGTAATATTCAAGGACAACAAAGCATCTAAGCTTGGGGATGCCCCGGATGGCATCCCCTCTTTCGTCTTCAATCCATCAGTAAATTTACTTGATCCTATATTTTTATTCACGACATGTTATGTGTTTTGCTTGGAGCGTCTTGTATGATATGAGTCTTTGCTTTTTAGTTTTACACAATAATCCTTGCTGTAGTAACCTTTTGAGAGGGACACACATTAATCGTAAATTTATTAGAATACCCTATGTGCTCCGCTTATATCTTTTGAGCTAGGTAGTTGCTCTAGTGCTTCACTTATATCTTTTTAGGCATGGCGTTGGTTTTATTTTGAAGAAATTAATAAACTCTCATGCTTAAATTATATTATTTTTAGAGTCTTATAAATAGTATGGCAATTTGCTTAGGTTATGAATTTAGTCCTATTATGATGGGCATCCAAGAGGCATATAGTAAAAACTTACATATAAAGAGCATTGAATATATGAGAAGTTTGATTCCTTGCATTTGTTTTGAGATATAAAGATGGTGATATTAGAGTCATGCTAGTGAGTAATTGTGGATTGGTAGAAATACTTGTGTTAAAGTTTGTGATTCCCGTAGCATGCATGTATGGTGAACCGTTATGTGATGAAGTCGGAGCATGAATTATTTTTTTATTGTCTTCCTTATGAGTGGCGGTCGGAGACGAGCGGTGGTCTTTTCCTACCAATCTACCCCCTAGGAGCATGCGTGTAGTACTTTGTTTCGATAGCTAATAATTTTTTGCAATAAGTATGTGTGTTCTTTATGAGTAATGTTGAGTCCATGGATTATACACACTCTCACCCTTCCACCATTGCTAGCCTCTCTAGTACCGCGCAACTTTCGCCGGTGCATTAAACCCACCTTATACCTTCCTCAAAATAGCCGCCATACCTACCTATTATGTCATTTCCATAGCCATTCCGAGATATATTGCCATGCAACTTCCACCATTCCGTTTATCATGACACATACCACCATTGTCCTATTGCTTTGCATGATCATGTAGTTGGTATAGTATTTGTGGCTTGGCCACCGTTCATATTTTTTTATACATGTCACTCTTGCTCATTGGACATCCCGGTACACTGCCGGAGGCATTCACACAGAGTCATATCTTTTGTTCTAGTATCGAGTTGTAATTCTTGAGTTGTAAGTAAATAAAAGTGTGATGATCATCATATTAGAGCATTGTCCGATGTGAGGAAAGGATGATGGAAGCTATGATTCCCTCACAAGTTGGGATGATACTCCGGACTTAAAAAAGAGAGGCCAAAGAGCCCAAACAAAAAAGAGAGAAAAAGAGGGAAGGGACAATGTTACTATCCTTTTACCACACTTGTGCTTCAAAGTAGCACCATGTTCTTCATGATAGAGAGTCTCCTATTTTGTCACTTTTGTATACTAGTGGGAATTTTCATTATAGAACTTGGCTTGTATATTCCAATGATGGGCTTCCTCAAATTGCCCTAGGTCTTTGTGAGCAAGCAAGTTGGATGCACACCCACTTAGTTTTATTTTGAGCTTTCATACACTTATAGCTCTAGTGCATCCGTTGCATGGCAATCCCTACTCACTTGCATCGATATCAATTGATGGGCATCTCCACAACCCATTAATTTGCCTAGTTGATGTGATACTTTCTCCTTTTTGTCTTCTCCTCACAACCTCCAACATACTCTATTCCACTTATAGTGCTATATCCATGGCTCACGCTCATGTATTGCGTGAAAGTTGAAAAAGCTTGAGAACATTAAAAGTATGAAACAATTGCTTGGCTTGTCATCGGGGTTGTGCATGATGAAATACTTTGTGTGATGAAGATAGAGCATAGCCAGACTATATGAATTTGTTGGGATAACTTTCTTTGGCCATAATATTTTGAGAAGACATGATTGCTTTATTAGTATGCTTGAAGTATTATTGTTCTTATGTCAATATTAAAACTTTGTTTTGAATCTTACGGATATGAATATTCTTGCCACAATAAATAAGATTACATGGATAAATATGTTAGGTAGCATTCCACATAAAAAATTCTGATTTTATCATTTACCTACTCGAGGACGAGCAGGAATTAAGCTTGGGGATGTTTGATACGTCTCCAATGTATCCATAATTTTTGATTGTTCCATGCTATTATATTATCTGTTTTGGATGTTTTATATGCATTAATATGCTATTTGATATTATTTTTGGAACTAAACTATTAACCTAGAGCCCAGTTACAGTTTCTATATTTTCCTTGTTTTTTAGTTTTACAGAAAAGGAATATCAAATGGAGTACAAACGAGCTGAAAATTTATGGTGATTTTTTATGGACCAGAAGTGACCCACGGAGCATCAGAGTTGGGCCAGAACAGTCCCGAGGAAACCACAAGCCTAGGGGGTGCGCCCCCCTAGGGTGCGCCCCTGGCTTGTGGGCTCCTCGGGAACCCCGTGACTTGTTTTCGATGCCAAAAATTCCTATAAATATAGAAACCTCCAGAAATAAACCTAGATCGGAAGTTCCGCCTCCGCAAGCCTATGTAGCCACGAAAAACCAATCAGGAGCCTGTTCCAGCACCCTCCCTAGGGGGAAACCATCACCGGAGGCCATCTTCATCATCCTGCGGTCTCCATGACAAGGAGGGAGTAGTTCACCCTCAGGGCTGATGGTATGTACCAGTAGCTATGTGTTTGATCTCTCTTTCTCGTGTTCTTGATTTGGCACGATCTTGATGTACCGAGAGCTTTATTACTATAGTTGGATCATATGGTGTTTCTCCCCCTCTATCTTCTAGTGATGAATTGAGTTTTACCTTTGAGGTTTCCCTATTATCGGATTGAATACTATTATGGATTTGTGAACACTTGATATATGTCTGGCGTGGGATACCTGTGGTGACACTGGGGTGTTCTATTGATTCACTTGATGTATGTTTTGACACTCAACTCGCAGATTCCCGAGGTGACATTGGGGTAATCTATGCATAGGGGTTGATGCACGTTTTCATCCTTGTTTCTCCGGTAGGAATCTTGGGGAACTCTTTGAGGTTCTTCCTGTTGGATTGAATATTATGAATCTGAAATTGTTTGATGCATATTGTATAATTGACCCACAGATACTTGTGGTGACATTGGAGTATCTAGGTGACATTAGGGTTGATTGATGTGTATAATATGGTGTTATTTTACTACAAACTCTAGGGCTATTCGTGACACTTATAGGAATAGCTCAATGGATTGATCGGAAAGAATAACTTTAAGGTGGTTTCGTACCCTACAAGCAATTTCATCTTATGTTCTCCGCTATAGGAACTTTGGAGTGATTCTTTGTCGCGCGTTGAGGGATTCCATATGATTCAATTATGTTATCATTGTTGAGAGACTTTGCACTAGTGAAAGTATGAACCCTAGGCCTTGTTTTAAAGCATTGCAATACTATTTTTGCTCACCTTCATTACTTGCTACCTTGCTGTTTTTACATATTCAGATTACAAAAACCTATATCTACCATCCATATTACAGTTGTATCACCATCTCTTCGCCGAACTAGTGCACCTATACAGTTTACCATTTTATTGTGTGTGTTGGGGACACAAGAGACTCTTTGTTATTTGGTTGCTGGGTTGTTTGAGAGAGACTATCTTCATCCTATGCCTCCCACAGATTGATAAACCATAGGTCATCCACTTGATGGAAAATTGCTACTGTCCTACAAAACTCCGCACTTGGAGGCCCAAGACGAGTCTACAGGAAGAAGATTGCATAGTAGACATCACATCCCTGACCCTGCGGAGTTCCTTCAGCTCTATGCGCTGAGCATCGAGGCGGCAAACAGCGACGACAAGGTCATGTCGACTGGTTCCCCATTGCACTCAAGGACGACACACGCTCCTGGCCCATGAACCTGCCTGAGGGGTCGATCTCTTTGTGGGGTGAGCTCTTTGACTAGTTCATCGCTAACTTCAAGGGTAATCATGATCGCCCCATCACCGTCAATGACCTGCGGCGTGTGCGACAATGTCCTGGCGAGACCCTCCGCAAGTACATCCAATGCTTCAGCGAGGTGCGCCACAAGATCCCACATGCTTCTGATGAGGCCATCATCTCGGCATTCTCCATCGGTGTCACAGACGTACGGATGCGCGAGAAGCTCCCCATCAACGATGATCTGGACTCGGTGCTGGAGCTGTTTAGCCTCGCCGATAGGTGTGCCAAGGCCAAAGAGGGTTGCCTCTTCATCCATAACGACCCTGACGCCGCACCAGATGACAACAAGACCAAGAGCAAGGACGTCAAGTGCAAAGGCCCTACCGTGCTGGCGGCGGAGATTGAGCAGAAGCGTGGCCATGACTGGGACGAGCCCGAGAAGGACAACCGCCTATTCCACGTCTACCACAACGTGCACACACACAACACTGAAGACTTCCAGGAGCTCAAGTCGCTACGGGGTGAGCGCTTGGTTCGTCGAGGGGACCACAATGACCGTGGCGCCGGTTTCAGAGGAGGCCGTGTCAGCGGCCGATGGGACAATTGCAACGGGAACGGCAACTCCTTTTAGTGTTGGTGCGACCAGCCTCGTGAGGGAGCCTGTTGCGATAAGCCTCGTGAGGGCGCCTGGCGCGACTAGCCTCGCGAGGCGCATCCTCAAGCCAACATGCCCTTCCACCGCTGCCGCCACCACCCAGAAGGAATGGCATCACCCAGATCGACGAGGGGGCTGGGGGCTACCAGGAACCTCGCGCGGTCGCCTGCATCCTCGGGGGAGCTTAGGCCCCCAGGTCCAACCGCCTCTTCAAGCAGTTCTCTCGCGAGGTGAATGCAGCCCTCCTGAGGCCTGAAGCTGTGCTGCCCCTCAAGTGGTCGCAGTATGCCATCACCTTTGACTCCAAGGACTCCCTCAAGTCTGCGGTCACTACCGACCCGCTCCCCATGCTATGCAACCCCACCATCAACAACGTCGCGGTTACCAAGACCCTCATCGACGGAGGCGCCGACCTCAACGTGATCTCCATCAAGACCTTCGAGATGCTCCAAGTGCCCTACGACCAGCTGATGCCGACCAGTCCCTTCTTCGAGATGACAGATGGGTCTACCATCCCCTTGGGGCAAGTACGCCTCCCTGTCACCTTCGGCACCCGCCACAACTACCACACCGAGCTCATCGACTTTGACGTGGCACACATCGGCCTCCCGTACAACACCATCCTGGTATATCCTGCACTCGCCAAGTTCATGGCGGCGACCCACCACGGCTACAATGTCCTCAAGATGCCTGGCTGCAGCGGCGTCATCACCATCACTTGCAACGAGAAGGACGCGGTTTGCTCCCTCAAACACGCCTACCGGTCCGCCGCAGCCGCGCATTCCGACAGCGAGGACACAGCCAAGCCTCTTCAGGCTGCTCCCGTGAAGAAGAAGCAGCAGCTCTCCCAAGACCGCCCCGAGGCGAAGAAGGTGTCGGCGGATGGCAGTGGTCCAGGCCCTGACCTCGCCATTGGCGCCAGCCCTCCTCCTGCATAGGAAGGCGTGCTCGGCGCCTCCCTTCGGGCGGGCTCGGGTGTTTTTGCCTAGAAAGCATCTGACCTGCCTGCTGCGCCGGGGGAGGTGATCGAGCACCACCTAGCGTTGTGCCCTATCGCATGCCCCATCAAGCAAGGAGCACGGTGTCAGGTGCCAGAGAAGCAAGAGTTCATCTTCCAGGGGATTTCCAAGCTGCGAGGAGCCCGAGCCATCCGTGGGGAGTGCTGCCTCACGCGGTCCGCCGGCGCAATCGTCGTCCCCGAGAAGGGCGGCAAGGTACGCATGTGCGTCGACCTCGCGAGCCTCAACATGGCCTGCTCTTAGGACCTTTTTTGGCCATCGCGCGTTGGCCAGAGCGCGGGCCTCGCCACAAACTACACTAGCATGCCCTCCGGCCTGATGAACGCATGCGCCACCATCCAAAGGCTCTTGCGGCTCACGATGGGATCGTGTGAAACTTTAGCCTCTTGCGAGCCCCCTGAGCGTCGGGAGCCTCTCGGCCCATGAGCGACAGTCTTCCGCGGCACACTTCATCAAGCGACTTGACATCGCCATTTTGCTAGGTGACTTTTTGTTGTTCGAACTAAGGGCGCCCCATGGTTTGCAGCAACCTCGAGATGACATGTGCCAGGCACGGTAGCGATGCCACTTTTTGGTCGTGTAACGAATCTTGATTAAGCCATGATGAATTTACATTGCTTGCAGAATTATACGTCTGGTGCTATGTTTCCCCGAGGGCGTCACACGCTCACGACTCCTCTCATGACAGCCCCATGAGTGGGGGCTGCGCACGGCGTTTGTGAGGTCCGCCTCTGTAGCACTGATAAACCCGAGTGATCGAGCTCTAGCCCGTGGGCCTGCCCCTGCGCACGTCACCTCACCAAGATCCTCGGTGCCTTGTCTCCTTACGGAACATCCATGAGCAAGTCAGTGAGTGCATGACGCCCCTCGCATTACAGAACACTACCAATATGCACCTACCTCAGGAGCCCCGCGCTCGGGAACCCTGCAGGCAGTGCCTCGTGTGCCGACCCACTGCAGCCGCCCATCCGAAGGGCCTCACAAGGCGAACTCCGAGTACTAAGCCCCAGCAATCGAGCCTTGAGGCCGGCGTGAACTCCTCGTGAGCCAGGGCTCGCTTGATGCCACCTGATACGTCTCCAACGTATCTATAATTTTTTATTGTTCCATGCTGGTATATTATCATTCTTGGATGTTTTACAATCATTTTATAGCAACTTTATATCATTTTTTGGGACTAACCTATTGATATAGTGCCCAGTGCCAGTTGCTGTTTTTTGCTTGTTTTTTACTTCGCAGAAAATCAATACCAAACGGAGTCCTAACGCAGCGAAACTTTTTGTGGATTTTTTTGGACCAGAAGACATCCAGAGGGCCGGAGAAGCCCCTTGGGGGTGCTCCAAGGGGAGCACAACCCACCAGGGCGCGCCTGTAGGCCCAGGCGCACCCTGGTGGGTGGTGCCCACCTCGGGTGCCTCCTGAACCGACTCTTTGCTCTATAAATACCCCAATATTCCAGAAACCCTATGGGGGTCAACAAAAAATAAATTCCAGCGGCCGCAGAGTCTAGAACCAGCAGATCCAATCTAGACACCATCACGGAGGGGTTCATCATGCCCATTGGTGCCTCTCCGATGATGCGTGAGTAGTCTTTTGTAGACCTACGGGTCCGTAGTTAGTAGCTAGATGGCTTCCTCTCTCTCTATTGATTCTCAATACAATGGTCTCTTGGAAATCCATATGATGTAACTCTTTTTGCGGTGTGTTTGTTGGGATCAGATGAACTTTGAGTTTATGATCAGATCTATCTTTTTATCCATGAAAGTTATTTGTGTCTTCTTGATCTCTTCTATGCATGATTGCTTATAGCCTTGTATTTCTTCTTCGATATTTGGGTTTTGTTTGGCCAACTTGATCTATTTATCTTGCAATGGGAAGAGGTGCTTTGTGATGGGTTCGATCTTATGGTGTTTGATCCCCGTGACAGAAGGGGAACCGACACGTATGTATCGTTTCCATTAAGGATAACACGATTTGGTATATTTCTACATAAATAGATCTTTTCTACATCATTTGATCGTTCTTATTGCATTACTCCGTTTCTCCATGAACTTAATACACTAGATGCATGTTGGATAGCGGTCGATGTGTGGAGTAATAGTTGTAGCTGCAGGCAGGAGTCGGTCTACTAATCTTGGACGTGATGCCTATATAATGATCATTGCCTGGATATCGTCATGATTATTTGATGTTATATCTAGTAGTAATTTGTTTACCCATCGTTTGCTATTTTTCTCGAGAGAAGCCACTAGTGAAATCTACGGCCCCCGGGTCTCTTCTTTAATATATTTGCCTTTGCGATCAATTTTATTTTCCTTTGTTTTTTGATCTATTGAACCAAAAATACAAAAATACCTTGCTGCAATTTATTTTATCTCGCGTTCCCGCGAGATCCATCTATGAAATTATTACAACTCTCTCACGTCCGTTTGCCAATTTCTGGCACCGTTACCCGAAAGGGATTGACAACCCCTTTAACACGTCGGGTTGCGAGTATTTGTTATTTGTGTGCAGGTGCTGTTTACGTAGTGTTTCTTGGTTCTCCTACTGGTTCGATAACCTTGGTCTCATCACTGAGGGAAATACCTACCGTTGTTGTGCTGCATCATCCCATCCTCTTTGGGGAAATACCGACGTAGTCTAGCAGACATCACCTACCGTATGCTATTTCTCTCGAGAGAAGCCACTAGTGAAATCTACGCCCCGGTCTCTTTTTATCATATTTACCTTTGAGATCTATTTTCATTTGCTTTTATTTTTAGATCTATTAATCCAAAAACCAAAAAATACCTTGCTGCAATTCATTGTTATTTATTTTATCTCGCGTTCCTGCAAGATCTATTTATCCAATGAACTACAATTTTATCTATCTTTTTACTCGGGAGTGATTGACAACCCCTCTTTTACGTTGGGTTGCAAGTATTTGTTCTTTTTGTGCAGGTACCATTTATGTAGCGTTGCGTGGTTCTCCTACTGGTTAGATAATCTTGGTCTCAACACTGAGGGAAATACCTACCATAGCTGTGCTGCATCATCCCTTCCTCTTTGGGGAAATACCAATGTAGTTCGAGCCGCATCAAAAGGAATTTCTGGCGCTGTTGCCGGGGAGACATCATCAACATCTACCAAGTTCCTAATCACAAATCTCGTCTCCTTGCAATTTACATTATTTGCCATTCGCCTCTCATTTTCATCTCCCCCACTTCACAAAAAATTGTCGTTTTATTCGCCCTCTTTTTCGTTCGCCGTTTTCTCGTCAGATCTGTTTTTGAGTGCAATCTTGTTGTGTAGTCACGATGACTCAAGAGAACACCAAGTTTTGTGATTTCTCCAATACCAACAACAAAGATTTTATTAGCACTCCAGTTGGTCCTCCCACCACTAGTGCGGAATCATGTGATATTAATGCTGCTTTGTTGAATCTTGTTATGAAAGATCAATTTTCCGGTACTCCTAATGAGGATGCCACATCCCATCTTAACACATTCATGGAATTATGAGATATGCAAAATAAAAAATATGTGGACAATGATATTGTGAAGTTGAAATTATTCCCGTTTTCTTTGTGAGATCGTGCAAAAATTTGGTTTTTTCTTTGCCCCGCAATAGTATCGATTCTTGGGATAAGTGCAAGGATGCTTTTATTACTAAGTATTTTCCGCCCGTGAAAATTATTCCCCTTAGGACACAAATCATGAATTTCAAGCAACTTGAGCATGAACATGTTGCGCAATCTTGGGAAAGAATGAAATTGATGCTAATAAATTGTCCTACTCATGGTCTAAATCTTTGGATGATCATACGGAATTTCTATGCGGGATTGAATTTTGTTTCTAGAAATCTTTTAGATTCCGCCGCAGGTGGTACTTTTATGGAAGTTACTTTGGGTGAAGCTACTAAATTTTTTGATAATATTACGGAAAATTATTCACAATGGCATACCGAAAGAGCTCCTACTAGTAAAAAGGTTAATTCGGTAGAAGAAACAAATTCTTTGAGTGAAAAAGCTGATGCTCTTATGAAGTTGGTTGCTAATAAAAATGCCCCTATTGATCTTAATGATGTGCCTTTGTCTACTTTGATTGAGCAAAATAGTGATGCCGTAGATGTGAATTTTGTTTCACGATATAATTTTAATAACAATGCTTATAGAGGTAATTTTAATCCTAGACCTTTTTCGGGAAATTCCTCTTATAATTATGGTAATCCTATGGTAATCCTTCTTATAATAATAATAGGAACACCTCTGATCTTGAGAATAGTATTAAAGAATTTATCAATGCCCCAAATAATTTTAATACTACGACAGAAGAAAAGTCGAGTAGGATTGATGATATGTCTAGAAGCAATGATATAATTTCTCATGATGTAGAAAATCTCAAGATGAAATTTTTGTGCCTAAGGTTGAAGAATCAATTAAATCTTTATATGTTTCTATGGATGAAAGTAAGAAAAGAACCGCTATGCTTAGAGCTGAAAGAGAATTTTTACAAAAAGCATTTTCTAGTGATTCTTTTTATAAAAATGATGAAGATCTTAAAATGATTAGCGTTTCTTCTGTCGATTCTTTGTTTAGTAAAATTAAAATTGATGATAAAGGGATTGAATAAGAGTCAACTTTAGTTAGAAGGTGTCCCGATAATTTGGAGGGTGACAATCTTGTTGAGAAAATTGATAAAAGTGGGTCTCGAGAGGTCAAAACTTTAACTAGTGATGTGCCCACTCTTTTGGATTACCAAGAATTTAATTATGATAATTGCTCTTTGATTGATTGTATTCTTTGTTGCAATCCATGATAAATTCACCCCATGCTTATGTACAAAATAAAGCTTTTACTAAACATATCGTTGATGCTATGATGAAAGCTTTAGAAGAAAAGTTGGAATTAGAAATTTCTATTCCTAGAATATTACATGATGAATGGGAACCTACCATCAAAGTCAATATTAAAAATTATGAGTGTTTTTTCTTTATGTGACTTGGGTGCTAGTGTTTCTACAATTCTGAAATCTTTATGTGATGTGCTTGGTCTTACCGATATCGAAGAATGTTATTTAAATTTGCACTTCGCGGATACTACTATTAAAAAGCCTTTGGGAAGAATTAATGATGTTATTATTCTTGCAAATAGGAATTATGTGCCCATATATTTTATTGTTCTTGATATTGATTGCAATCCGTCTTATCCTATTATACTTGATAGACCGTTTTTGCGTACTATTGGTGCCATGATTGATATGAAAGAAGGCAACATTAAATTTCAATTTCCACTAAGGAAGGGTATGGAACACTTCCCTAGAACAAGAATTAAGCCACCATACGAATCAATCATGAGGGCATCTTATGGACCTAGAAATAAAGATGACAACACTTAGAACTGTGCTTGATGCCTAGCTAGGGGCGTAAAACGATAGCGCTTGTTGGGAGGCAACCCAATGAATAAATTTTATTGTTGTCTTTTCCTTTCTGTTCTTGAGTGTTTGCGCAATTATGCCTCTATTATGATTGTGTTTTTTTATGTTTTAGTTAGTGTTTGTGCTAAGCAAAGCCTTTGCGATCATGTTGGGTGATAGTTGATTTGATCTTGATGGAAAACAGAAACTTTTGCGTCCAGTAAAATAACTTAAAAAAATCACAGAATTGATGAAAGCTTCTGATTTTTTACACAAGATTGACATACAAATGTCCTACATCGTCCTAATTTTTCATAGTTGTTGGAGTTAGAGAAGTATACTAAGTTTTCAGATTGCTACAGACTGTTCTGTTTTTGACAGATTATGTTTTCTTTTTGTTGTGTGCTTATTTTGATGAATCTATGGACTCCTTCGAGGGGTATGAGCCATAGCAAAGTTGTAATACAATAGATACAATGCAAAAATAAAATATGAATGGGTTTGCAACAATACTTAGAGTAGTGATTTGCTTCGTTATACTAACGGATCTCATGAAGGTTTTGTTGAGTTTTGTGTGATTGAAGTTTTCAAGTTTTGGGTGAGATCACGCTGGATGAAGGAATAAGGAGTAAGTTGAGCCTAAGCTTGGGGATGCCCATGGCATCCCAAGCTATTATCTAAAAGAGAAGCAAGCAACTAAGCTTGGGGATGCCCGAGTGGCATCCCCTCTTTCTTCTAACGACCATCGCTATTTTACTTGGAACTATATTTTTATTCGTCACATATAATGAGTTATGCTTGGAGCCTCTTGTATGTTATGAGTCTTTGCTTGCTTTTCTTTTTATTTTGTGTCATCTATCCTTGCTGTACACACCTATTTGAGAGAGCCAAAATTATTAGAATTGCTCTCTATGCTTCACTTAAATCTTTTTGAGCTATGGAATTGCTCTAGTGCTTCACTTATATCTTTTTGAGCATGGTGTGCTTTAGTATTTTTTGAAGAAATGCTCTCATGCTTCACTTAGATTTATTTGAGAGTTAGCAAATTTTGTAAGAAATTTTCTCATGCTTCACTTAAATTATTTTGAGAGAAAAACTTTTTATGCTTATGTTCTTCACTTAGATTTGTTTGAGCTATCAAAAGAAACATATGAATTTAGTCCCAAAGTGATAGATATTCAAGAGGGATATAATAAAAACTTTCATGAAGATCACTGGACAAAATAAACTTGATTCTTTGTAATAGTTTTGCGATATGATGATATAATATGTGAGTCATGTTGGTGAGTAATTATGCTTTAGTAAGAATATTGTTGTTAAGGTTTGTGATTCCCTATGCAAGCACGAAAGTTAATAGTTATGCAATGAAATTATATCCTACTTGTGGTGCATTATTCGGTGTTAGTTATACTTAATGCTCGCTTATGAGATTTTTCGTTTCTTAGTTGGATGCTTCTCAATCTTTTGATAGCCTTCACTTGCACTAAGTATGATCGCTACTTATGCATCCAAAATCCTTAAACCCAGTTTTGCCATATAAGTCCACTATACCTACCTATATGCAGTATTCTTTTTCCATTCTAAGAAAATTTGTATGTGCCATCTCTAATCTTAAAAATAAGTTTCCTTTTTGTGTGCTCGTAGCCCTCATGAAACGGTAGGGGGTGGCCGATATTTTTCCATGCTAGATGTGTTATTCTCAAGATGAGTGTTTATTCACTTGTCAGTGCACGAGAGTATGACAAAGGTAATAGGGATGCCCAGTCCCGAAATGAAAAATGAATTTACTTTATGTTGTCAAATAATAAATTCCTTGGAAAGAGTTGGTATGGAAGGTACCCGTGGATTCGGTTAGCCGTGGAATGTGAAAGTATGGTGGAAAAAGGAATAAACTTTATTTTATGTTTGGGAACCGCCTATGATATATCTAGCATGAAAAGTATTGGGAACTAGTCGATCTTTTTGTTGACAGGAAAGGCATGCCACCCAAAATGTTTTATCTCTATCTTTTTCGCTTTGAGCTCTGGCACCTCTACAAATCCCTACTTCCCTCCACGAAGGGCCTTTCTATTTACTTTATGCATTTTTATTTTTGTTTTGAGTCTCCATCTTCTCTTATAAAGCACCAACTAAGGGGCACTTTGATCATACTTGAGCACTGGGTATAACTAATATGAGAGTGTGATTCATGAGTGGATTAATGATTGAGCATAATGGGCTAGGGATAACTTGCTTTAGTGTTGATATTTTGAAAGACATGGTTGCTTGTTGATATGCTTGAGTATTGAAATCTTCATGTAAAAACTAGAGTATTGCTTTGAATCATATAAAAGTCCAAATGTCCATGCTACAAAGAAAATAATATGTGATGAACATGTTAGGCAGCATTCGACATAAAAAATTATGCTTTTATCATTTACCTACTCGAGGACGAGCAGGATTTATGCTTGGTGATGCTGATACGTCTCCAACGTATCTATAATTTTTTATTGTTCCATGCTATTATATTATCATTCTTGGATGTTTTACAATCATTTTATTGCAACTTTATATCATTTTTTGGGACTAACATATTGACATAGTGGCCAGTGTCAGTTGTTGTTTTTTTGCTTGTTTTTTACTTCGCAGAAAATCAATACCAAAAGGAGTCCAAATGCAGCGAAACTTTTTGGTGATTTTTTTGGACCAGAAGACACACGATGGACCAAGGAAGTACCAGAGGGGGGCTCCGAGGGGAGCACAACCCACCTGGGCGCCTGGGGGCCCAAGCCCGCCCTGGTGGATTGTGCCCACCTCGGCCGCCTCCCGCACCGCCTCTTTGCTCTATAAATACCCCGAAAATCCAGAAAACCTAGGGGAGTCGATGAAAAACAATTCCAGCCGCCGCAAGTTCCAGAAACCACAGATCCAATCTAGACACCATCATGGAGGGGTTCATCATCCTCATTGGTGCCTCTCCGATGATGCGTGAGTAGTTCATTGTAGACCTACGGGTCCGTAGTTAGTAGCTAGATGGCTTCCTCTCTCTCTTTTGATTCTCAATACAATGGTCCCTTGGAGATCTATTTGATGTAACTCTTTTTGCGGTATGTTTGTTGGGATCTGATGAACTTTGAGTTTATGATCAGATCTATATTTTTATCCATGAAAGCTTTTTGAGTTTCTTCGATCTCTTATATGCATGATTGTTTATAGCCTTGTATTTCTTCTTCAAATCTTTGGTTTAGTTAGGACGACTAGGCCGATTTTTCTTGCCATGGGAAGAGGTGCTTTGTGATGGGCTCGATCTTACTGTGCTCAATCCCAGTGACAGAAGGGGAAATGACACGTATGTATCATTGCTATTAAGGATAACAAGATGGGGTCTATTCCTACATGAATAGATCTTGTCTACATCATGTCATCGTTCTTATTGCATTACTCCGTTTTTCCATGAACTTAATACACTAGATGCATGATGGATAGCGGTCGATGTGTGGAGTAATAGTAGTAGATGGAGGCAGGAGTCGGTCTACTAATCTTGGACGTGATGCCTATATAATGATCATTTCCTGGATAACGTCATGATTATTTGAAGTTCTATCAATTGCCCAACAGCAATTTGTTTAGCTGTCATATGCTATTTTTCTCGAGAGAAGCCACTAGTGAAATCTACGGCCCTGGGTCTCTTCTTTATCATATTTGCCTTTGAGATCTATTTTTATTTGCTTTTATTTTCAGATCTATTAATCCAAAAACCCAAAAATACCTTGCTGCAATTTATTGTTATTTATTTTATCTCGCGTTCCTGCGAGATCTATTTATCCAATCTACTACAATTTTATCTATCTTTTTACCCGGGAGGGATTGACAACCCCTCTTTTACATCGGGTTGCAAGTATTTGTTCTTTGTGTGCAGGTACCATTTATGTAGTGTTGTGTGGTTCTCCTACTGGTTCGATAACCTTGGTCTGATCACCGAGGGAAGTACCTACCGTAGTTGTGCTGCATCATCCCTTCCTCTTTGGGGAAATACCGACGTAGTTCAAGCTGCATCACCACCCCCTGCAAAAGCTAAGTATAATCGCCCCATTGGGCGCAACTATCATTTCTAGGGTCCCCTCCTCTCATGAACATGCTGAGTGTTGTCGCCTCTTTTTCGCGCGAGTCACTTGCACGTCAAAGGGGGGCTCCATGAGCATCGCGCCTCAGGAGCCCTCACTAGCTCCTTGTGCCCCTCACCTCATGGCCTTGTCCAAGGCATCGCGACCAGACATACCTGTGACGGCTGAGGCCCGCCCAAGGGCTGGGTCCTGACGACGTAGAGCATCTTGACAAGCAAAAAAGGGGGCAAGCCTCACGAGGAGATTTTAAGAGGGGACATATGATTTGAACCATAAAAACATTAATTAAAGACGCAAAAGCCATTGTTTTCACACACCCCCGCAGGGCCTACATTGATCCAGTGCAGGTAAGAGGAAGAAATAAAAGGAAACTTCGGGCGAGCGTGACCACCCCCAAGTTTCCGGCTCGGGCCCAGGTGACACCCTAGTCGAAGTCCTCGTCTACGCTCTTGATATGGGGGAGCTGTCACTGCTCTCGCTTCCACTGGAGGCTGACGCGTCGCCCTTGCCATCGTTGTTGCTGGGGGTGTCACTGTCCTCGCTCTCCATGCAACACTTCAGGTGGTCGCCGGTGACCCCGAAGATCTACACGAAGAGCGTGGTGGCCCCGTCGTACTTGAATGGGAGGACGTGCCCCCTCTTGAATCCGCGAGCAAGGGAAAATGACTTCCACCCCTGATTCAAGTACATGAAGCCGTTGGGGTTGAACTTCGTTGCCACCCAGGAAGGGTCATCGCAGCACCCGTCTACCTGCACCCACAGGCCCAGTGGTGCGTGATCCGCCATCTCCATTGCGAAGGAGTCTGGGAGCCAGAGCCAGGTGCATGGCCGGCGGCGCATGCCCATGATGAACTCGCGGACCGCCTGGGAGGAGTGGACCCCCGCCTGAGGAGGCAGGGTAGCCACGCCGCCTCGGACACCTCGCCGCGGGCACCTCGCCCTCCGCGTCTGCGACCGAAAGCACGGCCCCTTCTGTAGCCGCTTGGGCCGATGTCGGCAACTGCAAGAGTGCGCCCGCGCCCCCGAGGCGGCACCTTGGGTGTTGCGGCAGCTGCACGAACACGACCTCCCCCCTCGCCATCGTCGCAGAGGTTGGATCGGAGCATGGGGTAGGAGGAAGGAGTCTGAGGAAGAAGATGAGTCGGGGCTTCCCTTCCCCTCCTCTTTATAGCACCCGAAGAAAGAGCGGACCACGCCACCTCGCCTTCGACGGGACAAGGAAATGATGGCCTCACGCCGCGCGCGTGCAAGCTTTATGTCAGCTCGGGCGGTTGCTGAGGCGTCAGGGGAGAAGTGGGGCGCCCCATGTTCCATCATGCGCCACACGTCGAGGCTGGCCCGCAGGCGGTTAGGGCCCATGCCGTTTAGTCCCCTAACAAGAGAGGATGCGCGCACCATGAGCCCGGGGGCTATTGTCGGGTCCTTGGGACCAGGGGTATCCAGACCCGCCTGCCTTTGGCCTAGGACGCGGCGTGTGTCGAAGGCCCAGCAGGTGGCCCACTAGCAAAGCTTCACGAGCAAGACTCCTCGCAAGGCTCTCGCCCCGCATGGCCCAGTCAGCAGGTGTCCTAGGCAGACCACGAGGCGCCATCAGGAGCCTCGTGAGGCCCTCTCGTGAGACGACCTCCCAAGGCTGCCTCCTGAGGCACTCTCTCAGGGCGGAGAAGTCAAGGGTTGTTCAACCCAGTCGTGCGGCGCTCAATCTTCACATGGGTGGCACACCCGGCGACGAACTATGCCAGAGGCTGTGCCGGCAGACGTAGATGAGGAGGTTTTCGTCTTTTGTGCTAAGGGAGCAGGGCCAGCATGCTAGTTCGCAAAGCAACTCCCAAAGGTTGCTTGATTGGTGCAAGAAGACCAAGACGGCGGGTGCGCGGGGCGGAGGTCATCACTAAGCCCGTCAGCGCATCATGGCCGGTGGCTTTGTAGATGAAGACCGCCTTTTGTCAGGATAGACCGCGTCCCTGTCCCCCTTCAAAGTTTTCATTGTGTTCCAACCCTTCCCACCAATGTTTTCGGGGGAAGAGGACCAAGGCATGTATAAAAGGAGGGCAGGGTGCTTCCGTAGAGGAGGTCGACCACTGGAGCTTCCACCCTTGTATTCTTGCTCTCACACTAGCCAAATCCAAACCAAGTAGGAGTAGGGTTTTACACCACAAGGTGGCCCGAACCTGGGTAACTGTTGTGCCTCCGGTCTGTTCACACTAGCTCCCTCTCGCCGTAGCCTCACCTGGTTCTTAGTAGAAGGGAGCAAGGCGGTAGGAACGAGCACACCCGAGAGTTTGAACCTTAGGGTCCCCGGAGCCCCGATTCCGACAGCTGCCTCCATGGTGACATGCGAGTAGTTCATCCTTGGGGTTGAGGGTATGTGCTATTAGCTGTGTGTTCGATCTCTCTCTCTCTCTCTCTCTCTCTCTATGTGTTTGATGGATTTTTGATCTTGATTGTATCATGATATTTATTAATAAAGTTGGATCTTATGACGTTCACATGCCTATATCCTTTTTGTGGTGAATTGAGTCTTGCTCTTTGAAGTTTCTTTATCTTGGATTGAATATTTTGAATCTGAGATCACATGATGCATGTCTAGTAATTAACTTGTGGATACCCTAGGTGACATTGGGGTACTCTTAGCATAAAGTTTGAATGATAGTATCATATGGCGTAGTCGTAGTACAATCTGTAGGGCTATCCATGACACTTTGGGTTGGCTCAATAGATTGATTGGAAACACAACTTTCATGTGGCTACCTACGCGATTTCATCTTAATTTCTCCGATATAATAGAAACTTTGGACTGATTCTTTGTCGCACTTTGAGGGATTATCATGATGTTTAATATGTTAATGATGTTGAGAATCGACACTAGTGAAAGTATGAACCCCACTATTCTTTGTTACTCTTTTAATGTGGAATTAATTTACAATGTTAAATTTTTATATGATACTCCCACTATTATGAATACTATTATGAATGAGAAGTAATAAAATTTCTATGCTTGCAGGTTATGAAAAGAATGCTTTAGGCTTGACAAAGTGGTGCTTGGAAAAATGGTGAACTATCCCTTCTAGTGGATAACAGTTATGGGCAACAATACCCAATTATTAAATATGCTAATGATACCCTTCTAATCATGCCTGCAGACTTGGACCAATTGATGCACCTTAAAACACTTTTGCAGATGTTCAATAATTCCACTATACTACATGTTAATTACAACAAATCTTCAATAGTGCCAATTATTATCAGCATTGCTCATGCCAATTTATTTGATGAAATATTTGGATGCAAAGTTGAAAAACTCCCATTCACCTACCTTGGACTCCCACTGGGCACCACCAAACCTTCTGTCCAAGATCTTATTCCTGTTATTCCAAAAATTGACAGAAAATTATCTAGTGTTGCTAATTTCATGAATTATACAAGCAGGTTAACTTATGTCAATTCAGTAATTGTAGCCATGCCCATATTTGCCATGTGCACCTTCAAAATGCCCATAATCATTCTGGGTCATGTTAACAAATCAAGCAGAAAATTCTTATGGCATGGAAATAATATTGATCGAAAAGGAAACTATCTTGCTAGCAGACCAAAAATATAGGGAGGACTTGGCACATTAAACCCGAGAATACAAAATATTGCACTTCTAATCGAGCAAATGCATAAGTTCTACAATCAGGCAAATGTGCCTTGGGTTAATTAAACTCATATGGTAGGCATACTATTCAAACAATGAAGTGCCACATGCTTGTAAAATCAAAGGATCTTTTTGATGGAGAGATATTCAGAGTCTATATGACATATATAGGAGCATGACCACATGCAACATATTCAGAGGTAACACCATTCTATTATGGGATGGCACATGGAATGGAAACACTGCGGCAAACAAATTCCCTGAATTACATTCTTTTGCTCTGGACAATAAGATCTCAATTCAGAAGGCCAAAAATATGGAATCATACTACACAATGTTTCAATTACCACTGTCTCTTATTGCCCATCAGCAACTACATTAGCTTACTGCATCTTTAAATGGTATAAGAGAATCTGATCAACAGGACGCATGGAAGTTCAAATGGGGCAGCAACATATGTAACACCAAGAAAGTATATAATATACTGATGGGTGCTGACCAAGCACCAAAACCCATTCAGTGGAGATGGAAAAGATGATGCATGCCCAAACATAAATTCTTCATATGGCTTATGCTTCAAGACATAATCAATACTTGTGATCTGCTTACTAGGAAACAATTCCACCTGATTGCACCATATGTTCCCTGTGTGGAGATCAACCTATGGAAGATCATATGGACCTTTTCTTCAGTTGTTCTTTCAGTCAGGGGTTTTGGTGGAGCATCAACATTGAATTCAATACGGACAATTGCATCCACACCATGATCATTGATGCCAATCACAGATACCAGCAGATTTCTTTATGGAAATCATGACTATAGGCTGTTGGAGTATATATATGGAATCAGAGGAATGGCAAAATATTTGAAAATATTGATTGCTCCATCAACCAATGCAAGCAAGAATTCATTGCCACTTTCTATGAGACCATTATCAGAGCAAAACCAAGCATGTTTTCCTGGCTAGATTGTGTTTAAACACTTCCTTTATTTCTCTTTCATTTTCTCCCTTTTCCTTGTATATATGAGACCTCCATGTAATGTTATTTTTACGTGATAAATGAAAAATGATCTGCAGTACGGGTTTCCCCCTACTATTCTGTGGTCCAAAAAAAAGAGAATGCTTTATGTGATAGTTATATTGTTGAATTTGTTCATGATGCCACTGAAAATTATTAGGGGAGGGCAAGGTATGCTTATATTTATTTCAACAACATCAACTTTCCTCTCTTTATGTTGAAACTTTTAAAGTTGCACTTGTTTTTCCTTCCTATGCTATTTGATTCTTTTTTCAATGAATAGTTTTCTTATATGATTCCTATGCATAGGAAATGGGTTAGGCTTAAATGTGTTTTACATATGTTTCATTACACTCTCTTGTAGCTTTCAGTTCCTATTTTTATGTGAGCATCATTAAAATCATCATGCATAGCTAAAAGGCTTTAAAGAAAAGAGCTTGTTTGGAGGCAACACAATATTTATCTTTTTAGTTTTTGTGTGTTTACATGATTAATGTTACTGTGGTAATCATGTTTTGTATTTTTTTTCTTCTAATAAAGTGCCAAGTATAGGCCTTTACCATCTTTAGTTTGCAAGTTTATGAGTTGCGATTTGAAAACAAAATGTTTTCTGTTATGTCCTAAATATTACTGGATAGTCAGAATGTGATAAAATCTTGAACGTTTACACAATAAGTATATATTTGTTCTCTATTACTTGGTAATTTTTCGGAATTTTTGATGTTATAGAAGTACGTTAATATATTCTAGCTTTACATGATGCTATTCTGTTTAGACAGATAACTACTGTAGTTGCATTGTTTGCTCATGTTTGCTTGTTTGATGTTTCTGTTAGTGGATAGTGATGTTAAATATGTGTAGGCATTTAGTACGCAATGTTTAATTAGAATTTTTTTGATTTGCTATAGTGGAGAATGTTAAGGTTTTGAATCTATTTTGTACTAACATATCTCATGAGTTCTGTGAAGTTTTGTGTGAATGATGTTTTTAAGACTCACAGGAGACTCTGATATGAGAAGTGTAAAGGAGACACAAGAGCTTAAGCTTGGGGATAACCAATGCACCCCAAGGAAATATTTCAAGAAACCCCAAGCATCTAAGTTTGGGGATGCCCCGGTAGGCATCTCACCTTTGTTCATCAACCACTATCGATTAGTCTCAGTTGAGCCTAAGTTTTTATTTGTTCACTTGATATATGTGTGCTATTCTTGGGGCACCTTCTTGTTCTTTTCCTGTTTGATACAGCCCTTAAATCTTAAAATTTTGATTTGGAGAGAGTTTATACATAGCTACATATTTACTTAACTACTCTTTGTTCTTCACTTATATCTTTCTGAGTAGTTTATTATTTACTCTTGCGATTCACTTTGTCGGTGGAAACGACACCTATAGGATCACGGGGAATCCCTTCTACGGTCGGCGGGCGTGGGGCTGTGGAAAGAGCGGGTTTAGAAGATCAACACGGGGAATTTATCCAGGTTCGGGCTGCAAGTGATGCGTAATACCCTAATCCTGCTGGTTTGTATTTATCTGGTGTTCTTGGACTAGCTACAAAGTGTGCAGGGTCCAAAAAGTCCGAATCCTCCTCCAGTATGCCTTGGGGCTCCTTTTATAGTCAAAGGGGGTCGCCACAGTGGCACACAGGAGGTGGAAAGTTTGTACTGTGTACAAGTCTATCGCCTGGGATCGTAGGACAAACACATTTAATGCGCTGCCGATGTGCCCTCTCACTTTATCGGGGACGTCAAGGAAACTCGTCCCGTCCGCCGCCGCTTCGCCTCGCTCCGACGCGCGTCCAGGATGACTAGGCATGCAGCGCCACGCTAGCTGGCTGGCTGCTGAGTTGGTGAAGTGGCAGAGTCTTCACGAAGATCTGCATGCCACCACGCAGGTGCTTGCTGAGTTGGCCTGGAAGCTGCACGTCGCCACGCAGGTGTCTGCCTTGTTGGCGGGTTGACTTCTGTGTTGGAACGGCGGTGGAGCCTTGGCAGGTGGGGGCCTAGATGTGGCCCCGCAGATGTCTCCGGCAAGGGTCTTACCGGGGCTCCGGCAAGGGCCTTGTCGGGGTCTCGCAGGCGTCCCCGACAAGGGTCTTGCCGGGGGTTTCCATCTTATGGTTCTCATCTAGTCTTGTATGTTCTTGGTCTTCACAAAGATATGCATGCCACCATGCAGGCGCCTCCCGAGCCTTGGTTCCAATGTTGTCGATGGTGTCGAAACTCTTAGGCTCAAGGGTGGCGGCTCTGCTGGTGTTGGGCAAGTTGCCCTGGCAAGGCCCTTGCCGGGGCTAAGTAAGCTGCCCCGGCAAGGCTCCTGCCGGGGAGAGCCCACCTTGTCCCTCCGCTCCTCGCGCCTCTATATTGGCGTTGCTCTGGTAGTCTTGTGTCTTTGATTCCTCTTCTGCCCCGCCAAGCGCAACCGTAAGTGTGTGGCTGCGACTGCCCACGCACAAGTAAAGGGGTACAAAAAGGACCCCTACTTTTGTACACCGACAGGAGCCCCCGAGCCTGGGCCACATATAAGCGCGGAGCGTTATTGGGCCAGGCCCAGAACGGTGCGCGGGTACACATGGCACAGTTTTACCGGAGTAACCCCCTCGCCAGTTGCACTTCCCCACGACCCGCGTTGAATGTGTGACATGGGGGTCGTGCGTGGGGCGATTGCAGCACGCCTGCATCACATCATGGAAAGTGGTAAAGAGGCGTCCTGCGTCGTCCCCGTAAAAAGAGGAAACCGTAGGGGCGCTGCTCATTTACTAAGTGGACTCAAGTCATGGCCTTCAAGGCGCCCGCGCCCCACGATCACGGGGTGGAAAGTCGCTTCACTTGTCTTCTCGATCCTGGCCTGCTCGCCACGTGTCCCCCATGCCCGAAGGATGGTAGGTGGTGGACGCGGAGGGCACAAGCCTTAATGGCGAGGCGGGAAACTAGGTCGTCACTAATTGGAGCAGCGGGTCGGTCCTGATTCCCTGCGCCCCTGGCGGCCGGATTGGTTAAGTAGGGAGGCCGAGCCCCGGCCCTGCCCCTTTATAAGAAGGGGAGGGGGATGGCACCCTTCAATCCTCCAACATCCATCTCCTTCCATCTTGACCCCTTCCTTCCCTTCACTATGGCGAGAGGGCGTGCTGGCGCTCCGACGGCAGCGACGAGAGTCTTTGCTCGACAGCGTGCCCCTCCTTCCCAAGAGCTCGTGGCGGCGGAGCCGGCCGCGAGAGGAAGAGGGAGGTGGCGAGGCTGAGGCCGCTATGGCGCTCGGGGGAGAGGAGACGGGGCGGCGCACCGGCCTCGTCTCTGCCAGCGGCTCCTCCCCCAATGGAGGGCCATGTCGAAGACCAGCCCCGCGAATTCTTCATTAGGCTACACAAGCCAGTGCGCGGTCGCCTTTGTCTCCCCACTCCGTTCGCTCGGGAGATGAAGCTCGACCTGCCACAGGCTTTGAGGCTGCATATTAGGGGCTGCGGGAATGGTAGCATGCGGGTCGACGTGGACTTCCCCGCCCCCCACGTTATGTACCTCCGTCGTGGATAGAAAACCTTCACTCGTGCCCATAGCCTGTCGGAGGGGCTCGTCCTCCACTCCAAATTTATGGAGAATGGCCTGCTCTCCGTCAAGGTCTTTGGGCACCTAGGAACTCGCCTAAGGTGTTGCGTGGAGAGCTCCTCCTCCGACGAAACCTCCTCCTCGGGCGAGAGTGATGAGGAAGACAACGACAGCGACGACGAGGGCATCGAGCGGGAGGTCTCTGATTCCGACTCCGGTTTACCGCATCGCCCTCCTCCCTCGGCCACGCGCCTTGCCGGGGGGTCTTCCTCGTCAAGCTCTCCATCGGCGCGTTCCCCGTCGCCTCCTTTTTTCCTTCACCTGTCGCACCTGGGAAGAAAGGGGCAAGAACGGGGATTACGGGGCACTTATCTTTCTTTTTTAAATTGTAGGCACTTGCCAAATCTAATTTAGATAATGTAATCTATCGAGCCCATGCTTGTGTCATGTAACCTTTGTACTCGTATCAACATGTTAATGAGAAAGTCTAGCCTTGCCGGGAACCCGTGCACGTGTACGTTCGTGCAGAGGTGAAATGCCTCCTTAATGTAAATAAACGAGTCCTCCCAGCAAGCTTTCCTGTCGGTGCCCTCTGTGCCTACTGGAGAATCACATCTGCCAGGTTACAGACAAAGGGCCCAGCCCCCCGTCCATCTCCTTCTAACAAGGGCTACTATGACCACTCCGACCGAAGCAGCGTTCGGGCTGGGAATGGGAGCACCCGAGTTTTTTAAAGAAGGGTGGTGAGGTTTTCTAATGCACAAGTCATAGGTTACGAACAAGAATGGGCAAGAGGTAAACTTTATCTGTTTGGTTTGTCGGGGATCACTGTGCCGACGGTCTTCTCAACTTCTTGCTGGAGCCGGGTCCTTAGCGGGATCGCGCGTCCTCGCCATGGATGGAAAGAAAAGAGGGAAAGAGCATGGAACCCTGACGGTCCACTAATATTTGTTGGAATCAAAAAGCAGTACAATATCCTGGACAAGCATGCATATACGTATATACCTAAACTTGGAAATCAACAGGAAACTATACATACTAAGGGATTTCTTTCCCTGACTGCACACAGTGTCTGCACCTGACTCTGTACATAGGGTTACATGCCTTGGTGGCAAGGCTAGTACAAGATGGGGGTTGCAGGGGCTCCCGGCAACCGCGCCTTAGGGGTAAAACTTGCGAAGATGTTCGACATTCCAGGAATTGCTCACCGGAATGCCATGTTTGGTCTCCAGGCGGACTGCGCCGGGCCTGGTGACTCGTATTACCCGATAAGGGCCTTCCCACTTTGGCGTCAACTTGTTTGGATTCTTGGCAGATTGGATCCGCCGAAGAACAAGGTCGCCTTCCTCAAGGCTTCGGGCGTGAACCTTGTGGCCATGGTAGCGGCGCAAGGCTTGCTGGTAGCGAGCGGCTCGCACAGCGGCCCAAAGACGATCTTCCTCAAGGAGCGTCGCATCATCTTGGTGCAACTGCTCTTGCTCAAGCTCATCATAAGCGAGCACTCGAGGTGACCCATATATGAGTTCCATGGGGAGAACTACTTCTGCCCCGTATACGCAAAGGGTGTCTAGCCAGTGGCTCGATTTGGTGTCATCCTGATTGACCAAAGAACCGTAGGCAAATCATCAATCCAGCGCCTTCCGCACTTGTGCAGCTTGTCAAAAGTTCTGGTCTTGAGGCCTCGCAACACTTCTGCATTCGCCATCTCAGCTTGGCCGTTACTTCTGGGATGAGCAACAGAAGCAAAACAGACCTTGCTGCCGAGGTCTTGAATGTACTGCATGAAGGTGCGGCTCGTGAACTGTGTGCTGTTGTCTGTGATGACTCTATTCGGCACACCAAAATGGCAGAATAGTCCCTTGAAGAACTTGATGGCTGACTGTGTTGTCACCTTTCTCACTAGTTCCACTTCCGGCCACTTTGTGAACTTGTCGATCGCGATGTACAAGTACTCAAAGCCCCCGACAGCACGAGGAAAGGGGCCCAGTATGTCGAGCCCCTAGACCGAAAAGGGCCAGGAAAGAGGGATTGTCTGAAGAGCTTGGGCTGGTTGATGAAGCTTCTTTAAATGGAACTGGAACGCTTCACACTTGGTTACTAGGGCAGTTGCATCCTGGAGGGCGGTGGGCCAGAAGAAGCCTTGCCGGAATGCTTTGTCGGCAAGGGCTCTCGACCATATGTGGGAGCCACACATGCCTCCATGTATCTCTGCCAACAGCCTCAGTCCATATTCCCGAGGAATGCACTTCAACTTCACGTTGTTCGGTCTCCTTCTGTATAGGGCATCATCCACAAACTGGTACATGCTGGACCGACGGGCTACTTTCTCTGCTTCTTCTTGTTCCTCAGGAAGCTCCCCTGTTTGGAGGAAACGTACGGTGTGTTGTGCCCATGCCGGAGCCTGAGGCTCGACGGCAAGGGCTAAAGGCACATCTTTGGCCGCAAGGGCAGTTGCCTCTACGGTCAGAGCTCGAGGCTCCGCCGGGGGTTGCTGCTCTCTGGCAAGCTTGGGGCACCCGACAACATCCTTGCCGGTGGCTCCTGGGAGCTCAGCGGGAAAGTACTTGCTAGGGCCCGCCTTCCTTCGCTTGTTCTGTCCTGCTGATGGCTCGACGGACGGTTGAGTTAATTGAAGCACAGTGGTACCTAGTTCCACAGGCAACTTCAGGGCAGCGCACTTTGATAGGTTGTCAGCAATGCTGTTCTCTGCTCGGGGAACATGTTCTGCTTGCAATCCGTCAAATCGCTCTTCCAACTTCCTCACTTCATCCACATAGGCCTTCATCAACGGGCTCTGGTAATCCTTGTTGACTTTCTTGACGACGAGCTGCGAATCACCTCTGATGATGAGCTTCTTGATTCCACGGTCTGCCGCGATCCTGAGACCAGCAAGCAATCCCTCGTACTCTGTCGTGTTGTTCGTTGGTTTTTCCTGGGGAAAGTGCATCTGGACTACGTACTTGAGGTGCTCTCCGGTGGGCGCGACAAGTAGCACGCCGGCACCAGCACCTTGTAGTGAGAAAGCACCATCAAAGTACATAACCCAATCGCGGCAGGTCTCCTTGCCGGGAAGGGTGGTTTCTTGAACCTCTTCGTCGGGCGTTGCGGTCCATTCCGCTATGAATTCTGCCAAGGCTTGGTTCTTGATCGTTGAAGTACTTTCAAACTTGAGGCCAAAGCTTGACAGCTCCAATGCCCACTCCACAATCCTCCCTGTTGCATCTGGGTTGTGCAAACTCTGTTGCAAAGGGAGGCGGGTGACGACAATGATCTCATGCGCTTGGAAATAGTGACGCTGCTTTCTCGAGGCCATGAGGAGGCCGAAAAGTAGCTTTCTGCATACCAGAATATCTTGATCTAGCCCCCTTCAAGGTAACTGACAAAATAAATGGGGTGCTGCACCACCTTCTTCTTTTGTCCCACTTCGCCCATCTGCTCAGACTCTGCCTTGCCAGGATCGGGCCTTGCCGGGGGTTCCGCCTCACCGGTGTCAGACTCTGCTGGGGAGGGCCCCAGCCCGCCATCCGACGACTCTGCTGCTACTGCTGCTTCTTCCTCAAGTTCCCTCTGCGCCACCAGCGCATCACTGACCACTTCTAAGTACAGCAACAACGGCTCTTGTAGTTTAGGCGCGACTAGTATTGGCGTGGAGGAGATGTACCTCTTCAAATCTTGCAGTGCTGCCTCTGCCTCCGGAGTCCACTTTACTGGACCCGCCTTTTTCAAAACTTTGAAAAAGGGGAGGGCACGCTCAGCAAATTTGGAGATGAACCTACTCAGGGCTGCAACGCAGCCAGCGAGCCTATGGACGTCTTTGACCCGTTTTGGCGCCTCAATTTTCTCGATTGCCTTGATCTTGTCGGGATTTGCTTTGATTCCATGTTGAGACACAAATAACCCAAGAATTTTGCCAGAGGGGACACCGGACACGCACTTCTGTGGGTTGAGCTTGGGGTTGATCTTGCGCAGATTTGCAAATGTTTCTTCTAAATCTTGCACGAGCGTGGCCCTGTCCTTGGTTTTGAACACTATGTCGTCCATATAAGCTTCCATATTTCTATGTAGCTGGGGCTCAAAACCAATCTGGACTGCTCGGGCAAACATTGAACCAACGCTCTTCAACCCGAAAGGCATTCGTACAAAACAGTACGTACCACATGGGGTGATGAACGGGATTTTTTCTTCTTCTTCCTTCATCATGAAGATCTGGTGGTATCCTGAATAATCGTCGAGGAATGACAATAGGTCACACCCGGTAATGGAGTCCACAATCTGGTCGATGCGTGGCAGAGGGAAAGGATCCTTTGGACATGCTTTATTGATATCTATGTAGTCAATACACAGCCTCAATTTCCCATTTGCCTTACACACCACTACTGGATTGGCCAGCCACGTAGGGTGGAGCACTCCTCTAACCAGGCCTGCCGCCTCTAACTTCCTGATCTCCTTGATAATGAACTCTTGTCGCTCCAAAGCTTGCTTCCTGACCTTCTGCTTGACGGACCGCGCATGAGGACAGACAACAAGATGGTGCTCAATCACATCCCTGGGAACGCCGGGGATGTCGGATGCTTGCCATGCAAACACATCGACATTCGCCCGTAGGAAGGCGACGAGCAAGCTTTCCTATTTGCTGTCGAGGGTGGAGCTTATAGTGAAAGCTCCGCCCGTTCCGTCCTCCTTGACTGACACCTTCTTGGTTTCTGGTGGTGCAGCCTTGGACTTCTTGCTCTTGCTGGTGGAGCTCTCTGGCACGTCCTCAACGGGAGTGCAGCACTCCGAAGATGCGCGCTTGCCGGAGTGGGTGCGAGAGGTCTTGCTGGAAGAGGTCTCGCCGGAAGAGGTCTTGCCGACGGAGGTCTTGTTGGCCTTCTTCCTTCCTGGGCTTCAGCGGCAGGAGCAAGTGTCTTGGCGGCAGTTGCTGCAATTGCCTCTCGGTAGAGTTGGTTGGCGCAGATGAGCGCGTCTTTCTTGTTAGAGGGGACGGTGATGATGGTCAGCGGCCCCAACATCTTCAATGTGTTGTAGGCGTAGTGTGACGCCGCCATGAACATGGCCAGCGTTGGGCGGCCAAGGATCCCATTGTGTGGATAGGGGATCTCGGCGACATCAAAAACGATCTTCTCCGTCCTATAGTTCAGCTCGCCCCCAAACATAACGGGCAGCGTGATTTTTCCTTTTGGCTGACTCCTTCCCGGGTTGATCCCTTGAAATGTGCCCATCTCCTTGAGATCTCCATCAGGAATCTGCAGCTTCTTGATCACAACGGGCGAGATCAAATTCAGACCGGCCCCATCGTCAACCAGCACTTTTGTCACCTTGAGGTTGCATGTTGTTGGCGAAACCAACAACGGCAAACACCCGACCGCAGTTGTGCGATCAGGATGATCCTCGGTGTCAAAAATGATGGGCGTGCGGGACCACTTCAGTGGCTTCTGGGCATCGAACGATGGCTCTGCCGCAGTGACCTCACGCGCCCACTGTTTCAGTTGGCGGTGAGAGGTGTGCAGCGAGGCCCCACCATCGACGCACATGGCCTCTGTAGCTTTCTAGAATTCATGCTCGCCGGACTCGTCGTCCTCGTCATGATCATCATCTTCCTCCTTCTTGGCGCGGCCCGAGCGGGCCTCTCTTGCTGATTATCTTTGCCGCGGAGACCTCCTTGGCCGCCACGTTTCTTGCCAGACCCCTCAACGCCATCCTGATCCTTCTCCTTGTCCCGCCTTTCATATTCAACTTTCTGCTTCTCTCCAAGCAGCTCAACCTGTCAGCAGTTCTGGAGGTCATGGCCCTTGGTGCGGTGGATCTTGCAGTACTGCTTGTCAGAACCTCCTGGCTTGTCGGCGGCCGCCAAGGCCCGGCAGGAGGCGCACCCGGCAATCTCCTTGCCGGGGTCGTCAACCTTGGCCTTCTTGGCAGCACCGGGGTCGCCGGGTCCCTCGATGGCAAGCACATTCTTGCCCTTAAGCTTCCTGTTGCGGCGCCGGCCCTTCTTCGTCGGGGCGGCAGCGTCTTCGTCTGTGGAGTCGGTTTCCGCGCCGGGGTACTTCCTTCCTTCCTCAGCCCGAGAACATCTATCAGCCAGAACATAAAGTTTGGCTACATCCTTGACCTTGTTCATCGTCAGCTCTTCACGCATCTTACGGTTGAGTAAGTTCTGATGGAACACACTAATGACATCGGCGGGATGAACATCTAGGATGGTGTACTACACACGGCTGAATCTTTGTATGTACTTACGCAGGGACTCGCCATCCTTCTGGGGGATGACATGCAAGTCACTTGCCTGGCCAGGAGCTTGGTGGCCTCCGGTAAAGGCGCCAACAAACTCGTGGCACAGATCCGACCAGGAAGAGATGGAATCCACTGGCACGTGCATCAACCATGACATGACATTGGGCTTAAGCGCCAACGGAAAGTAGTTAGCGAGCACCTTGTCGTCGAGAGCCCTGGTGCCTTGCATCGCAATGGTGTAGATGCTGAGGAACTCCGATGGGTGAGTCTTGCCGTTGTACTTTTCCCCAACATCAGGCTAGAACGTGCGGTGGGAGGGCCACTGGAACTGCCGCAGTTCTCGGGTAAAGGCCGGACAACCCACCTTGTAAGGCAGGTCGCTAGAGCACCCTCCGCTGGGTGGTCCATAGCAGGCCCCGCACGCCGATCCAACTGATGGCGCGCCTCCCGCCGTCGCTCGACGGTGGTTCGAGCGTCTTCCTGATCTCGCTCTCGAAGAACTCGACGTTGGTCGCAGCGGGTTCCTAGGTCGGACAATGCTGTGGAAACGTTGTCACAGGCGTCGGCTCGACAAGCTGGTGGCTGCGTTCGCGGCCGTGGGGGAGGAGAGTGCACTATGGTCGCAGCATCTCCGGTCCTCCCACCACCGGCATGTACCGGATCGACAGAACACCGGTGTGAGGGTCTCGCTGGGACCGGCTCGTCTTTGTTGGCAAAGCTGACAAGGCTTCAGATGGTGGCCCTCCACTCGTCGAGCTTCTCCACAGCAGGGGGAAGTCGAGGAGCAGTTGCACGCGCGCCAGCGCTTCTGCTGGCGTGGGCGGAGGCGAGAGCTGCATGGACCGCGACATGCTTCGACTTCTAACCAAGTTAGAAGGAGCTCTGTCATGGTCTCGGGGTCGCATGCCGCTTCCACCGGCGTCCGGGTGCGCACGCCGACCTGGTGTGTCCTGAGAGTGGCGCACAGGGCTGTTCCCGCGGCGGTGCCCGGGAGCTCCAGCGTTGCGGTGTCGCTCATCAAGCGCGGCCTAGGAAGGCCACGGCGTGGGCGCCAGCTGGGGCACCGTAGAGGTTGCCGCGTCGCCCGTGGGCAGCACGGCCCTGCCCCCGGACCCAGCGGTGTGTGGCTCGTCGTCTTGACTCGAACGACGCCGCTCGTCTGGCTCCAATTGCCAAAGTGTCGTGGATGCTCGCGGGCCATGTCTCCGGCACCATCTATGGCCACCCGGTCGCCTGCCCGCGCTAGCACGGACGGGCCGGCTCCGGACGACCCGATCACTGTGATCCCCTTCTTCTTGGGGGCCATGGTGATGACGAAGTCGATGCGCTAACTTCCATACCGGATTTTCACAGCTTGCGCCCCTACCTGGCGCGCCAAAGATGTCGGTGGAAATGACACCTATGGGATCACGGGGAATCCCTTCTACGGTCGGCGGGCGCGGGGCTGTGGAAAGAGCGGGTTTAGAAGATCAACACGGGGAATTTATCCAGGTTCGGGCCGCATGTGATGCATAATACCCTACTTCTGCTAGTTTGTGTTTATCTGGTGTTCTTGGACTAGCTACAATGCATGAAGGGTCCAAAAAGTCAGAATCCTCCTCCAGTATGCCTCAGGCCTCCTTTTATAGACAAAAGGGGTCGCCACAGTGGCACACGGGAGGTGGAAAGTTTGTACTGTGTACAAGTCTATCGCCTGGCACCGTAGGACAAATGCATTTAATGCGCTGCCGACGTGCCCTCTCACTTTATCGGGGACGGCAAGGAAACTCGTCCCGTCCGCCGCCGCTTCGCCTCGCTCCGACGCACGTCCAGGCTGACTAGGCGTGCAGCGCCACGCTGGCTGGCTGCTGAGTTGGTGCGGTGGCAGAGTCTTCACAAAGATATGCATGCCACCACACATGTGCTTGCTGAGTTGGCCTAGAAGCTACACGTCGCCACGCAGGTGTGTGCCTTGTTGGTGGGTTGACTTCTGTGTTGGAACGGCGGTGGAGCCTTGGCAGGTGGGGGCCAGGCTGCGGCCCCGCAGATGTCTCCGGCAAGGGTCTTGTTGGGGCCCCGGCAAGGGCCTTGCCGGGGTCTCGCAGGCGTCCCCGACAAGGGTCTTGCTGGGGGTTTCCGTCTTCTGGTTCTCATCTAGTCTTGTATGTTCTTATCTTCACAAAGATCTGCATGCCACCATGCAGGCGCCTCCCGAGCCTTGGTTCCAATGTTGTCGATGGTGTCAGAACTCTTAGGCTCAAGGGTGGCGGCTCTTCTGGTGTTGGTCAAGTTGCCCCGGCAAGGCCCTTGCCATGGCTACGTAAGCTGCCCCGGCAAGGCTCCTGCTAGGGAGAGCCCACCTTGTCCCTTCGCTCCTCGCGCCTCTGTCTTGGCGTTGCTCTGGTAGTCTTGTGCATTTGCTTCCTCTTTTGCTCCGCCAAGCGTGGTCGTAAGCGTGTGGCTGCGACTGCCAACGCACAAGTAAAGGGTACAAAAAGGACCCCTACTTTTGTACACCGACACACTTATATCTTTAGAGTAAATTATTGAATGAATTGAATATCATAAATTTTTAATTCATATGTTTTGAAAAATAAATATGTATCCTAGCATTACAATTCAATCTCATATGCTGATATTGTGGGAAGTAGTGGCTTCACATTTGGTTTAGAACTAAAATCTATTGAAGTTTAGTAAACATAGGATTGGTCATTTACACAACTCATGAAAGCTTAATATTAGAAATAGAGATTTCACATGCAAGTATATGCTACTCGTGATGGAGTTATTGGATTTTCCAAAGAGGAAGGGTGAAGCAGTATAGTAGCATATATTATTTCCCTCAGTAAAAAACCAAGGTTATCGAACTAGAAGGAGACGACATACAAACAATGTGAACAGTACCTGCACACACGAAGCCAATGCTTGCACCCAACAAAGGTAAGGGGTCGTCACTTCCCTTGTTCTTGCGAGTTGCAAGAATTAAATCTTGTAGTGATAGGCGAACAATAAAAGTAAAAGAAAGTACAAAAAAACAACGAGGTAATTGTAGGATTCTGTAGTAATAATTGAGGATGGACCCGGGGGCATAGGTTCACTAGAGGCATCTCTCTCATAAGCATAGCATCGGTGGGTAATAAAACAAAATACTGTTGGGCAATTGATAGAATTGCGCATAGTTATGATGATCATCCAAGGCATAATCAATACCTAGGCATTACGTATGTGACAAGTAGACCATTATCCAATTGCATCTACTACTATTATTCCACCCCAAGACCGCTATCTAGCATGCATCTCAAAGTATTAAATTCATGATAAGCAGAGTAACACATTAAGCAAGATGAAATAATGTAGACAACGTTGTGATGTCTGCCAGACTACGTCGGTATTTCTCCATAGAGGAAGGGATGATGTAGCATCATACGTCCATTTTGCATCATGCTTTTATATCGTTATTTATTGCATTATGGGCTGTTATTACACGTTATGTCACAATACTTATGCCTATTCTCTCTTATTTTACAAGGTTTACATAAGGAGGAGAATGCGGCACTGGAATTCAGGCTGGAAAAGGAGCAAATATTGAGACCTATTCGCAAAACTCCAAAAGTCCCAAACTCCACGAAAGTCATTTTTGGAAATAATAATAAATATTGAGCGGAAGAAGTACACCAGAGGGGACCCACCTGCCACGAGGGTGGGGCACGCCTACCCCTGTATGCGCCCCGCCTCGTGGGCCCCTGCTGGCTCTCCGATGGCCATCTTCGCTATATGAGGTCTTTCGTCGAGGAAAAATCATAAGCAACCTTTCGGACCGAAACTCGGCAGCCACGAGGCGGAACCTTGGCAGAACCAATCTAGGGCTCCGGCAGAGCTATTCTGCCGGGGACACTTCCCTCCGGGAGGGGGAAATCATCGCCATCGTCATCACCAACGCTCCTCTCATCGGGAGAGGGCAATCTCCATCAACATCTTCACCAGCACCATCTCATCTCAAAACCCTAGTTCCTCTCTTGTATCCAATTCTTGTCTCCAAGTCCGGGATTGGTACTAGTAGGTTGCTAGTAGTGTTGATTACTCCTTGTAGTTGATGCTAGTTGGTTTATTTGGTGGAAGATCATATGTTCAGATCCTTTATGCATATTAATACCCCTCTGATTATGAACATGAATATGCTTTGTGAGTAGTTACGTTTGTTCCTGAGGACATGGGAGAAGTCTTGCTATTAGTAGTCATGTGAATTTGGTATTCGTTTGATATTTTGATGAGATGTATGTTGTCTAGTCTCTAGTGGTGCTATGTGAACGTCGACTACATAACACTTCACCATTATTTGGGCCTAGAGGAAGGCATTGGGAAGTAATAAGTAGATGATGGGTTGCTAGAGTGACAGAAGCTTAAACCCTAGTTTATGCGTTGCTTCGTAAGGGGTTGATTTGGATCCATATGTTTCATGCTATGGTTAGGTTTACCTTAATACTTTTGTTGTAGTTGTGGATGCTTGCAATAGAGGTTAATCATAAGTGGGATGCTTGTTCAAGTAAGAACAGCACCCAAGCACCGGTCCACCCACATATCAAATTATCAAAGTACCGAACGCGAATCATATGAACGTGATGAAAACTAGCTTGACGATATTCCCATGTGTCCTCGGGAGCGTTTTTCCTTATATAAGAGTTTGTCCAGGCTTGTCCTTTGCTACAAAAAGGATTGGGCCACCTTGCTGCACTTTATTTACTTTTGTTACTTGTTGCTCGCTTCAAATTATCTTATCACAAAACTATCTGTTACCACTTATTTCAGTACCTGCAGAGAATACCTTGCTGAAAACTGCTTATCATTTCCTTCTGCTCCTTGTTGGGTTCGACACTCTTACTTATCGAAAGGACTACGATAGATCCCCTATACTTGTGGGTCATCATAGCACATCGACGGTAGGTATTTCCCTCAGTGATGAGACCAAGGTTATCGAACCAGTAGGAGAACCATGCAACACTACGTAAACAGCACCTGCACACAAATAACAAATACTCGCAACCCGACGTGTTAAAGGGGTTGTCAATCCCTTTCAGGTAACATCACCAGAAATTGGCACGCAGACGTGAGAGAGTTGTAATAATTTGATAGATCAAACGCCGAATAAAATAAAGTGCAGCAAGGTATTTTTTTATTTTTGGTTTAATAGATCTGAAAATAAAAGCAAATAAAGTAGATCGCAAAGGCAAATATAATAAAGAAGAGACCTAGGGGCCGTAGATTTCACTAGTGGCTTCTCTCGAGAAAAATAGAAAACGGTGGGTAAATGAATTACTACTGGGCAATTGATAGAACTTCAAATAATCATGACGATATCCAGGCAATTATCATTATATAGGCATCACGTCCAAGATTAGTAGACCGACTCTTGCCTGCATCTACTACTATTACTCCACACATCGACCGCTATCCAGCATGCATCTAGTGTATTAAGTTCATGGAGAAATGGAGTAATTCAATAAGAATGATGGCATGATGTACACAAGATCTATATATGTAGAAATAGACCCCATGTTGTTATCCTTAATGGCAACGATACATACGTGTCGGTTCGCCTTTTGTCACTGGGATCAAGCACCGTAAGATCGAACCCATCACAAAGCACCTCTTCCCATTGCAAGATAAATGATCAAGTTGGCCAAACAAAACCCAAATATTGGATAATAAATATGAGGCTATAAGCAATCATGCATATAAGAGATCAAGAAGACTCAAATAACTTTCATGGATAAAAAGATAGATCTGATCATAAACTCAAAGTTCATCCGATCCCAACAAACACACCGCAAAAAGAGTTACATCATATGGATCTCCAAGAGACCATTGTATTGAGAATCAAAAGAGAGAGAGGAAGCCATCTAGCTACTAACTACGGACCCGTAGGTCTACAAAAGACTACTCACGCATCATCGGAGAGGCATCAATGGACATGATGAACCCCTCCGTGATGGTGTCTATACTGGATCTGGTGGTTCCGGACTCTGCGGCGGCTAGAATTGATTTTCGTCGACTCTCCTAGGGTTTCTGGAATATTGGGGTATTTATAGAGCAAAGAGTCGGTTCGGGAGGCACCCGACGTGGGCACAACCCACCAGCGCGCTTGGGCCTCCAAGCGCACCCTGGTGGGTTGTGCTCCCCTCTGAGCACCCCTCAGGCGCTTCTCCGGCCCACTGGATGTCTTTTGGTCCAAACAAATCCACAAAAAGTATCGCTGCATTTGGACTCTGTTTGGTATTGATTTCCTGTGATGTAAAAAACATGCAGAAAACAACAACTGGCACTTGGCAGTATGTCAATAGGTTAGTACCAAAAAATGATATAAAATGATTATAAAACATCCAAGAATGATTATATAACAACATGGAATAATAAAAAATTATAGATACATTGGAGACGTATCAGCATCCCCAAGCTTAATTCCCAGTCGTCCTCGAGTAGGTAAATGATAAAAACAGAGTTTTTGATGTGGAATGCTGACTAACATGTCATCCCACATTCTTTTCTTTGTAGCATGGACATTTGGACTTTTACATGGTTCAAAGCAATAGTCTAGTTTTGACATGATAACTTAAATACTCAAGCATATCAACAAGCAACCATGTCTTTCAAAATATCAACGCTAAAATAAGTTATCCCTAGCCCATCATGCTCAATCATTGACCATTCATGAAACACACTCGTATATTAGCTACACCCAATGCTCAAGTACGATCATAGTGCCCCCTAGTTGGTGCTTTATAAGAGAAGATGGAGACTCAAATTAAAAATAAAAATTGCGTAAAGTAAATAGAATGGCCCTTCGCAGAGGGAAGTAGAGATTTGTAGAGGTGTCGGAGTCGAAAGCGAAAATTGAGAGATAAAAACATTTTGAGAGGCATACTTTTCCCACCAACGAAAATGACTTAGAGTTCCCAACACTTTCCATGCTAGATATATCATAGGCGGTTCCCAAACAGAAAATAAAGTTTATTCCTTTTTCCACCATACTTTCACTTTCCATGGCTAACAGTATCCATGGGTGCCCTCCATACCAAAACTTTCCAAGGAATTTATTATTTGACAACATAAAGTAAATTCATTTTTCATTTCGGGACTGAGCATCCCTAATACCTTTGCCTTACTCTCGTGCAATGACAAGTGAATAAATACTCATCGTGAGAATAAGACATCTAGCATGGAAAACATTGGCCACCCCTCACCGCCTCGCGAGTGGTACGAGTACACAGAAGAGAAATTTATTTTGAAAATTAGAGATGACACATACAAATTTGCTTAGAACGTCAAAATAATACCGCATATAGGTAGGTATAGTGGACTCATGTGGCAAAACTGATTTGAAGGATTTTGGATGCACAAGTAGTGATCATACTTAGTGCAAAATGAAGGCTAGCAAAAGATTGAGAAGCGACCAACCAAGAAACAAATAATATCATAAGCAAGCATTGAGCATAATTAACATATAATAATGCACCACAAGTAGGATGTAATTTCATTGCATAACTATTGACTTTCGTGCTTGCATAGGGAATCACAAACCTTAACACCAATATTCTTACTAAAGCATAATTACTCATCAACATGACTCACATATCACATCATCATATCTCAAAACTATTACAAGGAATAAAGTTTATTTTGTCCAATGATCTTCATGAAAGTTTTTATTATATCCTTCTTGGATATCTATCACTTTGCAACTAATTTTCATGTGTTGCTTTTGATAAGCTCAAACAAATATAAGTGAAGATCATGAGCATAATGTTTCTTTCTCTCAAATTAATTTAAGTGAAGCAAGAGAGAATTTCTTTAAAATTTTACTAACTCTAAAATAAATCTAAGTGAAGCAAGAGATCATTTCTTCAAAAATGCTAAAGCACACCGTGCTCAAAAAGATATAAGTGAAGCACTAGAGCAATTACATAGCTCATAAAGATTTAAGTGAAGCATAGAGAGCAATTCTAACAAGTCCTGGCATAATTTTGGCTCTCTCAAATAGGTGTGTCCAGCAAGGATTCAAGACTTAAAACAAAAAGCAAAACAATCAAAGACTCATATCATACAAGACGATCCAAGCAAAACTCATATGTGACGAATAAAAATATAGCTTCGAGTAAAATACCGATGGTCGTTAGAAGAAAGAGGGGATGCCACTCGGGGCATCCCCAAGCTTAGTTGCTTGCTTCTCTTTGGATAATAGCTTGGCATGCCATGGGAATCCCCAAGCTTAGGCTCTTCTTACTCCTTATTCCTGTATCCATCGTAACATCACCAAAAAACTTGAAAACTTCAATCACACAAAACTCAACAAAACCTTCGTGAGATCCGCTAGTATAAGAAAACAAATCATTACTATAAGTACTGTTGCAACCCATTCATATTTTATTCTTGCATTATATCTACTATATTCCAACTTTTCTATGGCAAAAAATCTTCAAAGAAGACCATAGAATCATCAAAACAATGACATAATGCAAAGAAAACAGAATTTGTCAAAAACAGAACAGTCTGTAGCAATCTAGATATTTTGAATACTTCTGAAACTCCAAAAATTATGAACAATTAGGATGACCTGAGAAATTTGTACATCAATCTATTGTAAAAAATTCAGAATTTGTCGTCGCTGCTGTGATTTTTAAAAATTGTAACTCTGGAAGCAAAGGTTTCTATTTTTCAACAAGATCAAAACAACTATCACCCAAGAAGATCCTAAAGGCTTTGGCACAAACACTAATTAAAATACAAAGAACACAATCATAACAGTACCATAATTGTGCAAACACTCAAGCACAGAAAGCAAAAGATAAAAATAAATTTTATTCATTGGGTTGCCTCCCAACAAGCGCTATCGTTTCACGCCCCTAGCTAGTCATAAAGCAAGGATCTAAGTCTTGTCATCTTTGTTTCGAGATCCATAAGATGCCCTCATGATTGTTCATATGGTGGCCTAATACTTGTTCTAGGGAAGTGTTCCATACCCTTCCTTAGTGGAAATTGGAATTTAATATTGCCTTCTTTCATATCAATCACGGCACTGATAGTGCGCAAAAATGGTCTACCAAGAATAATTGGACAAGACGGATTGCAATCAATATAGAGAACTATAAAATCTATGGCCACATAATTCCTATTTGCAATAGTAAGAACATCATTAATTCTTCCCATAGGCTTTTTATAGTAGAATCCGCCAAGTGCAAATTTGAAGAACATTCTTCAATATCGGAAGACCAAGCACATTACATAAATATTTCGGAATTGTAGAAACACTAGCACCCAAGTCACATAAAGCAAAGAAAATCATAATTTTTAATCTTGATTTTGATAGTAGGTTCCCACTCATCATGTAATTTTCTAGGAATTGACACTTCTAATTCCAACTTTTCTTCCAAAGCTTTCATCATGGCATCAACAATATGTTTAGTAAAAGATTTATTTTATTCATAAGCATGAGTTGAATTTATCATGGATTGCAACAAAGAAATACAATCAATCAAAGAGCAACTATCATAATTAAAGACTTTGTAATCCAAATGAGTGGGCACATCACTAGTTAAAGTTTTGACCTCTTCAAACCCACTTTTATCAATTTTCTCAACAAGATTTTCACCCTCCAAATTATCGGGACGCCTTCTAACTAAAGTTGACTCTTCTCCAGTCCCTTTTTCGTCAATCTTAATTTTACTAAACAAGGAATCAATATAAGAAACACCAATCATTTTAAGATCTTCATCACTTTTATGAAAGCAATCACTAGGAAACGCCTTTTCTAAAAATTATCTTCTAGCTCTAAGCATAGCGGTTCTTTTCTTACTTTAATCCATAGAGACATAAAGATATTTAATTGATTCCTCAATCTTAGGCACAAAATTTTAATCTTGAGATTTTCTACATCATGAGAAATTCTATCAACACTTGTAGACAAATCATAAATCTTATTCAACTTTTCTTCTATTGTAGTGTTGAAAACTTTTGATTGTTGATAAATTCTTTAATATTATTTTCAAGATCAGAGGTGTTCTACTATTATTATAATAAGCATTTCCATCGAATTACCATAATTATTAGAGAATTAATAGGAAAAGGCCAAGGATTAAAATTACCTCTATAAGCATTGTTATTGAAATTGTTTCGTGAGATAAAATTCACATCTACGGCATCACTATTTTTCTCAATCAAAGTAGACAAAGGCATATCATTAAAATCAATAGGAGCACTTTTACTAGCAACCAATTTCATAAGAGCATCAACTTTTTCACTCAAAGAAGAAATTTCTTCAACCGAATTAACTTTTTTACTAGTAGGAGCTCTTTTGGTATGCCATTGTGAATAATTTGCCATAATATTATCAAGCAATTTGGTGGCTTCACCCAAAGTAATTTCCAAAAAAGTACCACCCGCGGTGGAATCTAAAAGATTACGAGAAACAAAATTTAACCCCGCATAAATTTTTTGTACGATCATCCATAGATTTAACCCATGAGTTGGGCAATTCCTTAGCATCATTTTCATCCTTTCCCAAGATTGTGCAACATGCTCATGTTCAAGTTGCTTGAAATTCATGATCTGGGTTCTAAAGGGAAATGATTTTTGTGGGCGGAAAATACTTAGTGATAAAAGCATCTTTGCACTTATTCCAAGAATCGGTACTATTGCGAGGCAAAGAAGAAAACCAAATTTTTGCAGAATCTCGCAAAGAAAACGGAAATAATTTCATCTTCACAACATCATTATCCACATCTTTTTTATTTTGCATATCGCATAATTCCACGAATGTGTTAAGATGGGACGCAGCATCATCATTAGGAGTACCGGAAAATTGATCTTTTATAACAAGATTTCGCAAAGCAGTACTAATATCACAAGATTCCGCACTAGTGGCGGGAGCAATCAGAGTGCCAATAAAATCATTGTTGTTGGTATTTGAGAAATCGCATAACTTGGTGTTCTGTTGAGTCATGGTGACGACACAACAAGATTGCACTCAAAAACAGATCGGGCAAGGAAACGACGAATGAAAAAGAGGGCGAATAAAACGACAAATTTTTGTGAAGTGGGGAGACAATAACAAGAGGAAAATGGCGAATAATATAAATTGCGAGGAGATGAGATTTGTGATTAGGAACCTGGTAGATGTTGATGATGTCTCCCCGGGAACAGCACCAGAAATTGGCATGTGGCCGGGAGACTATATTGACGTGATCCTCCCCGGCAACGACGCTAGAAATTCCTTTTGACGTCTGCCACACTATGTCGGTATTTCCCCAAAGAGGAAGGGATGATGCAGCACAACGACGGTAGATATTTCCCTCAGTGATGAGACCAAGGTTATCGAACCAGTAAGAGAACCAAGCAACACTACATAAACAACACCCGCACACAAATAACAAATACTCGCAACTCGACGTGTTAAAGGGATTGTCAATCCCTTCCGGGTAACGGCGCCAGAAATTGTCACTCGGACGTAAGAGAGTTGTAATAATTTGATAGAATCGAACGCCAAATAAAATAAAGCGCAACAAGGTATTTTTGGTTTAATAGCTCTGGAAATAAAAGCAAATAAAATAGATCGCAAAGGCAAATATAATAAAGAAGAGACTCAGGGGCCGTAGATTTCACTAGTGGCTTCTCTCGAGAAAAATAGCAAACAGTGGGTAAACGAATTACTGTTGGGCAATTGATAGAACTTCAAATAATCATGACGATATCCAGGCAATGATCATTATATAGGCATCACGTCCAAGATTAGTAGACCGACTCCTGCCTGCAGCTACAACTATTACTCCACACATCGACCGCTATCCAACATGCATCTAGTGTATTAAGTTCATGGAGAAACGGAGTAATGCAATAAGAACGATGACATAATCTAGACAAGATCTATTTATGTAGAAATAGACCCCATCTTGTTATCCTTAATGGCAATGATACATACGTGTCGGTTCCCCTTCTATCACTGGGATCAAGCGCCGTAAGATCGAACCCATCACAAAGCACCTCTTCCCATTGCAAGATAAATAGATCAAGTTGGCCAAACAAAACCCAAATATCAGAGAAGAAATACGAGGCTATAAGCAATCATGCATATAAGAGATCAAGAAGACTCAAATAACTTTCATAGATAAAAAGATAGATCTGATCATAAACTCAAAGTTCATCCGATCCCAACAAACACGCCGCAAAAAGAGTTACATCATACGGATCTCCAAGAGACCATTGTATTAAGAATCAAAAGAGAGAGAGGAAGCCATCTAGCTACTAACTACAGACCTATAGGTCTACAAAAGACTACTCACGCACCATCGGAGAGGCACCAATGGGCATGATGAACCCCTCCGTGATGGTGTCTAGATTCGATCTGGTGGTTCTGGACTGTACAATGGCTGGAATTGATTTTCGTCGACTCTCCTAGGGTTTCTGGAATATTGGGGTATTTATAGAGAAAAGATTTGGTTCGGGAGGCACCCAAGGTGGGCACAACCCACCAGAGAGACGCCTGGCCTCGAGCGCGCCTGGTGGGTTGTGCTCCTCGAGCACCCCCCAAGCGCTTCTCCGGCCAACTGGATGTCTTCTAGTCCAAAAAAATCGATTAAAAGTTTCGCTGCGTTTGGACTCCATTTGGTATTGATTTCCTGTAATGTAAAAAACATGCAGAAAACAGCAACTGGCACTTGGCACTATGTCAATAGGTTAGTACCAAAAAATGATATAAAATGACTATAAAATGATTATAAAACATCCAAGAATGATAATATAACAGCATGGAACAATAAAAAATTATAGATACCTTGGAGACGTATCACGTTGCTATTTGGTTTATTGGTAAGATTACACAATCTTTTAAAAATTGCATCCATACTAGTCTTAGTTCCATTTAGCAATTCAGTTTGTTGATAGCCTACTAGAATGGAAGGTTCGATAGTTTCTATTTTTGGTTTCCCTAGGAAGTACTTTAGCATTTAATACGAGTAAAAAAATCATTCCCGATAAAATCTCCTTCAAGTATAAGGTCCAGAATATGCCTATGACAGAGGGACAAACCAACATAAAAGATTTTGAGCAAACTAGTATGGCATTTAGGGGTAGCTCTTTCATGCATCTCTAGTATTCTATACCAAGCTCCTTTCAAAGATTCATCATTAAGTTGTTTAAAGTTTAAACTCTTAGAGCCCTCCCAAGGAGTGGAAGAAGAGGGGCATTAGTGTCCATGATAGCAACACAAGCAAAGATAGTAACACAAATATTTTCGGTATTTTAAACTTTTTTAGCAAACAAAAAGAAGAAGGCAAATAAAAAGGAAAAATAAGAAGAAGATAAAAACAAACAAGTTGATAAGTTTGTGCGAAGGCACATGGTTTGTTTGGTGAACCCTCCCCGACAGCAGCGCCAGAAATTTTCTGCTAATCGTGATGGAGTTGTTGGATTTCCCCAAAGAGGAAGGGTGAAGCAGTATAGTAGCAGATAATATTTCACTCAGTAAAGAACCAAGGTTATCGATCCAGAAGGAGACACCACACAAACAACATGAATGGTACATGCACACACACAAAGCAAATGCTTGCACCCAACAAAGGCAAGGGGGTCCTCACTCCCCTTGTTCTTGCCAGTTGCAAGAACTAAATCTGGTAGTGATAGGCAAACAATAAAAGTAAAAGCAAATAAAATAAAACAACAAGGTAATTGTAGAATTCTTCAGTAATAATTGAGGATGGACCCTGCTCCATAGGTTCACTAGAGGCATCTCTCTCATAAGCATAGCATCGGCGGGTAAACAAATTACTGTTGGGTAATTGACATAATTGCGCATAGTTATGATGATCATCCAAGGCATAATCAATACATATGCATTACGTTCGTGACCACTAGACCATTAATCCAACTGCATCTACTACTATTACTCCACCCCAAGACCGCTATCCAGCATGCATCTCAATGTATTAAGTTCATGGTAAGTAGAGTAACACATTAAGCAAGCTGACATAATGTAGACAAAGTAAGACCAGGCAATATGACCAAACCCCGTCATTTTATCCTTAGTAGCAAAAATACAATACGTTCATTTGCCCTCCCATCATAGGGCAAGATCACCTCAAGATTGAACCTACAACAAAGCACCTCCCACACTGAAGATGAATCAATCTAGCTGGACAAAATAGACAGATAGATCAGAGAGAAATGCAAAGCTATAAAATTATGCAACAAACAAATCTCAAGAGACTCAAATAGTTCAATGGATAATTCTGATCATAAACCCACAATTCACCACATACCAACAAACACACCGTGAAGATTACATTGGATTGATCTCAGAGGCGATCATTGTATTGAAGATTGAGAGAGAGAGAGAGAGAGAGAGAGAGAGAGAGAGAGAGAGAGAGAGAGAGAATCCATCTAGCTACTACTATGGACCTGTAGGTCCTGAAGGAACTACTCACACATCATCATGGAGGCAAAAAGGTTGATAAAGATTGCTCCCCAATGGTTTCCCCCTCCAGCAGAGTACCAAAACAGGGCCCCAGATGACATCGCTTTGGAATAAAATCTTGCGGCGATGGAAGAATTGTTTCGGGTCTTGCTCCGAGGTTTTCATAGTATATGATAATTTATAGGCCAGAAATAAGGGCAAACAGAGCATCAAGGGGCCCACAAGCTTGCCCGACACGCCCTGGGGGCACGCCACCTGGGCTTGTGGCCTCTTCATGTGTCTTCTGGTCTCTCCCCGAAGTTTCTAGGGTCTCATATGTTCGAGAAAAAAATCATCATAAAGTTTTATCGTGTTTGGACTTCGGTAGGTATGGTTTTCCCGTGAAACAAAAAACATGCAATAACAAAAACTGACACTGGGCACTAAGTTAATAGGTTAGTTCATAAAAATAATATAAAATGGAATATAAAGCATACAAAAATGATAATATAATAGCATGAAACAATAATAAATTATAGATACGTTGAAGACGTATCAATATACTATCTTGGACATCTTCTTTGATTGTGAACCCTCATTAAATATTTTCACACTTGATCAAATAGTTGATGTTGGACAAGGAAGACAGTGTAATGAGTTATGTTTGTGTATATTTGCATAGAAGTTATATTGTCATGGATCCTTCAACATATGGTGTTTGTTTATAATATTTTTCTTGCCAAATACTTCTGCACTAAGTAAAAATACAACTTGTGCATCCAAAATCCTTGAAGTTAATTTCTTCCACAAATTTCCATTATACCTACGTATTCAAGGTACTTCTCTGCCATTCCAAGTAAATTTACATGTGCTACATCTAAAACTTCAAATAAACTTCCGCTTTGTGTGCGCGTATAACTCATGGAGCAGTGGGGGGTAGTCAATATCTTCCATGGTAAATGTGTTTTACTCACGATGAGAGTTTATTCACTTGTCAAATTTATGTGGGAGGCTAGTAATAGGGATGCTCAGTCCCAAATAAAAATAATTATAGTTAAAAAGGGCACCCCCAGAAAAGTTGAAAGTTGGCAGGCACCTGTGGTTCGGCTAGCCATGGCTTGTGTTAGTATTGTGGAGGGGGGTGAAAAGCATGGGAACTGCCATTAATTTGTTTAGCATGGAACATATTGGAAACCTTTGCCATTAAACCGTTGAAAGGAAAAGTACACCCCCCCCCCCCCACACACAAAATAAATTTATCTACGCTTGAGCTGTGGCACATGTTAATCTCTGCTTCCCTCTACAAAGGGTCTATCTTTTACTTTTATGTTGAGCCAACTTCTTATTCCAACCTCGATACTCTGCACTTGCCAAACAGTTTTTGTTGGGGAAAGACACGTGCATATATATCTGATTGAATATATATGATCATGAGTTATTATTGCTAACTATTATCCCTGAGATAAGTAAGTAGGGCGGTGAAACACTAAACCCCCATCTTCCTTTGTGGCTGTTTGAAACAGTTTGTTCTGAAATTATGATCTTGAGTGCCAACAAGCTTTAGAAGACTATAAGATAGTTGAGTTTGTGAATTTTGCTAAACAAAAGATCTTACATAGACTCTTCTAGAAAATATAATGAATTCTAATGTTTGATGACCGAGAACATAATTTGTTGGGCTTCAAGAGAGTTTATTTGTTACACCTTAACATGTGAATGTATTATTATGAGAAATTTTATGAGAGAGTTGATCTTTATGATATATGATGCTAGAAAAAGTGATTAAAATTATCATTGAACAAAGTTATGCACTTATCTAGCATTCACGCTTCATAAATTATTTCTTCTTATCATTTACCTACTCGAGGCGAGCATGAATTAAGCTTGGGGATGCTGATACGTCTCCAAGGCATCTATAATTTATGAAGTATTCATGCCATATTTACATCACTTATATATGGTTTTGGTGTGCTTTTATATTATTTTTCTGTACTAACCTATTAATTTAGTGTCCAGTGCCAATTCCTGTTTTTTTGCTTGCTTTTGGTTTCGCGGAAAATCAATAGCTACAAAGGTCAAAATTAAATGCCAATTTAACATAGATTTTTATGGTCCAAATGGAGCACTAGAAGCTTCAAAAATCAACGAGAAGAGCCTCGAGGGTCCCACAATGCCAGATGGTGCGACCTAGGGGTGGCCGCGCCTCCTGGGCTTGTGGGCCCTCTGACGCCCTTTTGACATTATTTCAATGTTGCAATTTCCTATAAATACCTATAGGATCGCAAGTAGGTCTAGAGGGGGTGGGGTGATTAGACTAGCTACTTGACCAAATAAAAACTTAACCTTTTCCCAATCTTAGTTGTAGGCAAGTTTAAGCAATTATTACAAGTCAAGAAACACACTACACATGCAAGTCTAAAGAGTATGCAGTGGAAAGTAAAGACTTTGCATATGAACGAAAAGGAGGGGATTTGAGATACCAGACACAATGCAGAAACAGAGATTTTTGGCGTGGTTCCGATAGGTGGCGCTATCGTACATCCATGTTGATGGAGACTTCAACCATGGAGGTTAATAGATGCGAGAGTCCATGGAGGGCTCCACCCATGGAAGTTCCACGAAGAAGCAACCTTGTCTATGCCATCATGGCTTATGGCCACGTAGGACTAGCCTCACTCGGGGTAGATCTTCACGAAGTAGGTGATCTCCTTGCCCTTACAAACTCCTTGGTTCAACTCCACAAGATTTGGAGGCTCCCAAGTGACACCTAACCAATCTAGGAGACACCACTCTCCAAAAGGTAGTAGATGTTGTTGTTGATGATGAACTCCTTGCTCTTGTTCTTCAAAAGATAGTCTCCTCAACACTCAATCACTCTCTCACAAATTTGGCATGGTGGTGGGAGAAGGATTGGAGTACAAAGCAATTTGAGGGAGCTAGAAATCAGGATCAAATGGTTGGAGTGGAACCCCTTGATCTCAAAACAAGTGTTTGTGGTTCTCTCTTAGAAAATGGATATGTGAAGTGGTGTCTTCGTCCTGGTTGCTCTCTATGGGAGCAGGTGGTGTGGGTAGGTACATATAGCCATCACCAAATATCTAGCTGTTACACACCTTTATGCACAACTCGGTGGAACCGGGTGAAAAACTCGGTGGCACCGACTAGTGTAAAAGGTTTGAACTTCAGATGCTTCAGTGAGACCGGATGAATCCACTCGATGGGACCGATTAATGATAACCTAAGCAATTTCCACATCTTGGTAATTTCGATCAATTTCACTAGATAATTTTTAAATGAAAACGATGGGTTACAGAGAGTTGGTACGCGCACTATGACCGAATGTCATCTCGGTGAGACCGGGTTTCTAGGGTTTAGGCAGTGGCTCTATCTAATGTATCTCAGTGGGTCTAGGTGTATGTGTTTTGGTGAGACCGAGAATAACTTTAGGGTTTTTGACATATTGGATTGTGAGAGTGCGGTTGAGGCTTTTCGAGCAATATCTTCAAGCACATGAGCAAATGACTCATGATCAAAACCTCACCCCCTTTTAATAGGATTGGATTTTCTATGGACTCGGTGTAATCTTGGATCACTTAAACAAAAATGTAGAGTCTTGGAGCTTTTGCCAATTCCATGTCCTTGCTTTTTGAGGGGTCCACATTCAAATTTCCTTGCCATACCTACATTCAACTTTCCTGAAATATTATATGAATATCTGATACGTCCATTTTGCATCATGTTTTCTTACTGTTATTTATAATGTTTTTATCCACAATAATGCGTTTTGGAGTAATTCTAATGCCTTTTCTCTCATAATATGCAAGGTGTACACAAAGGGGGAGAATTTCGGCAGCTGGAAATCTGGACCTGAAAAAGCTACGTCAGGCTACCTATTATGCACAACTCCAAATGAGCTGAAACTTCACGAGGATTTTTTATGGAATATTTGAGAATTACTGGAGAAAATAACTACCAGAGAAGGCCCACCAGGTGGGCACAACCCACCTGGGCGCTCCCTGGTGGGTTGTGCTCACCCAGGCCCACCTCTGGTGCCCATCTTCTGGTATATAGGTCATTTTGACCTAGAAAAAAAAATAAGGAGAAGACTTTTGGGACGGAGCGCCGCCATCTCGAGGCGGAACTTGGGCAACAACACTTTTGCCCTCCAGCGGAGAGATTCCGCCGGGGGAACTTCCCTCCTGGAGGGGCAAATCATCGTCATCATCATCACCAACAACTCTCCCATCTTTGGGAGGGCAATCTGCATCAACATCTTCAACAGCACCATCTCATCTCAAACCCTAGTTCATCTCTTGTGTTCAATCTTGTTACCGGAACTATAGATTGGTGCTTGTGGTTGACTAGTAGTGTTGATTATATCTTGTAGCTGATTACTATATGGTTTATTTGGTGGAAGATTATACGTTTAGATCCAATATGCTATTTAATACCCCTATGATCATGAGCATGTTTATCATTTGTGAGTAGTTACCTTTGTTCTTGAGGTCACGGGAGAAATCATGTTGCAAGTAATCATGTGAACTTGATATGTGTTTGATATTTTGATAGTATGTATGTTGTGATTCTCTTAGTGGTGTCATGTGAACGTCGACTACATGACACTTCACCATATTTGGGCCTAAGGGAATGCATTTTGGAGTAGCAATTAGATGATGGGTCGCGAGAGTGACAGAAGCTTAAATCCCAGTTTATGCGCTATTCTATAAGGGACCGATTGGATCCAAAAGTTTAATGCTATGGTTAGAATTTATTATTAATAATTTTCTCATAGTTGCGGATGCTTGCGGGGGGAGGGTTAATCATAAGTAGGAGGTTTGTTCAAGTAAGAACAACACCTAAGCACCGGTCCACCCACATATCAAATTATCAAAGTACCGAACACGAATTAAACCAACATGATGAAAGTGACTAGATGAAATTCCCGTGTACCATCAAGAACGCTTTGCTTATTATAAGAGACCGTTTTGGCCTGTCCTTTGCCTCAAAAGGATTGGGCTATCTTGCTGCACTTTTTTTACTACTATCGTTACTTAATCGTTACAAATTATCTTGCTATCAAACTACTCTGCTACTTACAATTTCAGCACTTGCATATATTACCTTGCTGAAAACCACTTGCCATTTCCTTCTGCTCCTTGTTGGGTTCGACACTCTTACTTGTCTAAAAGAGCTACAATTGATCTCCTATACTTGTGGGTCATCAAGGCAAATTTCTGGCACCGTTTCCGGGGAGTGAAACGCCTTTCGTAAGTGGAATTTGGTAAGGAAACATTTATATAGTGTGCTAAAATTTATTTTCACTTGTTACTATGGAAAACAATCCTTTGAGGGGTTTGTTCGGGGTATCTTCACCTCGACCGGAACCACAATTAGGTACCCCTCAACCTAATGCACCTACTGAAAATATTGAATATTGTTGGTGTACAAAAATAGGGGCACGCTTTTGTACCCCTTTACCTGTGCACGGGCAATCGGAGCCGCGCCCACGACCACACCAAGCAGAACAGAGGGGGTGAGCCAAGGTAAGACCGAAGCCCAAGACAATCAAAGCGACACCAAGGCCAAGACCACAAAGAGCAGAGGGACGAAGCAGGTTCCCCCGGCAAGACCCTTGTCGGGCGGCCTCAGTGGCCCCGGCAAGACCCTTGTCGGGACAGCTCGCCCACACCAACAGAGCGAGCCACCCTTGAGCCCACGGCCCCCAACGCCGTCATCAACATGGGGCCAGGGCTCGGGAAGGCACCTCTGTGGTGGCATGCTGATCTTTGTGAAGACATATTCAAGATCAGATGAGGATCAGAAGACGACGATTCTCGGCAAGATCCCTGCGAGGAAGGCCACCAGACCCCCGGCAAGGTCCTTGCCGGGGACGACAACACGCCATGGAAAGACCCTTGCCGAGCCACCCGGCAAGGCCCTCGCCAAGGACGCCAGCGAGACCACTGCCAAACCCGCGCCAGACAAACTTCCACCACCATTCACATGCAGCTGCCAGCCCAACCAGCTGGGCGGGCACCTGCGTGGCAACATGCAGCTCCTAGGCCAACTCATCGAGCGCGAGCATGGCGGCATGCAGATCTTCGTGAAGGCTCCGCCGCCGCGCCACCTCAGCTGCCTCGCTGCCTACATGGCACCATGCACCTCACTGGCCAGGGCGCGTGTCAAGGCGAGGAGGAGCGGCGACGGACGGGACGGGCCTCGCCCCATCCCCAATAAAGCAAGGGGACACCTAAGCTATGCATTAAATGCATCTTGTCCTGTAATACAAGCGATAAGCTTAGAGCACTTTACGCCTTTCCACCTCCTGTGTGTCACTGTGGCAGCCCCTTTCAACTATAAAAGGAGGCCCATGGCATACTGGAGAAGGATTCGGCTCTTTGGAACCACGCACTGACCACGGCTAGTTCGAGAGCTCAAGAACTCTCAGAAATACACCCACCAAAGCAGGACTAGGGTTTTACGCATCCTCGCGGCCCAAACCTGGGTAAACGATCCCTGTGCTGTCTACTAGCCCTGCTCTCCTCGCAACCCTGCGCCCCGGCAACCGTAGTAGGGATTCTTGTGATCCCATAGGTGTCGTTCCACGCCGACATATTTGGCGCGGCAGGTAGGGGCGCAATTGTGAGAATCTGGTCTGGTAGTTAGCCAAGCAGTTCTTCGTCGCCATGGCTCCTAAGAAGAAGATAGCCACGGTGATCGGCTCGTTGGGAGGCGAACGGTCCGTGCCAGTGCGGACGAGTAGCGGACCGGTCACAAACAGGACCCGGGCCGCAGCCTGCGAGCACTAGCATCGCGTGGGCAGTCGGAGCCTGGCGAGCAGCTTCGTTCGCGTGCCAGACGACCAGCTACACATCGCAGGATCCAAAGACGGGGCTGGGGCCCTTGCAGGCGGCGCGGGGCCCTCCAGGAGTGTTGTTGTGCCACCCCTGGGCGGCACAGTGACCTCCAGGATGCCCACACCGGCGACCACCACGCACTCTTCCCATGGTGTGCGCGCCGAGCAGTGTCACCACGTCGGTGACCCTGGGCACTGCCGTGGGAAGAGCCCTGTGCGTCATCCGCAAGATGAAGGGGTTCAACACGCTTGCCGAAACGCTGGCAAAAATGGCACGCAACCGCTGGGTCGTAACGGAGCTCCTTCTAACGTAGTTAGAAGTCGAAGTGCGCTGCGATCCACGCAGCTGTCACCGCCGCCCACGCCAGCGGAAGCTTTGGCGCGCGCGAAGCTGCTCCTCGACTTCCCTCCTACTGCGGAGAAGCTCGACGAGTGGAGGGCCACCATCCGAAGCCTCGTCGCCGTCGCAAAGAAAGAAGATCCGCGACCGGCGGGGCCCTCGGGTCGGCGCTCCACCGAGCCACCACATGCTGGCGCTGGGAGGACCGGGGGAGCTGCAGCCACGGTGCACTCTCCTCCTCCTCGCCAACCGTCGCGGGCGTCGGCCCGTCGTGAGGACGCTTGTGATAACGTGTCCATAGCGTCGTCCGACCCGCGGACCCTCCGCGACCAGCACCAGGTCCTTCGAGAACGAGCTCACGAAGACGCTCAAACCACCGTCGAGCGCCAGCGTGAAACACGCCGCCAGTCGGACAAGCGGGCGGGACCCGCTATGGACCACCCGACACCGGGGGGCTCCAGCGGCCTACCTTACGAGGTGGGCTGCCCGGCCTTTACCCGTGAGCTGCGGCAGTTCCAGTGGCCGTCCCATCGGACATTCAAACCCGACGTTGGCGAGAAGTACACCGGCAAGACCCATCCGTTCGAGTTCCTCAGCATCTACACCATCGCGACGCAGGCTGCTGGAGCTCGTGACGACAAGGTGCTTGCCAACTATTTCCTGCTGGCGCTGAAGCCCAATGTGATATCTTGGTTGATGCACTTGACGGCGGATTCCATTTCTTCCTGGTCGGATCTGTGCCATGAGTTCGTTGGCGCCTTCACGGGAGGCCACCAAGCTCATGGACAGGCCAGTGATCTGCATATCATTCCCCAGAAGGAAGGGGAGACCCTGCGCAAGTACATCCAGAGATTCAACCCGGTGCAGTACAACATCCCCGATGTTCATTCCGCCGCTGTGATTAGCGCGTTCCACCAGAACGTGCGCAATCGCAAGATGCGCGAAGGGCTGGTGATGACCAAAGTTAAGGATGTGGCCGAGCTCTACGTTATGGCCGATAGGTGCGCCCGTGCTGAAGAAGGAAGGAAGTACCCCAGCGAAGACGCCGGTGTGGAAACCGACTCTATCGATGAAGACGCCGCTACCCCGACGAAGAAGGGCCGGCGTCGCAACAGGAAACGCAAAGGCAAGGTCGTGCTTGTCGTTCAGAGATCTGACGACACCGGTGCCGACAAGAAGGTCAAGGCAGACGCCCCCGGCAAGGAGATTGCCGGGTGCGCCGCCTGCCGGGCCTTGGCGGCTACCGACAAGCCAGGAAGCTCCGGCAAGCAATACTGCAAGATCCATCGCACCAAGGTCCACGACCTCCAGAACTGCCGGCAAGTCGAGCTGCTTGCTGAGAAGCAAAAGGCTGAGTACGAGAGGCAGGACAAGGAGAAGGACCAGGACAGTGCGGAGGGGTCCGGCAAGAAGCATGGCGGCCAAGGAGGCCGCCCCGGCAAGGACAACCAGCAAGACAGGCCTGCCCGGGGCCGCGACAAGAAACAAGAAGACGATGATCACGACGAGGACGACGAGTCTGGTGAGCAAGGGTTCCAGAAGGCTACGGAGGCCATGCGTCGAGGGCGGCGCCTCGCTGCATACCTCTCATCGCCAGCTCAAGCAGTGGGCGCGTGAGATTACAGTAGCAGAGCCGTCGTGCGATGCTCAGAAGCCGCTGAAGTGGTCCAGCACGCCCCTCATCTTTGACGCCGAGGACCACCCTGACCGACTACCACGGTCGGGTGTTTGCCATTGTTGGTCTCACCAACAATGCACAACCTCAGAGTGAACAAGATGTTGGTTGATGGCGGGGCCGGCCTGAACATGATCTCGCCTGTCGTGATCAAAAAGTTACAAATCCCTGATGGAGACCTCGAGGAAATGGGCATGTTTCAAGGGGTTAATCCAGCGACGTTTGGAGGAGAGTTAACTACAGGACAGAGAGGATCATCTTCGACGTAGCCCAGATCCCCTTGCCCTACAACGGGATCCTCGGCCGCCCAGCACTAGCCAAGTTCATGGCGGCATCACACTACGCCTACAACATGCTAAAGATGCCTGGGCCGTTGACCATCATCTCCGTCCCCTCCGACAAGAAGGACGCGCTAATCTGCACCAACCAGCTCTACCGGGAGGCAGTTGCAACGGCTGCCGCCAAGGCACCTTCTCCTGCCGCTGAAGCCCCAGGAGGGAAGAAGAAGCCCGGCAAGACCTCTCGCACCCACTCCGGCAAGCACACCTCCTCGGAGTGTTGTGCTACCGTCGAGGACGTGCTAGATAGCTCTACCGACAAGAGCAAGAGACCCAGGGCCGAGCCGCCACAGACCAAGAAGGTGCCCGTCAGGGAGGATGGCACGGGAGGGCCTTCACCATAGGCTCCACCCTCGACAGCAAATAGGAAGGCGCGCTCGTCACCTTCCTGCGGGCGAATGTCGATGTGTTTGCATGGCAAGCATCCGACATCCCCGGTGTTCCCAGGGAGGTGATTGAGCACCACCTAGCTGTCTGCCCCCACGCGCGGCCCGTCAAGCAGAAGGTCAGAAAGAAGGCTCTGGAGAGGCAGTAGTTCATCATAGAGGAGATCAGGAAGTTGGAAGCGGCAGGTTTGGTGAGAGGAGTGCTCCACCCGACGTGGTTGGCCAATCCGGTAGTGGTGCGCAAGGCGAATGGGAAGTGGAGACTGTGTATTGCTTACACAGATATCAATAAGGCTTGCCCTAAGGACCCCTTCCCGTTGCCACGCATCAACCAAATTGTTGACTCCACGACCGGGTGCTATATTCTATCATCCTCGACGCCTACTCAGGCTACCACCAGATCTTCATGACGAAAGAGGATGAAGAGAAGACATCATTCATCACCCCATGTGGTACATATTGCTTTTTACGGATGCCTTTCGGGTTGAAGAGTGCTGGCTCAATGTTCGCAAGAGCAGTCCAAATTGGTTTCGAACCTCAGCTCCATAGAAATATGGAGGCCTACATGGATGACATAGTGGTCAAAACCAAGGACGGGCCAACTCTTGTGCAATATCTGAAAGAGACATTTGCTAACCTGCGCAAAATCAACCTCAAGCTGAACCCTGAGAAGTGTGTCTTCGGTGTTCCGTCCGGCAAGCTTCTCGGGTTCTTTGTGTCACAGCGCGGGATCGAGGCAAACCCGGACAAGATCAAGGCTATTGAGCAGATCGAGGTGCCCGAGCGGATCAAGGATGTGTGTCGGCTCACCGCCTGCGTTGCCACCATGAGCCGATTCATCTCCAAGTCCGCCGAGCGCGCCCTTCCCTTCTTCAAAATCTTGAAAAAGGCAGGCCCAATAGAGTGGACCCCAGAAGCCGAGGCAACACTGCAGGATCTGAAGAAATACCTTTCCTCCACACCAATACTGGTTGCTCCAAGACCACAAGAGCCGTTGCTGCTGTATCTGGCAGCGACGAATCAAGTGGTCAGCGCCGCACTGGTGGCACAGAGGGAGGTCGATGAGGAGGCAGCAATGGTGGCAGAATCAGCGGGTGGCAAGCCAAAGACTCCCCCGGCAGGGCCTGGTGCCGACAAGGCGCGACCCCCGGCAGAGTCTGGTGCCACCAAGGCAGTGCCCGCGCAATCGAGTGAGGTGGTGCCGAAGAAGAAGATGATGCAGCACCCAGTTTACTTCGTCATCTCCCTCTTGCGGGGGGCTAGGTCGAGGTATTCTGGCATGCAAAAATTGCTCTTCGGCCTCCTTATGGCCTCGAGGAAGCTGCATCACTACTTCCAAGCCCACGAGATCACTGTCGTCACCCGCCTGCCATTGCAACGGATACTGCACAACCCAGACGCAACCGGAAGGATTGTGGAGTGGGCCTTGGAGCAGTCAAGCTTCGGTTTAAAGTTTGAAAGTACCTCGACAATTCAGAGCAGAGTCTTGGCGCAGTTCATCGCAGAATGGACCTCGACGCCGGACGAAGAAATCCAGGAGACCACTCTCCCCGGCAAGGAAGCGGATCATGATCGATCATGTACTTTGATGGGGCTTTCTCGCTGCAAGGCGCCGGTGCTGGTGTGCTGCTCGTCGCACCCACCGGAGAACACCTCAAGTACGTGTCCAGATGCACTTCCCCAGGGAGATGTCCACCAACAACACTGCTGAGTACGAGGGATTGCTTGCCGGTCTCAGGATCGCGGCATACCTCGGGGTAAAGAAGCTCATCGTCAGGGGTGACTCGCAGCTCATTGTCAGACAGGTCAACAAGGATTATCAGAGCCCATTGATGGAAGCTTACGTAGATGAGGTGAGGAAGCTGGAGGAACGCTTTGACGGTATCCGGGCGGAGCACATCCCCCGAGCAGAGAATGACATCGCCCATTACCTGTCAAAGCATGTCGCATTCAAGCTACATGTGGAACCAGGTACCTTTTTGCTCCGGTTAACTCAACCATCCGTCGAACCATCAGCGGGGCAGAACAAGCGGAGGAAATCAGGTCCCGGCAAGTACTTTCCTACCGAGCCCCCTGGGGCCGCCGGCAAGGGTGCTGCCGTGGACGCTGAGCCTGCCCAAGAGCAACTGGCTCCGGCAGGGCGTCAAGCCCTGGCCGTAGAGACAGCCGCTCCCATGGCGGAAGAGATGCCTTTGGTCCTTGCCGTCGAGCCCCAGGCTCCGACATGGGCGCAACATACCATCCAATTCCTCCAAACAGGGGAACTTCCTGAGGAGCAGGAAGAAGCGGAGAAAGTAGCCGGTCGGTCCGCCCTGTACCAGTTCGTCGATGACGTCCTATACCGGAGAAGACCGAACGGTGTGAAACTCAAGTGCATCCCCCGGGAGGAAGGACTGGAGTTGTTGGCAGAGATACATGGAGCCATATGTGGCTCCCACATAGGGTCAAGGGCCCTTGCCGAGAAGGCGTTCCGACAAGGTTTCTTCTGGCCCACCGCCCTCCAGGATGCGACGACACTAGTAACCAAGTGTGAAGCATGCCATTCCATTCAAAGAAGCTTCATCAACCAGATCAAGCCCTTCAAGCAATCCCTCTCTCTTGGCCATTCTCGATCTGGGGGCTCGATATAATGGGCCCTTTCCCCCGCGCTGTCGGGGGCTTTGAGTACTTGTACATTGCAATCGACAAGTTCACAAAGTGGTCGGAGGTGGAAGCACTGAGGAAGCTGACTGCTCAATCAGCCATCAAGTTCTTCAAAGGACTGGTCTGCCGTTTTGGTGTGCCAAACAGAGTCATCACCGACAACGGCACGCCGTTCACAAGCCACACCTTCATGCAGTACATCCAAGACCTCGACAGCAAGGTCTATTTTGCTTCCGTGGCACATCCACGGAGCAACGACCAAGCTGAGAGGGCAAATGATGAAGTGTTGCGAGGCCTGAGAACGAAGACCTTTGACAAGCTGCACAAGAGTGGAAGGCGCTGGATTGATGAGTTGCCGGCGGTTCTTTGGTCGATCAGGACGACGCCAAATCGAGCCACCGGCCAAACACCTTTTGTCCTGGTATACGGGGCAGAAGCAGTTCTTCCCACGGAGCTCATATACAAGTCACCTCGAGTGCTCGCTTATGATGAGCTTGAGCAAGAGCAGTTGCGCCAAGATGACGCGACGCTCCTTGAGGAAGACCGTCTTCAGGCGGCTGTGAGAGTGGCACGCTACCAGCAAGCCTTGCGCTACTACCATAGCTGCAAGGTTCATGCCTGAAGCTTTGAGGAAGGCGACCTTGTTCTTCGGCACAGTCGGCGAAGAATTCCAACAAGTTGATGCCAAAGTGGGAAGGCCCTTATCGGGTAATACGAGTCACCAGGCCTGGTGCAGTTCGCCTGGAGACCGAGGATGCCGTCCCAGTGAGCAACTCCTAGAACATTGAGCACCTTCGCAAGTTTTACCCGTAAGGCGCGGCTTGCGGGGCGTCCCAGCAAGCCACCTTTTGTACAAGCTTTGCCAGCAAGGTATGTGACCCTTTGTACAAAGCCAAGCGCAGACCCTGAGCATAAATAAATGAAGCGCTGGCGCCCTAAGTCATAGCATGCATGCTAGGTCGAGTCTCTTCCTCAGTTAGGGTTGAAAGTGCTCAGCAGCGACTAACCCCTAGCTTAGAGGTCGAGTGCGCGTCTATCTGTTCCTCTTCTATCCTTTTTTGGTTCGCAGGGCACATGAGCACTTCTGCTGAGCTACTTGGAAGAAAGGAAACGGATCGTCGTCCCGACCCAGGCAAACCAGAGTTGCCGGGGGCTACAAACTCAAGGATCCAACCGCGGCAAGATAAGACTGTCGGGGGCTGCAGATCCAGATAAGTCTTTTTATCCCCTATCATGCATTTCGAAATAGGACTGGGGCATGTGAAGCCTCGTTTTTATCTCTAGGCTGCCATGCTCCCATTTTCCCATACCTAAGGATTATTTCCTGGGTCCGGATTTGGTTGTAGCCGCGGCGGTAAGGAGGTAGAACGAGGAGCCTGAAGCACACTTCATCCCTGCCTCCGCCAAGAGCGCGAGAACGGTCGAATGGAGTGGGGGGAACGGCAAGGCCTGTTGCCGGGCGAAAAACGTTTATCTTAAACAATAACGAGGATTTGCTCCTTGTCGCGGGATTTACCCACGAACGAAAAGCCCGGCAAGCATCCTTTTTCATTAAAAACATCCCATACAGGTACAGTTCGTACGAAATGAAAAACACGGACAAAGGGGATTACAAGCTTTAAATTTAACAAGGCCCGCGGGATTACAGATTAAAAAAGAGATTAGGTGCCCGTGATCCCTTTCTTGTCCCTCTCCTCAGGAGGCAGGTCAAGGAGGCGAGAGGGCAAAAGGGGCGCCTAGGCGAGCTACGAGCAGCAGAAAGCACCAAGAGAACACCTCGGTGGCCGCCCACGGGCAGGCCGGTGATGACGGTGCCGGGAAAGGAGCAGGAAGACGAGGCGACAGGACCAGCACTACGCGATGAAGGCATCGGTGCCCGCGTACTCCGAGTTGACGGCCTTGCCGCCTGCTCTCTTCCTCTTCTGCAGCCTCCCGACGTCAGCCGCCCAAGGAGACGGTCCCAAGAAGTTCAAGGAGCTGTGATGTAGGGCGGAGCCCTACGTGGATGATCTTTCACGTTGGAGCGGATCCTACGGTGAATCATGAAGAACACGCGGAAGAACAAGAGGGAAATACGGGGGAAACGAGAGAGAAATCACTAAACCAACAAGAGATCAATCACACAAGTGCTAGATCACCGATTACATAAGGTGTCACAAGATTCAAAGTCAACAAAGGAAAGATACAAACGGTAGCCGTTCTTCTCCGTGAGGAGGCCTTGATGGGGTCCACCCTAGAAGGGGGTCTTGAATCCGCTTGGGGGATCTTCTCCGTAGAGGTCCTAAGCTCCGAGGAGAAGTAGCCAAGTGGATGAGCAAAGGCTCTCACACAAAATATGAGCTAATCCAATGCTGCCCTAGCTAGGAGGAGGAGGGGTTCTATTTATAGTCTTAGTGAAAAAGGGGGCGAAGTGAAGGGGTACATGGGCTTCGCCCAAATCTTGTGAGACAGTACCCGGCGTCCGCCGGGGTCGGCCGTCTGGTGGCTCGAGGGGACCGTTGTCCGTGTCGCTGGACGTCCATTGGATCCGTTTCTGTGAAGGAGGCGCCGGTCGTCCGGTATCTTCATACTTCCGCTAATATCCATTCTGTTGGGGGGTGCCGGACGTCCGGTGACGCCGGTCGTCCGCTCGCTGGAGAGTGTGGCCGGTCGTCCGGTCCGGGCGGACGTCCGCTTCTTTGGGCTCTGCGTTGGCTGGGACTTGGCAGTGGGGCTTAAGGCGCCGGACGTCCGGTCCCGACCGGTCGTCCGGTGGCTGGAGTTTTCTCCGGTAGCTCTTCTTCTTGTCCTTTGCGGTTGGTAGCTTCGTCTCCTTGTCCAATGGATGTAGATGCACCATGGCTTTCCTCCAGGTACCTGATCACACAAAAAGTGTCCATATGAGGTAGTAGCCAAGTCTCGTGAGTAGAGAGAGGAAGTTCGGAAAGGAGCGAGTTCACCTTATCTTCGATAGCCTTGGTTCTAGCTCTTGTCATGGGCCCAAGTGGTGTTGAGGAAGATGTAGACACGTCCATGGGGATGAGCGAGGAATGCTCCGCATCAAGCTGGCCCCCCCTTGGGAAGGATCCAACCTCGGATCAAGATCTTCATCTCCATGGTATGGCGCAAGGTCCTTGATGTTGAAGATGTCGCTCACATTGTACTTGCCTCGTGGTAGATCTATCTTGTAGGCGTTGTCGTTGTAGCGCATAGCACCTTGAAGGGTCCATCGGCTCGAGGGAGAAGCTTGGACTTGCGTTCTTTGGGGAAGCGGTCCTTGCGAAGGTGCAGCCATACTAGATCACCAATGTTGAAGACCATGGGTTGCTTGTTGACGTTGAGCTTGGTCGTTAGTCGTTGAACTTGTCGCTTCGATGGCATGTCTTGTATTCTCATGCATCTTCTTGATGTAGCTTGCCGTGCACTCGCATCCATGTTGGTGCGCTCTTGTAGAGGAAGAGGTAGAATGTCCAATGGTGACAACGGGTTGAAGCCGTGACGACCTCGAAGGGGACTTGCCGGTAGTCGAATGTCTTGCACGGTTGTAGGCGTACATTCGGGGATGGTAGACATGCTTCCCACTCCTTGATGTTCTTCTTGATCAAGACACGAAGTAGAGTGGATAGTGTGCGGTTCGTCACCTCCGTTTGGCCGTCGGTTTGAGGGTGGTATGCGGATGAGAACAATAGCTTGATTCTGAGCTTGGCGCATAGGGTCTTCCAAAGTAACTCAAGAACTTGACGTCACGATCGGAGACAATTGTCTTTGGTACTCCATGGAGTCGCAAGATTTCCCTACAAAAGAGATTTGCAACATGTGAAGCATCGTCTATCTTGTTGCAAGGAATGAAATGTGCCATCTTAGAAAATCTATCCACAACAACAAACACGGAATCCTTGCCCTTTTGAGTCCTAGGCAAACCAAGTACAAAATCCATACTAATGTCTTCCCATGGTTGATATGGAATAGGAAGAGGCATGTAAAGACCATGAGATTGAGCTTTAGACTTAGCTTTGCGACATGTATAGCATCGGTTGGTGAAGCGTGAGACGTCGCGGAACATCTTGGGCCAAAAGTAGTTGTTGGAGAGCGTGGAGAATGTCTTGTCGCGTCCAAAGTGTCCCATGAGTCCGCCTCCATGATCCTCTTGCAAAAGGAGCAAACGAAGAGAAGACTCGGGAATGCATAGTTTGTTAGCTCTCATAAGATAACCATCCTTGATGTAATATTTTTCCCAAGAAGTATGCGTCAAACACTTGGCATAAGGAGTAGCAAAAGATGGATCATGCTCATACAAGTCTTTTATATGCTCAAAACCAATAACATTCAATTCAAGTTTAGTGACAAGCATGCATATGCGTGAAAGTGCATCCGCAACTACATTTTCTTTACCCTTAATGTACTTGATCACATAAGGAAAAGATTCAATAAATTCACTCCATTTGGCATGACGCTTGTTCAACTTAGTTTGTCCTTTTAAGTACTTAAGCGTTTCATGATCGGTATGGATGACAAACTCATGAGGTCTAAGATAATGTTCCCAAACATGTAGCACACGCACTAAAGCATATAATTCTTTATCATAGATGGGATAATTAAGTTGAGCACCGGAGAGTTTTTCACTAAAATAAGCAATTGCTCGTTTTTCTTGCATCATTCTCTTGCTTGTGAGCGTCGAACTTGTTGTCGAAGTATTCCCTTGTACGTTGCTCGGAGAGTCGCAAGTCTGTGGCGAGGTTGTCGATGTGGTCGCTCATTGCTTGTTGTTCTTGGTGCAACGCTCGTTGTGCACCAAAGAGGTGGCTCTTGGTGACGTATGATGACATGTCGTCGTCTTGCTCGATGAAGAGTGGGTTGGTAGAGGTACTTGGCCTATTCATCATTCCAAGCAAAATGTGAGTGGTAGAACGGAAAAGAACTTATACCAATGTACCTTTGACCGATGTTGAGGATGAATCAAGTTCACTCAAATGCGGACAATGAAATAACACTATTGGTACCGATTCTTGTCGGTTCTCACACCTACACAAATAAAAGCTTATGGTGGAGTTCGGTTAGGATGGTGGTACAAAATTTGATGCAATTGTAAGTGAGACTCAATAATGTTGGAAATGATTCACAAATTTGCAAATGCAACAAGTAGACCAATAGCAAGATATGGTACACGGAAACACACACGCAAATAGATAATATGGGGTTATGCAACCAAAGATGAGCCAAAATGTGGAATTCACCAAGATGCTCTTGTTGCACAACACTAGAGAGACGCTAGCACGATTGCACAATAGGCGGATACGAGCTTGTGCACAACCTACTAAGCAAAAATGCAACGACTTCTATCCCAAGTATGCTATATGTATGGTGTTTCGATGTGTTGATCCAAGATGATCAAGTATGACAATCTTAATGTTGTATGATGCTATGGTTCTTGCTCATAAGCTCTTTGCTTATCTTTCTCTCTTTGCTTAAAAGCTTGATTGGCTCTTTCTCTTTTGAGCTCTTTTCTCATGCAAAACTTCACGAACCAAGATAGCAATTGTGTATGCGATGACAACTTTGTGGCACACAAGTTGATGCTAAGATATGCACCACTATGGTATGATATGCTATATGGAGTATGATCACTAAGGTGCACAAGTCACGTTGCCAGCAATACTCAATGGCTAGTCTCGATGGGTAAGCTACGCAAAATGAGGCAATGTGGGTTATCAAAGCAATTGCAAGGTATGACAAAGATGTCGTCGAAGTTACCGTCCTTGCGATGATGACTAGTCGATGTAGATGAGCGGTGGTGATGATGAATTCAAACCGTACCTAGATAGCCGAAACACAATAGGATACGGGAAACCACGACTCAAAATCTCAAGGACCAAAATGTGTCAAAATCGTCATCGGAAGTATCGTGGAAGATTTTGGTGTATGTGGGTTTGGGAGATGTGGTGGGAGGTGGGGTTGTGGTGGTGTCCGAACTAAAAATTCAGTTTCGTCAGAGTTGAACGGACTTCCGGTTTTTGCGGTCGTCCGACCGTCGGACGTCCGGTACCTGCCGGTCATCCGGTGCCTGGGTGATTTTCGGGCACGGGAAGAACTGCTCGGTTTCGGGGTGGAAGGGGATGGTGAGGTCGAAATCGAGTGGTTTGGTGGATTGAAAAGAGTGGGGAGGGTGGGGAAAGCTAGATCCACACGTAGCAACACAAATCCATGGACCAAATCCAACAAAATCTCAACTCACAAACAAATCACAAAAAAAAAAATTGGGGCTATTTTTGGTGGGGATTTTCGATTTTAGGACGAAAACAACAAAATCAAGCTAGAAAACACGGTGTAGGGGCTCCAAGAACGTGATCAACGTGGCTCATGATACCAAGATGATGTAGGGCGGAACCCTACGTGGATCTTTCACGTTGGAGCGGATCCTACGGTGAATCACGAAGAACACGCGGAAGAACAAGAGGGAAACACGGGGGAAACGAGAGAGAAATCACTAAACCAACAAGAGATCAATCACACATGTGCTAGATCACCGATTACATAAGGTGTCACAAGATTCAAAGTCAACAAAGGAAAGATACAAACGGTAGCCGTTCTTCTCCGTGAGGAGGCCTTGATGGGGTCCACCCTAGAAGGGGGTCTTGAATCCGCTTGGGGGATCTTCTCCGTAGAGGTCCTGAGCTCCGAGGAAAAGTAGCCAAGTGGATGAGCAAAGGCTCTCACACAAAATATGAGCTAATCCAATGCTGCCCTAGCTAGGAGGAGGAGGGGTTCTATTTATAGTCTTAGTGAAAAAGGGGGCGAAGTGAAGGGGTACATGGGCTTCGCCCAAATCTATCGCGCAGTGTACCGGACGTCCGCTGGGGCCGGTCGTCCGGTGGCTTCGAGGGACCGGTCGTCCGGTGTCGCTTGACGTCCGCTGGATCCATTCTGAGGAAGGCGCGGTCGCCTGTATCTTCATACTTCCGCTAATATCCATTCTGTTGGGGGCGGACGTCCGTGACGCTGGTCGTCCGCCATTGGAGAGTGTGGCGGTCGTCCGTCCGGGCCGGACGTCCGCTTCTTTGCTCTCGCTGGCTGGGACTTGGCAGTTGGGCTTGGCGCCGGACGTCCGGTCCCGACCGGTCGTCTGGTGGCTGGAGTTTTCTCCGGTAGCTCTTCTTCTTGTCCTTTGCGGTTGGTAGCTTCGTCTCCTTGTCCAATGGATGTAGATGCACCATGGCTTTCCTCCAGGTACCTGATCACACACAAAGTGTCCATATGAGGTAGTAGCCAAGTCTCGTGAGTAGAGAGAGGAAGTTCGGAAAGGAGCGAGTTCACCTTATCTTCGATAGCCTTGGTTCTAGCTCTTATCATGGGCCAAAGTGGTGTTGAGGAAGATGTAGACACGTCCATGGGGATGAGCGAGGGATGCGCCGCATCAAGCTGGCCCCACCCCTGGCAAAACCCTGCCGGAGGAGCGGCCAGGTGCAGATGCTGCTGCTGCCGCACCCGCCTAGGCGCGGGGCGTCCGACGCCTAGTCGGAATCTCCATCAGAGGAGCTCTCCACGCAGCATTTCAGGCGAGTTCCAAACTCTCCGAAGACCTTGACGGAGAGCAGGCCGTCCTCCATTAATTTTAAGTAGAGGACGAGCCCCGCCATCAGGCTGTGGATGCGGGCGAACGTCTTCCATCCACGACAAAGGTACATAACTCGAGGAGCCGGGAAGTCGACGTCGACCCACGTGCCCCCGTTCCCACAGCCCCTCATGTGCAACCTAAGGGTCTGGGGTGGGTCACGCTCCATCACCCGAGCAAATGGGGCAGGGAGACGAAGACGACGACGCGGATGCCGGCGCGGCCCGATGAAGAACTCGCAAGGTTGTTCTTCAACGTGCCCTCCATCGGGAAGGGCATCATTGGCAGGGGCAAGGCCAGCGTGCCGCCCCGTCCTCCTCTTCCCCGAGCGCTACGGTATCTGCCCCGGCCTCGCCCATGGCCTCGCCCCTCCCCCTTCCCCTCACGGCCGGTTCTACCACTGCGGGCTCAGGAGGAGGAGGGACGCGCTGTCGAGCGGCGACCCTCGCCGCCACCGTCGAGGGACTAGGATTCCCCTTCTCCATGGCGGGTGAGAGGAAGAAGCAGAAGCAGGAGGAGATAGGAGATGGAAGAATGCGGGATGCCATCCCACTTCCCCCTCTTTATAAAAGGAACGGGGTTGAGGCTCGGCCGCCCCGCTCAGACAATCTAGACACCGGAGGCGCAGGGAATCAGGACCGACCCGCCACCCCAACCAGCGACGGCCCGGTTTCCCGCCTCCACCATTTGCCACCCCGAGCGCATGAAAGACGCGTGGCAGACGTGCAGAACTGAGGGGACGGGTGAGGCAACCTCTCCCAGCCCCGTGATCGTGGGGAGTGGACGCCTTGAAGACCGCACTCGCCCCGCCAAGAATGAGCAGCGCCCACGCCTCCCTTTTTTCGGGAGGGCACGAGCCGCCTCTTTACTGCGATATGACGCATGCGTGTGGAAACCGCCCCACGCATGCCGCCCACGTCACGCACGCCCCTCCACGCCGCACCACGCGCGCGGGTCATGGGAAGCAGAGCGTGCAAAGAGTCTTACCACGGTAAAAACCGCCCCACCTGCCCGTGCACCATTTTGGGCCTGGCCCAACAACGTGTCGCGCTTATGTGTGGCCCAGGCCCGGGGGCTCCAGTCGGTGTACAAAAATAGGGGCATGCTTTTGTACCCCTTTACCTGTGCACGGCCAGTCGGAGCCGCGCCCACGACCACACCAAGCAGAACAGAGGGGGTGAGGCAAGGTAAGACCGAAGCCCAAGACAATCAAAGCAGCACCAAGGCCAAGACCACAAAGAGCAGAGGGACGAAGCAGGTTCCCCCGGCAAGACCCTTGCCGGGCGACCTCAGTGGCCTCGACAAGACCCTTGCCGGGACAGCTCGCCCCACACCAACAGAGCGAGCCACCCTTGAGCCCACAGCCCCCAACACTGTCATCAACATGGGGCCAGGGCTCGGGAAGGCACCTCTATGGTGGCATGCAGATCTTTGTGAAGACATATTCAAGATCAGATGAGGATCAGAAGACGATGATTCTCGGCAAGATCCCTGCCGAGGAAGGCCACCAGACCCCCGGCAAGGTCCTTGCCGGGGACGACAGCACGTCATGGCAAGACCCTTGCCGGGCCACCCAGCAAGGCCCTCGCCAAGGACGCCAGCAGGGCCACTGCCAAACCCGCGCTAGACAAACTTCCACCACCGTTCACATGCAGTTGCCAGCCCAACCAGCTGGGCGGCCCCTGCGTGGCAACATGCAGCTCCCAGGCCAACTCATCGAGCGCCAGCGTGGCGGCATGCAGATCTTCGTGAAGCCTCCGCCACCGCGCCACCTCAGCTGCCTGGCTGCCTACATGGCACCACGCACCTCATTGGCCAGGGCGCATGTCAAGGCGAGGAGGAGCAGCGACGGACGAGATGGGCCTCGCCCCCATCCCCAATAAAGCAAGGGGACACCTAAGCTATGCATTAAATGCGTCTTGTCCTGTAATACGAGCGATAAGCTCAGAGCACTGTACGCCTTTCCACCTCCTGTGTGTCACTGTGGCAGCCCCTTTCAACTATAAAAGGAGGCCCATGGCATACTGGAGAAGGATTCGGCTCTTTGGAACCACGCACTGACCACAGCTAGTTCGAGAGCTCAAGAACTCTCAGAAATACACCCACCAAAGCAGGACTAGGGTTTTACGCATCCTCGCGGCCCGAACCTGGGTAAACGATCCCTGTGCTGTCTACTAGCCCTGCTCTCCTCGCAACCCTGCGCCCCGGCAACCGTAGTAGGGATTCTTGTGATCCCATAGGTGTCGTTCCACACTGTCGGTGTCAAAACCGGCGGATCTCGGGTAGGGGGTCCCGAAATGTGCGCCTAAGGCGGATGGTAACAGGAGGCGGGGACACAATGTTTACCCAGGTTCGGGCCCTCTCGATGGAGGTAATACCCTACTTCCTGCTTGATTGATCTTGATGATATGAGTATTACAAGAGTTGATCTACCACGAGATCGTAGAGGCTAAACCCTAGAACCTAGCCTATGGTATGATTGTTGTTGGTCCTACGGACTAAACCCTCTGGTTTATATAGACATGGAGGGGGGCTAGGGTTACACAGAGTCGGTTACAATGGGAGGAGATCTACATATCCGTATCGCCAAGCTTGCCTTCCACGCCAAGGAGAGTCCCATCCGGACACGAGACGAAGTCTTCAATCTTGTATCTTCATAGTCCAACAGTCCGCCAAAGGATATAGTCCGCTGTCCGGATACCCCTAATCCAGACTCCTCAAGAGCTCCAGCAACCAGGCTTCAATGACGATGAGTCCGGCGCGCAGATTGTCTTCGGCATTGCAAGGCGGGTTCCTCCTCCGAATACTCCATGGAAGATTTTGAACTCAAGGATAGTGTCCCGCTCTGCAAAACAAGTTCCGCATACCACCGTAGAGAGAATAATATTTCCAAACATCTAATCTGCCGACCGTTTTTCATAACGTGACGTATTACCATGGTTTGGTCATGACGAACCGTCTTCCTCCATCAGCCTGCCACTGCATGTTTTGCGAGGCGATTTATTCGGCACGTCTTGTCGAAGCAGAGATCGTGTCCCCCTTATTATGGGATTCTCATCAATACGGATGTGGGTAACCCAATCATGCCCGTTGGTATGACTCCCCAATTCTAGGCAAGTCCCAAACGGCCACGCGGAGGACTCTTGATATTCACCTCCTTTATAAAGAGGCCAAGGCCTGTCCCTTTTTCTTCTCGTGCTCAATCGAATCCTTCCCCCACCTCGAGTTCCAACACCCTGTGCTCAGTCAGCGCCTGCACCTTCAACCATGTCCGGATCCAACCTTCAAGGTCGGTGGATGCCTTCCTCTGTCACAGAGGAAGACGTTAAGAAGCTAAGAGAGGCCAGATTTCTGACCGGCGAGATGTCACACAGGTTGCCTACTCGAGGGCAGGTCATACCCACTCCCGAACCCGGCGAGAGCGTTGTATTCATCTCTTACTTCCTCCGAGGGCTAGGCCTCGCACTAGATCCCTTTGTGAGGGGGCTCATGTTCTATTACGGGCTGGATTTCCATGATCTGGCTCCAAATTCCATCCTCCACATCTCGTCGTTCATCGTCGTGTGTGAAGGTTTCCTCCGCATTACCCCTCACTTCGGCCTGTGGCTCAAGACCTTCAATGTGGAGCCGAAGATGATCGAGGGGCGGCACGCAGAGTGCGGAGGTGCCGTAATAAGCAAAAATGCCAATGCCCCATGGCTAGAGGGTTCCTTCTAGGAGGTGTCCATCTTATGGCAACGGGAGTGGTTTTATATCACAGCTCCCAGGGGTACCAAGTGGGTGGCCGCCCTGCTGCCGCCCGCCACGACTGACATCATGGATTAACAAGGGGCTAGACTGGGGGCCAGTAAAGGATGTCCCGACATTGCAGAGCCGCATCCGAGATCTCCTCGAGAGAGATATCAGTATGGCCACGGTAATGCAAGTCATGTTAATTTGTGGAGTCCTGCCCTGCAAACGACGTCCCCTCCGCATCTGGGAGTTCAACTCGGAGGGACCGCGAGCTATTCAACACTTCCTCGGTATGACGCTCGAAGAGATGTATCAATCGTTCTTCGGACCACAAATAATGTGTCTGGACACCACTGAGGATGCGGGTCTGAGCTGCAATCGCCCAGATACCCAAGTAAGTAGTCCCGTAGTTGAACACGTTTGTCTTTTTATTTATCATGACATTATTCTGAAAAGTTGCTCTTTGACCAGGACTGGGTAATAAAGGCGAAGATGATCAGGTGTCTGGCCCCCCTCCCCGAGGTCTCACCGGATCCTGTACTAGCCAGGATGCTGGAGCTCGCGCCTTATCAAGCGCCCTCAGGGGAAGACACAGGGGGGAATAAAGAGACTGAAAGCAGACCTCGCTCACCGCTCATCCAAACCAGGGGAGTTAGCGCCTCCGCAAAGTAGGATAGTCGGGGAGAATAATCTGAAATTCCTTCTCCCCAAGGAAGGAAGAGGACCGCCTCTGAAGACCCGGAAACGATGGTTTCCAAACGGGGGAAGAAATCTTCACCACAGGGTCCAGACCCAGGGGGTACCCTGGCCGCACAATGCCCGCAAGGGGGTCAGCCCTCCACCGAGCTATAAGTAAAAGGGTACTTAACAGTGAAGATATCCTACATTACTTCTGAGGAAAATAACCGAAGCATTTATCTTGTAGTTCGGATCGTAGCCCTTCTCGGCAGAGTTCGTCTTCGGGGGATCTTCTTCCAGAGATGATGGAGAGAGAAACGCCTCCCCCTGCCATCTCGCCTCATGAGGCGGGCGACCCCGAGGTGTCGTCACGGAGGGTTTCTCCCGATCCGGCAAGGCCATAGAGTAATCCCTTGGCCACCCAAAGTCCTCAGTATCCGGCTCTTGAAGAGAGCAACCGAAAGCGCCCGACACCGTCTAGTGTGCGGTCGGACGCACTGAAGGGTCTGCTAGAGCAAGCGGCTATCTCAGAGGTGCATCGTATGCTAATGGGTACGGTGATTGAGAGGATTTCATCCGCCGAAAGCGGGTTGCATGAAGCTTTTATGAGTCTGCTGAAAGGTTTTGAGGTACGTAAAATAGTGTATGTTTTTTACGGTACCGCACACGCTAGGTGTGCCCTGTGCAGATAGTAGCCCCTGAGACTCTGGTTGCTGTCGAGAACGGCGGGAAACAGAGGATCATAGTCCTATGTACTAATCCGACCGCCTTCATATGTAGGTGGCGGAAGGTCCGGTGGCTAGCCGGACTGGTGAGTTTGCCGAGCTAAAGCGACAACTTGATGCGGCAGATGCCGACATCATGCTTGTCAACAAGCGGCTTGATGAGGCACAAGGTATGTGATTTCTCTGGTGATCAGTACGTAGTAAGAGGAGCATAATGCTAGTATCTTTAATATGTTGTGACTGCAGATGGAGCTACGACCGTGGAGACCCTTCGGGCGGAACTAGCCCGAGCCAAGGAACAAGCCAGAAAAAGTGATGTGGCCGCTTAAGAGCTGAGAGCCGAACAGGCTGCGCATTGCCGAAGCAAGGATGAAATAGCCAAGATGGCTATGGAATTGAAGGAAGCCGCCGACCGTTATGAGCTTCTTGAAGGTGGAAGTCGAGCGATGGTAACGGACCTGGAGAAGGCCACGGTGGCTGCCAAGGACGCCCGCTCTACAATCAGAGCGATGAAGGAGGAGCTACACCAAGCCGGGGATATCGCGGCTGGGAAGCCCTTTATGCTGAGGATAAAGTTCGGAGATCCTACGTACGCTCCTCTTGATCGGCTATGGAGTTCTGCAGACGCGTATCTGGATTTGGCAGCTACTGACGCAGCCGAATACTTCAAAGATCAAAAAGATCGTGAAGTGGAAAAGTTGTTTTGGTCACAATTCGATGCTCCAGCGCGTCCGCTTCGGTTGAACGAGAGAATGGCCGAGTTGGCCGAGCTCCATAGGTTGTCTGGGCTTGCCATGAGGTCTGTTGTGGATCATCTGTGGCCGGAAGGTCAAAGGCCGAACAATTATTTTAGTTTGGTGCAGCAATTCCTTGGTGTTGTGCCACGCATCGATGCTATGAAGAGGTCGGCGTGCGTAGAGGGTGCGCGGATGGTGCTTGCCCGTGTCAAGACATACTGGGCAGAGATGGAGGCCACCGCTATTGCAACCCAGGGTTCGGCCGTGGGCCAAATAGCTGCCGAGCACTACTTTGAAGAAGTCCTTGAAGGCACTCGTTTAATAGAGGCTCAGTGCTCGAAGAATATTATGTTCTAATAACATGTATTCCCATTGTGAAAACAATGTTTTATTGAGTTATAAAGGCTGTTTTATACTTTTGCCTGAAAGTATTATGATGCCTCCTGTGCGGCTGTTTATGTATATATGTATATAACCTGAAAGTTTGCAGTTGTCGGCTTCAGCCTCCACGCATATAATGCGGGGGTGTTCGCAGAAGATGCGTGTTCACACTTGATCCAACGTCTTGGTCCATTAAGGAGGTGATAGCGTAGCGAACTAGGTAATCGGACTATAGTGCTTTAACACTTTCACTTAGCCATAGGAGTTTGACGGTGGGGCTACTATATAACCCCTGGTGGCTCCGCGCTCGTCCGAATAGGGGGCGCGTACATGCCTGGCCGAGAATCGGCCCTTCGTTAATGCGGAGGAATCCCGAAGATTCCGCTAAGTCATCGAGTGGTCGACCAGTCTCGCGCTTTATCATGACAGTCAGTTTTCGGCTTTGTTTACAGAGGTGCTCCTCCGGATGAACCGGAGCACAATCGCAGTAGTTCTCCTGGTGCCACCTTAGCTGATAGAGCGGAATGTAAGGCAGCAAAACACAGTAGCCGGGCAAACCCAACATTTGACCAAAGACATGATTCGGAGCTGATGCATATAAGGCCAAACTCGCGATGCCGAACACTCCCTAAGGTATTCGGTCTTTATAATATACGCTGGGCTAAACAATGCCCTTGAAAATGAGCCCCAAGTGTCCGGGTACGTGCAATATTCTGGCGTGGCCACATGCCAATAACGTCAGCATCCTTTCCGGTTGTACTGAGAATCCGGAGGATGTGAACAACAAGAGACAGTAAAAAAGGTTTACGCAGGGTCTTAATCTAAAAAGAAACCTTTGAACGGGTCCCTGCTGCACGTCTGCGCCTGTGTCTGTGTTGTGCCGTATCCTGGACGGGTGTAGCACAATTGTCATCTGTAAAAGAGAGAAACTTAGTTGAAAGTTGTCGTGCAAAAAATTGGTTACTCTAAATAAACCATTTAAAATTCAAGATAAGTAAAGTTGAGCCGTAGTCCTGTTTACACGCGGGAAGCCCCTGGCACCATCTATAAGGGTGCAACCACCAAACCTATCTCACGTATATCTAGTGATGTACCGGACTCGTTTAACTGTGTCCGTGGTCTTAACGACCGTTCATTTGTTCTGGTTGGTGAGGTCGTCTAGTGTTCGGCTCTTAAAGCAGCCGCACGTTCTTCCGCGCGTAAAGAATGCTCAATGTTTCCATTAACTGTGATTGTGCCGCACGGACCAGGCATCTTGAGCTTGAGAGAAGCGTAATGCGATATAGCGTTGAAATGAGCGAAGGTTGTTCGTCCGAGTAGTGCTTGATAGCCGCTTCAGAATGGAGCGATGTCGAAGTGTAACATTTCACTTCGGTAGTTGCCGGGTGAACCGAATACTACTTGTAGTATTAGAGAGCCCGTGGAGCGGGCCTCTGGGCCTGGTATTACTCCCTTGAAGGTAGTATTACTGTGGCTGATTTTTGTTGGGTCTATCCCCATTTTGCGGACTGTGTCCTGATATATCAGGTTTAAACTACTGCCGCCGTCCATGAGGACTTGTGTGAGATGGTATCCATTTATTATTGGGTCTAACACCAAAGCAGTCAATCCTTCATGCCGGGTACTTGTCACGTGATCCCTGCGATCAAAAGTGATCGGACGGGCCAACCAGGGGTTGAACTTAGTGGTGACGGGCTCTAGGGCGTGTGTGTCTCGGAGTGCAGTTTTGCTTCTCCCCTTCATCACATGTACCACATTTACTGTTTTTACTTCTGGTGGGAATTTCTTCTGTCCCCCAGCTTCCTTGTCAAGCAGGCTCATCCTCGCCTTCTCTTAATGTATCCTGCCCTTGTATTCGGGCGTTTAGCTTGTCGGCCTCGCTTGAAGACCCAACATTCTCTCGTGGGTATGATTTGCGTGTTTATCGGGGTGCCGTGGATCCCATATAGTTTGTCTAGAATCTTGTTTAGGCTGGACGGTCCATCCCTATTGCCTTTGAAAGGCTTTTTTCCGCTGACTTGGCCGAGAGCTCAATCCGCGCCATCGCCGTGTTATCTGGGCTATCTTCTTTATTCCGCGCTTGTGTTTACTGCGTCGTGGTTTTCCATTGCCATCCCTGACTTCGGATGTGCTTGGGTCAATGGTGCTACTGCGGGCCAACCATCTATCCTTACCCGGGCAAAAGCGGGTCATGAGGCTTGTTAGGGCAGCCATTGTTCTCGGTTTTTCTTGGCCGAGGTGTCTGGCGAGCCATTCGTCTCGGACGCTGTGCTTGAAAGCTGCTAAGGCTTCGCGTCCGGACAATGATTTATTTGGTTCTTCTTAGTGAGAAACATGTTCCAAAGCTTTCGGGCTGACTCTCTGGGCTGTTGAATTATATGACTTAAATCGTCTGCATCCGAAGGTCGGACATAAGTCCCTTGAAAATTAGCCCGAAAGGCATCCTCGAGCTCCTCCCAACTTCCAATGGAGTTACCGGGGAGGCTTTTCAGCCAGTGCCGAGCTGGTCCTTTAAGCTTGAGGGGCAATACTTGATGGCGTGGAGATCATCTCCATGAGCCATATGAATATGGAGGATAAAGTCTCAATCCGCACCCTGTGGTCTGTGGTCCCGCCGTGACGCCTCTATGTTCACCGGTTTGAATCCTTCGAAATTCGTGGTCCAAAGACCACATCGGTGAAACATAGGGGTGTGCTGCACCCTGTATTTAGATGTACCATGGCGCTCGGACGGTTGTGGTGTTCGGTTTTGGTTGTCGCTGAGCGCTGCTTCTTTGATCCGTAGATGGATCTGGTTGTGCCGGCCTTTTGATGCGAGTCCTCGCGTGGATCGTGTACTGACTTATCTGCGACCTCGTTAGCCGCTCTATCGCGAGCACGAGGTCGTCGATCCAACCGGTCGGCTGTTTTATCTTTTGGCTGTGGGGGCTCTAAGGCCTCATCGCCGAATTCAGGCAGCAGCTTGCGCTTTGGATAGCTCTTCGTGTGGCGACTGCCACCGTACTTTTCTGCAGTGTCGAGCACTTTGTTCCATCTACTGTTGAGTGTATTTTGAGCGGCCTTGAGCCTTTTCTTCTGCTTCTTCAGACTCCTCGTAGTGGCGTTAAGCCTTCTATGGAGGTTTTCTTGCTGCAAGTGCCTTTCCAGGATGATGTGTGCATCGTCATTCGGACTGTTCTCCTCTCCGGAGACGGGTTGATTAGCTTGATGCTCGGCGTCGCCGTGATCGGACAACGGCTCCGTACTGTGTTCGTCGTCCGCTGGCTCACCCTGCTCTATCGCTGGGTCTATGTGGTCGTCGTTTCTTCTAGAGTCGACCGGAGTATTATTTTCTCTTGCGTTGTTATCGTTGTTTTTGCCGAGGCGGGATTTGGAGCGGCGTCTACGCCGCCACTTTGATTGCTTCTTGAGGGAGTTATCCTTCGCTGCATCCTTCCGTTCCTCGTCATCATTTTCTTTGGGTGTATCCACCATGTATATGTCATGTGATGAAGTGGCGGTCCAATGCCCTGTGGGCGGTGGTTCCTGTTCGTCTCCTGCATCATCATCCATACCGTCGATGTCTTTGGAGTCGAAGTCGAGCATGTCGGTTAAATCGTCGACAGTGGCAACTAAGTGGGTGGTGGGTGGGGAGCGAATTTCTTCGTCATCCGCATCCCATCCTCGCCGGACATAGTTCGGCCAAGTTTCTTCTGACAAGGATTTTTAACGAGTTCAGTAAATCGTCGAAGGGCGAGTGCTGAAACATATCCGCGGAAGTGAATTCCATGATCGGCGCCCAACCGGATTCGATAGGCATGGGCGCAAGCGGCTCGGAGCCTATGGTCGGGGTCGAATCCAATAGTTTGGCAGCACGGCTCTCGAGAGGGGTAAAGTCAGTATTCGGCTCTATCGCCGCTGCAAGTGCAGCCTCCAAGGCGCGGTCTACCCGCCCGTCCTCGGATGGCGCAATTTGCTCCAGATTGAAGGCCGGAGTAGTTGCCGGTGTGATCTTAGGAACACTGTCCGACGCTAGAGCTATATCGTGCTCGTCGTGATCGTGCGGCACACCCGGCATGGGCTCGAATCCGTCGAAGATCAAGTCTCCGCGGATGTCGGCAGTGTAATTCAAGTTTCCGAACCTAACCTGATGGCCAGGGGCGTAGCTCTCGATCTGCTCCAGATGGCCAAGCGAGTTGGCCCGTAGTGCGAAGCCGCCGAATATGAAGATCTGTCCGAGGAGGAAGACCCCATCCTAGACCGCATCGTTCCCGATGATCGAAGGAGCCATCAAGCTTTACGGCGACGGCACAGTGGAACTCTGAATGAAAGCACCAATGTCGGTGTCAAAACCGGCGGATCTCGGGTAGGGGGTCCCGAACTGTGCGTCTAAGGCAGATGGTAACAGGAGGCGGGGGACACAATGTTTACCCAGGTTCGGGCCCTCTCAATGGAGGTAATACCCTACTTCCTGCTTGATTGATCTTGATGATATGAGTATTACAAGATTTGATCTACCACGAGATCGTAGAGGTTAAACCCTAGAAGCTAGCCTATGGTATGATTGTTGTTGGTCCTAAGGACTAAACCCTCCAGTTTATATAGACACCGGAGGGGGCTAGGATTACACAGAGTCAGTTACGATGGGAGGAGATCTACATATCCGTATCGCCAAGCTTGCCTTCCACGCCAAGGAGAGTCCCATCCGGACACGAAACGAAGTCTTCAATCTTGTATCTTCATAGTCCAATAGTCCGGCTGTCTGGATACCCCCCTAATCCAGGACTCCCTCACACATCGACAAATATGAAATTCCTTCGGGCATGATAGAACAACTGCTAGCTAATCCTTTTGTAGGAGATGGAACCGAACATCCTGATATGCACTTGATATATGTAGAACAAATTTGTGGATTGTTCAAACTTGCAGGTTTACCCGGAGATGAAGTTATGAAGAAGGTTTTCCTTTTATCTTTGAAGGAAAAAACATTGGCATGGTATAGGCTATGCGATGATATTGGATCTTGGAATTGGAATCGTTTGAAATTGGAGTTCCACCAAAAAAATTATCCTATGCATCTAGTTCGTCGTGATCGAAACTATATATATAATTTTTGGCCTCGTGAAGGAGAAAGTATAGCTCTAGCTTGGGGGAGGCTTAAGTCAATGTTATATTCATGCCCCAATCATGAGCTCCCAAGAGAAATTATTATCTAGAACTTTTATGCTTGGCTTTCTCGTAATGATCAAACAATGCTTGATACTTCTTGTGCTGGTTCTTTTATGAAGAAGACTATTGAATTCCGGTGGGATCTTTTGGAAAGAATTAAACGCAACTCTGAAGATTGGGAACTCGACAATGGTAAAGAGTCAGGTATTAAACTTAAATATGATTGTGTTAAATCTTTTATGGATACCGATGCTTTTCAAAAGTTTAGCACTAAATATGGACTTGACTCTGAGATAGTAGCCTCCTTTTGTGAACCATTTGCTACTCATGTTGATCTCCCTAAAGAGAAGTGGTTTAAATATCACCCACCTATTAAAGATTATTTTTTATAAGAACCGGTGCCAGTTAAAGAAAAAACTATACTTTACAATCACTACTGCAGGATGCTGCTAACGCGACACTACGATCAGAGACCCTTCGAGAAACTGTGTGTGATGCAATAATCGCAAACGGTGGTGTACGAAAACTGTCAGAAATGATGCAAAACGTTTGTGATGAATGATAGATCAAACAAAGTTCATATTATAGTTGCGTGTGCGATGAGGGGCATACGGTTGATCGGTACGAACTGTTTGTGATGAGACAGAACAACAGAAACGGACAGCCAAATCAAGGTGTGTGCGATATACGGCATACATTTCACTCTGATGAACCGTTCGCGATGAGTGAGGTGAACACAAACGATTTGGCGTAAAAAGATGCGTGTGATACCCGGCAAACAGGTCGGTAATCAGAATTGTGTGCGATCATTATAGACAACCCATACGCTCTTTTTTGTGAATTGTGTGCTCATTAGGGCACACAGTTCAACAAACGAACCTGTTGGCGATAATGTAGAAGATCTCTGTCGAATACATATTACTAACCGTCTGCAATGAGATTCACAGGATAAACAGAGATATATATAGTCTGCTTAATTTAGTCCTTCTTGTTGTTGTTCTTGTTGGATGGCCCCGCAACATCGTCTTGGCGAGGACGCTTCTTGCCACTGACAGTTGGCTTTTCATCACCGCCGCCGTCGTCATCGTCATTGCTATCGTCCTCCTCCTCCTCCTTGTTCGATCATTCCTCCTCCTCATCATCGTCATCCTCTTTTTCATCCTCCGACGCCTCCTCGTCTGTCTAGTTGTCGTCTGACGACTCCAGAGGCGGCGTCCCTTCCATGAACCGGATATAATCGAGGTCTGGGCTCGACGCCGGAATCATGGAAGACGAGCGGGATGATTCCGATGTTGACCTATCATCGGGCGCCAGACTGCTGGCCGAACTGCCGTCCTCGCTATCGCCGACATGGCTGCGAGTGTGTGCCGCAAGGTAGCGCTCTGCAGGGATGATGAAGATGGTGGACACTTGCGGGGTATGCAGAGAAGAGGAACTGCCAATTGAAGCGGGGTTGACGATTATCTAACTGCTGATATAATCAACCGTAATTATTTGTACCCGCCGCTCCAAATTCCGGGGTTGCGCAGACTCCTATTGGCTATTTGGTTGGTTTCCTTTTTCAGGACAAAAACAAGGAACGAGTTTTGGGATTATGCACCGGTACCGGTACGAACGAAGTAGGACAGTTGGCAAGCAATACATTGAGCTCTTCTTATTGATAAAGCCAGTAATAATCAAACTAGAAAGGAAAAGGAAAAAGACAAAGAAAAATATCTGCATGAATCTTCGTGTAACATCAATGGCATATATAGGGCCTAGATGTGCATTACTTAGAGCACATATAGATGTGCTTTAGCAATACTGTCAAACAAAACCCCTAATCATCATTGCAAACAGTGCATAGAACATGGCTAATGCGACAACCACAACTACACATGCTAGTTCCTTCTTGTCTCTTGCTTTCATCTATTGCCTGTGATTGATTCTTTCTTGCTTCATCGTACTGATTGTACATTCTAGATCAGCTAGTTTCTTCTTCAGCTTTACGTTATCTTCTGCGAGCTTGGTGATAACACAACGAGCCCTGCCATGCATTCTTCATCCAGCCAGTTAACAAAGGCACAAGCCTCATATCCCTGCCAATGTTAAATAGTATTCTGGATGAGCGGTGGCATTAACTGAAGTAAAATGATGAACTTAATTAGCACTAACCTCTAAGGGGCAACTGAGAAACCACCTGCCAATGTCGAATCCCTCCGTGCATAAACGTCGAGCGGGAGTGTGCCTGTGCACACAACTCAGCTTTTTGTACTTCTCGGTGGCGCAAAACTCGGAGTCGAACTCGTGTTGCAAGAGTCTGGAGTCAAGCTCCGGATCCGGTGGCAGATCGCTTTCCTGGGGAGGGGGTCATTCAGGACGGATTCAGCAAGGAGCCATACTTTGGACATGGTAAAAAAGATCGGGATAGATTGGGCCTGACAGGACGATTCAGATCCGTAGTACACCTGCCTTCTGATGACCTTAGGCAAGTGCTCGGCGGCGATACGAGCAGGAGCAGCCGCACGGAAACCATCAGCACCACTCGTCCGCATTCCCCCAATGTTAGCGCCACGCAAGGGAGTTTGGAGGCTATGTAGGGATTTGGGGGAAATGGGGAAACTGTGGAGATAAGCTAACGGTCGGGAACTACTAATGGCACTATATATATGTTGTTTACGTCACACTGTTTGTACATGTCGTTTGTGTTAGGTATTACAACGTCACACACGATTTCCGCACCAAACCGTGTGAGAAGACAACGTAGGTTAGACACGGTTGCCGTTACATAACCATATGTGATGTACTAGCCTGTCCATATAATTGAGTTACTGTAACATCCCAAATTTCCTATTTGGAATGTTTTACAATTATAGCTAAGCATCCTATGCATCCTGTTTGAATTTGAATGCCATTTGAAGTTTCTGAGAATTTTGAGTTTTGAATTTGAATTTCAAACTTTGGCATGTGGGAATCATTTCAAAAACTAAGCCTGATAAATACTTGATCAAAAGTATGAGAGGAGCAAACATGACACTCCAAAAATATCAGAGGAAACAATGCCAAAAGATTTGGATTCAAATCTGAATTTTATTTGAATTTGAAAAAATAGATTTTTATAAAGTTTGGATTTTGCCTTTGGAAAAATGTTCAAATGAAAGGGAATATTCCCCTGATCATTTTGGTATATATATACCCTATATAAAATATTTATAGATATAGTTTTATTTCTGTTTTGTTTTATTTTAAAAATAAAATTTAAAAGGAAAAATCCCCTCGGCGCCAGCCAAAGCCACCCCAGGCCCAGCCAGCGCCAGGCCTCCCTTTGGCCCGGCCCAAATGGCTGCCCACTGGCCAGCCAGCCGAGCCGAGCCGGCCCACCAGCCTCGCCGCCTGAATCTCCTAGGCCTCGCCACCCGCCGCCTCACCCTCCTCTCTCTCTCTCTCGACCCATGGGCCCCGCCCATCTTCTTCCCCTCGCCCACGCAACGCAGCTCGCCGAGATCGCGGATCCCAAGGATCCGGATCCCGATCCGCCTGATCCCCCGAAGCGAGGCCGACCCCTGGCTATAAAAGCCGAGCCTCCACACCCCATTCCCCCTAACCTCGCCGAACCCTCTCCCTCTCTCTCCCGGCACGCCGGAGTTCAAGCTCTCCTCGCCAAAGTCGCCGTCGACGCCTCTACCCTCCCGACCACCCCGACCCCACCGAACCACTCACCGACCTCCCCAGACCAAGACGGCGACTCCTCGAGCTCACCGACGCCTGAAGCCCCGACGACTCTCGCCCCGCCGCGCCCGCCGCCGGACTCCGGACATCGTCGGGATCACCTCCCCGTCCGATCTCAAACGTGTGGCTAGGATTAGAACCCCAAGGGGTATGATTTATTAAAAAACCGCCGGTTCGTCCGGTTTATTAGTTAGGGTTTTAGTCAATTAGCCGCCCGCTTTTAGTTTTAACCGAGGCCGCTTAGACTATCTAACGCATTGTAGGCACGCTTTAGGCCCATTAGGCCTTTTTCTTTTATTTTGATTTTCTGTTTTAGCGAATAGTTTCTGCTTTTCAAAATTGATATCTTTTATTCTGTTTATTATTTTTAGATGATTCTTTTTTGTTGGATTGCAAATTTTATGTAGTTTTTGTAGAATATATATTTAACTATGTTAAAATAATTAAAATTGCTTTATTTTAGTTTTAGTCAGAATAGTAAATCTGCTATAACTTGAGTTAGAAAAATTATTTTTGCATGATTCTTTTGTCCCAACTTTATTTTAACATTGCCAAACCCTAGAAATTAACTTGGGTATTTTAGGATTAATAAATAATTAGCTTTAAGCAGAATCCTATTAACCCTAATTAATTAACTAGCTCCTGTTTTCCTAATATTTTAATTAGTAAATGAATTTATTTTTAACTTGTGATTAGTTATTCTAGGTTAGTTTCTGTCATTCTAGTAGATGAACTTTTATTTATAATTAATAAAAGTTTTAATTTATTTTTCTTAATAGAAATTGGATTAGGCCTAAAATGAGTTTTATAATAGCTTTTTAATTAATTCTTTTTGCTCCTAGTTGCTTAGTGAAACCTTTTCTGTTAAGTTAACTTAAAACCATGATTAGGTTATATTAAGGAATTTTTGTTATATAAAAACTATTTTAGCTATTGTTTGGAGTAGGAAAAACTTTGAGTTGTTTTCTTTGAGTTTTTCTTTTGGATTTGGTTTTGATTGTTTTGTTGTGTTATGTTACTTTTGTTATGTTGTGTTATGTGATCCTATTGCTTTGTGCTTATTGTGCTATTGTTTGTCTCGGTAGAGTTTCCGGAGTGCGAAGCTTGCTACTACTACTTTTTAGCTTACGAGGATCATCAAGAAGGCAAGTTTTGATCATGTTATTTCTATACCTATGTTTTTGTGCATTAGTAGTTGTCACCACCCCACCATGCATGCAGTAGTGAAATCTTGAAGTCATTAAACTTGAGTAGTATCATGTGGTAGGATGAACCAATCCCCTTGTTACCATGACCCCGGATTAGTAGTTACTTTGCTATGCTCGAGACGGTTTTGGGTTGAGTGATATTCATAAGCAAGATGTGAGAGTCAATGATGATGACAACCCCATGAACTACAATGATCAAGATGGACTTCGAAAATCACTACTGGGTGGAGGATTTGTTGACGGGCACCTGGAGCACCCAGTGGTGGCCGGGATGCATGGAGAAGCGCCATGACATCTCATGGAAAGCTTCACCCAGCCACAAAGAGAAGGATGGATGCCCCATGACCGAAGCTTATCAGGCAGCCGCAAGCCATTATGGGCTCTGGCTGGGTTGACCCTAGTAGTGACGCTGGCTGGACGGTACTACGAGAAGTAGACGAACGGTAGGATTGATGGGTACCGCAAAGGCCGTAAGAACTCTTTGGAAGACCCTGTTTCATTCGTCCCGTCTTCAAACACCATGAAGTGCAAAGACTTTAAAGGAGGGAATGATTCTTGCGGGGAAAGTGCGCAACCCTCTGCAGAGTTAAAGATCTAATCGATTAGCCGTGTCCCCGGTTACGGACATTTGAGCCTCTGGAACTTGGAAGTATTCGGATATCTCAACACTAAAATTAATAAATAAATTTGAGGGGTATATGACTTAATAATTTGGGAATGAGATATTGGTTGGCGGAACCATCTCAATAACTACCAACAATTGTAGTAATCTGCAAGCAAGTCCACTGTAGTAGGGTAAAATTTGCTTTTCGCAAAATGATGAAACTTAGAGCTCCACAGCCAAAAATGCATATAGAGTTAGTAACTTTATTATTGTTATTCTTCATGACTTGCCACTTATTCCAAAAGCTGACCTACATGGCTGCAACGTATTATGTTGCGTAGATATATTCCGATCAGAGTGAGGCTACGCCCGCCTTGCGATTGCCCTTTGAGTCGGATGGACTCGCTTATCTTCGACGCTCCGCAGTGTTATTAGTTTATTTCTCATGAGTTGGCCTTGAGCCAATTTATTCCTTGTAATAAAGACTCTATATGAGAATCGCTTAATGATATTCAGGTGTGATTGAACTTTGATTACTTTATTGATGTAATCGTGAGTACCAAAGATGATCTTGGGATGGTATGCATACGTAGATTTGACCGATTTTGGGTCAGGTCGCTCTGAGAGATGGTATCGAGCACACGCTGACCGTAGGATCGTAACCCCTAGGATCGGAAAGCCATAAGCAGAGACCATTTACTTTGAATCCTTTTCATTCCATAATTCTCCCTGCTCAATTCGACTCTTCTCCCTTTGCAACATTCTAGATGGCCGTCGAGTTCACCCCGCTTTGCTACCGGAGTTCTCGCCACCGATGAGACGATGCCCTTTGAAGAAAGCTGGTCCAGATGGTGAAGCAGCTGAAGATAGCTCTACCCTCGATCACCGGAAGCCCACTAATGCACTTCCAACGGACACCGATACAGGATTAAGGTGCATATCCTAGGGAGAACCTTTGGAGGACACACAGAGCCTATCAACTTTGAGTTCACCGAGTTCAACTGGATCATCGGAAGGGACGTGGCTATCTATCGAGCACTTGGACATCTCCGAGAGGAGTACAGGCCGAGCTCGATCACTCGAGACTCGCCATGGTTTCTCGCAGGAAAGGAATGGAGATATCATTCGCACCATTGAGGACGATTCCACTCTCTCATACATCCAGACTTGGAGTGTCTTCTCGAAACGGAGATTCAGACTCGCCAGAACTCAAGACACACTGAAGCTTTTGTTCCGCGAATCGAATCGGAGGAGAAGGCACGCAGACTTCCTTGGCTATGAGGAAGAAATCACGGACTTCATGGAGATAGTCGACGATCTGAAGATGAAGCTTGCCGCGATAGAGGAAAAGATGGACTTGGGAGAGGACCTTACCCGAGTGGAGATGAAGGACCCTCGTGAGCAATGATCAGGATTTCAAGGAGTACCACCAAGGGAACCCCAAGAGGAGGCGCCATCGATGAAGACTTTTAGTCGACCACCATGTCATTTTTTACTTTTTCGCCGATCGCTTAGGCCGATGTTTTCCTTCGATTAGTCATGAGCTTTTGTAATCGAGTTTGAACCATGTTTGAGTGGAATGAATAAATGATTGGTGTGTTATGATTGTGCATTCATATGGGTAGTGTTATTCCTCATAGACCATTGTTCTATTCTAATTTTCTCATCCCTCCAAAACACCAGATGCCTCCGAGACGTGACATCGGTTTCCGCCGAGCTCACCCAGCTGCTCCAACAGCAGAATGCATCGATGCAGCTCCTTATTCGAATCGTAACAACAACGCCAACAATCCACCGCCACCGCCACCACCCATCGTGGACAACTTGACTCAATTTCGAGGTTGAATCCGCCAGTGTTCTCTAGTAGCACCGAGCCGATTGTGGCTGATGATTGGCTCCGCAAAATCGGAAGAGAGCTAGTCACCGTTGGATGCACCGATGTTTGAGAAGGTGCGCTTTGCAGCGCATCAACCGGATGGACCTGCAGCTTCTTGGTGGGAGAATTACACCGCCACTTTTCCCATTGGAGCCATCACTTGGGATCAATTCCAGCAGTTTTCCGCACCGCTCATGTCTCACCGGAGCCATGAGTCTCAAGAAGCGTGAGTTCCACAACTTGCGCCAGGGAACCGTCTCGTGGCACAAGACGTGGATGAATTCAGCAAGCTCGCCGCTATGCCCTCGATGATGTGGCCACCGATGCCGCCAAGGTGAGAAGTTCCTTGAGGGACTCAATGATGAACCGAGCATGCAGCTTATTGTGGCTACCTTCAACAACTACCGTGAGCTGGTAGACAAGGCCACCATTCTTGAAGGCAAGTAGCAACAGATAGAAAGCGCAAGCGGAAGTACAGCCAGGGAAGCACAACTCGGGAGCTCAGCGAAGCCCCGCTATGCACCATACTCGGGAGGGCACACCCATCATAACCATGGAGGCCATAACCATGGAGGAAATGGGAACAACCGCAGCCAGACAACAAGTCAGGCCATGGCAATGGCAATGGAAATGGTAATGGCAATCAGCACTGTTCTGCCCGGCTCAAAGGATCTGAGCCACATCACCGCTTCAAGTGCCGAAGACAGGCACTATGCCACCGACGCCCGGAGGCCAAGCAGAGGAATGGAAATGGCAATGGAGGCTCAAAGAAGAAGCCAAACCGCTCCTCATGCTCGTGTGAACCACATCGACGTGGAGGACGCCTATGATCAGCCGACAATCGTGGTTGGTAACTTTTATTGAATTCACGCTCAGTTTTGGTTCTCTTTGATTCGGTGCAACGATTCATTCATATCAAGGGTAGTTGTGGAAAAGTACGGGTTGCGACTAGAACCCTTAGAAGCCCCTCACGCCGATTCGCCAGCAGAGGAGAAATGATGGCGGTGTAGGCTGTCCTGCAACCTCAACATCGGGAACCACAAATTTCCGTGGACCTCATAGTGTTGGAAACTCAGACCTTGGATGTAATCCTAGGCATGGATTGGTTGTCAAAGTTTGAAGGAACATTGATCGTGCCCAGAAGTCTATTCTGCTCACCACCCGGAGCGTAAGAGGATCAAGTATGTAGCCAGCACAGCCAGATGAAGAATCAGTGCATTCTCACGGAGTTGTTCAGAGGAAGTGCCAGAGTGCAAGACTTTCCGATGTGTTCTCGGAGGAATTACCAGAATGCCACCGGACAGGACATTGAATTTCTGATTGAGTTATTGCCCAAGACAGCCCCAATATCCAAGAGACCTTATCGGATGCCACCGAATGAGTTGAAAGAGATCAAGGATCAAATAAATGAGTTATTGGAGAAAGGATATATTCGCCCAAGCTCATCACCTTGGGGAGCCCCAGTTTTTTGGTAGAGAAGAAGGATGGAAGCTTGAGGATGGTTGTGGATTATCGTGCTTTGAACGAAGTAACCATCAAGAACAAGTACCCCCGCCGATGATCAATGACTTGTTTGATCAGCTTGTTGGAGCCAAGGTATTCTCTAAGATCGATCTTCATCGTGGTACCATCGCTTGAAGATTCGTGAAAAGGATATACCCAAAACAGCATTCACTACTGTATGGTTTATATGAGTATACCGTCATGTCATTTGATTGACTAATGCTCCTGCATACTTCATGAATTTGATGAACAAGGTGTTCATGGAATATTTGGACAAGTTTGTCGTGGTGTTCATCGATGATATATTGATTTTCCAAGAGCGAGGAAGAGCATAAGGAACATTTGCGTCTAGTTCGAGAAACTTCGAGAACATCAGTTGTATGCCAAGTTCAGCAAATGTGAATTTTGGTTGAAGAAAGTTGGATTCCTCGACATGTTATTTCAGGAGAAGGAATAGCAGCTTGATCCCGCCAAGGTTGAATCACCACCGATTGGCGGTCACCCACCTCGACCAAGGAGATCCGTAGTTTTCTCGACTCGCAGGATATTATCGGAGGTTCATTGAGAACTTCTCGAAGATTGCCAAGCCCATGACTGAGCTGTTGAAGAAGGAAGCCAAGTATGTTTGGACCGAGGAATGTGAAGCCAGTTTTCAGAATTGAAGAAACGGTTGGTCACCGCCCAAAGGTTGATTTTGCCGGACATACACAAGGAATACCAGGTTTATTAGACGCTTCTCCAAGGACTCGGAGGAGTATTGATGCAGGAAGGTAAGGTTGTAGCTTATGCCTCCGCACAGCTACGGCCTCATGAGATGAATTATGCCACGCATGATTTGGAGTTAGCAGCTGTAGTGCATGCACTCAAGACCTGGAGACATTTCCTCATCGGAAATCATTGTGATGTCTACACAGATCACAAGAGTTTGAAGTATATCTTCACGCAGAAGGAATTGAACCTCAGGCAGAGGAGATGGCTAGAGTTGATAAAGGACTACGACATGAGATTGCATTACCACCCCGGTAAAGCTAATGTTGTAGCAGATGCTTTGAGCCGTAAGAGTTATGTGAATACTCTTACAGCAGGAGGATTACCCAGGAGTTAGTCGATGACCTCGTAGATCTCCGATCGAGATAGTTCCAAAGGATTTGTTGCAACTCGAAGTTCAGTCCACCTTGACCGAAAGGATTCGTGAAGCCCGTAAGTTGGACAAGGAAATTGATGAGATTAAGCAAAAGATGGATGAAGGTAAAGCTAAAGGATTCCGTAAGGATGAACATGGGACTATATGGTTTGAGGATCGATTATGTGCCCAATGATCCCGAGCTCGTGAAGCTAATTCTTCAGAGGCTCATGATTCACCAGATTCGATTCACCCCGCAACACCAAGATGTACCGGATTTGAAGCAAAGTTTCGTGGACAGGTATGAAGAAGGATATTGCCGAGTACGTAGCAAGATGCGATGTTTGCCAACGTAAAGGCGTAACATCGGCCAGCAGGTTACTTCAACCTTTGCCGATTCCCGATTGGAAATGGGAGAAACTTGGTATGGATTTCATCAAAGGATTACCCAGACCTGCTCAGGTTATGATTCTATCTGGGTAGTAGTTGATCGCTTGACTAAGGTAGCTCACTTCATTCCCGTGAAGACTACCTATACCAGTGCCAAGTTAGCCAAGATATACATGACCAGGATCGATGTCCGCATGGAGTTCCGAGGAAAATCGTGTCGATAGAGGAACGCAGTTTACCTCAAAGTTTTGGAAGCAGTTGCATGAAACTTTGGGTACGAGGCTGGAATTCAAGACAGCTTTTCATCCGCAGAGACAAATGGATGACCGAGAGAGTCAATCAGATTCTAGAAGACATGTTGAGAGCTTGTGTGCTAGACTATGGGTCTAGCTGGGATGATAATTTGCCATCACGCAGAGTTCTCATACAACAACAGCTTATCAATCCAGTTTGAAGATGGCCCTTTCAAGCTCTATACGGAAGGAGGTGCGTAACACCATTGTCAGGGATAGTGTTGAGATCGATCACTTTTCGTTCCGACCTTATCAAGGATTCCAAGAGAAAGTCAAGCTGATTCGAGACAGGCTCAAGGTAGCACAATGAGACGTAAGAGTTATGCCGACAAGAAGCGCAAGGATGTGACTTACGAAGGGGAGACCGAGCATATCTTCGTGTGTCTCACTCGTGGAATCAAGAGGTTTGGAGTCAAGGAAAGTTATCACCCGATTCATTGGCCCTACAAAATCCTCGAACGTCGTGGAGAGGTTGCATAAGTTGGAATTGCCGGAAGGATTGTCCGGAGTTCATGATGTCTTCCATGTTTCTCACCAAGAAGTGTCATGCCGACATGGCCGATGTTCCGTTGAGAGACACAAGGCCCCTAGAGGCCATACAGCTTGACAAAGGATCTGACTTACAAGGAGAAACCCGTCCAATTCTCGAGACTGCAAGCAGAGTCACCCGCAGCAAGGTCATCAATTTTGCAAGGTGTGTGGAGTCACCACACCGAGGAAGAAGCCACTGGGAACGCTAAGAAGATCTTCTTCGAGACCACCCGCACCTATTTGTTAGTTAACCCAATCTCGAGGGCTAGATTCATCTTAAGGTGGTAGGTTTGTAACATCCCAAATTTCCTATTTGGAATGTTTTACAATTATAGCTAAGCATCCTATGCATCCTGTTTGAATTTGAATGCCATTTGAAGTTTTTGAGAATTTTGAGTTTTGAATTTGAATTTCAAACTTTGGCATGTGGGAATCATTTCAAAAACTAAGCCCGATAAATACTTGATCAAAAGTATGAGAGGAGCAAACATGACACTCCAAAAATATCAGAGGAAACAATGCCAAAAGATTTGGATTCAAATCTGAATTTTATTTGAATTTGAAAAAATAGATTTTTATAAAGTTTGGATTTTGCCTTTGGAAAATGTTCAAATGAAAGGAATATTCCCCGATCATTTTGGTATATATATACCCTATATAAAATATTTATAGATATAGTTTTATTTCTGTTTTGTTTTATTTTAAAAATAAAATTCTAAAAGGAAAATCCCCTGCGCCACCAACCAGCACCCCAGCCCAGCCAGCCAAGCCTCCCCTCACTGCCCACCAGCACCCCACCACAGCCAGCCAGCCGAGCCGAGCCGCCCACCGAGCCCCACCCCCTCGCCACTCGCCTGAATCTCCTAGGCCTCGCCACCCGCCGCCTCACCCTCCTCTCTCTCTCGACCCATGGGCCCCCCCATCTTCTTCCCTCGCCCACGCAACGCAGCTCGCCGGAGATCGCGGATCCCGGGATCCGGATCCCGATCCGCCTGATCCCCAAGCGAGGCCGACCCCAGGCTATAAAAGCCGAGCCTCCGCACCCCATTCCCCCTAACCTCGCCGAACCCTCTCCTCTCTCTCCGGGCACGCTGGAGCTCAAGCTCTCCCCGCCAAAGTCGCCGCCGTCGGCCCTACCCCTCCCGACCACCCCGACCCCACCGAACCACTCACCGACCTCCCCAGACCAAGACGGCGACTCCTCGAGCTCACCGACGCCTGAAGCCCTGACGACTCTCGCCGCCGCCGCCGGTCTCCCGACGTCGTCGGATCACCTCCCCGTCCGATCTCAAACGTGTGGCTAGGATTAGAACCTCAAGGGGTATGATTTATTAAAAGAACCGCCGGTTCGTCCGGTTTATTAGTTAGGTTTTAGTCAATTAGCCGCCCGCTTTTAGTTTTAACCCGAGGCCGCTTAGACTATCTAACGCATACAGGGCGCTTTAGGCCCATTAGGCCTTTTTCTTTTATTTTGATTTTCTGTTTTAGCGTAATAGTTTCGCTTCAAAAATTGATATCTTTTATTCTGTTTATTATTTTTAGATGATTCTTTTTTGTTGGATTGCAAATTTTATGTAGTTTTGTAGAATATATATTTAACTATGTTAAAAATAATTAAAATTGCTTTATTTTAGTTTTAGTCAGAATAGTAAATCTGCTATAACTTGAGTTAGAAAAATTATTTTTGCATGATTCTTTTTGTCCCAACTTTATTTTAACATTGCCAAACCCTAGAAATTAACTTGGGTATTTTAGGATTAATAAATAATTAGTTTTCAGCAGAATCCTATTAACCCTAATTAATTAACTAGCTCTGCTTTTCCTAATATTTTAATTAGTAAATGAATTTATTTTTAACTTGTGATTAGTTATTCTAGGTTAGTTTCTGTCATTCTAGTAGATGAACTTTTATTTATAATTAATAAAAGTTTTAATTTATTTTCTTAATAGAAATTGGGTTAGGCCTAAAATGAGTTTTATAATAGCTTTTAATTAATTCTTTTGATCCTAGTTGCTTAGTGAAACCTTTTCTGTTAAGTTAACTTAAAACCATGATTAGGTTATATTAAGGAATTTTTGTTATATAAAAACTATTTTAGCTATTGTTTGGAGTAGGAAAACTTTGAGTTGTTTTCTTTGAGTTTTTCTTTTGGATTTGGTTTTGATTGTTTTGTTGTGTTATGTTACTTTTGTTATGTTGTGTTATGTGATCCTATTGCTTTGTGCTTATTGTGCTATTGTTTGTCTCGGTAGAGTTTCCTGAGTGCTAAGCTTGCTACTACTTAATTTTTAGCTTACGAGGATCATCAGAAGGCAAGTTTTGATCATGTTATTTCTATACCTATGTTTTTGTGCATTAGTAGTTGTCACCACCCCACCATGCATGCAGTAGTGAAATCTTGAAGTCATTAAACTTGAGTAGTATCATGTGGTAGGATGAACCAATCCCTTGTTACCATGACCCCGGACGTAGTAGTTACTTTGCTATGCTCAGAGACGGTTTTGGGTTGAGTGATATTCATAAGCAAGATGTGAGAGTCAATGATGATGACAACCCCATGAACTACAATGATCAAGATGGACTTCGAAAATCACTACCGGGTGGAGGACGGTTGACGGCACCTGGAGCACCAGTGGTGGCCGGATGCATGGAGAAGCGCCATGACATCCTCGCGAAAGCTTCACCCAGCCACAAAGAGAAGGATGGATGCCCCATGACCGAAGCTTACTCAGCAGCCGCAAGCCATTATGGGCTCTGCTGGGTTGACCCTAGTAGTGACGCTGGCTGGACGGTACTACGAGAAGTAGACGAACGGTAGGATTGATGGGTACCGCAAAGGCGGAAGAACTCTTTGGAAGACCTGTTTATTCATCCCGCCTTCAAACACCATGAAGTGCTAAGACTTTAAAGGAGGGAATGATTCTTGCGGGGAAAGTGCGCAACCCTCTGCAGAGTTAAAGATCTAATCGATTAGCCGTGTCCCCGGTTACGGACATTTGAGCCTCTGGAACTTGGAAGTATTCGGATATCTCAACACTAAAATTAATAAATAAATTTTAGGGGTATATGACTTAATAATTCGGGAATGAGATATTGGTTGGCGGAACCATCTCAATAACTACCAACAATTGTAGTAATCTGCAAGCAAGTCCACTGTAGTAGGGTAAAATTTGCTTTTCGCAAAATGATGAAACTTAGAGCTCCACAGCCAAAAATGCATATAGAGTTAGTAACTTTATTATTGTTATTCTTCATGACTTGCCAGCTTATTCCAAAAGCTGACCTACATGGCTGCAACGTATTATGTTGCAGAGATATATTCCGATCAGAGTGAGGCTACGCCCGCGCTTGGCGATTGCCCTTTGAGTCGGATGGACTCGCTTATCTTCGACGCTCCGCAGTGTTATTAGTTTATTTCTCATGAGTTGGCCTTGAGCCAATTTATTCCCTTGTAATAAAGACTCTATATGAGAATCGCTTAATGATATTCAGTGTGATTGAACTTTAATTACTTTATCGATGTACTTGTGAGTACCAAAGATGATCTTGGGATGGTATGCATACGTAGATTTGACCGATTTTGGGTCAGTCGCTACATTCTGTGAGATACCAGAAACAGCCGCCATGGATATCCGTAAAAAAAATAACCACTCTGCATATAGAGATGGCGGTGGAGGCCTAGGCAGCGGCTACCGGAGAAGAGGTCAATCCTCCGTCGGTGGGCGGTGACGGTGTCATAGGAGGTCAATCCTCGTTCTGCAGTGGGAGATAGGAGGAGCTCAACCATCGAGGTCGGCGGCGGAATGATTTGAGCACATCCATCGCGGTCGATCGCGGGATAGTGGAGGTCAAACTTCGGGCGGCAGCCGCACTAAGCTTTGCTCCTCGACCCTTCTGTCTCGGCGTGCCGCCGCATCGCGCTTGTCTATCTGCTAGGTGGAGGTCGCCGCACAGCTAATTAATTAAGGTATTCTTTTCGTGAGTGGCTAAATTTAGGTATTCAATTCCTAAGTGTAGTGTTGTACTAGTACTCTGCGTGTAAATTGACTGGCCATTAATTTCTGTCATAACACGTCTGGATAGCAACATGGTGCGCCCTCGGTAATTATTAAAATAAACCTTGTGATTTATGCACGTATCTTTGGACAGCAGTTAATCCGTGTATTAATGTTGTTTTTGTGTTTCTAATTACCATTCCTGTGTTGCAGATGGAACGATCTCGATGGATGAAGAATCAGAAAACCGTAGATTTTATCAGTGGCGTGTCAGAGTTCATGAATTTGGCTGAAAGTACAAAGAGGAGAATTGGTGATGCGAAATACATCCTGTGTCCATGTACTGATTGTGCCAATACAGAGTCACATGAAGTTGCAGATGTCCAGATCCACTTAGTCTCTAGGGGATTCATGGATGGATATACACGTTGGACCAGACACGGTGAAGAGGAGGTCATGGATGAAGATACCCAGGGCAGCGAGATGCCAAACCCCGATCAGTGTCACATGTATATTGAATCTAACATTAGGGCAGAGGCGTCAAGCTACCAATGGAACACCGGAAAGCCAAAACGCCCACTGGAAAACCAAGACGTCGATGCAGATGCCGGCGATCTTGATATGCCAGATTTTGCTGCTAGGATTGCAGATTTCGAGGGCCCAGATAAGCATATGATTGGGTACAAGGATCTGCCAACCATTGATGTGGACTCCAAGAAAGAATTGTATCCAGGTTGCAAAAAGAAATATTCCAGGTTGAGTGCCACCCTGGCGCTTCTCAGATTTAAAGCAGCAAACAATCTATCAAACAAGGGCTTCACACAGATGTTAGGTCTTTTGAAAGAAATTCTTCCGGAAGATAATGTGCTCCCCAGAAGCACGAATGAAGCGAAGAAAATTGTTTGCCCATTGGAACTTGATGTACAGAAGATACACGCTTGTGTGAATGATTGTATATTGTACCATGGTGAGTAGAAAGATTATCGTGCATGTCCCACATGCAAGCATGCACGATACAAGCGCGTGAGAGCAAAGGGCAAGTACAAATTGGACGACGAGATCAAGACAGGAGTCCCGTTCAAGGTTGTTTGGTACTTGCCTTTAATTCCAAGGTTGAGGCGTTTGTTTGCAAACCCTAGAGAGGCAAAGAGGTTGCGGTGGCATCATGATGAGCGAATTGTGGATAGGTATATGAGGCACCCGAAAGATGGGGCTCAGTGGGTATTAATCGACAATTTTTTTGAAAATTTTGCGAAGGATCCTAAAAGTATAAGGCTCGGGGAGTGTACTGACGAGATGAATCCTTTTGGCGATATGAGCACCAATCACAGCACATGGCCGGCGCTTCTGTGCATATATAACCTAGCTCCTTGGTTGTGTATGAAGAAAAAAATACATTATGATGTCAATGATTATCCAAGGCCCGAAGCAACCTGGAAATGACATCGACATTTACTGTAAGCTACTGGTAGAAGAACTGCTGACAGTGTGGATAGATGCATGATACGTCTCCGTCGTATCTACTTTTCCAAACACTTTTGCCCTTGTTTTGGACTCTAACTTGCATGATTTGAATGGAACTAACCCGAACTGACGTTGTTTTCAGCAGAATTGCCATGGTGTTATTTATGTGCAGAAACGAAAGTTCTCGGAATGACCTGAAACTCCACAGAGATTATTTTTGGAAATAATAAAAAATATTAGCGAAGGAATCAAGGCCAGGTGGCCCACACCCTGTCCATGAGGGTAGGGGGCGCGCCTGCCCCCCTGGACGCGCCCCCTGCCTCGTGGGCCCCCTGGAGCTCCACCGACCTCAACTCCAACTCCATATATTCATGTTCGGGGAGAAAAAAAATAGAGAGAAAGATTCATCGCTTTTTATGATACGGAGCCGCCGCCAAGCCCTATACTCTCTCGGGAGGGCTGATCTGGAGTCCGTTCGTGGCTCCAGAGAGGGGAATCCGTCGCCGTCGTCATCATCAACCATCTTCCATCACCAATTTCATGATGCTCACCGCCATGCGTGATTAATTCCATCATAGGCTTGCTGGACGGTGATGGGTTGGATTAGATTTATCATGTAATCGAGTTAGTTTTGTTAGGGTTTGATCCCTAGTATCCACTATGTTCTGAGATTGATGTTGCTATGACTTTGCTATGCTTAATGCTTGTCACTAGGGCCCGAGTGCCATGATTTCAGATCTGAACCTATTATGTTTTCATGAATATATGTGAGTTCTTGATCCTATCTTGCAAGTCTATAGTCACCTACTATGTGTTATGATCCGGCAACCCCGAAGTGACAATAATCGGGACCACTCCCGGTGATGACCGTAGTTTGAGGAGTTCATGTATTCACTATGTGTTAATGCTTTGGTCCGATACTCTATTAAAAGGAGGCCTTAATATCCCTTAGTTTCCGCTAGGACCCCGCTGCCACAGGAGGGTAGGACAAAAGATGTCATGCAAGTTCTTTTCCATAAGCACGTATGACTATGTTCGGAATACATGCCTACATTACATTGATGAATTGGAGCTAGTTCTGTGTCACCCTATGTTATGATTGTTACATGATGAACCGCATCCAGCATAATTCTCCATCGCCGATCCAATGCCTACGAGCTTTTCACATATTGTTCTTCGCTTATTTACTTTTCCGTTGCTACTGTTACAATCACTACAAAACCCAAAAATATTACTTTTGCTACCATTACCGTTATTTCCATATTGCTTTGCTACTAAATACTTTGCTGCAGATACTAAGTTATCCAGGTGTGGTTGAATTGACAACTCAACTGCTAATACTTGAGAATATTCTTTGGCTCCCCTTGTGTCGAGTCAATAAATTTGGGTTGAATACTCTATCCTCAAAAACTGTTGCGATCCCCTATACTTGTGGGTTATCAAGACTATTTTCTGGCGCCGTTGCCGGGGAGCATAGCTCTATTCTTTGAGTCACTTGGGATTTATATCTGCTGGTCAATATGAAGAACTTGAAAGACGCGAAAACAAAAATTTATCCCTTAACTACGAGGGGAGGTAAGGAACTGCCATCGTGCTCTGCACTTGATTCACCTTCGGTTTTGAGTAAGCTTGCGACACCTAAACCTGCTTATGCTATTAATTCTGATATGTCGCATGTTATTGATGATGCCACTTCTGCTATGCATGATACTTATGATGAAACTACTTCTATGCTTGATACTACTGTGCCACTTGGTGAATTTCTTGATAAACAACTTGCTAGGGCTAGAGAGAATGAAATTATTGAAACTGATAATATTTACGAAAGTGATGATGAAGACTCTCCTAATAAATATGAATTACCTGTTGTGCCTGAGGGCTATGTTATGGATGAAGAAACTGCTAGAGACTTTCTTGCTTGCAGTGATAGAAGTGATCTTAAGAAATTATTAGCTAAGCTTAAACAAAAAACTCTGAATGCTAGAATGAAATATGATCCTGCTTATGCTACTTCACCTATCTTTGTTACTAATAAGGATTATGAATTCTCTATTGATCCTGATATAATTACTTTGGTTGAATCTGATCCTTTTTATGGCTATTAATCTAAAATTGTTGTGGCACATCTTACTAAATTAAATGATATGGCCACCCTGTTCACTAATGATGAGAGAACTCGCTACTTTTATATCCTTAAAATATTTCCATTCTCATTAAAGGGTGATGCTAAGATATGGTTTAATTCTCTTGATCCTGGTTGTGTGCGTAGTCCCCAGGATATGATTTATTACTTCTCTGCTAAATATTTCCCTGCTCATAAGAAACAAGCTGCTTTAAGGGATATATATAATTTTGTGCAAATTGAAGAAGAGAGTATCCCACAGGCTTGGGGGAGGTTTCTCCAATTACTTAATGCTTTGCCTGATCATCCTCTTAAGAAAAATGAAATACTTGATATCTTTTATAACGGACTAACCGATGCTTCCAGAGACCACCTGGATAGTTGTGCTGGTTCTGTTTTCTCTCTATAGATATGATAAAGCTGAAATCCCGCCTACTAAATTTGCTAGCCAATGTTTGGATGAGTTTGATAATTTTATGGTTAAGCAAGAAGATTTTAATGCTTATTTTGGTAGACAATTAAAACAAAGTGCTTATATGATTGAACACTTGGGTGATTATATGTCTAGAGTTAAAGGTGAACTTAAACTCATTAGTAGACATGCTTCTATGGTTACCACTCAAATACAACAAGTACTTAAAGCTCAAAATGATTTTCTCAATGAATTGAATAGTAAGAATAATGAATATGTTGTTAGAGTGGCTACTCGAACTGGTAAAATGACTCAGGATCCTTTCTATCTAGTGAACCTATTGATGCACCTAGTCCTTCTAAAAAGAAGAAAAAGAAAAATGATAGGACTTTACATGCTTCTAGTGAACCTATTGCTGAAACATCTGAGAATCCAAATGATATTTCTATTTCTGATGCTGAAACACAATCTGGTAATGAACATGAAACTAGTGAAAATGTTAATGATGATGTTCATGTTGATGCTCAACCTAGCAATGATAATGATGTAGAAACTGAACCTTCTGTTGATCTTGATAACCCACAATCAAAGAATCAACATTATGTTAAGAGAGACTTTGTTGCTAGGAAGCACGGTAAGGAAAGAGAACCTTGGGTTCAGAAACCCATGCCTTTTCCTCCCAAACCATCCAAGAAAAAGGATGATGAGGATTTTGAGCGCTTTGCTGAAATGATTAGACCTATCTTCTTGCGTATGCGTTTGACTGATATGCTCAAAATGAATCCTTATGCTAAGTATATGAAAGATATTGTTACTAATAAAAGAAAGATACCGGAAGCTGAAATTTCCACCATGCTAGCTAATTACACTTTCAAGGGTGGAATACCTAAGAAACTAGGAGATCCAGGAGTACCAACTATACCATGCTCCATTAAAAGAAACTATGTTCAAACTGCTTTATGTGATCTTGGAGCCGGTGTTAGTGTTATGCCTCTCTCTTTATATCGTAGACTTGATTTGAATAAGTTTACACCTACTGAAATATCTGTGCAAATGGTTGATATATCAATTGCTATACCTATCAGTATTTGTGAGGATGTGCCTGTTGTGGTTGCAAACGTTGCTATTTTAACGGACTTTGTTATTCTTGATATTCCCGAGGACAATAGTATGTCTATTATTCTTAGAAGACCCTTTTTGAATAATGAGGGGCTGTTATTGATTGCAACAAAGGCAATGTCACTTTTCATGTTAATGGTAATGAGCATACGGTACACTTTCCGAGGAAACGACCTCAAGTTCACAATATCAATTCTATTGGAAAAATTCCATCGATTATTTTTGGAGGTTTTGAATTTCCTCTTCCTACTGCCGAAAAGAGATATGATATTGTTATTATTGGGGATGTGCATATCCCCGTTGAGGTGACATAGTGTTATTCAAAATTTATCCGGTTTCATGCGAGTCGGAATGAGTTTGTTAACAAGACCTGATCAACCTTGTTAGTAGATTCCTTTTGATGAGCATGAGATGGATGAAGTTAGAAAGCACAACCTTCTATACCCTCCTTTTACTTTCTGTTATTTAGTTGAAATAAAGCAAAAATAGTATTTTCCTGTCTATTTTCTGAATTATCCGTGCAATATAAAAATACCCCGAAAATAAAAGTTCTCCAAATGCCTTGCCAATTTAATATGATTTTTTCTAGAATATTTGAGAATATCTGGCACAAAGAACACAGCAGGGGGAGCTGGCACCTGGCCACGAGGGTCCAGGGCGCGCCCCCTGCCTCGTGGGCCCATGGTGGCTCCCCTCCACTTATTCCTACACCCACACACTTCTTCTTCCTCCCAAAAAAATCACCATCCAGCTCAAGCACGAGTTCTAGCTCATTTTGCTGCGATTTTCTATCTCCTTGCTCAAAGCACCTCTCACAAAACTGCTTTGGGGGATTGTTCCTTGGTATGTAACTCCTCCATTGGTCCAATTAGTTTTTGTTCTAGTGATTTATTCATTGCAAATTTGTGCTACCTAGGTGACCATGTTCTTGAGCTTGCATGTCAAATTTATATGGTTCCAAGTAGTTCTAATGCATGATATAGGCTCTAGGCACTTGTAGGAGTAGTTGCTATCAATTTTATTGAGCTTGGTTCACTTTTATTTGAAGTTACTAAAATTTCAGAAATTTTGCAGAGGAATAAAATTGTTTAGGAAAATGTACCAAGGTGGTCCTTCAAGGAAGCAAGGACCCAGGCTTGCAATGCGTGATGCTGATCATGAACCACCAAGGGACGCCCTAGTGCGGCCTTGTGAATGGCCTTCAGAGGACTTCATGGATCAAGCAGGAATTAAGGAAGAATTTAACGCATATTTGCGTAACGCTGATCTTGTGAGTTTTGAGGCAGAAAAGTGTCGTCGGTACCACTATCTCACTAGTTCCTTTGTGAGGAGGTTTGAATTTTCATCTTCACGCAATTCTCAAACTATCCTGTTTGATCTTTATGAAAATTCTTATACTATGGACTTAGAGGATTTTACCACCGCTTGCAAACTTCCACAATGGGGTAGTACTAGTGAACCTCGCAAATCTGAGTTTAGAGATTTTCTTGCTAGTATAACTGTGGGTGAATCCAGAGACATAGCACAAGCCACCATAGGGAGCATTCATTTTCCTGCTATACATTATTTTGCTCTCTTCATAGGTAGGTGCATAAATGGTAAGGATGAAGCATGTCACATGTGTGTCCTTGACCTCAGTATTCTTAGGAGTGCTGTGTTAGGAGATAAGCATTATAATTTGGGAGCTGTCGTGGATTTGTCACGGCAGATGTCCTAGTGTGAGGACTTAGTCACGAGGCCAACGCATCTACGCGGTAGCTTGAAGGGGTTGATCGGAATCGAGAAACGCAACACACAAGACAAAGATTTAGACAGCTTCGGGCCCCGAGAAACATCATCCGGTAATAGCCCTACATGTTGTTTGAGGCTAGGTCTCATTATGCTCTTGGGGGAGTCGCCGTAAACCGGCTCTCCTCTTTGTGTCTAGCCCTAAGATTGTTTCTTCTTGCTTGTAGCTTCCCCCTCTTTGGGGAGCCCTACCCCTCCTTATATATGTTGAAGGGGCGGTTTACATGACTAGTCCTAGTTGGATTAGGATTACTCTATTACAAGTGGAGTCCTAGTCTTGCTTCCTTTGTAGGAGAATAGTCCTTACGCTTTCCTCATAAACCGGCCCACGATTAAACATGAACCGGCCTTCTGGGCCTTGGGCCTTGTCATCCGTCTGTCCCGTATGCCGGATCACCAGTGAGTCATAATGACCAGGTGGGTTGCTTGTAAACCGCCAGTCGTATGGTCGCCAAATGAATCGCCAAGTGTCACCGGTTATACTTCGGCGGTTACGCCAAGGGTATATCCCCGACATTAGCCTCCAAGTTTAGCTTGGATTTATCCATGGTAATTTTTTGCTGCAAAATAAACACAAGAACAAATTTGACAGGTTGTGCTCCGGGTTAAGAATTCTTGTAGACCGGCACCTGATCATCCTTAAGTCCTTGTCATTTCCTCCTTCCAGAAAATCTGGGTCAATAACCAGCTTCATACTCAAATTGCTGACGTTGGCTTCTCATAGAAAAATATTGTGAAGAATAATCCACTTGAGTCGGCTTCCAAAGCGCCAGTTTAAGAAATATCGGTCTTGAAATACTCATCTGATATTCAGCCGGTTTGAAGATGTAAAACTTGCCGGTTTATCATTACCAAAATTGCTGAGTTATATAACAGACGATGCCGGGTCATAATTGTTGTTGACACCGGGTCATGTAATTGATCTTCCTGATTTGCTCAAAACTGATATATGCATAATACCTGTAGCCCCCAAGTGCCGGTTGGCATGCTTGCAGCAACCCGGGACTTGTAATTTCCTGATGCTCATTAAAAAACTTGAATTGTTGATAGGAGCAATTGGTAGCCCCCAAGGGCCGGCTCATTACACTGTGATGAGTCGGGTATTCAATAGGGTGAGCAAAAAATGACTTTGCATTAGTCCCCAAGTGTCATGGTGCATGCTTGCAGCGACATGAGACTTGTATATTTGATATAATCTCAACTTTGAATAATGTAGCCCCCAAGTGCCGAGTCGTAAGCCTGCAGCGACTCGGAACTATTCCTTTCATTGCAGAATAAATCATATTCATTGACAAAATAATATCCATTGCGCAAAAGCGACTTTGAAAAACTTGATCATAATATTAATAACCATAATAAAAATCCAGCCATGTTGGCTATTCAAGATAATATAATCCGGTATGAAAACCTTATTCATCCAATATCATAATGAAAATTCAGCCAAGTTTGGCTATTTGAATAATATAACCCAATCATTTATAAGCGCATGATTCCAATGGCGCAATCCAAATATATACTGGCGACTTATAGTCCAAAGCCAGGCCGGTTTAATAAACACCGGATAATTTCTCATCATATACTGGCAACTTATCGTCTTAAAGCCAGGCCAGTTTAGTAAACACCGGATAATTTATAATCATGCTTTATTCAACCTGTTTCTGCATACAACAAGTTTAAAGTGTCCTGGCGGTTTATCGCCGGACGGGTCATAATGCCCAACATATAACCCGGGTTTATAACCAAGGCTGCACTTAAGAATAATTAAATATGGAATATATCATACCCGTGACATTGAATCACATCATTGGTTTACCAACTTTTTGTAGTAAGGGTGATAACCCCAATCTTGAGTATTGATAACTCCTTCCATATTGTGCCGGTTTATGATAAAACCGTGCGGGGTTGTGATAAACACCGGATTAACCATATATAATACTGGTGACTTTGAGTCAAAGCCAGACCGGGTTGATAGTCTCCGGATTAAGATTTGAGCATGTTCCGTCAATTTGTAATTGACAGTAGAACCGGTTTAATAATGTCGGTTTGTAAACGCAACAAAAGAAATGCTTATCAAAAAAGAAAACAGAATTCAAGCAAAGGCAAAGATAAAACCATTGCAAATGAGGCTTTGAGCCGATCAAGAGGCATTACCATGGTCGGACACGACCAAGCTCCCAAAAAGGCGTAGCTATGGTTCGAGTCAGCCAGGTCCCCAAATGATGCTTTGGTATTACGTCGATCAAGAGGTGTAGCGATGGTTCGGGTTCAACCAAAGCCCCCCAAGTGATGCTGTGGCACTAGGCCGATCAAGAGGCGTGACTATGGTTCATACTTGACCAAGTCCCCAAGTGATGTTGTGGCATTGAGCCGATCAAGAGGTGTGACTATGGTTCGGATACAACCAAAGCCCCCAAGTGATGTTGTGGCATTGCCGATCAAGAGGTGTGACTATGGTTCAGACATGACCAAGCCCCCAAGTGATCAATAATATGATAAGCCAATAAGGCATGATACCCATGTTTGAACCGCGCATCATGGCAGCATGTCCTCTTTGGCACCCTTTAACTTTTTGCAAGAGATAAATCCTTCTTGAACCGGACGTTAAACCGGATATTGAAAACTTCAAAGCTTTGTGTGATACATCTTTCCCTTGAACCGGATTTTAAACCGGAATCCTCATTTTCAGCCGGAAATTTTCTGATGGCCTTTAAAATCGAACTTGTGAGAAGTTAATTCCTTTTTCAACCGGAAATTTTTAAACCGGATTTGAGAGCTTCAGAGCTTTGCAAGAGATAGTTTCCTCTTAAACCGGATTTGAACCAGATACTGAGAGCTTCAGCGCTGTGTGGGAGACGGGATTTTCCTTAAACCGGACTATAAACCGGAAGCATCATTGTGAGCCGGAATATTTCTGACGGCCTTTAAATATAACAGTAGCCTCTGGGACCGGGTTATCTTTCCCTTCAACATCTTGGGGCACTTGAATTTGCTGAAACTGGCAAGATTTGCTGAGTCATATCATCGTAGCCCCTGGATCTCAAAGGTGACTCGAGGAGCTGGCTTGAGATTCTCCATGTTTGACCGTGATATAAACCGGCATAACTTGTATATCATTGGTGTGAATCCACAGAAGTTTGAGGTGACTACGGCGGGTTATAAATGATCCTGTATGAGCCGTGTCAGCAACTCGGCCAATGGTTCCTTCCAACTGGTGATTTGAAGTTAACCAAATTGTAGTGGCGGCGACTTGTGCGCATGTCCACTAAACCCTCCAGCGCAGACGGCGGTTGATGATAATTTGCCTCCATTTTGCTGGAAGAAAACCGGCTACCCAAGCAGTGACTTGCTCATACTCAATAAGCAGCTCATGCAGACAGGTGTGGCCCGGTATGTTGATGTAGACCAGGCCACGAGAAACGGACGGCAAAGATGACCTCAGCATCATAGGCGGCTCAAACAGATGAACCGGCCGTGGGGTTGTAAACCGGCGCGGACAGGCGAGTTAACCACGTTGTTTTGTTGTATTGAACAATTGTCCTGCATCAACAATATTGCAGACCAAGGCAAAGATAAACTGCTCTGTGACAAAAATAATATGTGCCAATAAAATGTATTTTAGATGAATATCACTTGATGTGCCAGGCCGGAAATAATCCGCCATGAAATCGATGATCGCTAGGTGGAGTTGAAGTCGCTCACGGGTGAATCGGCCGCGGCGTGGTAAACCGATGCGGACGGCTGAGTCGGCCGCAACGTTTGTAAGCCGGCGCGGACACATGAACCGGCCGCGAGGGCGGACGGGCGAGTCATCCGTGGCGTTGTAAGGCGGCACGGATGGGCGAGTCAGCTGGCGCGTTTTGATGTAAACTGGACCGCGACACGCATGCCCATGAAGCCACGCAGCACAGCTGAACGTGCCCCCGTGGTATAACACCACCTCGTTTTCTTTTAATAGCCGTCCTGCATAAAAAATATTATAGGCCGAGTAATTGTTGCTGATGAAAACAACGTGTTAATTAACATGGACTTAGATGGATATCACCGATTTGTCCGTATGATGATGATCCGCATGTGACATCTGAGATAACCTTTCAAGATCGTTGCTTTGGTCCTTATATTTATCCAAAGGATTTTTCGTTGATCCCTTGATGACCTCGCGAGATGCTGTCGTAGCTCTTCTCCTTTATATCTTGTCGATCCTTAACAAATACTTTATCCAGATGAACTCATGCATCAATACTGGTCTTCATCTCGGATGTCGGCCTCCACAAGTAATAATATCGACGCCGTGGTGACCCGGCATGACCCCAATGCATGCGCTCTTGTGATCCATTGTGTGTTCAACGCTTTTTCTGCTTGTTTTTTCTTCCTTGGCGAACTGTTGCATCAGGGGCGTCGCGGCTTCAGACGTGTCAGCGGGTTGCTGCAGCGGATAGCATGGATGAAGCGTGCACCGCGATGGTGACCATGGGCGGCGACTCGAAGTGAGACGGCAAGCGGCTCACAACATAAGCGAGTCCCGCTTGAGGCTGCAGCGGTAAGTTTGCGTGGACGACAGAGTCCGGGACGTAGCAGAGGCCGTGCAAAGTCCAGGTCGTAGAAAAGGCGGCTCGGACGGCAGAAACGAGCTGGCGCCGGAGTACAGCAGCAAAGGCATACTGACGGGTCGACGGCCGAGGCAAACCGGCGCACAAAGCAGAGATGGGAAGCGGGTCGTGAGGCTTGATCAGCCATAAACAAGAGGCGGGCGGCTACGGCCAAAGCAAGAGAGGCGAATCCAGCAGCGGTGCCGGGTCGTAGCAGCGGGTCGGAGGGTACGGCTAGGTGACTTGCGACCGGCTTGGAAACAAAGACCGAGGCGAGACCAATCCTTCCAGCTTGCTATTCGTAGTAACTTTCAACCGCTGATAATATGCTTTGGCTGGATGTAGAAAACAACCGATCTAATGCTTATCTAGTACGGGTCCTCCGTCCTTCACGTAAGCAATAGCCATCAAGTCCAATCAATAACCTTGTCCTTGTCTTCACATGAGAAGTACTCTTGCTTGAATCAATTGACGTGAAGTAGCGGCAATACTCATTGCGGCGAATCCTTGTTGCTTCAAGACCCACACACCTCGGTACTTGATCCAGCAGATTACTCGTGGAATATGCAGCAGCGGCCAGGCGCGCGAGACACTATGTATATACGCGTAAACAGCGACTAGCAGACCGAGTGGATTTAAAAAAACTGATTCCACTTAGTCTCGGACCAAGTCGTAGAGAATCTTCAACCTGGCGGCTTCGTAGGTGGCGCAGCAGCGAAAATCAATTGCTGTCGGATTAAACGGATCACAAATGCAACCCTAACTCTTGATCTCAATTTCGTACACGCCAATACAACTATTCATCGAGCCCGCAGATCCTTCCGCGAGTTCTCTTATTTTTCCGGTATATCACGAACTTCTCGATCCTTGGGAGAGATCCCTGCAAGAACTCAACACCACCGTGCGCATGCCCCACGGTGGGCGCCAACTATCGTGGATTTGTCACGGCAGATGTCCTAGTGTGAGGACTTAGTCGCGAGGCCAACGCATCTACGCGGTAGCTTGAAGGGGTTGATCGGAATCGAGAAACGCAACACACAAGACAAAGATTTAGACAGCTTCGGGCCCCGGGAAACATCATCCGGTAATAGCCCTACATGCTGTTTGAGGCTAGGTCTCATTATGCTCTTGGGGGAGTCGCCGTAAACCGGCTCTCCTCTTTGTATCTAGCCCTAAGATTGTTTCTTCTTGCTTGTAGCTTCCCCCTCTTTGGGGAGCCCTACCCCTCCTTATATATGTTGAAGGGGCGGTTTACATGACTAGTCCTAGTTGGATTAGGATTACTCTATTACAAGTGGAGTCCTAGTCTTGCTTCCTTTGTAGGAGAATAGTGCTTACGCTTTCCTCATAAACCGGCCCACCATTAAATGTGAACCGGCCTTCTGGGCCTTGGGCCTTGTCATCCGTCTGTCCCGTATGCCGGATCACCAGTGAGTCATAATGACCAGGTGGGTTGCTTGTAAACCGCTAGGTCAGGGCGGGTCGCCAGTGAATCGCCAAGTGTCAGCCGGGTTATACTTACGGCCGGGTTACGCCGCGGGGTATATCCCTGACAGGAGCCATTGTTGCACGTAGGTTGCACAATAATAGATTTAATGGAGATTTCTTTGGTGGAATTTATGCAACCCGTATAGCTCATTTTCTTGGTATAACCATACGTGAGGATGATATTGAGTTGCCTCCTGCTTATTTGGATTATGAGGCTATGGTTCGTCATCATTTTGTTGATCAGTTCCTCCAGTACCGACTAATCTTTGACAGACGATGCACCTATCACGTCGCTCTCCCTGCTTCTACTTTCTTTGACTTTCAGGCAAAAGGGAGATATTTTATAACCAGAGAGGAGGTGGAAGAGTATAAGAGGAGGGCTGACATAGCTCGCCTCCAAGCTGCAGCACACGATGCAATGACCGCTGCATCTCAGTACGACCCCAACTACAACTTTGGATATCCGCTAGGCCATCCGTGGCACTAGACCAACCTAGGCCAAAAGCCTAAGCTTCGGGAAGTACGTATTTCCCACCGACATTACATTCATGTTCACACACTCATTGCTAGATGTCGGTGCTCGATACGTCTCCAACGTATCCATAATTTTTTATTGTTCCATGCTATATTATATTCTGTTTTGGACATTAATGGGCTTTATTATACACTTTTATATTATTTTTGGGACTAACCTATTAACCGGAGGCCCAGCCCAGAATTGCTGTTTTTTGCCTATTTCAGAGTTTCGCAGAAAAAGAATATCAAACGGAGTCCAAACAGAATGAAACCTTCAGGAACGTGATTTTTGGAATGAACGTGATCCAGAGGACTTGGACCCTACGTCAAGAAAGCAACCAGGAGGGCACGAGGTAGGAGGCGCGCTACCCCCCGCGCGCCTCCACCCTCGTGGGGCCCATGTTGCTCCACCGACGTACTTCTTCCTCCTATATATACCTACGTACCACCAAACTACCAGATACGGAGCAAAAATCCTAATTCCACCGCCGCAACCTTCTCATGCCGTGAGATCCCATCTTGGGGCCTTTTACAGCGCTCTGCGGAGGGGCATTGATCACGAGGGCTTCTACATCAACACCATAGCCTCTCCGATGATGTGTGAGTAGTTTACCTCAGACCTTCGGGTCCATAGTTATTAGCTAGATTGCTTCTTCTCTCTCTTTGGATCTCAATACAAAGTTCTCCACGATTCTCATGGAGACCTATTCGATGTAATCTTCTTTTGCGGTGTGTTTGTTGAGACCGAGGAATTGTCGGTTTGTGATCAAGTTTATCTATGAACAATATTTGAATCTTCTCTGTATTCTTTTATGTATGATTGGTTATCTTTGCAAGACTCTTCGAATTATCATTTTGGTTTGGCCTACTAGATTAATCTTTCTTGCAATGGGAGAAGTGCTTAGCTTTGGGTTCATTCTTGCGGTGTCCTTTCCCTTTGACAGTAGGGGTAGCAAGGCACGTATTGTATTGTTGCCATCGAGGATAAAAAGATGGGGTTTATATCATATTGCACGAGTATATCCCTCTACATCATGTCATCTTACTTAAAGCGTTACTCTGTTCTTTTGAACTTAATACTCTAGATGCATGCTGGATAGCGGTCGATGTGGAGTAATAGTAGTAGATGCAGGCAGGAGTCGGTCTACTTGTCGCGGACCTGATGCCTATATACATGATCATACCTAGATATTCTCATAACTATGCTCAATTCTGTCAATTGCTCAACAGTAATTTGTTTACCCACCGTAATACCTATTATCTCGAGAGAAGCCACTAGTGAGACCTAAGGTCCCCGGGTCTATTTTCCATCATATTAATCTTCCATCACTTCGCTATTTCTGGCACCGTTTTTATTTTTCTTTCTTTACTTTGCATTTTGATCATAAAAATACCAAAAAATATTGTCTTATCATATCTATCAGATCTCACTTTCGTAAGTGACCGTGAAGGGATTGACAACCCCTTTATTGCGTTGGTTGCGAGGATTTTATTTGTTTGTGTAGGTGCGAGGGACTCGTGCGTGGCCTCCTACTAGATTGATACCTTGGTTCTCAAAAACTGAGGGAAATACTTACGCTGCTTTACAGCATCACCCTTTCCTCTTCAAGGGAAAACCAACACGGTGCTCAAGAGGTAGCAGTGCTCATACTTTTTCATTGTAATATCCATGCTAGTTTATTTTCTTTTTATGCTTTCTTCTTGTGTGTTTGAAAAATCTTAAGAAAAACAAAAAAATTATATGTAGCTTTTATCTAGTTTACTTTCATGCTGTAGTAATAATTAAAAGAAAACCCAAAAAGATTTCATGTTCTTCTTTTGCTTGTTGGGAGCTTTCCCGTGTAAATAGTTTTATTTCTTTTCTTTTCTTTGGGGGTCGATAGGAGAAGACCATAATAAAATTGTTGAAGTGGCTCTTTTATGCATTATTGTTGATTTAACCAAGAGCCCATATTGCCTTGTCTTCTCCTGTTTATTGAATGCTCGCAGATTCCAGCTTAGTCCAATGCACGTGTACTATTATTATTATTCACATCGTTCGGTCGTGCAAGTGAAAGGCAATTATGACGATATATGATGGACTGACTGAGGTGGGAGAAGCTGGTATGAACTCGACCCCTCTTGTTTTTGTAAATATGATTAGTCCATTTTTCCTGATTCAGCCTATTATGAATAAACATGTTTGCAATGACAATTAGAGATCATAGTTGCTCGTGCCATGCTTAATTATCTAGGACTTTATAATGGTTTACCTTGCGAGCCAACATGCTATTAAAACGGTTGTGATGTGGTATGATGGGGTGGTATCCTCCTATGGATGATTCGAGTGACTTGACTTGGCACATGTCCGCGCATGTAGTTGAAACAAATCAACATAGCCTTCACGATATTTATGTTGATGGTGGATTATATCCTACTCATGCTTGCACTAAATGTTTATTAATTTTAATGCATGTTCATGACTGTAGTCGCTCTCTAGTTGGTCGCTTCCTAGTCTTTTTCTAGCCTTCACTTGTACTAAGCGGGAATACTGCTTGTGCATCCAATCCCTTAAACCCCAAACTTATGCCAATTAGTCCACTATACCTTCCTATATGCGGTATCTACCTGCCGTTCCAAGTAAATTTGTATGTGCCAAACTCTAAACCTTCAAATGAAATTCTGTTTTGTATGCTTGAATAGCTCATGTATCAACTAGGGCTGTCCGTATCTTCCATGCTAGGCGGGTTATTCTCAAGAGGAGTGGACTGCACTCCTCACTCACGAGAAAATGGCTGGTCACCGGGATGCCCAGTCCCATGCTTTATGAAAATCAAATCAAAATAATTGCAAAAAAAACTCCCCCTGGGACTGTTGTTAGTTGGAGTAACTCATTGTTTCGAGCAAGCCATGGATTGATGCTTGTTGGTGGAGGGGGAGTATAAACTTTACCATTCTGTTTGGGAACCGCTGTAGCGACCAGACCTCAAACAGTCTGATCTCTGTGCTCAAGTGTCATCTCTGGATCAGTAATGCTGACACCACACAGTACTCAAAGGATTTATAACAGAGTAGCAATCACACACTTATTACATCGAGTGTCTCAAGAGAGAACCTATCAATATAAATATGGCTTAAGGCCATCTAACAACGATAACAGCGAAAGGCTTGGAAGAATAAGCGAGTCCATCAACTCCAACGGCATCACTGAGTATAGAACCACGACCTAAGCAACTTACTCGTCGTCTGAAAAGTCTGCAACATGAAACGTTGCAGCCCGAATATGGGTCAGCACATGGAATATGCTGGCAAAGTAACACATAGAGAAATAATGAAAGAGTAAGCCAATACTACATGCATATATGGCTGGTGGAAAGCTCTATGGTTACAGTTTTGCGTAAAGCCAATTTTTCCCTACTGCAAAGGAATAAATTTATTTAACTATCATGGTGGTTGTTGAACATTGAGAATGGTTGACAGCATCCTCAATCCCAATTAAAAGTACTCATTAACAACCCAACAATATTAATTAGAGTAACATGATGAGATTCACATGATATCCAGATACTAGATACCCAAGATGTCCATAACCGGGGACACCGCTAACCATGATTAGTTTATACACTCTGCAGAGGTTTGTGCACTTTTCCCCACAAGACTCGATCTCCTCCGTTTGTTTTCTCGCACTACATGGTGTTTGAGAAACGGATGACCGAGACATAGTCTTTCAGAAGCGCTAGCACCTTACATGTGGGTAGACCGTACCAACCTACAACCCCTACATCAGCTAGTCTACCCGTAAGAGTTTGCACAACTTAGTCAACTATGCTAGAGCCCATAGTAGCATGTGGCTGCACACGGAAGTTTCTAGCATGAATAATCTCATGATCCCTTTGAGCCTGGGTGGCGGTCCGAGGAAATACAGGCAAGTCTGATGGAAACCAGGTGCCTCAATCCACCCAGATGTGTGTTTAAGTTGCCACCTTAAATAAACCATTAATCAACAATCTCACATCTGTCATGGATACACTCACCCAATCCACGTCTACTAGCATAGCATGGCATAATAAGCAAACGTAGAAGTAACTCCCAAAGGTTTGAATATAAATCAGGTAATAGGTGCTACCTCAAACTACTTCCCAAAATCCACAATTTAATTAGATCCTAATCATGCAATGTTTGAGGATAGATCTAATGCATAAAACTGGGTAGTAGAAAAGGTATGTTTAAAGTGTTACTTGCCTTGCTGATGATCCGCGAAACCTAGAGACTCGAAGTAACAGGCGGCGCACTCCGGGTATTCTATCGCAGACAAACAAACAAGCATAGAATAAGTACTCATCTAATGCATAGATAAAACTCAGACAAAATATCTAACCAGAAAGTTCAACTTAAGAACTCCGCTTTGCAAAAAGAATCAAATCTAACGAAGCAACGAAAGTCAAACGACGAAAGAAAACAGTTTCGTTTTACTAATCTGGATCTAAGTCAAATTTTACAGAGGCAAAAACTTGTTTAAGTTGGTTATTCGGAAAGAGGGTTTCGAGATGAAACTCCAGGCGCTTGAATCGTCTGATTCCGATAAACGAGCGAAAAGTTATACTAAAACGAAAACCGGATCAGGAATCGCGATCAGAAAAATCGCGGATTAAATCCGAGAAAAAGAAAAACGACGAACAGGTTAACGAACGGACGTTCGTTAACTAAAACTAATCTGACGAACACGTTCGTTAAAACAAACGAACGAGCGAACGCTCGCTAAATAACCGAACCAAAAAAACCGATCTAAAAAACGGAAACTAAAAAAATCGATTTAAAACTAAAAACCGGCGTGAAAAATGAGGCGGCGAACCTCGGTGGCGGCTCGTGGCGGGCGGCGGCGCGCGCGGCGACTAGGGTTAGGGTTTGGGCGCGGTGGCGGCGGTGGGCTGGGCATGCTGGCTCGGGCGGCGGGGTTGGTGGGTCACGGTATATAAAGGCTGCCCCAAGAGTCCCGCTTCGCACGGCCCCCGATAAAGTGATTCGTTTTTTAATAATTTCTCGCAGAAAAATAAACTAAAGAAATACTAAACGAACTCCAAAAATCCCGAAATAAGTTTTCCCCGGCTTCTAAAATCAAGCCGGACAAGATGAACATTTATTTGGGGCCTAAATGCAATTTTGGAAAATGCACATTTTTCCTAAATTCAAATAAAATGGCGAAAAACTCCAAAATAAAATCTTATTTGATTTTATTATTAAATCCTCATTATTTCTTTATTTTGGGAAATTTATTTTATTCCCTCTCTCATATTTTTGTAATATAAATAATTGAAGATAAAATAATTAAAATCAAATGATCCTAATTTCAAAATTTTGAGAAAACTCAAATATGAAAATAACGAAATCCCCAACTCTCTCCGTGGGTCCTTGAGTTGTGTAGAATTTCTAGGATCGAGCCAAAATGCAACAAAAATATGATATGCAATGATGCTCTATGTATAACATTCCAAATTGAAAATTTGGGATGTTAGAAACCTACCCCCTTAAGATGAATCTCGTCCTCGAGATTCGGGTTGGCTAGAAAATAGGTGAGGGTGGTCCTTAAGCAGATCTTCCTCTCGCTCCCAGGTGGCTTCATCCTCTGTGTGGTGGCTCCACTGTACTTTGCAAAACTTAATGACCTTGCTGCGGGTGACTCGGCTGGCATACTCCAGAATCTTAACTGGTTTCTCCTCGTAGGTCAAATTGTTATTCAACTGAATCGCCTCTAGTGGCATAGTATCTCTCAATGGTATATCCGCCATCTCTGCGTGACACTTCTTCAACTGAGAAACATGAAACACATCATGAACACCTGACAATCCTTCGGGTAGTTCCAACTTGTACGCAACTTCTCCCATGCGCTCCAAAACTTTGTATGGTCCCACAAAACATGGCGCTAATTTTCCTTTAACACCAAAACGCTTAACTCCTCGAAGTGGCGATACACGAAGATAAACTCTGTTTCCTTGCGTTTTGAATCTGCATAGCTCTTCTGTCTTGACTGGGCTACCTTGAGCCTATCGCGAATTAACTTTACTTTCCGTTCAGACTCCTTAATCAAATCCGGTCCAAACAACTGGCGGTCTCCAATTCATCCCACAACAACGGGGTCCTGCACCTTCTTCCGTATAAGGCTTCAAAAGGTGCCATCTTCAAACTGGTTTGGTAACTGTTGTTATAAGAAAACTCCGCATACGGCAAGTTGTCATCCCAACTTGATCCATAATCCAAAGCACAAGCTCTAAGCATATCTTCCAAAATCTGGTTGACTCTCCCGGTTTGTCCATCTGTCTGTGGATGAAAAGCTGTGCTAAACTCCAGCCTGGTTCCCAAAGTTTCGTGCAAGTGCTTCCAGAACTTTGAGGTGAATTGGGTTCCTCTATCTGATACGATACTCCTCGGAACTCCATGCAAGCATACAATCCTGGTCATGTATATCTTAGCCAATTTGGCATTCTTGTAGGTAGTCTTTATCGAATGAAATGAGCTACCTTCGTCAAACGATCGACTACAACCCAAATTGAGTCTTAGCTTTGAACGAGTCCCGGCAATCCGTGATGAAATCCATACCTAGTTTATCCCACTTCCATTCGGGTATAGGCAATCGCTGTAACAATCCTGCTTGTTTCTGATGTTCTGCCTTCACCCTCTGACATACATCACAAACTGCTACGTACTCTGCAATGTCCTTCTTCATTCCGGTCCACCAGAAAGTATCTTTCAAGTCCAAATACATCTTGGTATTTCCGGGGTGGATCGAATACGGTGAATCATGTGCCTCTTGCAAAATCAACTTCCGAATCTCTGGATCACTGGGTACGTAAACGCGGTCCTCAAACCATAAGGTATGGTGCTCATCCTCACGAAATCCCTTTTGCTTTTCCCTTGCTCATTTTCTCCTTAATAGAAGCAACTTCCTTATCTGTCCTTTGAGCTTCTCTGATTTTGTCCATCAAAGTAGATTGAATCTCCAACGCTGCTACATAGCCTCGCGGAACTATTTCCAAACATAGCTCCCGAAATTCCTTTGCCAATTCTTTTGGTAAAACTCCGGTCATTAGGATGTTAACATGACTCTTATGGCTCAACGCGTCTGCTACCACGTTAGCCTTTCCGGGGTGGTAATGCAATCTCATATCATAATCCTTGATGAGCTCCAACCATCTTCTCTGCCTGAGATTGAACTCCTTCTGCGTGAAGATGTACTTCAAACTCTTGTGACCCGTATACACCTCACAATGATTTCCAATGAGGAAATGTCTCCATGTTTTCAATGCATGCACTACGGCTGCTAACTCCAAATCATACGTGGCATAGTTCAATTCGTGAGGTTTCAGCTGTCGTGAAGCATACGAAACAACTCTTCCCTCCTGCATAAGCACTGCTCCAAGTCCTCGACGTGAAGCGTCGCAATAAACTTCGTAATCCTTGCTTTGGTCTGGCAGGATTAATACTGGTGAGGTAACCAAATGCTTCTTCAACTATTGGAAGCTAGCCTCACACTCCTCAGTCCAAATAAACTTGGTATCCTTCTTGAATAATTCTGTCATGGGCTTCGCAATCCTCGAGAAATTCTCAATGAATCTCCGATAGTATCCTGCGAGTCCAAGGAAACTCCGGATCTCTCCAACTATTGTTGGCGTTTCCCAGTTTGTCACCGTGGCAACTTTAGTGGGGTCTACTGCTATACCTTCTCCGGATATAACATGTCTGAGAAATCCAACTTCCTTCAACCAAAAATCACACTTGCTGAACTTGGCATACAACTGATGTTCTCTGAGCTTCTCGAGTACCAATCGCAAATGTTCCTTATGTTCCTCTTCATTCTTCGAGTAGACCAAGATATCGTCAATGAATATCACGACGAACTTATCCAAAAATTCCATAAACACGTTGTTCGTCATGTTCATAAAATAGGCTGGGCATTAGTCAGACCAAATGACATAACGGTATACTCATACAGCCCGTACCTGGTGGTAAAAGCCGTCTTGGGTATATCCTGCTCCCGAATCTTCAACTGATGGTATCCTGATCGCAAATCGATCTTGGAAAATACCTTAGCTCCTTGCAATTGGTCAAACAAGTCATTGATCATCGGCAACGGGTATTTGTTCTTAATGGTCACTTCATTCAATCCTCGATAATCAGCAACCATTCTTAATGATCCATCCTTCTTCTCCACTAGAAGTACTGGTGATCCCCAAGGCGAAGAACTTGGGCGAATAAAACATTTATCCAGTAACTCCTTAATCTGCTTCTTAATTTCCTCCAAATCTTGGGCTGGCATCCTATACGGTCTCTTAGATATCGGCCCAGTGCCTGGCAGTAGTTCAATCAGAAATTCAATGTCTCTGTCCGGCGGCATGCCTGGCAACTCTTTCGGAAACACGTCCGGGTAATCCCTTACCACTGGTACTTCCTCCTGCACAACTCCTGTTAAGGAATTTACATGTGCTCTCCTCGGCTCATGCCGTGATACATACTTGATTCTCCTTCCTTCTGGGGTGGTAAGCAAAATCGACTTACTGGCGCAATCAATATTCCCTCCGTACTTTGATAACCAATCCATTCCTAATATCACATCCAATCCTTGGGATTCCAAAACTATTAGGTCCGAGGGAAATACATAGTTTCCAATCCTTAATGGTAGTCGATCGCACCATATACTTGCCATATATTCTGCTCCGGGTGAGGTTACTAGCATGGGTGACCTAAGCGCTTGGGTTGGTAATTTATACTTATCCACAAATCCCCTTGATATGTATGAATGCGATGCACCAGTATCAAAAAGAACAACTGCAGTAAATGTCTTAACCAAAAACTTACCTATTACTGCGTCTGGCTGAGCTTCAACCTCCTCCACGGTAACGTGGTTCACTTTTCCCCTGTTGAAAGGGTTCGACTTCTTTCCTGAGCTTCCATTGCCGTTACCATTTTGGCCTTCTGTACAATCATTTGCATAATGCCCAGTCTTACGGCACTTAAAACAAGTGATATGGCTCAGGTCTACCTTGGATGGTGTTGACGGGTTGGTGCGGTTTTGTCCATTGCTTCCTCCATTCCCGTTCCCATTCTTGGTGCCATTGTGGTTGTGCGAGCTACCTCCTCCGTGAGTATGCTGAAATTGTCCTCCTGGCTTCGGGGTAAAGCGAAGTTTCACTGAGCTCTGAGTTATACTTCCCTGTCCATACTTTCTCTTGTGATTGTCAATCTGCTGCTACTTCCCTTCAATCATAAGAGCACGATCTACTAACTCTGGTAGTTATTGAAGGTGGCTACCATCAACTGCATGCTCAGCTCATCATTCAGTCCTTCTAGAAACTTCTCACCTTAGCTGCGTCAGTAGCAACATCATCCGGGGCATAATGTGCTAGCTTACTAAAGTCATCCACATCTCGCCAACTGTCTGTCCTCCTTGGCGCAAGTTATAAACTCACGCTTCTTCATGGCCATAGCTCATGCTGAAACATGGGCGTCTGAAAGCTTGCTGAAACCGATCCCATGTGGCGGTGTCTCACAGGTAAGTGGCTGTAAATTCTCCCACCATGCTGCTGCGGGTCCTTCAAGCTTATGTGCGGAAAATTTCACCTTTTCCCCATCTGTACATCCTGCAGTGGTCAACTCCATCCCTACTTTGGAGCCAATCATCTGCAACAATCGGCTCGGTGCTACTGGAAAACACCGGCGGATTCAGCCTTAAGAAACGGGTCAAATGGTCAACAGGTGGTGGTGGCGGTTGGTTGTTGTTGTTGTTGTTGTTGCCTTGGTTCTGTACCAATGTTTGAATCAAGGCATTCTGTTGCTGAATCAACTGAGTGATCTCCGGCGGGAAAACAAATCCGGGGTCACGTCTCGGAGAAATCTGAGGGTTTATAGAAAAGACGAGAGTTAAGAATAGAATGAGGTCTAGGGAGAAAACACTACCCATATGCACATGAGACAAAACACGCAATATCACTCCAATCAATTCAAACAAGGGCATACAACGGTCTATCTATCGTTACAAAGTGCTAGAACTAAAACTAATTTTTAATGGGGGAATCTACTATTGTTATGGTGGTCAACTAGAAAAACTGCTCCGATGAAGACTCCATGATATCTGCTCCAGCTTCATCTTTGAAGTCATCTTCACTAGGATCGGAATCGGTGTCGTCGATGATGATGTAGTTCTCTGGACAGGTGCAATCTTCATCTTCTCCTCCGGGTGCTGAATTTCCCATGAGTTCTTCAATCTTCTCCTTAAGATCGCTGTTTTGTCTCACTAGAGCTACAATCTCCTCCATGTAGTCCTTGCGAGTGGCCTTCAGTTCTCCTTCTAGTTCGATAATCTTGGCTTTTGCTTTCTTCAACTCCATCATGTCTGCAAGACATCCGGGTTCTCTGGCGTCGAATGTGCTGATTTAACTCTGGATGAAAGCTGCAATGGATCGATCCTTCTTAGTGCCAACTATCTCCCATTGTTCATCTCGGCGCCCGCAAATCTGGTAGATAGTATCCTTGAGGTCTTCTTTGTAAACTTCCCAATCGTCCCATGGTTATGTGAGCTGCCATGCTCTTTCCTGACTCAAGTTGGTGCATTAAAACACACTCTATGGGCTCTGTGGATCATGCATAAGCGTCCTTTCGAATTTGAGCTTGAATCTTCCAGCGCTCTTCTTGGGTAAAGTGGAATTGTAGGTCCCGTGAAGCTTGGTATTCGATGTTCAGTACTTAGTGACTTCCTTCGTGTCGTCCAAAGGGTGTATCTTCATCCGGTGGGTGAACTTGATCCTCGCTTCGTCATCCTAAAAGAGTAGAAAAGATGAGGAGTTAGAAATGAGAAGAGAGTAGCGATCTAGGGCTTTAGCTTAATGGTCGTGTCCTCACGGTCGGCGTGTGCTCGATACCATCTTTGTAGCGACCGGACCTCAAACGATCGATCTCGTGCTCAAGTGTCATCCTCGGATCAAGAATCCGACACCACACAAGACTCGAAGGATTTATAACAGAGTAGCAATCACACACTTATTACATTGAATGTCTCAGAGAGAACCTAACAAAATAAATATGGCTTAAGGCCATCGACAACGATAACAAATGGAAGGCTTGGAAGAATAAGCGAGTCCATCAACTCCAACGGCATCACTGAGTATAGAACCACGACCTAAGCACCTTACTCGTCGTCTAAAAACTCTGCAACATGAAACGTTGTAGCCCGAAAACGGATCAACACATGGAATATGCTGGCAAAGTAACACATAGAGAAATAATGAAAGAGTAAGCCTATACTACATGCATATATGGCTGGTGGAAAGCTCTATGGTTACAGTTTTGCGTAAAGCCAATTTTTCCCTACTGCAAAGGAATAAATTTATTTAACTACCATGGTGGTTGTTGAACATTGAGAATGGTTGACAGCATCCTCAATCCCAATTAAAAGTACTCATTAACAACCCAACAATATTAATTAGAGTAACATGATGAGATTCACATGATATCCAGATACTAGATACTCAAAATGTCCATAACCGGGGACACGGCTAAACATGATTAGTTTATACACTCTGCAGAGGTTTGTGCACTTTTCCCCACAAGACTCGATCTCCTCCGTTTGTTTTCTCGCACTACATGGTGTTTGAGAAACGGATGACCGAGACATAGTCTTTCAGAAGCGCTAGCACCTTACATGTGGGTAGACCGTACCAACCTACAACCCCTACATCAGCTAGTCTACCCGTAAGAGTTTGCACAACTTAGTCAACTATGCTAGAGCCCATAGTAGCATGTGGCTGCACACGGAAGTTTCTAGCATGAATAATCTCATGATCCCTTTGAGCCTGGGTGGCGGTCCGAGGAAATCAGTAAGTCTTGATGGAAACCAGTGCCTCAATCCACCCAGATGTGTGTTTAAGTTGCCACCTTAAATAAACCATTAATCAACAATCTCACATCTGTCATGGATACACTCACCCAATCCACGTCTACTAGCATAGCATGGCATAATAAGCAAACGTAGAAGTAACTCCCAAAGGTTTGAATATAAATCAGGTAATAGGTGCTACCTCAAACTACTTCCCAAAATCCACAATTTAATTAGATCCTAATCATGCAATGTTTGAGGATAGATCTAATGCATAAAACTGGGTAGTAGAAAAGGTATGTTCAAAGTGTTACTTGCCTTGCTGATGATCCGCGAAACCTAGAGACTCGAAGTAACAGGCTGCGCACTCCAGGAATTCTATCGTCGACAAACAAACAAGCATACAATAAGTACTCATCTAATGTACAGGTAAAACTCAGACAAAATATCTAACCAGAAAGTTCAACTTAAGAACTCCGGTTTGCAAAAAGAATCAAATCAAACGAAGCAACAAAAGTCAAACGACGAAAGAAAACAGCTTCGTTTTACTAATCTGGATCTAAGTCAAATTTTACAGAGGCAAAAACTTGTTTAAGTTGGTTATTCGGAAAGAGGGTTTCAAGACGAAACTCCAGGTGCTTGAATCGCCTGATTCCGATAAACGAGCGAAAAGTTATACTAAAACGAAAATCGGATTAGGAATCACGATCAGAAAAATCACGGATTAAATCCGAGAAAAAGAAAAACGACGAACAGGTTAACGAACGGACGTTCGTTAACTAAAACTAATCTGTCGAACATGTTCGTTAAAAGGAACGAACGAGCGAACACTCGCTAAATAACCGAACCAAAAAAAACCGATCTAAAAACGGAAACTAAAAAACGACGAAAACTAAAAAAACCGATCGGTTTTTATTAAAAAAAACTGGCACGGAAAACGAGGCGGCGGCGGGCGGCGGCTCCGGCGAGGAGGCGGTGGCGGGCACGCGGCTAGGGTTAGGGTTTGGGTTTGGTGGCGGCGGTGGGCTGGGCCGTGGCTCGGCGGCGGGTTGGTGGTCAAGGCGGTCAGGTCAGGCGGTCTATATAAAAGGCTGCCCAGGCGAGTCCCTTCGAGTGCACGTCTTAAGGCGATTCGTTTTCTTTTAAATAATTTCAAGAAAAAACAAACGAAAGAAATACTAAACGGACTCAAAAATCCCGAATAAATTTTCCCGACTTCTAAAATCAAGCGGACAAGATGAACATTTATTTGGGGCCTAAATGCAATTTTGAAAACGCACATTTTCCTAAATTCAAATAAAATGGAGAAAACTCCAAAATAAAATCTTATTTGATTTTATTATTAAATCCTCATTATTTCTTTATTTTGGGAAAGTCATTTTATTCCTCTCTCATATTTACATAATGAAATAATTGAAGATAAAATAATTAAAATCAAATGATCCTAATTTCAAAATTTTGAGAAAACTCAAATATGAAAAAAACGAAATCCCCAACTCTCTCCGTGGATCCTTGAGTTGTGTAGAATTTTTAGGATCGAGCCAAAAATGCAACAAAAATATTATATGCAATGATGCTCTATGTATAACATTCCAAATTGAAAATTTGGGATGTTACAACCGCCTATAATGTGTGTAGCATGGAAGATATCGCCATCTCTTGGTTGTTATGTTGACAATGAAAGTATGCTGCTCAAAATATTATTTATCTCTGCTTTAAAATCGAGCTCTGGCACCTCTACAAATCCATGCTTCCCTCTGCGAAGGGCATATCTATTTACTTTCAGGTTGAGTCATCACCCTCTTATTAAAAAAGCACCAGTTGGAGAGCACCGCTGTCATTTGCATGCATTACTGTTAATTTATATTGGGTATGACTATGACTGGATCTCTTTTACAATGAATTACAATGTTTAGTCAGTCCTTGAGCTTTAAAGGTGCTCTGCATTTATGTTTTGCGGTCTCAGAAAGGGCTAGCGAGATACCATCTTGTTATATCATATCATGATTATTTTGAGAAAGTGTTGTCATCTGAGATTTATTATTATTGCTCGCTAGTTGATTATGCCATTGACATGAGTAAACATGAGACCTAAGTGTTATTGTAAATATGGTTAGTCATAATCTTTGCTGAAAACTTGAATGCTGGCTTTACATATTTACAACAACAAGAGCAAACAGAGTTTGTAAAAGTTTTTCTTTATCACTTTCAGTTTATCAACTGAATTGCTTGAGGACAAGCAAAGTTTTAAGCTTGGGGGAGCTGATACTTCTCCATCGTATCTACTTTTCCAAACACTTTTGCCCTTGTTTTCGACTCTAACTTGCATGATTTAAATGGAACTAACTCGAACTGACGCTGTTTTCAGCAGAATTGCCATGGTGTTATTTATGTGCAGAAACAAAAGTTCTCGGAATGACCTGAAACTCCGCGGAGATTATTTTTGGAAATAATAAAAAATATTGGCGAAGGAATCAAGGCCAGGGGGCCCACACCCTGTCCATGAGGGTGAGGGCGCGCCCCCCTGCCTCGTGGGCCCCCTGGAGCTCCACCGACCTCAACTCCAACTCCATATATTCGTGTTCGGGGAGAAAAAAACCAGAGAGAAAGATTCATCGCGTTTTACGATACGGAGCCGCCACCAAGCCCTAAACTCTCTCGGGAGGGCTGATCTGGAGTCCGTTCGGGGCTCCGGAGAGGGAAATCCGTCGCCGTCGTCATCATCAACCATCCTCCATCACCAATTTCATGATGCTCACCGCCGTGCGTGAGTAATTCCATTGTAGGCTTGCTGGACAGTGATGGGTTGGATTAGATTTATCATGTAATCGAGTTAGTTCTGTTAGGTTTGATCCCTAGTATCCACTATGTTCTGAGATTGATGTTGCTATGACTTTGCTATGCTTAATGCTTGTCACTAGGGCCCGAGTGCCATGATTTCAGATCTGAACCTATTATGTTTTCATGAATATATGTGAGTTCTTGATCCTATCTTGCAAGTCTATAGTCACCTACTATGTGTTTTTATGATCCGGCAACCCCGAAGTGACAATAATCGGGACCACTCCCGGTGATTACCATAGTTTGAGGAGTTCATGTATTCACTATGTGTTAATGCTTTGGTCCGGTACTCTATTAAAAGGAGGCCTTAATATCCCTTAGTTTCCGCTACGACCCCGCTGCCACAGGAGGGTAGGACAAAAGATGTCATGCAAGTTCTTTTCCATAAGCACGTATGACTATGATCGGAATACATGCCTACATTACATTGATGAATTGGAGCTAGTTCTGTGACACCCTATGTTATGATTGTTACATGATGAACCGCATCCGGCATAATTCTCTATCGCCGATCCAATGCCTACGAGCTTTTCACATATTGTTCTTCGCTTATTTACTTTTCCGTTGCTACTGTTACAATCACTACAAAACCCAAAAATATTACTTTTGCTACCATTACCGTTATTTCATTATTACTTTGCTACTAAATACTTTGCTGCAGATACTAAGTTATCCAGGTGTGGTTGATTTGACAACTCAACTGCTAATACCTGAGAATATTCTTTGGCTCCCCTTGTGTCGAATCAATAAATTTGGGTTGAATACTCTATCCTCGAAAACTGCTTGCGATCCCTATACTTGTGGGTTATCAAGACAATTTTCTGGCGCCGTTGTTGGGGAGCATAGCTCTATTCTTTGAGTCACTTGGGATTTATATCTGCTGGTCAGTATGAAGAACTTGAAAGACGCGAAAACAAAAATTTATCCCTCAACTACGAGGGGAGGTAAGGAACTGCCATCGAGCTCTGCACTTGATTCACCTTCGGTTTTGAGTAAGCTTGCGACACCTAAACCTGCTTATGCTATTAATTCTGATATGTCGCATGTTATTGATGATGCCACTTCTGCTATGCATGATACTTATGATGAAACTACTTCTATGCTTGATACTACTGTGCCACTTGGTGAATTTCTTGATGAACAATTTGCTAGGGCTAGAGAGAATGAAATTATTGAAACTGATAATATTGATGAAAGTGATGATGAAGACTCTCCTAATAAATATGAATTACCTGTTGTGCCTGAGGGCTATGTTATGAATGTAGAAACTGCTAGAGACTTTCTTGCTTGCAGTGATAGAAGTGATCTTAAGAAATTATTAGCTAAGCTTAAACAAAAAACTCTGAATGCTAGAATGAAATATGATCCTGCTTATGCTACTTCACCTATCTTTGTTACTAATAAGGATTATGAATTCTCTATTGATCCTGATATGATTACTTTGGTTGAACCTGATCCTTTTTATGGCTATTAATCTGAAACTGTTGTGGCACATCTTACTAAATTAAATGATATAGCCACCATGTTCACTAATGATGAGAGAACTCGCTACTGTTATATCCTTAAAATATTTCCGTTCTCATTAAAGGGTGATGCTAAGATATGGTTTAATTCTCTTGATCCTGGTTGTGTGCGTAGTCCCCAAGATATGATTTATTACTTCTCTGCTAAATATTTCCCTGCTCATAAGAAACAAGCTGCTTTAAGGGATATATATAATTTTGTGCAAATTGAAGAAGAGAGTCTCCCACAGGCTTGGGGGAGGTTTCTCCAATTACTTAATGCTTTGCCTGATCATCCTCTTAAGAAAAATGAAATACTTGATATCTTTTATAACGGACTAACCGATGCTTCCAGAGACCACCTGGATAGTTGTGCTGGTTCTGTTTTCAGGGAAAGAACACCGGATGAAGCTGAAATTCTATTGAATAATATGTTGACAAATGAAAATAATTGGACACTTCCTAAGCCAACTCCTGAGCCTATTCCTAAACCAACTCCGAAGAAGAGGGGTGTTCTATTTCTCAGTCCTGAAGATATGCAAGAGGCAAAGAAATCTATGAAAGAAAAGGGTATAAAAGTTGAAGATGTTAAGAATTTACCCCCTATTGAAGAAATACATGGTCTTAATTTACCGCCTGTTGAAGAAATACATGATTTCAATCCATTACCCATTGAAGAAGTACATGCTCTTGATAACCCGACACAGGTAGTAAAGGTAAATTCTCTCTATAGATATGATAAAGCTGAAATCCCGCCTACTAAATTTGCTAGCCAATGTTTGGATGAGTTTGATAATTTTATGGTTAAGCAAGAAGATTTTAATGCTTATTTTGGTAGACAATTAAAACAAAATGCTTATATGATTGAACACTTGGGTGATTATATGTCTAGAGTTAAAGGTGAACTTAAACTCATTAGTAAACATGCTTCTATGGTTACCACTCAAATAGAACAAGTACTTAAAGCTCAAAATGATTTTCTCAATGAATTGAATAGTAAGAATAATGACTATGCTGTTAGAGTGGCTACTAGAACTGGTAAAATGACTCAGGAACCTTTGTATCCTGAAGTCCGTCCCAAGAGAATTGAGCAGGATTCTCACAGAAATAATATTGATGCACCTAGTCCTTCTAAAAAGAAGAAAAAGAAAAATGATAGGACTTTGCATGCTGCTAGTGAACCTATTGCTGAAACATCTGAGAATCCAAATGATATTTCTATTTCTGATGCTGAAACACAATCTGGTAATGAACATGAAACTAGTGAAAATGTTAATGATGATGTTCACGTTGATGCTCAACCTAGCAATGATAATGATGTAGAAATTGAACCTTCTGTTGATCTTGATAACCCACAATCAAAGAATCAACGTTATGTTAAGAGAGACTTTGTTGCTAGGAAGCACGGTAAGGAAAGAGAACCTTGGGTTCAGAAACCCATGCCTTTTCCTTCCAAACCATCCAAGAAAAAGGATGATGAGGATTTTGAGCGCTTTGCTGAAATGATTAGACCTATCTTCTTGCGTATGCATTTGACTGATATGCTCAAAATGAATCCTTATGCTAAGTATATGAAAGATATTGTTACTAATAAAAGAAAGTTACCGGAAGCTGAAATTTCCACCATGCTAGCTAATTACACTTTCAAGGGTGGAATACCTAAGAAACTAGGAGATCTAGGAGTACCAACTATACCATGCTCCATTAAAAGAAACTATGTTAAAACTGCTTTATGTGATCTTGGAGCCGGTGTTAGTGTTATGCCTCTCTCTTTATATCATAGACTTGATTTGAATAAGTTGACACCTACTGAAATATCTGTGCAAATGGCTGATATATCAATTGCTATACCTGTCGGTATTTGTGAGGATGTGCCTTTTGTGGTTGCAAACGTTACTATTTTAACGGACTTTGTTATTCTTGATATTCCTGAGGACAATAGTATGTCTATTATTCTTGGAAGACCCTTTTTGAATACTGCAGGGGCTGTTATTGATTGCAACAAAGGCAATGTCACTTTTCATGTTAATGGTAATTAGCATACGGTACACTTTCCGAGGAAACAACCTCAAGTTCACAGTATCAATTCTATTGGAAAAATTCCATCGATTATTTTTGGAGGTTTTGAATTTCCTCTTCCTACTGCCAAAAAGAGATATGATATTGTTATTATTGGGGATGTGCATATCCCCGTTGAGGTAACATAGTGTTATTCAAAATTTCTCCGGTTTCATGCGATTCGGAATGAGTTTGTTAACAAGACCTGATCAACCTTGTTAGTAGATTCCTTTTGATGAGCATGAGATGGATGAAGTTAGAAAGCACAATCTTCTATACCCTCCTTTTACTTTCTGTTATTTAGTTGAAATAAAGCAAAAATAGTATTTTCCTGTCTGTTTTCTGAATTATCCATGCAATATAAAAATACCCCGAAAATAAAAGTTCTCCAAATGCCTTGCCACTTTAATATGATTTTTTCTAGAATATTTGAGAATATCTGGCACTGAGAACACAGTAGGGGGAGCTGGCACCTGGCCACGAGGGTCCAGGGCGCGCCCCCCTGCCTCGTGGGCCCATGGTGGCTCCCCTCCACTTATTCCTGCACCCACACACTTCTTCTTCCTCCCAAAAAAATCACCATCCAGCTCAAGCACGAGTTCTAGCTCATTTTGCTGCGATTTTCGATCTCCTTGCTCAAAGCACCTCTCACAAAACTGCTTTGGGGGATTGTTCCTTGGTATGTGACTCCTCCATTGGTCCAATTAGTTTTTGTTCTAGTGATTTATTCATTGCAAATTTGTGCTACCTAGGTGACCATGTTCTTGAGCTTGCATGTCAAATTTATCTGGTTCCAAGTAGTTCTAATGCATGATATAGGCTCTAGGCACTTGTAGGAGTAGTTGCTATCAATTTTGTTGAGCTTGGTTCACTTTTATTTGAAGTTACTAAAAATTTCAGAAATTTTGCAGAGGAAGAAATATGTTTAGGAAAATGTACCAAGGTGGTCCTTCAAGGAAGCAAGGACCCAGGCTTGCAATGTGTGATGCTGATGATGAACCACCAAGGGACGCCCTAGTGCGGCCTTGTGAATGGCCTTCAGAGGACTTCATGGATCAAGCAGGAATTAAGGAAGAATTTAACGCATATTTGCATAACACTGATCTTGTGAGCTTCGAGGCAGAAAAGTGTCGTCAGTACCACTATATCACTAGTTCCTTTGTGAGGAGGTCTGAATTTTCATCTTCACGCAATTCTCAAACTATCCTGTTTGATCTTTATGAAAATTCTTATACTATGGACTCAGAGGATTTTACGACTGCTTGCAAACTTCCACAATGGTAGTACTAGTGAACCTCGCAAATCTGAGTTTAGAGATTTTCTTGCTAGTATAACTGTGGGTGAATCCAGAGACATAGCACAAGCCACCATAGGGAGCATTCATTTTCCTGCTATACATTATTTTGCTCTCTTCATAGGTAGGTGCATAAATGGTAAGGATGAAGCATGTCACATGTGTGTCCTTGACCTCAGTATTCTTAGGAGTGCTGTGTTAGGAGATAAACATTATAATTTGGGAGCCATTGTTGCACGTAGGTTGCACAATAATAGATTTAATGGAGATTTCTTTGGTGGAATTTATGCAACCCGTATAGCTAATTTTCTTGGTATAACCATACGTGAGGATGATATTGAGTTGCCTCCTGCTTATTTGGATTATGAGGCTATGGTTCGTCATCATTTGGTTGAGAGGAACGATCAGTTCCTCTAGTACGGACTAATCTTTGAAAGACGATGCACCTATCACGTCGCTCTCCCTGCTTCTACTTTCTTTGACTTTCAGGCAAAAGGAAGATATTTTATAACCAGAGAGGAGGTGGAAGAGTATATGTAACATCCCAAATTTCCAATTTGGAATGTTATACATAGAGCATCATTGCATATCATATTTTTTCGTTGCATTTTTGCTCGATCCTAGAAATTCTACACAACTCAAGAACCCACAGAGAGAGTTGAGGATTTTCGTTATTTTCATATTTGAGTTTTCTCAAATTTTGAAAATGGGATCATTTGATTTTAATTATTTTATCTTCAATTATTTCTACTACCAAAATATGAGAGAGGGAATAAAATGACTTTCCCAAAATAAATAAATAATGAAGATTTAATAATAAAATCAAATAATATTTTATTTTGGAGTTTTTCGCCTTTTTATTTGAATTTAGGAAAAATGCGCGTTTTTCAAAATTGCATTTAGACCCCAAATAAATGTTCATTAAATCCGGCTTGGTTTTAGAAGCCGGGGAAATTTTATTTCGGGATTTTTGGAGTCCGTTTAGTATTTTTTTTCTGCGCGTTATTATTTAAAAAAAACACGCAACCGACCTTGGGTCGTGCCCGAGCGGGACTCCGCTCGGGGGGCGCCTTCAAATAGCGCCGCCCGAGCCGCCGCCCCAGCCCACCAAGCCGCCAACGCCGGCCCACCCGGGGGAAACCCTAACCCTAACCCTAGCCAGCCGCCGCCGCCGCCGCCCGCCATCGCCGTACCCCGCCGCCGAGGTTCGCCGCCGCCTCGTTTTGCTTGCCGCCGGTTTTTTTTTAAAAAAACCGGGCGGTTTTTTTCGGTTTTTTTTGTTTTATTATTATTATTTTTTCGTTTTTTAGTTTTGGTTTTTTTTTCGGTTCGGTTAAATAGCGAACGTTCGTTCGTTAGTTCGTTTAAACGAACGCGTTCGTCAGATTAGTTTAGTTAACGAACGTCCGTTCGTTAACCCGTTCGTCGTTTTTCTTTTTCTCGGATTTATTCCGCGATATTTTGATCGCGATTCCTGATCCGATTTTCGTTTTAGTATAACTTTTCGCTCGTTTATCGGAATCAGGCGATTCAAGCGCCTAGAGTTTCGTCTCGAAACCCTCTTTCCGAATAATCTACTTAACAAGTTTTTGCTTCTGTAAATTTTAACTTAGATCCAGATTGGTAAAACGAAGCTGTTTTCTTCCGCCGTTTGACTTTTGTTGCTTCGTTTGATTTGATTCTTTTTGCAAACCGGAGTTCTTAAGTTGAACTATCTGGTAAGATCTATTTGAGTTTTACCTGTGCATTAGATGAGTACTTATTGTATGCTTGTTTGTTTGTCTGTGATAGAATACCCGGAGTGCGCCGCTTGTTACTTCGAGTCTCTAGGTTTCGCGGATCATCAGCGAGGCAAGTAACACTTTGATCATACCTTTTCTACTACCCAGTTTTTATGCATTAGATCTACCCTCAAACATTGCATGGTTAGGATCTAATTAAATTGTGGGATGGGGAGTAGTTGAGGTAGTGCCTATTACCTGTTTTATTATCAAACCCTTGGGAGTTACTTCTACGTTTGCTTATTATGCTATGCTATGCTAGTAGACGTCGATTGGGTGAGTGTATTCCATGACAGATGTGAGATTGTTATTTAATGGTTTATTTAAGGTGGCAACTTAAACACACATCTAGGTGGATTGAGGCACCAGGTTTTTATCAGGACTTGCCTGTATTTCTTCGGACCGCCACCCAGGCTCAAAGGAATCATGAGATTATTCAAACTAGAAACTTCCGTGTGCAGCCACAAGCCATTATGGGCTCTGGCATAGTTGATTAAGTTGTGCGAACTCTTACAGGTAAACTAGCAGATGTAGGGGAAACTAGGTGTACCGGTCTACCCACATGTAAGGTGCTAGCGCTTCTGAAAGACTATGTCTCGGTCATCCGTTTCTCAAACACCATGTAGTGCGAGAAATCAAACGGAGGCGATCGAGGCTTGTGGGGAAAAGTGCGTAAACCTCTGCAGAGTGTATAAACAAATCATGGTTAGCCGTGTCCCCGGTTATGGACATCTTGAGTATCTAGTACCTGGATATCATGTGAATCTCATCATGTTACTTCTAAATTAATATTGTTGGGTTTTAATGAGTACTTTTAATTGGGATTGAGGATGCTGTCAACCATTCTCAATGTTTAACAACCACCATGATAGTTAAATAAATTTATTCCTTTGTAGTAGGGAAAAATTGGCTTTATGCAAAACTGTAACCATAGAGCTTTTCCACCAGCCATATATGCATGTAGTATAGGCTTATCATTCCATCATTCTCCATGTGTTACATTGCCAGCATATTGCATGTGTTGACCCATTCTCGGGCTGCAACGTTTCATGTTGCAGACTTTTCAGACGACGAGTAAGGTGCTTAAGTCGTGGTTCTATACTTAATGATGCCGTTGGAGTTGATGGACTCGCTTATTCTTCCAAGCCTTCCGCTGTTATCGTATTAGATGGCCTTAAGCCATATTTATTTTATTAAGTTCTCTCTTGAGACATTCAATTTGTAATAAGTGTGTGATTGCTACTCTGTTATAAATCCTCCGAGTACTGTGTGGTGTCAGCATTACTGCTCCAGGGATGACACTGAGCACAGAGATTAGACTGTTTAAGGTCTGGTCGCTACAAAGATGGTATCAGAGCACACACTGACTGTAGGACACGACCATTAAGCTAAAGCCCTAGATCACTACTCTCTTCTCATTTCTAACTCCTCATATTTTCTACTCTTTTAGGATGACGGAAGCGAGGATCAAGTTCAGCCAGCCGGATGAAGATACACCCTTTGGACGACACCTGAAGGAAGTCACTAAGTACCTAAACATCGGATTACCAAGCTTCACCGGGACCTACAATTCCACTTTACCCAAGAAGAGCGCTGGAAGATTCAAGCTCAAGTTCCCGGAAGGACGTTTGCGCTAATCACGGAGCCCATAGAGTGTGTTTTCAATGCACCAACCGAGTCCAGGAAAGAGCATGGCAGCTCACATAACCATGGGGCGCATTGGAGAAGTTTACAAAGAAGACCTCAAGGATACTATCTACCAGATTTGCGGCGCCAAGATGAACAATGGGAGATAGTTGGCACTAAGAAGGATCGATCCATTGCAGCTTTCATCCAGAGTTAAACCAGCACATTCGGCGCCAGAGAACCAGATGTCTTGTGACATGATAGAGTTGAAGACAGCAAAAGCCAAGATTATCGAACTAGAAGGAGAACGAAGGCCACTCGCAAGGACTACATGGAGGAGATTTTAGCTCTAGTGGGACAAAACGGCGATCTTAAGGAGAAGATTGAAGAACTCATGGGAAATTCAGCACCGGAGGAGAAGATGAAGATAGCACTGTCCGAGAGAACTACATCATCATCGGCGACACACCGATTCCGATCCTAGTAATGATGATTTCGAAGATGAAGCTGGAGCAGATATCATGGAGTCTTCATCGGAGCAGTTTTTCTAGTTGACCACCATAACAGTAGTAGATTACCCCCATTTTAATTAGTTTTAGTTTCAGCACTTTGTAACAATAGATAGACCGTTGTATGCCTTGTTTGAATTGATTGGAGTGATATTGTGTGATTTGTCTCATGAGCATATGGGTAGTGTTTCCTCTCTAGACCTCATTCTATTCTTAACTCTCGTCTATTCTTAAACCCTCAGATGCCTCCGAGAGGCGACCCCAGATTTGTTTTCCCGCCATAGATCACTCAGTTGAGTCAGCAGCACAATGCCTTGATTCAAACATTGGTACAGAACCAAGGCAACAACAACAACAACAACAACAACAACAACAACAACAACAACAACAACAACAACAACAACAACAACAACAACAACAACAACAACAACAACAACAACAACCCACCGCCACCACCACCTGTTGACCATTTGACCCGTTTCTTAAGGCTGAATCCGCCGGTGTTTTCCAGTAGCACCAAGCCGATTGTTGCAGATGATTGGCTCCGTAAGATAGGGAGGGAGTTGACAACTGCAGGATGTACAGATGGAGAAAGGGTGAAATTTGCTGCACATCAGCTCGAAGGACCCGCAGCAGCATGGTGGGAGAATTTTACAGCCACTTACCCTGTAGACACTGTCACATGGGATCAGTTTCAGCAAGCTTTCCGTACTGCCCATGTTTCAGCAGGAGCTATGGCCATGAAGAAGCGTGAGTTTCGCAACTTGCGCCAAGGAGGACGGACAGTTGGCCAGTATGTGGATGATTTTAGTAAGCTAGCACGTTATGCCCCAGATGACGTTGCTACGGATGCAGCTAAGCAGGAGAAGTTTCTAGAAGGACTGAACGATGAGCTGAGCATGTAGTTGATGGTAGCCACCTTAAATAACTACCAGGAGTTGGTAGATCGTGCTCTTATGATTGAAGGGAAGCAACAGCAGATTGACTATCGCAAGAGTAAGTATGGACAGGGAAAGAATAACTCTGGAGCTCAGCAGAAACTTCGCTTTACACCGAAGACAGGAGGACAATTTCAGCATACCCACGGAGGAGGTAGCTCGCACAACCATAATGGCACCAAGCATGGGAACGGGAATGGAGGAAGCAATGGACAGAACCGCACCAACCCGTCAACACCATCCAAGGTAGACCTGAGCCACATCACTTGCTTTAAGTGCCGCAAGACCGGGCATTATGCAAATGATTGTCCAGAAGGCCAAAATGGAAATGGTAATGGAAGCTCAGGAAAGAAGTTGAACCCTTTCAACAAAGGACAAGTGAACCACGTTACCGTGGAGGAGGTTGAAGCTCAGCCAGATGCAGTAATAGGTAAGTTTTTGGTTAAGTCATTTACTGCAGTTGTTCTTTTTGATACTGGTGCATCGCATTCATACATATCAAGGGGATTTGTGGATAAGTTTAGCCTGCCCACTAGAACCCTTAAGACACCTATGCTTGTAAGCTCACCGGGAGCGGAGTATATGGCCAGTCAAGGATGTTTCCAAGTGCCATTAAGTATAGGGAGGCATGTTTTCCCAACGGATTTAATTATATTGGAATCCCACGGTTTGGATGTAATTCTGGGTATGGATTGGTTGTCGATGTATGGAGGAAACATAGATTGCACCAGTAAGACAATTTTTCTTACGACACCAGAAGGAAGGAGAATCAAGTATGTATCACGGCATGAGCCGAGGAGAGCACATGTAAATTCCTTATCAGGAGTTGTGCAGGAAGAAGTACCAGTGGTAAGGGATTACCGGACGTGTTTCGGAAGAGTTGCGGGCATGCCACGGATAGAGACATTGAGTTTCTGATTGAACTACTGCCAGGCACTGGGCCGATATCTAAGAGACCGTATAGGATGCCAGCCCAAGAATTGGAGGAAATTAAGAAGCAGATTAAGGAGTTACTGGATAAAGGTTTTATTCGCCCAAGTTCTTCGCCTTGGGGATCACCAGTACTTCTAGTGGAGAAGAAGGATGGATTTTTAAGAATGGTTGTTGATTATCGCGGATTGAATGAAGTGACCATTAAGAACAAGTACCCACTGCCGATGATCAATGATTTGTTTGACAAATTGCAAGGAGCTAAGGTGTTTTCCAAGATCGATTTGCGATCAAGGTACCATCAGTTGAAGATTCAAGAGTAGGATATACCTAAGACGGCTTTTACCACCAGGTACGGGCTGTATGAGTACACCGTTATGTCATTTGGTCTGACTAACGCACCTGCCTATTTTATGAACATGATGAACAAAGTGTTTATGGAGTTTTTGGATAAGTTTGTTGTGGTGTTCATTGATGATATTTTGGTTTACTCGAAGAACGAAGGGGAACATCAGTTATATGCCAAGTTCAGCAAGTGTGAGTTTTGGTTGAAGGAAGTTGGATTTCTTGGACATGTTATATCCAGAGAAGGTATAGAAGTAGACCCCACTAAAGTTGTCACTGTAACAAAATGGGAAGCACCAACAACAGTTGGAGAGATCCGGAGTTTCCTTGGACTCGCAGGATACTACGGAGATTCATTGAGAATTTCTCAAGGATTGCGAAGCCTATGACCGAATTGTTGAAAAAGGATACCAAGTTCATTTGGACTGAGGAGTGTGAAGCTAGTTTCCAAGAGTTGAAGAAACGTTTGGTTACCTCACCAGTGTTAATTCTGCCAGATCAGACCAAGGATTATGAAGTGTATTGCGATGCTTCACGTCGAGGACTTGGAGCAGTGCTTATGCAGGAAGGAAGAGTTGTTTCGTATGCTTCACGACAGCTTAAGCCTCATGAGCTAAATTATGCTACGCATGATTTGGAGTTAGCAGCCGTAGTGCATGCGTTGAAGACCTGGAGGCATTTCCTCATTGGAAATCATTGTGAGGTGTATACGGATCACAAGAGTTTAAAGTACATCTTCACGCAGAAGGAGCTAAATCTCAGGCAGAGGAGATGGTTGGAGCTCATTAAGGACTATGATATGAGATTACATTATCACCCCGGAAAGGCTAACGTTGTAGCAGACGCGTTGAGCCGTAAGAGTCACGTCAACACACTTATGACGGGAGAAATACCAAAGGAATTAGCCGAGGATCTTCGAGAGCTATGTTTGGAAATAGTTCCGAGAGGCTATGTAGCAGCATTGGAGATTCAGTCAACTTTGATGGACAAGATCAGGGAAGCTCAGAAGACTGACAAAGAGATTGCCTCTATAAAGGAGAGAATGAGCGAAGGAAAAGCTAAGGGATTTCATGAGGATGAGCACGATACCCTATGGTTTGAAGACCGTGTTTATGTGCCCAATGACCCGGAGATCAGAAAGTTGATTCTACAAGAGGCACATGATTCACCATATTTGATTCACCCAGGAAATACCAAGATGTATTTGGATTTGAAGAATACTTTCTGGTGGACCGGAATGAAGAAGGACATTGCGGAGTACGTAGCAGTTTGTGATGTATGTCAGAGGGTGAAGGCAGAACATCAGAAGCCAGCAGGATTGTTACAGCCATTGCCTATACCCGAATGGAAGTGGGATAAACTAGGTATGGATTTCATCACGGGATTGCCCAGGACTCGTTCAGGCTATGACTCGATTTGGGTTGTAGTCGACCGTTTGACGAAGGTAGCTCATTTCATTCCAGTAAAGACTACCTACAGCGGTGCCAAATTGGCTAAGATATACATGACAAGGATTGTATGCTTGCATGGAGTTCGAGGAGTATCGTGTCGATAGAGGAACCCAATTCACCTCAAAGTTCGGAAGCAGCATACGAAACTTTGGGAACCAGGCTGGAGTTTAGCACACTTTTCATCCACGACATGATGGACAAACCGAGAGAGTCAACTAGATTTTGGAGGATATGCTTAGAGCTTGTGCTTTGGATTATGGATCAAGTTGGGATGACAACTTGCCGTATGCGGAGTTTTCTTATAACATCAGTTACCAAACCAGTCTGAAGATGGCACCTTTCGAAGCCTTGTACGGAAGGTGGTGCAGGACCCCGTTGTTGTGGGATGAAGTTGGAGACCGCCAGTTGTTTGGACCGGATTTGATTAAGGAGTCTGAACGGAAAGTAAAGTTAATTCGCGATAGGCTCAAGGTAGCCCAGTCAAGACAGAAGAGTTATGCAGACTCAAAACGCAAGGAGACAGAATACGAAGTCGGAGACAGAGTTTATCTTCGAGTATCGCCACTTCGAGGAGTTAAGCGTTTTGGTGTTAAAGGAAAGTTAGCGCCCCGATTTGTAGGACCTTATCGTATATTGGAACGCATGGGAGAAGTTGCGTACAAGTTGGAATTACCCGAGGGATTGTCAGGAGTTCATGATGTGTTTCATGTTTCTCTGTTGAATAAGTGTCACGCAGAAATGGCTAATATACCACTGAGAGATACCGTGCCACTCGAAGAGATTCATCTAAATGATGATTTGACCTATGAGGAGAAATCAGTTAAGATTCTGGAGTAAGCCAGCCGCGTCACTCGCAGCAAGGTCATTAAGTTTTGCAAAGTTCAGTGGAGCCACCACACCGAGGAGGAAGCCACCTGGGAACGAGAGGAAGATTTGCTTAAGGACCACCCCCACCTATTTCCTAGCCAACCCGAATCTCGAGGGCGAGATTCATCTTAAGGGGGTAGGTTTGTAATATCCCAAATTTCCAATTTGGAATGTTATACATAGAGCATCATTGCATATCATATTTTTTCGTTGCATTTTTGCTCGATCCTAGAAATTCTACACAACTCAAGGACCCACGGAGAGAGTTGGGGATTTTCGTTATTTTCATATTTGAGTTTTCTCAAATTTTGAAAATGGGATAATTTGATTTTAATTATTTTATCTTCAATTATTTCAACTACCAAAATATGAGAGAGGGAATAAAATGACTTTCCCAAAATAAAGAAATAATGAAGATTTAATAATAAAATCAAATAAGATTTTATTTTGGAGTTTTTTGCCTTTTTATTTGAATTTAGGAAAAATGCGTGTTTTTCAAAATTGCATTTAGACCCCAAATAAATGTTCAATAAATCCGACTTGATTTTAGAAGCCGGGGAAATTTTATTCCGGGATTTTTGGAGTCCGTTTAGTATTTCTTTTTATTTCTTTTTCTGCGTGTTATTATTTAAAAAAAAACGCGCAACCGACCTTGGGCCGTGCCCGAGCGGGACTCCACTCGGGGCCGCCTTTAAATAGCGCCGCCCGGTGCAGCCCAGCCCACCCGAGCCGCCGCCCCAGCCCACCAAGCCGCCGGCGCCGGCCCACCCGGGGGAAACCCTAACCCTAACCCTAGCCAGCCGCCGCCGTCGCCGGACCCCGCGGCCGCCTCATTTTGCGTGTCATTGTTTTTTTAAAAAACCGGGCGGTTTTTTTCTGTATTTTTTTCCGTTTTTTAAGTTTCGTTTTTTTTCGGTTCGGTTAAATAGCGAACGTTCGTTCGTTAGTTCGTTTAAACGAACGCATTCGTCAGATTAGTTTAGTTAACGAACGTCCGTTTGTTAACCCGTTCGTCGTTTTTCTTTTTCTCGGATTTAATCCGTGATTTTCTGATCGCAATTCCTGATCCGATTTTCGTTTTAGTATAACTTTTCGCTCGTTTTTCGGAATCAGGCGATTCAAGCGCCTAGAGTTTCGCCTCAAAACCCTCTTTCCGAATAATCTACTTAAACAAGTTTTTGCTTCTGTAAAATTTGACTTAGATCCATATTGGTAAAATGAAGCTGTTTTCTTCCGCCGTTTGACTTTCGTTGCTTCGTTTGATTTGATTCTTTTTGCAAACCGGAGTTCTTAAGTTGAACTATCTGGTTAGATCTATTTGAGTTTTACCTGTGCATTAGATGAGTACTTATTGTATGCTTATTTGTTTGTCTGCGATAGAATACCCGGAGTGCGCCGCTTGTTACTTCGAGTCTCTAGGTTTCGCGGATCATCAGCAAGGCAAGTAACACTTTGATCATACCTTTTCTACTACCCAGTTTTTATGCATTAGATCTACCCTCAAACATTGCATGGTTAGGATCTAATTAATTTGTGGGATGGGGAGTAGTTGAGGTAGTGCCTATTACCTGTTTTATTATCAAACCCTTGGGAGTTACTTCTACGTTTGCTTATTATGCTATGCTATGCTAGTAGACGTGGATTGGGTGAGTGTATTCCATGACAGATGTGAGATTGTTATTTAATGGTTTATTTAAGGTGGCAACTTAAACACACATCTGGGTGGATTGAGGCACCTGGTTTCTATCAGGACTTGCCTGTATTTCTTCGGACCGCCACCCAGGCTCAAAGGGATCATGAGATTATTCAAACTAGAAACTTCCGTGTGCAGCCACAAGCTATTATGGGCTCTGGAATAGTTGATTAAGTTGTGTGAACTCTTACGGGTAGACTAGCAGATGTAGGGGAAAGTAGGTGTACTGGTCTACCCACATGTAAGGTGCTAGCGCTTCTGAAATACTATGTCTCGGTCATCCGTTTCTCAAACACCATGTAGTGCGAGAAATCAAACGGAGGCGATCGAGTCTTGTGGGGAAAAGTGCGCAAACCTCTGCAGAGTGTATAAACTAATCATGGTTAGCCGTGTCCCCGGTTATGGACATCTTGAGTATCTAGTACCTGGATATCATGTGAATCTCATCATGTTACTTCTAAGTTAATATTGTTGGGTTTTAATGAGTACTTCTAATTGGGATTGAGGATTCTGTCAACCATTCTCAGTGTTTAACAACCACCATGATAGTTAAATAAATTTATTCCTTTGCAGTAGGGAAAAATTGGCTTTATGCAAAACTGTAACCATAGAGCTTTTCCACAAGCCATATATGCATGTAGTATAGGCTTATCATTCCATTATTTTCTATGTGTTACATTGCCAGATATTCCATGTGCTGACCCGTTCTCGGGCTGCAACGTTTCATGTTGCAGACTTTTCAGACGACGAGTAAGGTGCTTAAGTCGTGGTTCTATACTCAGTGATGCCGTTGGAGTTGATGGACTCGCTTATTCTTCCAAGCCTTCCGCTGTTATCGTATTAGATGGCCTTAAGCCATATTTATTTTATTAAGTTCTCTCTTGAGACATTCAATTTGTAATAAGTGTGTGATTGCTACTCTGTTATAAATCCTCCGAGTACTGTGTGGTGTCAAGATTCTCGATCCAGGATGACATCGAGCACGAGATCGACTGTTTGAGGTCTGGTCGCTACAGTATAAGAGGAGGGCTGACATAGCTCGCCTCCAAGCTGCATCTCAGTACGACCCCAACTACAACTTTGGATATCCGCCAGGCCATCCGTGGCACTAGACCAACTTAGGCCAAAAGCCTAAGCTTCGGGGAGTACGTATTTCCCACCGACATTACATTCATGTTCACACACTCATTGCTAGATGTCGGTGCTCGATACGTCTCCAACGTATCCATAATTTTTTATTGTTCCATGCTATATTATATTCTGCTTTGGACATTAATGGGCTTTATTATACACTTTTATATTATTTTTGGGACTAACCTATTAACCGGAGGCCCAGCCTGCATTTCTGTTTTTGCCTATTTCGAGTTTCGCAGAAAAAAGAATATCAAACGGAGTCCAAACAGAATGAAACCTTCAGAACGTGATTTTTGGAATGAACGTGATCCGGAGGACTTGGACCCTCGTCAAGAAAGCAACCAGGAGGGCACGAGGTAGGAGGCGCACCTACCCCACAGGTGCGCCCTCCACCTCGTGGGGCCCATGTTGCTCCACCGACGTACTTCTTCCTCCTATATATACCTACGTACCCCCAAACTACCAGATACGGAGCAAAAAACCTAATTCCACCGCCGCAACTGAGGGAGTCCCGGATTAGGGGGTGTCCGGATTGCCGGACTACCATCATCGGCCGGACTATCATCATCAACCGGACTCCAAGACTATGAAGATACAAGATTGAAGACTTCACCCCGTGTCCGGATGGGACTTTCCTTGGCGTGGAAGGCAAGCTTGGCGATACGGATATGTAGATCTCCTACCATTGTAACCGACTCTATGTAACCCTAGCCCTCTCCGGTGTCTATATAAACCGGATGGCTTTAGTCCGTAGGACTACGATCACAACAACCCTTACAATCATACCATAGGCTAGCTTCTAGGGTTTAGCCTCCTTGATCTCGTGGTAGATCCACTCTTGTAAACATCCACAATATCAATATCAATCAAGCAGACGTGGGTTTTACCTCCATCAAGAGGGCCCAACCTGGTAAACATCGTGTCCCTTGTCTCCTGTTACCATCCGCCTAGACGCACGATTCGGGACCCCTACCGAGATCCGCCGGTTTTGACACCGACATTGGTGCTTTCATTGAGAGTTCCTCTGTGTCGTCACCGATAGGCGTGATGGCCTCTTCAATCGATAACGATGCAATCCTGGGTGAGACCTTTCTCCCCGGACAGATCTTTGTATTCGGCGGCTTCGCACTGCGGGCCAACTCACTTGGCCATCTGGAGCAGATCGAAAGCTACGCCCCTGGCCGTCAGGTCAGGTTTGGAAGCTTAAACTTCACGGCCGATATCCGCGGGGACTTGATCCTTGATGGATCTGAGCCACAGCCGAGTGTGCCGCGTTGTCACGATGGGCATGACCTAACTCTGCCGCCGGACAGCACCTTGAGGTCGCACCGGATCCGCTCCGACTCATAGTCCGGAGCCGATCGCTCAATCGAGGACGGATGGCTGGACACCGCCGGGAGCCGCAATTTCTACGGTGATGGAGCCAACACTTACCTTGTCCCACATAAAGCCCATGACTCCGAGGTGCCGACTCAACCTCCCGCGCCCGCTTAGTCGAATCCGATTGGCGCCGATCATGGAATTCACCGCTGCGGACATCTTTCAGCACTCTCCTTCGGCGATATCATAAATTCATCAAGCATCTCTCGCTATCGGAGAGCCTGGCGAACTACGGCCGGGGCGGGTGGGACGCGGACGACGAAGAAATTCAGATCCCACCACCACCCACTTCGAGCCACCGCCGATTTATTTAACCGACGTACTCGACTACGACTCAAGACATCGACGGTATGGACGACGATGCAGAGACTACTAAGAACCAAAGGTGCCTACAGACACCGGAAGACCACCTCGTCATAGGACATATACATGGTGGACACCCCAAAAGATGGGGACGGCGAAGAAGCAGCGGAGGCCGATTCCTTAAAGAACAGCCCAAGCGCCGACGTCGTGGCGCCGCTTAAATCCCGCCACGGCAATAATGGAGATTCCGCACAGAGATAATAACACCCCGAAAAGTGCCGAAGACAACTCCTCCAAAGACGATCCAGCGCGGAGAGGGGGGAAGCAAGCCCTCGGAGAGGGCGGCGACGAAGAGGTCGAGGATGACAATTACTTACCTCCTCCGGAGACGAGGCAAGCCTCGGCGATGACGAATTCGTCGTGCCCGAGGATCCCGCCAACAAGAGCGCTTTAGACGCAGGCTAATGGCCACGGCAAACAGCCTAAAGAAAAGCAACAACAGCTTCAAGCTGATCAAGACCCTCTTGGCCGGCAGATGGACCGAGGTCCTCGCGTCAAGAGTATGAACTCGAACGCCCTCCAAAAGTTACCCAAAACGCAAGTTGCTCCCCGATTAGAGGAGGCAGCATCACCAGCGCTGTCTGACAGACCGACCACCTCGTGGCGCGATAGAGAGGCGCAAGCCCTCCACCAAAACCGCACCCGGCATCGCTCTAAAAGCAGGAAGCCACGAGGGAACGCGCGGACTTGCGAGATATATTGAGGACAAGGCAAGACAATCCAGATCTATCTATGGATCACGTGGACGCCTTACACGACCGACGGCGAATACCGTCGCACCGGATACAACTACTCCGCCGGGCGAACACAGCAGACAACGCCTCTCGAGCTACGCCGCGATATTGCTCAATACGAGGCGCCGCACACCCACTATGCTTCACCGACGAAGTAATGGATCATCAAATCTCAAGGGTTCAAACCCGTTAATATCGAATCCTACGATGGCACAACAGACCCAGCGGTCCGGATTGAGGATTATCTCTCCATATACACATGGCCCGCGGCGACGATCTTTACGCCATCAAATATCTCCCGCAAGCTTAAAGGACCAGCTCGGCATTTGCTTAACAGCCTGCCCGCAGAGTCAATTGATGTTTGGGAAGACCGAAGCCGCAATCCTCGACAACTTCCGGGGCACATATGTGCGACCACCGACGCAGATGACCTAAGCCACATAATCCAGCAGCGCATTTAATCGCCAGCAATTCTCGACACGGTTCTTAACAAAGAAAAATCAAATCGCCGATCGTCCGGATGCAGAGGCACTCGCTGCCTTCAAACATAACATCCGCGACAAGTGGCTGGCCCGCACCTAGGACAGAGAAGCCGAAATCCATGGCAGCCCTCACATCCTCATGACCCGCTTCATGCGGGAGAGGATAGCTGGCTCGCTCAAGAGTAACAACCTCAAAGAAAACGCTAGCAGTCCGGATACCAAGGACCGCAATGGCAGGTTGCATCGAAACAAAACAAACGCCGCATTAACGGCGACAATGAATGAGGATACGGCGTTAACGCCGGATTCCGAGGCTCCAAACCCGGTCAACGGAAGAAGCCATTCAAAAGAACCACTCCGGGCCCGTCCAATTTGGACCGAATACTCGACCGCTCTTGTCAAATACATGGAACCCCTGAAAAGCCAGCTAACCATACCAACAGAGATTGTTGGGTATTCAAGCAGGCAGCAAATTAATCGCCAAAAGCAGGACAAGGGGCTACACAGCGATGACGAGGAAGAGACCCGCCGCCAACAACAGAGGACAAAAGGGATTCCCCCTCAAGTTTGGACGGTAAACATGATATACGCAACGCATATTCCCAAGAGGGAGCGGAAGTGCACTAAGGGACGATACGCGATGGAGCCAGCCACCCCAAAATTCAACCCATGGTCCTCTTGCCCGATCACTTTCGATCAAGAGACCACCCGACCAAGATCCGCCATGGCGGATTCGCCGCATTGGTTTTAGACCCAATCGTTAACGGATTTCACCTCACGAGAGTCCCGATGGACGGCGGCGTGAGCTGAACCTGCTTTATCGGGATACAAAGGCGCAAGATGGGCATAGACCCTTCAAGGATTAAACCTACAACGACGACCTTCAAAGGCGCCATACCAGTGTCGAGGCCAATTGTACAGTGCTCGCCACATTGAAGTGGTCTTCGGATCCCGGATAATTTCGAAGCGAGGAGTTAATCTTCGACATAGTCCCATTCCGCAGCGGCTATCACGCTCTGCTCGGACGAACCGCGCTTGCAAAATTCAACGCGTGCCGACACGCATACCTTAAGCTCAAGATGCCAGCCCTCGTGGAGTCATCACGGTCAATGGAAACACGGAACGCTCCTCCGAACGGAGGAACATACAATGCTCTCGCGGCGGTATACAGAGCAGCCTTTTAAGGCAATTATCGAGTCCGGCGTTAAAAGACCGGACACGACCAAACGCGCCCGAGCAAAATCAACCAAGACCACCCGCACGCCTCCGTTACACGTAGCAATGCGGCCCCAACCCCAGCCCTCGCAAAATTGTAAGACAACCTTCGCGTAGACATAATTACGCCTGGAGATACCATGGGCATAGGGGAAGGGCACAACCACAACAGACCCAGTGCGGTTCGACCACACCAGGGGCTCCCAAGTGTGTCGCTTTTTTCTTTTATTTTCTCTTTTTTACAGAACTCAGTCCGCGGCGAACCGGCCGAACTCATGATGCAACATCCGGGAAGGACAAAGGCCACATTTAACACTCGTGTGGTCTCCATCACGAGCATTAAATTTGTTAAATACAACATTCCGCTGCCTACCCTCGAGGGAGACGCCTTAATTCGCCCAATCCTTGCTTTCCGCACTATTTATATCATTCCGCACCGATAGCATATCTTCTCGAATAAAATGCAGCACTTTTGCCTATAATTGCATTACTTTATATATATATATATATATATATATATATATATATATATATATATATATATATATATGTTCATTTACGACATGTTGCACCTGTGCATCTTGGTACGCCAAATACACCAGGGCTTGTGTCCTCCGCTTTATGGTGTGATAAAGTCCGCACACTTTCACAAGTGCGGCACCCGAACTTATAGCATTATATGAATCAGCTCAATCATGTCTTGGGTCAATAGTTGGGTTTGCCCGCTCCCATGTTTGGCACCTTACGCCCGCTCTATCGGCTAAGGTAGCACTGGGAGAACCACTCGCGATTGCGCCCGGTTGAGCCAGTTAACGCCTCGGAGAAAGCTAAAACTGACCGGCATGATAAGGCGTGAGACTGGTCGCTGTTCGAGAGGTCCTTCGGGTCCTTAAAGACCTCGCCGCTTGAGCGAAGTTCGGATTATGTCCGATGAAGGCGTGGATAGCGCCCAATTCGGTCTTCCGAATACTAGGGGCTTCACCAAATTTAAAATTATAGAATTCTATGGCTAAGTGAGAGTGTTCAAGCACTATAAGTCCGGTTGCCTTGTTCGTTGTGTTGAGCGCCCCTAGATGGACCCAAAATGGGAACAGGAGTGCTCAAGTTTATCCCTAACACCCCAAAGACTGTGGCATGGGGGCGAAGCCGACGACTTGCCATCTCTCAAATTTAATAAACGGCCGCACGTAAGGTAATATTTTAAATTAAACAAGCGTTGCTTAGCGATATGAACAAAGTTTTCAGCGCACAGGATAACACATTGCGAATTCACTCAAAATTACATCCTGGGGCACTCATCCGCAATCTTGCGGGCACCCTTCAGACAGCCTTATAGTAAAGTTCGGGCGACGATGCTCCTTGCCCGCCGGTGGCGCGTCGCTGATTAGCTTCTCCGCATCCAGCTTGCCCCAATGCACCTTTGCGCTGGCAAGGGCCCGACGAGCACCTTCAATACAAAGGAGCGCTTGATAACCTCCACCCGGGGCACGATCCACCAGCCGTCGAGACGAGGCCGGTAGCTCCTGTGCATGGCCTCTCCAGCCACAAACGGACTATGAGGCCCTTCATGGCCTGCTCGGCCACCTTAGGAAGTTCGACCAGCTGCTTCACTGGTCGCTAGGGGCACTGGATGGCCGGCCTCAAATACTCGAGACCGTAAGACCTTCTCCGCTGAGCTCCCTCCTCGGCTCGGTAGAATGCGGCGACATCGACACACCGTGAGGCAGATCTGCAAACGCCCCTGGAGAGCTCCGAATCCGGGTAAGTAACACGTAATTTACATTCACATGCTTGCTTTGCATGAAAAATGCCTTACCCGCCGCTATCTTCTTCATCAATTCAACCTCCTGAAGGGACTTATGGGCCTCGGCCTTGGCGGTTTTGGCACTTTCAAGAGCCGAGGCAAGCTCGACTCTCGAGTCTTTGAGTCACGCCCAAACTCTCATGCTTTTCCATGAGAGCCCGGAGCTCTTGCTGAACCACCGCCACCCACGCCTCCTGCTTTTCTCGCCCCCCCTCTGCGGGTCGCATTATGTTCGTCACAGACACGGCCTCCTTCGTGGCCGCCACCTCGCTCGTGGCCCCCGCAGCACCCATGTTATCCTTGTTATTTTTGTCGCAACCTAAATCCTTTTCTCAGAAGGTACAAATTCAAAGTGGTGTTACTCACCTTCTTTGTCTTGAGCTGCTTCTGGCGCTGCCGAGCTCTTGCCCGACCGCCGAGCTCTGCTTCAGCAAGACCGACCATAGCGGTCAAGGCGAGGTCAGCCTGCAACCCATATTGACATAATTTTTAGCAACCTCACAGATATCTTGTTTCAGATCCTCATCCGCTTTTCTTTCCAACACCGAACCGAGCATCGGGGGCTACTGTCTATGCGGTATTACATTGCATATATTTAACTTCTTACCTCAAAGCCCGATAGAAGGCTATTGCAGTGCTTCGTCAGCCTGCCTTGGCGAAGCTGCACTTTTCAATCACCGCACTCATAATAGTGCGGTGTTCTTCCACGATGGAAGCGCTCAGAAGCGCCCAACAAATTACCCGGCGCCTTCGTTGGGCGGAAGCCGCCGGCGTCACGGTCTTGCCCTTCGCTCGAAGGGCGCCCGGCCGGACTCCGAACCACCGCGGGTTCTGCTGGAGTCCGGCGAAAGTCCGAGAGGACGCCTTGTGGCGCCCGAGCCTCCCCGATGGGTCCTTCGGGATCCCACTCGGCGCCCTCGGGCCGCGAGGGGTGGAGGCGGTCGGGATGGAGTCTACATCCGATGAAGCCAACGACCCTTCGATGAAGCGGGAGATCATCACCGGCCGGACTACAGCAGCATGCGGCATTAGAATGACACTATGTGACGCAGAAAAGAAATTATAAATCATTCAGAATCTGGATACTTACGATCTCGCCAAGGCCCGCCCTTGAAGGCCATTCTTCCTCGCCAACGTTGATGTTGGCGGAGCTGTCCGGGAATAGTCCTTCCTCTTGACCCTTCGCCTCCCCTGCTGGGGAAGCCTTCCTCTTCCTCTCTCCTCCTCTCGAGAGAGTCCTCTTCCTCCTCCTCATTTTCGGGAGGAGTCAGCCCCGAGTCGCCGGACACCTGAAAACGGGCACTCTTTCGAGCACCCGTGGCCTCCTTCTTGGTTTTCTTCTCCGCACCACGCGGTGCCGGAACCAGCAGCCTCGCTAGACGAAGCGCCCATCTGGTTTTCCGCATAGGAGCCGGATAGGTAATCTGCTCCGCCTTCTTCATCCAGTCCTGTCAAAGGAAAAGGGGAAACTAAAACCCGCATAGAGTCAACCTATGGAAAACGAGTGTCCCATAAAGGGGTAGAATCACTTACCTCGTCAGCCTGGCGCTGCGAGCGAAATCCGCGATCTTCGATCATGGATGCGGGGCTTCGCACTTTGAACAGCACCTTCCAGGTGCCTTCGTACGTTGTGTCAAAGAGCTTGTTCAGCGCCTGGTGCTGTTCCGGATCGAACTCCCATAGATTGAATGCCCGCTCTTGGCATGGGAGAACCGCGGACGAGCATGACTTGGACCACGTTAACCAGCCCGAGTTTCTTCACCAAATTTCTTGATACAGTGCTTGGAGTCCCGCTGCCTCCTTCAAACTACCCCACAAAGAAGCCCTTCTCTTTCCGTGGAGGTGAGCTGCGGGGGATACCAGATCTAAACTCGGGGCCGCCGCCATTTAGGGTCACGCTGCTCGGTAATATAGAACCACCCCGATTGCCACCCCTTGACGGATTCCACGAAGGCCCTTCAACCAAAGGACGTTGGGCATCTTGCACAACATGGCGCCCAAGACTCGCTTGAATGCCCTTCACTAACTTCGCTTGACATTGAAGGTCTTGAGCCACAAGTCAAGTGGGGCTGGATGCAAAGGAAGGTTTCGCACACCCACGATAAACGCCGAGATGTTGAGGATGAAGTTCGCGCCGATCATGGAAATCCAGCCGTAGTAGAACATGAGCCCCTGACAAAGGGGTGAAGTGGAAAGCCCAGTCCATGGAGGAAGTGGGAAAGAAAGACAACCCTCTCATGGGGCATGGGGGTGGGGATGAGCTGCCTCGTCGGGCAGCCGGTGCGCGATGTCGCCGGAGAGGTATCCGCGCCACAGAAGTTTGGCGATTTGCTCCTCCTTAACGGTGGAGGCCAACCATTTACCTCCCGCCTAGACATGGTCGGAGAAGGTTGAGACGAGATGCGAACTTGGGCACTAGAGCTCGAAAGCGGAGATGGATAAGCAAAGGAGGAAGAAGGCGAGGTGAGAAGGTGAATCCTTATCCCTTATATGGGCGGGCTAAGTCTTACGATCCCCACCGCCCGGTAAAACTCGCTTATCTCTCAAGCGCCACCATCAATGACGCGTTGGGTTACCCACGCCCGTATTGATGAGAATCCAGGATTAAGGGAAACACGATCTCGCTCGACAAGACGTGCCAAGGAAACCGCTTCGCTAAATGCGCTAAGGTGGTAAAGTAAAAAACAATTTGAGTAATGACTTGGTGGTGGTGTCACGTCATGCCACGGAAAACGTCAGCAGATTGAACTCGTATATATATTATTATTCTCTCTACGGTGGAATGTGGAATTTGTTTGCAGAGCCGGAGACTATCCTGGTGTTCACAATCTTCTATCATTTGGAGGAGGAACCCGCCTTGCAATGCCAAGCAATATACACGCCGGACTTATCGTCATTGAAGCCTGGTTCAGGGGCTACTGAGGGAGTCCCGGATTAGGGGGTGTCCGGATTGCCGGACTACCATCATCGGCCGGACTATCATCGGCCGGACTATCATCATCAACCGGACTCCAAGACTATGAAGATACAAGATTGAAGACTTCACCCCGTGTCCGGATGGGACTTTCCTTGGCGTGGAAGGCAAGCTTGGCGATACGGATATGTAGATCTCCTACCATTGTAACCGACTCTATGTAACCCTAGCCCTCTCCGGTGTCTATATAAACCGGATGGCTTTAGTCCGTAGGACTACGATCACAACAACCCTTACAATCATACCATAGGCTAGCTTCTAGGGTTTAGCCTCCTTGATCTCGTGGTAGATCCACTCTTGTAAACATCCACAATATCAATATCAATCAAGCAGGACGTAAGGGTTTTACCTCCATCAAGAGGGCCCGAACCTGGGTAAACATCGTGTCCCTTGTCTCCTGTTACCATCCGCCTAGACGCACAGTTCGGGACCCCTACCCGAGATCCGCCGGGTTTGACAACCGACAGAACCTTCCTACATTCGTGAGATCCCATCTTGGGGCCTTTTTCCGCGCCCACGGGAGGGGGCATTGATCACGGAGGGCTTCTACATCAACACCATAGCCTCTCCGATGATGTGTGAGTAGTTTACCTCAGACCTTCGGGTCCATAGTTATTAGCTAGATTTCTTCTTCTCTCTCTTTGGATCTCAATACAAAGTTCTCCACGATTCTCATGGAGACCTATTCGATGTAATCTTCATTTGCGGTGTGTTTGTTGAGACCGAGGAATTGTGGGTTTATGATCAAGTTTATCTATGAACAATATTTGAATCTTCTCTGAATTCTTTTATGTATGATTGGTTATCTTTGCAAGACTCTTCGAATTATCATTTTGGTTTGGCCTACTAGATTGATCTTTCTTGCAATGGGAGAAGTGCTTAGCTTTGGGTTCATTCTTGCGGTGTCCTTTCCCTGTGACAGTAGGGGTAGCAAGGCACGTATTGTATTGTTTCCATCGAGGATAAAAAGATGGGGTTTATATCATATTGCACGAGTTTATCCCTCTACATCATGTCATCTTACTTAAAGCGTTACTCTGTTCTTTTGAACTTAATACTCTAGATGCATGCTGGATAGCGGTCGATGTGGAGTAATAGTAGTAGATGCAGGCAGGAGTCGGTCTACTTGTCGCGGACCTGATGCCTATATACATGATCATACCTAGATATTCTCATAACTATGCTCAATTCTGTTAATTGCTCAATAGTAATTTGTTTACCCACCGTAATACCTATTCTCTCGAGAGAAGCCACTAGTGAAACCTATGGCCACCGAGTCTATTTTCCATCATATTAATCTTCCATCACTTAACTATTTCTGGTGCCGTTTTTATTTTGCTTTCTTTACTTTGCATCTTTATCATAAAAATACCAAAAATATTATCTTATCATATCTATCAGATCTCACTTTCGTAAGTGACCGTGAAGGGATTGACAACCCCTTTATTGCGTTGGTTGCGAGGATTTTATTTGTTTGTGTAGGTGCGAGGGACTCGTGCGTGGCCTCCTACTGGATTGATACCTTGGTTCTCAAAAACTGAGGGAAATACTTACTTACGCTGCTTTACTGCATCACCCTTTCCTCTTCAAGGGAAAACCAACACGGTGCTCAAGAGGTACCAGTGCTCATACTTTTTCATTGTAATATCCATGCTAGTTTATTTTCTTTTTATGCTTTCTTCTTGTGTGTTTGTAAAACCTTAAGAAAAACAAAAAAAATTAGTTGTAGCTTTTAGCTAGTTTACTTTCATGTTGTAATAATAATTAAAAGAAAACCCAAAAAGATTTCCTGTTCTTCTTTTGCTTGTTGGGAGCTTTCCCGTGTAAATAGTTTTATTTCTTTTCTTTTCTTTGGGGGTCGATAGGAGAAGACCATAATAAAATTGTTGAAGTGGATCTTTTATGCATTATTGTTGATTTAACCAAGATCCCATATTACCTTGTCTTCTCCTGTTTATTGAATGCTCGCAGATTCCAGCTTAGTCCAATGCACGTGCACTATTATTATTATTCACATCATTCGGTCGTGCAAGTGAAAGGCAATTATGACGATATATGATGGACTGATTGAGATGGGAGAAGCTGGTATGAACTCGACCCCTCTTGTTTTTGTAAATATGATTAGTCCATTGTTCCTGATTCAGCCTATTATGAATAAACATGTTTGCAATGACAATTAGAGATCATAGTTGCTCATGCCATGCTTAATTAGCTAGGAGTTTATAATGGTTTACCTTGTGTGCCAACATGCTATTAAAACGGTTGTGATGTGGTATGATGGGGTGGTATCCTCCTTTGGATGATTCGAGTGACTTGACTTGGCACATGTTCGCGCATGTAGTTGAAACAAATCAACATAGCCTTCATGATATTTATGTTGATGGTGGATTATATCCTACTCATGCTTGCACTCAATGTTTATTAATTTTAATGCATGTTCATGACTGTAGTTGCTCTCTAGTTGGTCGCTTCCTAGTCTTTTTCTAGCCTTCACTTGTACTAAGCTGGAATACTGCTTGTGCATCCAATCCCTTAAACCCTAAAGTTATGCCATATTAGTCCACTATACCTTCCTATATGCGGTATCTACATGCCGTTCCAAGTAAATTTGTATGTGCCAAACTCTAAACCTTCTAATGAAATTCAGTTTTGTATGCTTGAATAGCTCATGTATCAACTAGGGCTGTATGTATCTTCCATGCTAGGCGGGTTATTCTCAAGAGGAGTGGACTCCGCTCCTCACTCACGAGAAAATGGCTGGTCACCGGGATGCCCAATCCCATGCTTTATGAAAATAAAATCAAAATAATTGCAAACAAAACTCCCCCCGGGACTGTTGTTAGTTGGAGTCACTCGTTGTTTCGAGCAAGCCATGGATTGATGCTTGTTGGTGGAGGGGGAGTATAAACTTTACCATTCTGTTTGGGAACCGCCTATAATGTGTGTAGCATGGAAGATATCGCCATCTCTTGGTTGTTATGTTGACAATGAAAGTATGTTGCTCAAAATATTATTTATCTCTGCTTTAAAATCGAGCTCTGGCACCTCTACAAATCCATGCTTCCCTCTGCGAAGGGCATATCTATTTACTTTCATGTTGAGTCATCACCCTCTTATTAAAAAAGCACCAGCTGGAGAGCACCGCTGTCATTTGCATGCATTACTGTTAATTTATATTGGGTATGACTATGACTGGATCTCTTTTACAATGAATTACAATGTTTAGTTAGTCCTTGAGCTTTAAAGGTGCTCTGCATTTATGTTTTGCGGTCTCAGAAAGGGCTAGCGAGATACCATCTTGTTATATCATATCATGATTATTTTGAGGAAGTGTTGTCATCCGAGATTTATTATTATTGCTCGCTAGTTGATTATGCCATTGACATGAGTAAAGATGAGACCTAAGTGTTATTGTGAATATGGTTAGTCATAATCTTTGCTGAAAACTTGAATGCTGGCTTTACATATTTACAACAACAAGAGCAAACAGAGTTTGTAAAAGTTTTTCTTTAACACTTTCAGTTTATCAACTGAATTGCTTGAGGACAAGCAAAGGTTTAAGCTTGGGGGAGTTGATACGTCTCCATCGTATCTACTTTTCCAAACACTTTTGCCCTTGTTTTCGACTCTAACTTGCATGATTTGAATGGAACTAACTCGACCGACGCTGTTTTCAAAGAGATTTGCCTTGTGTTATTTATATGCGAAACAAAAGTTCTCGAATGACCTGAAACTCCACGGAGATTATTTTTGGAAATAATAAAAATATTGGCGAAGAATCAAGGCCGGGGGCCCACACCGTCCACGAGGGTGGGGCACGCCCCCTGCCTCGTGGGCCTGTGAGCTCCACCGACCTCAACTCCAACTCCATATATTCGTGTTCGGGAGAAAAAACCAGAGAGAAAGATTCATCGCGTTTACGACACGGAGCCGCCACCAAGCCCTAAACTCTCTGGAGGGCTGATCTCGAGTCCGCTCGGGCTCCGGAGAGGGAACCCGTCATTGCGTCGTCATCATCAACCATCCTCCATCACCAATTTCATGATGCTCATCGCCGTGCGTGAGTAATTCCATTGTAGGCTTGCTGGACGGTGATGGGTTGGATTAGATTTATCATGTAATCGAGTTAGTTTTGTTAGGTTTGATCCCTAGTATCCACTATGTTCTGAGATTGATGTTGCTATGACTTTGCTATGCTTAATGCTTGTCACTAGGGCCCGAGTGCCATGATTTCAGATCTGAACCTATTATGTTTTCATGAATATATGTGAGTTCTTGATCCTATCTTGCAAGTCTATAGTCACCTACTATGTGTTCTGATCCGGCAACCCCGAAGTGACAATAATCGGGACCACTCCCGGTGATGACCGTAGTTTGAGGAGTTCATGTATTCATTATGTGTTAATGCTTTGGTCCGGTGCTCTGTTAAAAGGAGGCCTTAATATCCCTTAGTTTCCGCTAGGACCCCGCTGCCACAGGAGGGTAGGACAAAAGATGTCATGCAAGTTCTTTTCCATAAGCACGTATGACTATGTTCTGAATACATGCCTACATTACATTGATGAATTGGAGCTAGTTCTGTGTCACCCTATGTTATGATTGTTACATGATGAACCGCATCCGGCATAATTCTCCATCGCCGATCCAATGCCTACGAGCTTTTCACATATTGTTCTTCGCTTATTTACATTTCCGTTGCTACTGTTACAATCACTACAAAACCCAAAAATACTACTTTTGCTACCATTACCGTTATTTCCATATTTCTTTGCTACTAAATACTTTGCTGCAGATACTAAGTTATCCAGGTGTGGTTGAATTGACAACTCAACTGCTAATACCTGAGAATATTCTTTGGCTCCCCTTGTGTCGAATCAATAAATTTGGGTTGAATACTCTATCCTCGAAAACTGTTGCGATCCCCTATACTTGTGGGTTATCAAGACAATTTTCTGGCGCCGTTGCCGAGGAGCATAGCTCTATTCTTTGAGTCACTTGGGATTTATATCTGCTGGTCAGTATGAAGAACTTGAAAGACGCGAAAACATAAAATTTATCCCTCAACTACGAGGGGAGGTAAGGAACTGCCATCGAGCTCTGCACTTGATTCTCCTTCGGTTTTGAGTAAGCTTGCGACACCTAAACCTGCTTATGCTATTAATTCTGATATGTCGCATGTTATTGATGATGCCACTTCTTCTATGCATGATACTTATGATGAAACTACTTCTATGCTTGATACTACTGTGCCACTTGGTGAATTTCTTGATGAACAACTTGCTAGGGCTAGAGAGAATGAAATTATTGAAACTGATAATATAGATGAAAGTGATGATGAAGACTCTCCTAATAAATATGAATTACCTGTTGTGCCTGAGGGCTATGTTATGGATGAAGAAACTGCTAGAGACTTTCTTGGTTGCAGTGATAGAAGTGATCTTAAGAAATTATTAGCTAAGCTTAAACAAAAAACTCTGAATGCTAGAATGAAATATGATCCTGCTTATGCTACTTCACCTATCTTTGTTACTAATAAGGATTATGAATTCTCTATTGATCCTAATATAATTACTTTGGTTGAATCTGATCCTTTTTATGGCTATTAATCTGAAACTGTTGCGGCACATCTTACTAAATTAAATGATATAGCCACCTTGTTCACTAATGATGAGAGAACTCGCTACTTTTATATCCTTAAAATATTTCTGTTCTCATTAAAGGGTGATGCTAAGATATGGTTTAATTCTCTTGATCCTGGTTGTGTGCATAGTCCCCAAGATATGATTTATTACTTCTCTGCTAAATATTTCCCTGCTCATAAGAAACAAGCTGCTTTAAGGGATATATATAATTTTGTGCAAATTGAAGAAGAGAGTCTCCCACAGGCTTGGGGGAGGTTTCTCCAATTACTTAATGCTTTTCCTGATCATCCTCTTAAGAAAAATGAAATACTTGATATCTTTTATAACGGACTAACCGATGCTTCCAGAGACCACCTGGATAGTTGTGCTGGTTCTGTTTTCAGGGAAAGAACACCGGATGAAGCTGAAATTCTATTGAATAATATGTTGACAAATGAAAATAATTGACACTTTCTAAGCCAACTCCCGAGCCTATTCCTAAACCAACTCCAAGAAGAGGGGTGTTTTATTTCTCACCTGAAGATATGCAAGAGGCAAAGAAATCTATGAAAGAAAAGGGTATAAAAGTTGAAGATGTTAAGAATTTACCCCTATTGAAGAAATACATGGTCTTAATTTATCACTGTTGAAGAAATACATGATTTCAATCCATTACCCATTGAAGAAGTACATGCTCTTGATAACCCGACACGTAGTAAAGGTAAATTCTCTCTATAGATATGATAAAGCTGAAATCCCGCTACTAAATTTGCTAGCCAATGTTTGGATGAGTTTGATAATTTTATGGTTAAGCAAGAAGATTTTAATGCTTATTTTGGTAGACAATTAAAACAAAATGCTTATATGATTGAACACTTGGGTGATTATATGTCTAGAGTTAAAGGTGAACTTAAACTCATTAGTAAACATGCTTCTATGGTTACCCCTCAAATAGAACAAGTACTTCAAGCTCAAAATGATTTTCTCAATGAATTGAATAGTAAGAATAATGACTATGCTGTTAGAGTGGCTACTAGAACTGGTAAAATGACTCAGGAACCTTTGTATCCTGAAGTCCGTCCCAAGAGAATTGAGCAGGATTCTCACAGAAATAATATTGATGCATCTAGTCCTTCTAAAAAGAAGAAAAAGAAAAATGATAGGACTTTGCATGCTTCTAGTGAACCTATTGCTGAAACATCTGAGAATCCAAATGATATTTCTATTTCTGATGCTGAAACACAATCTGGTAATGAACATGAAACTAGTGAAAATGTTAATGATGATGTTCATGTTGATGCTCAACCTAGCAATGATAATGATGTAGAAATTGAACCTTCTGTTGATCTTGATAACCCACAATCAAAGAATCAACATTATGTTAAGAGAGACTTTGTTGCTAGGAAGCACGGTAAGGAAAGAGAACCTTGGGTTCAGAAACCCATGCCTTTTCCTCCCAAACCATCCAAGAAAAAGGATGATGAGGATTTTGAGCGCTTTGCTGAAATGATTAGACCTATCTTCTTGTGTATGCGTTTGACTGATATGCTCAAAAATGAATCCTTATGCTAAGTATATGAAAGATATTGTTACTAATAAAAGAAAGATACCGGAAGCTGAAATTTCCACCATGCTAGCTAATTACACTTTCAAGGGTGGTATACCTAAGAAACTAGGAGATCCAGGAGTACCAACTATACCATGCTCCATTAAAAGAAACTATGTTAAAACTTCTTTATGTGATCTTGGAGCCAGTGTTAGTGTTCTGCCTCTCTCTTTATATCGTAGACTTGATTTGAATAAGTTGACACGTACTGAAATATCTGTGCAAATGGCTGATATATCAATTGCTATACCTGTCGGTATTTGTGAGGTTGTGCCTGTTGTGGTTGCAAACGTTACTATTTTAACGGACTTTGTTATTCTTGATATTCCCAAGGACAATAGTATGTCTATTATTCTTGGAAGACCCTTTTTGAATACTGCAGGGGCTGTTATTGATTGCAAAAAAGGCAATGTCACTTTTCATGTTAATGGTAATGAGCATACGGTACACTTTCCGAGGAAACAACCTCAAGTTCACAGTATCAATTCTATTGGAAAAATTCCATTGATTATTATTGGAGGTTTTGAATTTCCTCTTACTACTGCCAAAAAGAGATATGATATTGTTATTATTGGGGATGTGCATATCCCCGTTGAGGTAACATAGTGTTATTCAAAATTTCTCCGGTTTCATGCGATTCGGAATGAGTTTGTTAACAAGACCTGATCAACCTTGTTAGTAGATTCCTTTTGATAAGCATGAGATGGATGAAGTTAGAAAGCACAACCTTCTATACCCTCCTTTTACTATCTGTTATTTAGTTGAAATAAAGCAAAAATAGTATTTTTCCTGTCTGTTTTCTGAATTATCCGTGCAATATAAAAATACCCCGAAAATAAAAGTTCTCCAAATGCCTTGCCAATTTAATATGATTTTTTCTAGAATATTTGAGAATATCTGGCACTGAGAACACAGCAGGGGGAGCTGGCACCTGGCCACGAGGGTCCAGGGCACGCCCCCTGCCTCGTGGGCCCATGGTGGCTCCCCTCCACTTATTCCTGCACCCACACACTTCTTCTTCCTCACAAAAAAATCACCATCCAGCTCAAGCACGAGTTCTAGCTCATTTTGCTGCGATTTTCGATCTCCTTGCTCAAAGCACCTCTCACAAAACTGCTTTGGGGGATTGTTCCTTGGTATGTGACTCCTCCATTGGTCCAATTAGTTTTTGTTCTAGTGATTTATTCATTGCAAATTTGTGCTACCTAGGTGACCATGTTCTCGAGCTTGCATGTCAAATTCATATGGTTCCAAGTAGTTCTAATGCATGATATAGGATCTAGGCACTTGTAGGAGTAGTTGCTATTAATTTTGTTGAGCTTGGTTCACTTTTATTTGAAGTTACTAAAAATTTCAGAAATTTTGCAGAGGAAGAAATATGTTTAGGAAAATGTACCAAGGTGGTCCTTCTAGGAAGCAAGGACCCAGGCTTGCAATGCGTGATGCTGATGATGAACCACCAAGGGACGCCCCAGTGCGGCCTATTGAATGGCCTTCAGAGGACTTCATGGATCAAGCAGGAATTAAGGAAGAATTTAACGCATATTTGCGTAACGCTGATCTTGTGAGCTTCGAGGCAGAAAAGTGTCGTCAGTACCACTATCTCACTAGTTCCTTTGTGAGGAGGTTTGAATTTTCATCTTCACGCAATTCTCAAACTATCCTGTTTGATCTTTATGAAAATTCTTATACTATGGACTTAGAGGATTTTACCACTGCTTGCAAACTTCCACAATGGGGTAGTACTAGTGAACCTCGCAAATCTGAGTTTAGATATTTTCTTGCTAGTATAACTGTGGGTGAATCCAGAGACATAGCACAAGCCACCATAGGGAGCATTCATTTTCCTGCTATACATTATTTCGCTCTCTTCATAGGTAGGTGCATAAATGGTAAGGATGAAGCATGTCACATGTGTGTCCTTGACCTCAGCATTCTTAGGAGTGCTGTGTTAGGAGATAAACATTATAATTTGGGAGCCATTGTTGCACGTAGGTTGCACAATAATAGATTTAATGGGGATTTCTTTGGTGGAATTTATGCAACCCGTATAGCAAATTTTCTTGGTATAACCATACGTGAGGATGATATTGAGTTGCCTCCTGCTTATTTGGATTATGAGGCTATGGTTCGTCATCATTTGGTTGAGAGGAATGATCAGTTCCTCCAGTACCGACTAATCTTTGATGATTTATGCACCTATCATGTCGCTTCTCCTCGCTTCTACTTTCTTTGACTTTCGTGCAAAAGGGAGATATTTTATAACCAGAGAGGAGGTGGAAGAGTATAAGAGGAGGGCTGACATAGCTCGCCTCCAAGCTGCAGCACACGATGCAATGACCGCTGCATTTCAGTACGACCCCAACTACAACTTTGGATATCCGCCAGGCCATCCGTGGCACTAGACCAACTTAGGCCAAAAGCCTAAGCTTCGGGGAGTACGTATTTCCCAGCGACATTACATTCATGTTCACACACTCATTGCTAGATGTCGGTGCTCGATGCGTCTCCAACGTATCCATAATTTTTTTTGTTCCATGCTATATTATATTCTGCTTTGGACATTAATGGGCTTTATTATACACTTTTATATTATTTTTGGGACTAACCTATTAACCGGAGGCCCAGCCCAGAATTGCTATTTTTTGCCTATTTCAGAGTTTCGCAGAAAAATAATATCAAACGGAGTCCAAACAGAATGAAACCTTCAGGAACGTGATTTTTGGAATGAACGTGATCCAGAGGACTTGGACCCTACGTCAAGAAAGCAACCAGCAGGGCACGAGGTAGGGAGGCGCGCTTACCCCCCTGGGCGCGCCCTCCACCCTCGTGGGGCCCATGTTGCTCCACCGACGTACTTCTTCCTCCTATATATACCTACGCACTTCAAACTACCAGACACGGAGCAAAAACCTAATTCCACCGCCGCAACCTTCTCACCCGTGAGATCTCAGAGCGACCAGACCCAAATGGATCAAGTCTCGTGCTCGGTGTCATCCCTCGATCAAGAATGCCGACACCACACAAGATTTCAAGGATCTATAGCAGAGTAGCAATCACACACTTATTACATCGTTGTCCACAAGGGAACTTAATACAATAATATGGCTTAAGGCCATCTAATGATAACAGCGAAGGCTTGGAAGATAAGCGAGTCCATCAACTCCATCGGCATCATCGAGTATAGAACCACGACCTAACACCTTACTGTCGTTCTAAAAGTCTCGCAACGTGAAAGTTGCAGCCCAAAACGGGTCAAGACATGGAATATGCCGCAATGTAACACATAAAGAGCAATGAAGGAATAAGCCTATACTACATGCATATATGGCTGGTGGTAAGGCTCTACGTTACATTTTGCATAAAGCTGATTTTTCCCTACATCAAAGGAATAAATTTTATTTAGCTATCATGGTGGTTGTTAAACATTGAGAATGGTTGACAGATCCTCAATCCCAATTAAAAAGTACTCATCAAAACCCAATAACTTTTATTAGAAGTAACATGTTGAGATTCACATGATATTCAATTACCAGATACTCAAATTGTCCATAACCGGGACACGGCTAATCATGATTAGTTTATACACTCTGCAGAGGTTTATGACTTTTCCCCACAAGACTCATCGCCTCCGCTTGGTTCTCGTGACTACATGGTGTTTGAGAAACGGATGACCGAGACATAGTCTTTCGTAAGCGCTTAGCACCTTACATGTGGGTAGACCGTACCAACCTACATCCCCTACATCAGCTAGCCTACCCGTAAGAGTTCGCACGACTTAGTCAACTACGCCAGAGCCCATAATTGGCTTGTGGCTGCACACGGAAGTTTCCAGCTTGAATAATCTTATGATCCCTTAGAGCCCGGGTGGCGGTCCAAGAAATACAGTAAGTCTCGATGGAAACCAGTGCCTCAATCCACCCAGATGTGTGTTTAGGTTGCCACCTTAGATAAACCATTAATTAACAATCTCACATCTGTCATGGATATTCACTCACCCAATCCACGCCTACTAGCATAGCATGGCATAATAAGCAAACGAGAAGTAACTCCCAAGGTTTCATAAGTAAAACAGTAATAGGTACTACCTCAATCTACTTCCCAAACCCACAATTTAATTTGATCCTAAACATGCAAGTGTTTGAGGGTTTGATCTAATGCAATAAAACTGGTAGTAGAAAAGATATGATCAAGTGTTACTTGCCTTGCCGATGATCCGCGAGACCTAGAGATTCAAGTAACAAGCGCGCCTCCGGTGATCTAACGCATAAAAAACAAGCATACAATAAGTACTCATCTAATGCACGGGAAATCTTGAATAAAAGATCTAACCAGAAAATTCAACTTAAGAACCCTGGTTGCAAAAGAATCAATCAAAATAAACATCGAAAGTCGGAACTCGAGAGAGAACGACTCGGTTTAGCAATCTGAAATTAGGTCTAAATTTTACAGTAGCAAAACTCTGTGAAAGTAGGGTAGTCGAACGGCGGTTTCATTCTTAAACTCCAGCGCTTGAATCACCGATTCGATAAACGAGCGAGAAATAAAACAGATTTGAAAATCGGATCTCAAATCGAATCGTAAAAATAAAGGATTAAACCGATTAAAAGAAAACGATTTAACGGATTAAATAACGGACGCTCGTTAACAGAACTAATCCAACGAACACGTTTATTGAAACGAACGGTTCGTGAACGCTCGTTAAATAAGAAAACCAAAAAATAAAAACCATCTAGGGTTTTGAAAAAACGAATATCTAAAAAACGGATCGGGTTTTTCGAGAAAACCGGATCGGCGGGCGGGCGGCGGCTACCTCCGGTGGCTTGGCCGGGCGAGGTCCGCGGGCTCCGGGCGGCGGGGTCCGCGGGGTCGGGAGGGGCGGGGCGGGTGGTGGGCGCCCGCGACGGCGAGGAACGGCGCAAGGGCGTTCTGGCGGCGGCGGGCTCAAGGAGGGGGTGGCGGCGGCGGCTCGGGGTGAGGGAGAGGGGGTGGCGGGTATTTAAGAGGGGGGGCCGGGTGGCTTGGGGAGGGGGCAGCGAGGCGGGCGGAGGCGGACTCGGGCGGCGGCGGAGACACATGGGAGGGAGGCGGAGGGCGCCGGGCCGGGCCTGGCTGGGCTGGCTGGGCCTTGGCCTGTGGGGGCGCGATTTTTTTTAAAATTAAATTAAACCAAACGAATTAAAAAAAATACCAAATGAACTCCGATTTAAGTAAAACAAATTTTCCCCGACTCCTAAAAATGAGTCGAACAAAATGAACTTTAAAAACGGCAAACATGCGTATATTTTTAAAATGCTCATTTTTGGCTAAGCAAAATAAATCTTTCAAAACCAAATTTTTGATTTATTTATAATATCTTCAGTTTTCCTAATTGTTGGGAAAGTCATATTATTCCCTCTCTTAATATTTTTATAGGAAAACTTTGTGAAGATAATTTAAATAAATCCAAATGATCTTATTTTCAAAATTTGAGAGATCCCAAATATGAAAATAATGAAACTTCCAACTCTCTCCGAGGGTCCTTGAGTTGCGTGAAATTTTCTAGGATCGGAAAAATGCGAGAAAAATATGATATGCATGATGACCTAATGTATAACATTCCAAATTGAAAATTTGGGATGTTACAAACCTACCTTTTAAGATGAATCTCGCCTCGAGATTCGGGTTGGCTAGAAAATAGATGAGGGTGGTCCTACAAAACTTCCTCTCTTTCCTGTGTGGCTTCATCCTCGGTGGTGGCTCCAATCGAACTTTGCAAAACTTGATAACTTTGTCATGGGTGACTCACTGACATAATCGAGAATCTTAACAGGTTTTTCCTCATATGTCAAGTCATCCTTCAATCAATTGCTTCCAAGGGCACTCGTGTCTCTTAACGGTACCTCCGCTATCTCGGGTGACATTTCTTCAATCGAGAAACATGGAATACATCATGAACTCCCGATAGTCCTTCCGCAATTCCAACTTATACGCACTTCTCCCATGCGTGCAAAATCTTATATGGTCCAACGAAACGGGTGCTAACTTTCCTTTAACTCCAAAACGCTTAACTCCTCAAGCGGTGATACTCTAAGATATACTGTCTCAACTTCATATTCAATCGCTGGCGCTTTGAATCGGCATAACTCTTCTCGTCTCGATCGGGCTACCTTGAGCCTGCTCTCAATCAACTTAACCTTCTCGTTCGCACTCCTTAATCAAATCTGGTCCAAACAACCGACGATCTCCGCCATTCCCATGACAACGGTGTCCTGCACCTTCTTCCATACAGAGCCTCGAAGGTGCCATCTTTAAGCTGGTTTGGTAACTGTTGTTGTAGGAAAATTCTGCATACGGCAAATTATCATCCCAACTAGATCCATAATCTAGTGCACAAGCTCTCAAAGATGTCCTCTAAAATCTGATTGACCCTCTCGCCCATCCATTGGTCTGTGGGTGGAAAGCTGTATCAATTCCATCCGTTCCCAATGTTTCGTGTAACCGGTTCCAAAATTTCGAGGTAAACTGGGTTCCTCTATCCGATACGATGCTCCTCGAACTCCGTAAACACACAATTCTGGTCATGTATATCTTTGCCAACTTAGCACTGCTATAGGTAGTCTTGATCGGTATGAAATGAGCTACCTTGGTCAAACGGTCGACTATGACCCAAATCGAGTCATAACCTGAACGAGTCTTTGGCAAACCTGTGATGAAATCCATTCCTAGTTTATCCCACTTCCATTCGGTATCGGCAACGGTTGTAATAATCCTGCTGGCTTCGATGCTCGCTTTACTTTCGACATACGCCGCAAATTGCTACATACTCCGCAATATCCTTCTTCATTCCGTCCACCGTAAAATATTCTTCAAATCCAAGTACATCTTGGTATTTCGGTGAATCAATAAGGTGAATCATGGGCTTCTTGTAAAATCAACTTCCGATCTCTCGGGTCATTGGGCACATAAAACGGTCTTCAAACCATAGGGTATCGTGCTCATCCTCACGAAATCCTTTAGCTTTTCCTTTGCTCATTTTCTCCTTTATAGAGGCAACTTCCTTATCCGCCTTTTGGGCTTCTCCGATTTTGTCCATCGCTGTCGATCGAATCTCCAATGTTGCTACATAGCCTCTCGAACTATTTCCAAACATAGTTCTCAAGGTCCTCGGCTAACTCATTGGGTATTCCTCCCATCATTAGGGTATTGACGTGGCTCTTACGGCTCAATGTGTCTGCTACGACATTAGCCTTTCCGGGGTGATAATGCAATCTCATATCATAATCCTTGATTAGTCTAACCATCTCCTTTGTCTCGAGATTCAATTCCTTCGTGTGAAGATGTACTTCAAACTCTTGTGATCCGTATATACTTCACAATGATTTCCAATGAGAAAATGTCTCCACGCCTTCAAGGCATGCACAACGGCTGCTAACTCCAAATCATGAGTGGCATAATTCAACTCATGGGGCTTAAGTTGTCGTGAAGCATACGAAACAACTCTTCCTTCCTGCATAAGCACGGCTCCAAGTCCTTGACGTGAAGCGCCGCAATACACCTCATAATCCTTAGTCCGATCCGCAATATCAAACCGTGAGGTAACCAATCTTTTCTTCAACTCCTAAAACTTGCCTCACAGTCCTCACCCATATGAATTTGTTTTCCTTCTTCAACAATTCTATCATAGGCTTTGCAATTCTTGAGAAATTTCAATGAATCTTCGGTAGTATCCTCGCGAGTCCAAGGAAACTCAATCTCTCCAACTGTCGCTGGTGCTTCCCATTTGGTTACGGTCTCAACTTTTGTGGGGTCAACTGCTATCCCTTCTCCGGATATAACATGTCCGAGAAATCCAACTTCCTTTAGCCAAAACTCACATTTGCTGAACTTGGCATACAACCGGTGTTCCTCGCCCAAAACCAATCGCAATGTTCCTTGTGTTCCTCTTCATTCTTCGAGAAAATCAAAATATCATCAATGAACACCACGATTTAACTTATCCAAAAACTCCATAAACACTTTGTTCATCAGGTTCATGAAATAGGCTGGCGCGTTAGTCAGTCCAAATGACATAACGGTATACTCATACAGTCCATATCTCGTGGTAAATGCTGTCTTGGGTATGTCTTGCTCCTAATCTTCAATCGATGGTACCTCGATCGCAAGTCGATCTTGGAAAACACTTTGCTCCTTGCAAGTTTATCAAACAGATCATTTATCATAGGTAGTGGGTATTTGTTCTTGATTGTTACTTCATTCAATCCACGATAATCAACAACCATTCTCAAAGATCCATCCTTCTTCTCCACTAACAATACGGGTGATCCCCAAGGTGATGAACTTGGGCTAATAAAACCTTTATCCAATAGTTCCTTAACTCGCTTCTTGATTTCCGCCAAATCCTTTATGGGCATCCTCAGACGGTCGCTTCGATATCGGGCCTGTTCTCGCAACAACTCGATCAAAACTCAATGTCTCTATCCGTGGCATTCCCGCAATTCTTCCGAAATACATCAGATAATCCTTCACCACCGGTACTTCTTCCTGCACCACTCGACAAGCAATTAACTTGTGCTCTCCTCGCTCGTGCCGTGATACATACTTAATCCTCCTTCCTTCCGTGTGGTGAGCAAAATTGACCTTGTGGTACAATCTATGTTTCCTCCATACTTTGATAACCAATCCATTCCTAATATCACATCCAATCCTTGGGATTCCGTAACTATTAGGTCCGAGGGGAAAACATAGTGTCCAATCCTTAGTGGCAATCGATCACACCATTTACTAGCCATGTATTCTGCTCCGGTGAGGTTACTAGCATGGGTGACCTAAGGGCTTGGGTTGGTAACTTGTACTTATCCACAAATCCCTTGATATGTATGAATGCGATGCACCAAGATCGAAAAGAACAACCGCAGAAATGACTTAACCAAAAACTTACCGACATCGATCGGGCTGATCTTCAACCTCCTCCACATCAATGTGGTTCACCCGTCCCTGCTGAAAGGGTTGGGCTTCTTTCCGAGCTTCCATTTCCATTTCCATTCGCCTTCAGGCAGTCATTTGCATAGTGCCCAGCCTTGCGGCACTTAAAGCAAGTAATGTGACTCAGTCTACCTTGGATGGTGTTGACGGGTTGGTGCGGTTCTGTCCATTGCTTCCTCCATTCCCCTCCCATTCTTGGTGCCATTATGGTTATGCGAATTACCTCCTCCATGGGTATGCTGAAACTGAATTCTGATTTAGGGTATAACGTGGTTTCACTGAGCCCGAGTTATACTTCCTTGTCCATACTTCCGCTTGCAGTTCTCAATTTGTCGCTGCTTTCCTTCAATCATGAGGGCTCGGTCTACTAACTCCTGGTAGTTGTTGAAACTTGCTACCATCAACGGCATGCTGAACTCATCATTCAGTCCTTCTAGAAACTTCTCCGCTTAGCTGCATTAGTGGCAACGCTATCCGGGGCATAACGTGCTAATTTGCTAAAGTCATCCACGATCGCCAACAGTCCTTCCTCCTTGGCGAAGTTGCGAAACTCACGCTTCTTCATGGCCATGGCTCCTGCTGAAACATGGGCAAGGCGAAAAGCTTGTGAAACTGATCCCATGTGACAAGTTGTCACCGGGTAAGTGGCTGTGAAATTCTCCCACCATGCTGCTGGGTCCTTCAAGCTGATGTGCTGCAAACTTCACTCTTTCACCATCTGCATCCTGCAGTGGTCAGCTCCTTCCTATCTTGCGGAGCCACCATCTCGCTACAATCGGCTCGGTGTTATCGAATACACCGCGGTTCATTTAAGGAAACGAGTCGATGATCCGCAGTGGTGGTGGTGGTGGGTTGTTGTTGTTGTTGTTGTTGTTGTTGTTGTTGTTGTTCGCACCAATGTTTGAATCAGGTATTCTCGCTGCTGGATCAATTGGGTGATGTCTCAAGGGAAAACGAATCCGGGTCGCGCTCGGAGGCATCTGATGGGTTTAGAAAAGAAGAGGAATGTATAATAGAATGAGGTCTAAGGGGAATCACTACCCAAATGCACATGAGCAAATGCACACAAAATCACTTCATTCAATCAAACAAGGCTTACAACGATCTAACTATCGCAAAAGTGCGGTACTATAATGTTTACATGGAGGAAATACTACTAATATGTGGGGACTTCTACTAATTTGAACCGTGGAAGACTCCATGATGTCCGCTCCACTTCGCTCTTCAAAGTCGGGTTCACTTGGATCCAAATCGGTGTCATCGATGTTAATGTAGTCGCTGGGTATTCGACATACTGGTCTTCATTCCCGAGCGCCAACTTCTTCTTGAGTTCTTCGATCTCGCACTTAAGATCGTTATTGTGTCTTGCCGTAGCTACGATCTCGCCCATGTAGTCCTTGCGTAGTCTTTAGTTCTCCTTCCAGTTCTAGGATCCTTTCCTTCGTCTTCGCAACTCCAACATGTCGTTACACATTTGGTTCTCCGGCGCCGAATGTGCTGATTTAACTCCCGGATGAAAGCTGCAATGGATCTATCCTTCTTGGTGCCGACGACGCCCCAGCTTGTCATCTCGGCGTCCGCAAATCTGGTAGATGGTATCCTTGAGGTCTTCTTGATAAACTTCTCCAATGCGTCCCATGGTGATGTGAGCTGCCATGCTCTTTCCTGCACTCCAAGTTGGTGCAATCAAAACACTATCTATAGGCTTGGTGATTGGGGTGAATGTCCTTCCCGAACGTGAGCGTGAATCTTCCAGCCCTCTTCAGCAGAGTGGCGTTGAAAGTCCCGTGAAGCTTGGTAATCCAATGTTCAGTACTTGGTAACTTCCTTCAAGTGAAATCCAAAAGATGTGCCTTCATCCGTTGGGTGTACTTGATCTTCGCGTCCGTCATCCTAAAGAGAGTAGAAAAGATGAGGAGTTAGAAAATGGGAAGAGAGTAGTGATCTATGGCTTTAACTTAGTGGTCGTGTCCTACAATCAACGTGTGCTCGATACCATTCTCTCGAGCGACCTGCACCCAAATGGATCAAGTCTCTCGTGCTCGTTGTCATCCTCGGATCAAGAATGCCGACACCACACAAGATTTCAAGGATCTATAGCAGAGTAGCAATCACACACTTATTACATCGTTGTCCACAAGGGAACTTAATACAATAATATGGCTTAAGGCCATCTAATGATAACAGCGAAGGCTTGGAAGATAAGCGAGTCCATCAACTCCATCGGCATCACCGAGTATAGAACCACGACCTAACACCTTACTGTCGTTCAAAAGTCTCAACGTGAAAGTTGCAGCCCAAAACGGTCAAGACATGGAATATGCCGCAATGTAACACATAAAGAGCAATGAAGGAATAAGCCTATACTACATGCATATATGGCTGGTGGTAAGGCTCTCACGGTTACATTTTGCATAAAGCTGATTTTTCCTACATCAAAGGAATAAATTTTATTTAACTATCATGGTGGTTGTTAAACATTGAGAATGGTTGACAAGATCCTCAATCCCAATTAAAAAGTACTCATCAAAACCCAATAACTTTTATTAGAAGTAACATGTTGAGATTCACATGATATTCAATTACCAGATACTCAAATTGTCCATAACCGGGACACGGCTAATCATGATTAGTTTATACACTCGCAGAGGTTTGCGACTTTTCCCCATTAAGACTCGATCGCCTCCGCTTGGTTCTCGTGACTACATGGTGTTTGAGAAACGGATGACCGAGACATAGTCTTCGTAAGCGCTTAGCACCTTACATGTGGGTAGACCGTACCAACCTACATCCCCTACATCAGCTAGCCTACCCGTAAGAGTTCGCACGACTTAGTCAACTACGCCAGAGCCCATAATTGGCTTGTGGCTGCACACGGAAGTTTCCAGCTTGAATAATCTTATGATCCCTTAGAGCCCGGGTGGCGGTCCAAGAAATACAGTAAGTCCTCGATGGAAACCAGTGCCTCAATCCACCCAGATGTGTGTTTAGGTTTCCACCTTAGATAAACCATTAATTAACAATCTCACATCTGTCATGGATATTCACTCACCCAATCCACGCCTACTAGCATAGCATGGCATAATAAGCAAACGAGAAGTAACTCCCAAGGTTTCATAAGTAAAACAGTAATAGGTACTACCTCAATCTACTTCCCAAACCCACAATTTAATTTGATCCTAAACATGCAAGTGTTTGAGGGTTTGATCTAATGCAATAAAACTGGTAGTAGAAAAGATATGATCAAGTGTTACTTGCCTTGCCGATGATCCGCGAGACCTAGAGATTCAAGTAACAAGCGGCGACTCGGTGATCTAACGCAGACAAACAACAAGCATACAATAAGTACTCATCTAATGCACGGGGAAATCTCGAATAAAAGATCTAACCAGAAAGTTCAACTTAAGAACCCTGGTTGCAAAAGAATCGAATCAAAATAAACATCGAAAGTCGGAACTCGAGAGAGAACGACTCGGTTTAGCAATCTGAAATTAGGTCTAAATTTTACAGTAGCAAAACTCTGTGAAAGTAGGGTAGTCGGAACGGCGGTTTCACATTTAAACTCCAGCGCTTGAATCACCGATTCCGATAAACGAGCGAGAAATAAAACAGATTTGAAAATCGGATCCAAATCGAATCGTAAAAATAACGGATTAAATCCGATTAAAAGAAAAACAACGAACGGATTATATAACGGACGCTCGTTAACAGAACTAATCCAACGAACACGTTTATTGAAACGAACGGTTCGGTGAACGTCATAAATAAGAAAACCAAAAAATAAAACCATCTAGGGTTTTGAAAAAACCGAATATCTAAAAAACGGATCGGGTTTTTCCGAGAAAACCGGATCGGGCGGGCGGGCGGCGGCTACTCGGTGGCTTCACGCGCAGGTCCGCGGGCTCAAGGGGGTCCGCGGGGTCGGAGAGGGGTCGCGGGTCGGGCGGGCGCCCGGCGACGGCGAGGAACGGCGGCGGCGGCGGTTCTCGGCAAGGCGGGCTCATGGAGGGGTGGCGGCGGCTCAGTGGTGAGGGAGAGGGGGTGGCGGCGGTATTTAAGAGGGGGGGGTCGCTGTGGCTTGGGGAGGGGGCAGCGAGGCGGGCGGAGGCGGATCACGGCGGGCGGCGCGGGCGACGGCGGCGGCGGCGGAGATCACAAGGGAGGGAGGCGGCGGGCGCCGGGCCGGGCCTGGCTGGTTGGGCCGGCCGGGCCTTGGCCTGTGGGGGCGATTTTTTTTAAATTAAATTAAACCAAACTAATTAAAAAAATACCAAATGAACTCCGATTTGAGTAAAACAAATTTTCCCCGACTCCTAAAAATGAGTCGAACAAAATGAACTTTAAAAACGGCAAACATGCGTATATTTTTAAAATGCTCATTTTTGGCTAAGAAAAATAAATCTTTCAAAACCAAATTTTTGATTTATTTATAATATCTTCATTTTTCCTAATTGTTGGGAAAGTCATATTATTCCCTCTCTTAATATTTTTATAGGAAAACTTTGTGAAGATAATTTAAATAAATCCAAATGATCTTATTTTCAAAATTTGAGAAATCCCAAATATGAAAATAATGAAACTTCCAACTCTCTCCGAGGGTCCTTGAGTTGCGTGAAATTTTCTAGGATCGGAAAAATGCGAGAAAAATATGATATGCATGATGACCTAATGTATAACATTCCAAATTGAAAATTTGGGATGTTACAAGATCCCATCTTGGGGCCTTTTCCGGCGCTCCGCCAGTGGGGGCATTGATCACGGAGGGCTTCTACATCAACACCATAGCCTCTCCGATGATGTGTGAGTAGTTTACCTCAGACCTTCGGGTCCATAGTTATTAGCTAGATTGCTTCTTCTCTCTCTTTGGTTCTCAATACAAAGTTCTCCACGATTCTCATGGAGACCTATCACTACATCGAAATCGAATTTGCCATCACCAGCTTCTTTGCCATCTCGCCACCGATGGCAAAGAACGCCTTTGCCATCTCGCTTATAAAATAGATGGCAAGAACCGACAGATGGCAAAGAACATGGTTGCCATCACCAATTCTTTGCCATCCGGTAGTGGATGGCAATATCTTTGCCATCCGCCACCAGATGGCAAAGAGGTGGGTAGGGTCCAAGGTCGCAACGGCTCGTTAACTCCACTTCTTTGCCATCCGCCAACAGATGGCAAAGAATCTTTTTCCATCTGTTGGCAGATGGCAAAGAAGTGGGTGGAGCCCAATGGATAACGGCGCTTATAACGGCCAAGAGTTCCCACCTCTTTGCCATCTGCCAAATGGATGGCAAAGGCCCATATCTTTGCCATCACCACGGGTCGGCAGATGGCAAAGAGGTCGACCCTCTCTCCCAGCCCGCCCCTCCCTCCCTCTCTCTCTCTCTTCCACCTGCCCCACCCTCTCTCTCTCTCTCCCCACCTCACCCACCCACCATTGTCTAAAAAGTCTGCCCCAAACCAAACCACACTTCACTGGACGACCCTATCGCGCTGCCTGCCACCGCCAAAGACCGCCGCCCGCCCCTCCCCGCCACCGCAGCCTCCCCGCCCCTCCCCGCCTTTCCCGCCACCGCAGCTCGCTCGCCTGCCCCTCCACCACCGCCGCCTGCCCCAGCACTGCCGTCCCTCCACCGAGCCGGCCGCCCCGCCCCTCCCGCCACCGCGCCCTCCCCGCCTCCTCACACCATCAGAGCTCGCCTCGCGCCTGTCCCTCCACCGCAGCCCATCCCAAAGACCACCGCCTGGCCCTCCACCGAGCCGCCCTCCCGCCCTCCCGGCCACCACGGCGGCCTCAAGGCCCGCCCTCCATCGAGCCAGCCACGGCGCCGCCTTTTCCAAGGCTCTCCCACCACGGCGCCATCGAGATCTGTATTAAATTGAATTCATGTAGAGCTTATTTGAGGAAGCTTTATGTAGAGCTTAGAGTTAAGTATCCGACTAAAAATGGGCCTCGACTAAACACGGTAGAGATAGAGTTGTATTATTCATCAAGAAGATGCAACGGTGGGTGCCAAAAAGGCAAAAATGGTGTGAAAAAATTGTTCACATCAATTTTTTGATTGGACAATGGTGGACTCGCTGTTTCAACTCTTCGAACATCAAGGAAAAAAGGGTTTAACTCAGAGTCGCTTTGGTCTTTTGGTCCGCTCTAGAAAGAGCAAACAATATAGTCTTTCACAATGCCCATCTTCCACATCTAAAGCTTGTTGATTTAATAAATATGAATGTCATTTATGGGTTCAGCCGGAGCAAAGCAATTAGGCTCCCTACTCCCTGCTTTTGTCTCTTGGGCAAAGCACATAGGCTCCCCGCCCCTGTTTTGCCTCTTGACCGTCATCACCGCTTGTACTACCCTTGTACTTGGTTTCGCCTTAATATATGACATGTAGTTCTCCGCATGGTTCAAAAAATGCAAACAATGGACCAAATTGATGCTACATGAAGTCTATAAGCTTATGTGTTTTCTTTCTCACCAAAGGTAAATAATTAAACCACAGCTTAAAAATATTTGTATGGCTGCAGCAAGATTATCCGATAGGCTATGTAAGACATGTAAAAAATCAATTGATTTTACCATCTAAGATATGCATAATTAAATGCAAGTAAAATCAAAACTTTGGCAAGGGATGGGGCTCAGACATCCAAAACCTGCCGATGGTTATATATGAATTTGGGAAATAGGTTAGGTTGCACATCAAGAAGAACTAATTCATTGTTAGACCCTTCCATATTTGAAGAACGGTATCCTCTCAAAGAAACAACACACGGAAACATGAGCATCTGGGACTGGGCAATGACTATCGAACAAAATTTAGTTTGGATATTAATCAAGCACACAAATATGCAAAACTAGCAAATGTATAGGAACAGTGTGTGCCTTAGCATGTATGGGTTGCACAGGGAAAAAACTACCAAAACTATGGTTTTTCTCAGTTTTACCAAAACTACCTAGGTGTTTGGCTGGTGTTTCGCCGGGGTGGTTTTTTTGGACATACAAGTGTCCTCTATTTATTTGTCAGAAATGTGAATGATACCAATTGAAAACAATCAAGTACTAAATAGACACTCCCTATTTATTTGTGAATTATGAGTTAGGTCATATATTTTCCAATTTTGTTATGAAAACATCATATATATTTGCATTGATTGGGTGGATTTAAATGTGCTTGTTTCATCGCTGTGAGGGTCTCGTGTTCAACGACCTCCCCCGCATGCTCGACGAGCTCCGCCTCTGCTCGTGGGTGAGCACAAATGACATCTCCTCCTCTCCCCTTCATTTGCTCTGTTCGGTCTTCGTGCCGATGAAACTTGCTAGCTATAGGTGTATTCAATCATCGAGATGCGTGACCACTAGGCGCCTCCTGCTCGGAAGGGTTACATCTATAAATATGCATTCATTTGCATATTTATAACCGTAATTTTTCAATTATCCAACGTTATCCATGGACAGCTCGAGTATGTAGATTGGGTTCGTTTTCCCATATGCTCGCCCCGGATTCGATGCAGAATTTCGCTGCTGTTTCTCTCGTTGTTCTCCGGTACACATCCTCTCTCGCTATTGCCGAGACGGTATCAGAGAACAGGGGAGGTGCTGCCAAATTTTGTGTCGGATCCGGAGCAGCATGGGAAAACGAACCAATCTACACATACTGGGTGGGATTAGGACCTATCTTTACCTATTAGCGCCTAGGTTGCATGGACGTAATAAAACCGAGAAACTCTATTAACTCGATGAATATGGTTTGCTGAGTTATGTATGTATTTTTGTGTGTCCAAGAGCTAGGCAAGATGAGTGATCGTATGGGATGTACACCGTCACCCTAGTCGTAAAGACATGACCCCGAATGGATGAAAAACCAAGGGTTTATCGAGCCGATTTGCAAATGGACGAAAGCAACCTCGGTGCCCTGCTTCGAAAAGCATAACTATCGAAGATGTCGAGTTTGAAATGATCAAACACCTGCAGAAGTGGGGTTTACGCCCGTTATACGATGTGGACATTTCATGGTGAGTCTGCCCAACATTCCAGAGCTGAGGAGGGCCGCCGCCGCACCGACGCAGCATGGTACCGGATGGAAGACATGGTGCAAGACTTTGATGATGCTCGGATTCGGACGATGAGATGGAGGAATCTGCAAAGGCCTTCAATGATATGTTGAGTCTTCAAGCGCCCTTCCATGAGCACACCGAGCTTTGTCACCGGATGCCATCGCACAAGTAATGGCTCAAGGCTCAATTCAACTTGGGCAGAGAATGCTATGACGCGATAGTGACACTATTTGGACGCTTTCACCCAAAGGCCATATAATGCTCAAGAACCTGTACCACCGGACAAAATCCTCCGTGTACTTAAGATGCCCTATGAGAAGATAGATGCCTCGTGAGAATGGATGTGCCTTATTTAGGCTCCAAAGATGCGGACTTGAACTATTGTCCCATTTGCAAGTCTTCCGTATGTTGAGGTAGACAAAGGTATGGGTGAGAAGAGTCGCACTAAAATCCCCATTAACGTTTTTCAAGATATGCCAATCATACCAAGACTTCAACGCCTATTCATGGTCAAGAGACGCTGATGATGACATGGCACAAATTGGGCAAAAGAACCGAACGGGATGCGATGGGAATCGATGATGGTACACACATCGGATGGTGCCGCATGGAAACACTTCGATGCATTGCATGATGAAAAGCGCAGATCCAAGGAATCTCGAGTATCCGCAAGACGGATGGGTTCAATGTGTTTGGTATGATGGCAGCCCAATACAGCTTGTTGGCCTGTATTTGTCATTCCACTCAATCTCCCCGGACAGATTATGCAAAGAAAGAACATTTTCCCGACGTTGATAATTCCGGGCCCAACTATCCGGGAAGAATATGAATGTGTACATGCAGCCGCTTAAGGATGAACTGCAAGAAGCTTGGGATAATGGGATCAAGACATACGACGCCGCCACAAAAAACTTCCTAATGCGTGTGGTACATGTACTGATGCATGACTTGCCGGGCGATGCGCTTATTCGCTGGCTGGTGTGTGCATGGAAGGTTCCCGTGCCCCACATGCAAGGCAGTTTGAGTTTCGGCTTACCGCAAAGCGGTGGCAAGTTTTCTTGCTTCGACATGCATAGACAGTTCCTGATCCTCACCATAAGTTCGTAAAAGACAAGAACTTCATCAAAGGTAGAGATGTCAAAACTCGCACCACCTGCATTGACAGACAATGCACTCGGATCGCTTAAAAGCTCTCGAGCCGGATCCAGAGCGCCCAGTGGTATTTCAAGGGGTATAATACTTAACACGCCGACCCACAAGATATGCTTGTGGGATCTGCCAGATTTCAAAGACCTCCTTTGCCCACACAACATCGACGTGATGCACACTAAAAAGAATGTCGGCGAGGCCCTCTTGGTACATTGTTCGCATAGAGGGGAAAACGAAGGATAATCCTAAGGCCGAGTCGATCAGAGGCTCTATGTGATAGACCGCTACAAAACATGAAACAACCAAAAGGAAAGAAGAATCACGAAGCCAAAGGCATGGTTCAATCTTGGAAGGCCGTTATGAGGGAAATACTCCTGGGTGAAAAAGGATTTGATGTTCCCGATGGGTATGCATCGAATCTAAAGAGGGAGCGAGCCTTGAAAATTGAAAATATTTGGTCTCAAGAGTCATGATTGGCACATATGGCTTGAGCGGTAATGCCGTGATGTTGCGTGGCTTTACCCCTGAGGATGAATGGCTAGTACTGGCAGAGCTGAGCTATTTCTTCCGTGTTCTATGTGCGAAAGAATTATCGCCTGGCTTGCTAGAAGAAATGGAAGAGTTGGCGCCAGAGTTGATCTACAAGTTGGAGAAGATCTTTCCACCTGGCTTCTTTAATCCAATGCAGCATTTGATTTTGCATCTCCCGACCGAGGCATGATTGGGGGGCCCGTGCAGAATCATTGGTGCTACGCAACTGAGAGGATGCAGAAGACACTTCGAGCAAAATGTAAAAATAAACGTTGAATTGAAGCATCGATGGCCGAGGCATTCATTACTGAGGAGGCGGCAAACTTCGTGACAGACACTACAAAGCCAAAATCGCTATTTGCATAATCCAAGCTTCGCACAATGTTGGCGACCCTAAAAGGGTGGATCCAACTCAGCCTATTCAAAGGGAAGCTCGCACCAACCGGTGCTTATACTCCCTTATTGTTGGATAACGACAAATGGCGGACCATTACGTTGTATATCTTGAACAATCTAACAGAAGTGTGGCCGTACATCGAGTAAGTTCTCGGTACATTGTTTCGCAACCTCTACTTCATTTGAACTGCTCTTATTCCTCGGATATTTGATACAATGATACGCCGCCAAATTCTCGTATGGAGCGGTTATCCAAAAGGATTCCGTCAAGAGTATGAGCTTCGCAATGCATGGAGGCGGCTATCCTGGTTCCATCTCTTGGTTCAAACAAACGGTAATTTCCATTAGACCATTTTATTTCTTCTTCTAATTTCTCGCTAATGCAACAATCCTTTCAGATTAAACTTGTAGGCTAGTTCGAGTCTATGGACGCCTAATTGAGACAAGTCGCTAATGGTTTTGACTATAAGGTCCATTCATTGGACAAATACGACATCAACGGGTATCGCTTGCATCTATGGCAAAGAGCTATCTATGGCCGAATCGAAAGTCTACAAATTGTTGTGTCTCGCTATCGGCGAAGGAGATACCGAGTATTATGGAAGAGTTGAAGCAATTTATGGACTTCTATTCTATGGCGGCTATCCATGTTGCTCCACCGACGCATTTCTTCCTCCTATATATACCTACGCACTTCAAACTACCAACACGGAGCAAAAACTAATTCCACCGCCGCAACCTTCTGCATCGTGAGATCCCATCTTGGGGCCTTTTCCGCGCTTCCACCGAGGGGGCATTGATCACGGAGGGCTTCTACATCAACACCATAGCCTCTCCGATGATGTGTGAGTAGTTTACCTCGACCTTCAGGTCCATAGTTATTAGCTAGATTGCTTTTCTCTCTTTGATCTCAATACAAAGTTCTCCACGATTCTCATGGAGACCTATTCGATGTAATCTTCTTTTATGTGTGTTTGTTGAGACCGAGGAATTATGGGTTTATGATCAAGTTTATCTGTGAACAATATTTGAATCTTCTCTGAATTCTTTTATGTATGATTGGTTATCTTTGCAAGACTCTTCAATTATCATTCTGGTTTGGCCTACTAGATTGATCTTTCTTGCAATGGGAGAAGTGCTTAGCTTTGGGTTCATTCTTGCGTGTCCTTTCCCCGTGACAAGAGGGGTAGCAAGGCACGATTGTATTGTTGCCAACGAGGATAAAAAGATGGGGTTTATATCATATTGCATGAGTTTATCCTCTACATCATGTCATCTTACTTAAAGCGCACTCGCTCTTTTGAACTTAATACTCTAGATGCATGCCGGATAGCGCCGATGTGGAGTAATAGTAGTAGATGCAGCAGAGTCGGTCTACTTGTCGCGACCTGATGCCTATATACATGATCATACCTAGATATTCTCATAACTATGCTCAATTCTCCAATTGCTCAATAGTAATTTTTTACCCACCGTAATACCTATGCTCTCGAGAGAAGCCACTAGTGAAACCTATGGCCCTCGGGTCTATTTTCCATCATATTAATCTTCCATCACTTAGCTATTTCTCGCGCTTGTTTTTATTTTGCTTTTACTTTGCATCTTTGTCGGGAAGCTGATCGCACCTGTGAACACCTATGGGACCGGCGGACTGAGCCCCTTTCGGTTCGATGGGGAGCGGAGGTTGCACGAAGAGCTGATCGAGGCGAAGCACACGAGCAGTTTACCCAGCTTCGGAGCTCTCCGGAGAGATAATACTCCTACTGCTGCTTGTCTGATTATATTGTGTTCTTGCTAGGGAGCGCTGAGAGCTACAAGACCTAGCATGAGTGTCTCTGGTTTCGAATGAGTCCCACCTCCTCTACGTTGCGCATGGGCCTCCTTTTCTATGCTCAAGGGGTCACCAACAGGTGGCAACGTAGACAAGGGCAAAAAGGAAAATGAGTTGCGGTTGGTACAACTACTTGTACAAGGTATCCTACCTAACCCTCGACGGCAGGGACAAAAGCATTAAATGCCCGCCCAAGTCGACTAAACAAAGGCGTAAAGGGACTGTCTGGGCGCCACTGCTCGCCACGATGGCCATCTTGTCAAGACTGCTTCCATCAAGACTCGCCGCCTCACAGCCTCTTGCCACGACGCTTGGAAAGGTCCCATGGCGACATCGCTGGTGGATGAGCCGGAGCGGAGGAACGGAGGGATCTGTCGCGCAAGCACCTTGCCGCTGTTGTTGCCTCGTCAGTCCGGAAGCTTGTCGCCATCGGCCTTCCCGCAAGCTCCTCTTGCCGGGTCTTGTCTTCTAAATGCCTTGTTGGCCTTCCCGACAAGCTCCTCTTGCCGGGCCTTGTCTCCTTGGCCTGAATACTTTGTTTTGAATGGCTCCAATGGAGCCGTGGAGGACCTTGGTGATCACCAAGCAAGCCTTGCCGCTGGTGTCAGGACGCCTGCACGAAGTTCGATACTATGGTACCCCTACTCTAGTACACCGGCTGTAAAGATGTAGGGAAGTTGATCGACCCACGAACACCTATGGGACCGGCGGACCGAGCCCCTTTCGTTCGGGTGGGGAGCGGAGGTTGCACAAGAGCAGATCGAGGCGGCTAACACGAGCAGTTCACCCAGCTTCGTAGCTCTCCGAGAGATAATACTCCTACTGCTGCTTGTCTGATTATATTGTGTTCTTGCTAGGAGCGCCGAGAGCTACAAGACCTAGCATGAGTGTCTCTCGGTTTCAATGAGTCCTGCCTCCTCTACGCTATGCATGGGCCTCCTTTATATGCTCAACGGTCACCGACAGTGGCAACGTAGACAAGGGCAAAAAGGAAAATGAGTTGCGGTTGGTACAACTACTTATACAAAGGTATCCTACCTAACCCTCGACGTCAGGGACAAAAGCATTAAATGCCCGCCCAAGTCGACTAAACAAAGGCGTAAAGGGATGTCAGGGGCGCCACTGCTCGCCACGATGGCCATCTTGTCAGCACTGCTTGCCATCAAGACTCGCCGCCTCACAGCCTCTTGCCACGCTGCTTGGAAAGGTCCCATGGCGGCTATCGCTGGTGGATGAGCCGAGCGAGGAACGGAGTGGAACTGTCGCGCAAGCACCTTGCCGCTGTTGTTGCCTTTGTCGCGTCCGGAAGCTTGTCGCCATCGCCTTCCCGCAAGCTCCTCTTGCCGGATCTTGTCTTCTAAATGCCTTTGTTGGCCTTCCCGACAAGCTCCTCTTGCCGTGGCCTTGTCTGCTTGGCCTGAATACTTTGTTCTTGAATGGCTCCAATGGAGCCGCTGAGGACCTTGGCGATCACCAAGCAAGCCTTGTCGCTGGTGCTGCGATCGCCAGGCACGAAGTTCGGGATACTATGGTACCCCTACTCTAGTACACCGACAGAGCTCCCGAGCCTGGCCACACACGGCAAGCCGAAGCGCTGTTGGGCCAGGCCCAAACATTGCACGGGCACGCGCCCAGGTCACGCCAGAATCTTGCTCCGGCCCCACCACGCCCCCATGAACAAAGACGCGCCGAACGCGGCCGTGGGGAGAGATCGGGGGTTTATTTATTCAGAAAGCGAACGTCCGCCTCTCTCCCTCCCTATAAACAGGGGAAACAGGGCAGTCCGCCCACTCGCCATTTTGCTGTCCAATTCGAAAACCACCGCTGCTCCCCTTCTTCTCAAGTTCAAGAGAGCAGCGCCCCCATCGCCACCAAGACCACCAACGCCGCCGGTCTCCCCACCGCCCGCCATGGTTCAAAGTCGACAAGGGAAGGGCGGAAGTCGGCCGAGGCGCAGCGCTCAAGGGCGCCATGGAAGGAGCGGCTATCTTCTGCTCGCCGCAAGGGAGCCGAGGGAGAACTACTACCTCTTCGTCGACGGAGACGCTGAAGCGCATCCGCAAGACGAAGGTACTCCCACCGCTGCTTCGAACTAGCCCCAACTGGTATCCTTTCTTCGATTATTTTCTATTGCGGCTCGCCCGCCTTTCTCCGGATTCTTTATGATATCATGAACACCTACGGTTCCGCCTCCTTGATTTCACCCCCAATGCTGTCTCGACATGGAAGTTTTCGCACACCTCTCGCGAAAACTTTATCGGAGTCCACCCAAACATAGCCCTCTTCCGCCATTTCTTCATGCCCCGAAGTCGAGAGAGGAGAGCCACTTGCCGGAGGGATTGCTTTGATCTCAAGGATCGGCAAGAAGGAAGCCTATCTCGAAGGAGAGCTCCGCAGCAAGTGGGAGGAGTGGAGGCAGATTGGTGTTGATTGTAGAGGAGAACCCGCAGCCTTTACCGCCCAGGCCAAACCCCAATAGTGCGCGACAACGATTGGAGTAACTTGGCGCCGAGGATGCTAGATTGAAGATTGCCACACCCGGATCCTCGCGCCTCGTGCTTGCCGGACTCATCAGAGGTGCCGCTATGCAGATTTCTTCGCCGCCGACGCTTCCCTTGCAGAGAGGAGGAGACCTGCTTGGGAGTTCCAAAACGCGGTGGATATCATGAGGCTGCGCCTGGCCTTAACTTCAATTTCACCGCCTTGGAGTTGGATGTGATGCTCCCGAGCTCTTCAAGCACGACGCCGATCATCCTGAATAGTTCAAAGTTGCCGAGGGAGTCGCTCCATTATGCAACACCTCTCTCGACCGCATCCGCGTAATGATGCCGCAGCGACTCGCATGGAATTGCTCCAACCTCGCAAGAGCTCGCCGATGACGCCGCAGGGGGTGTTCTTCGACAGCTTGGAAGAAGTGCCGACCCGCCGACGAGCGTAAGGGCCTCACCTGCGACACCATCGACGACGAGATGCAGCAGATCGCCACCAGGTTGAAGAGGCGGCAGACTCGCCATTACCGGGCGAATTCGGGTTCACCGTGGAGGAGGCAGAGGCAGCAGAGGCGGCAAGCCTTGTCGAGCGAAAAGAGTTTGCCGGCAAGGAGGAGCTTGCCAATCCTGAAGCCGAGTCGAGCGAGCCCGTCGAGGGCGCCTCCTCCCCACCTTCTAGTAGCTTGCCGCAAACGGAGCCTCCAAATTTCACCATGATGGCGCTCGCAAGGCTGGAGACGAAATGGAGCGGCAGACGGGCTAACAGCCGTCACACAAGACGCGCGCTTCCATCACGGTAAGCATCAAGTTGCACGCTGAGCACCTCATGCTGCTGCAAGAATCGAGCGGAGCCTCCTGTGCCATCACAACTCCCGCCAAGCGGTCAAGGAACTGACCTCCGCTTCGCCGCACCGAGGCGAGCTAAAATTTGATCTCTCCGTGCTCAGCCCGACGAGGAAGAAGAAGAGTAAGCTTCGTGTTGTACTTGTATTTCTTCAATTTTGTTGCTTTGTCTTGTATCCGATTTGTTTATTCTCAACCCTTTCCTTTCTGTGACGCCGTCCAAGAGCGCCGAAGAGAGCTAAGACCTCGGTGGTTGTCATCGAGGATGATCCCCTGCGGCAACAGGAGGCGCTGGTCTGAGACCCCCTTGCCGGACCCGCAACCCTTCTCAAAGCAGCCCCTATCACAGCCCCCAGCCGAAGTATATAGTTTACTTTTTATCACATGCATGGGTGCTCTTTCCTGATCGATATCTCGACCGGTGGTTTGTGTAGGAGTAGAGCAGCCTCACCAGAGCGCCCGAAGCCGCCTCCCAAATGCCATCTACTTCGACTACACCGCCAAGGGGATTCCCGCAAAGGAGCTGCTTCCGCAAGGGAGATTCTCCGAAGGGACAGTTCCCGCAAGGATAGTACCAGCGACTCTCCGTGGTTGAGACCACCACCAGAGATCCCATCGCAAGTAATCCTCTTGACCGAAAACTCCCTTATGTTCTTCTCCTGATTTTGTTTCTCAACATTTGCTTGATCGTTTTTATTTTTCGTCATCGATCCATCCGCCGCAGAGCCGATGGAGACCAAGTCGCCGGGCGAAAAAAACGCGCTGCAATACCAAGACGCCGCCATTATGGAGGAAGAGGCTCGCCGATGAGTCCGCCGGTGAAGAGGCCGCCAAGCTGTTGCTGTCGCAGGGCTGGAGAAAGATCCGCGATCGACCGACGGCCCCGAGGCCGCAGGAGCACCAGCGCCACGCCGACCGCCGATCCTCCACCACCGCTGCAGCTGCCAGTTCAAGAGCCCTCATCCCGCGCCTATTCAAGGCCGGCGATGGCGCTTTCATCAAGCTCCCAAGGCCGAGCCCTGTGGCGCCGGGCCGGGGAGACCTTCGACGAAGAGCTGCTCGCCCCGCCGGCTGACGCTAGTTGACGCGCCAAGCAGCAGCAGCGTAAGTCTCGAGGAGGAGCAGCTGCTGAAGAAGCTGTTGTCGCTTATCCGCTACCGACAAGCCAAGCTGAAATCCCGGAAGCGCTTTGTCGTGAAGGCGGAGCAGATATTGAGAAGCGCGCAGAGCTCCGGCATCAATCGTGAAGCTCTCCGTCCTGGCGAGGAGCGGAGCAAATCGTTGAGGCGCTGCAAAGCCTTCATCCTCGAGAAGGCTGAGGTTGAAGAGCAACAAAGGCTTGCCGCCGAGAGGCTATCTCGCGCAGAAGGCGAAGTTGGCGAGCGGAAGATCAATCTCGACAGCCATGAGGAGGAGCTTGCCGCGTGCGGAGGAAACACTTGGCGAGCCTCAAGGAAGCAAAGGACGCCGCCGCAGCTGCCGAGGCCGCCAAGAAGGAGTTGGAGACGAAGGTGACGCAGCTGGAGGCCAATCTCCGTAAGAGCGGTGAGGAGCTTGCTGCACTTCAAGCACGAAGCGCCAGAAGGACGCCACACTCTTGGCGAAGCTGCAGGCTGCCTCGCCGAGAGGAGCAAGGAGCTCGACGCCGCCAAGGACTCTAAAGCGTATCTTGAGCTGAAGCTGACCACCTTAATGCGACGCCGGACGGTGCTAAGGAGCGGAGGTGGCCTTGTTGGAGAAGATCAAGGCCGACGAGGCGCTGCCGGCGAAGCGCCATCGCCGCCTGCAGCACCTTCGTGGAAAACGTGGAGCACCGGACCGAGGGTCTCGTGAATGTTGCCGCCGCCATCGACAAGGAGCCGACGGAGCTGGGATGGTGGATCTCGGTACTCTCCGACGAGCACCTCCAACCCAGCGCCAAGCTCAGCTTGTTCTTCAAGGGCGCAGGACGGCTTCCAATGACTCCGGAAGAGATCCCAAAGCAATGGGCCGAGGAATCGCGCCAGATCTGTGCGGGAGCTCTCCGAAGGTGCCGATGAAGGTGGCCTTCGCAATCCGGCCTCAATCTCACCGGCGTCCTCAAGTCCTTGCCACCGGATGCCGATGTGGAGGCACTCAAGGCCCTTGTCGCACCCATTGTGGACAAGGTGGGCAAGATCAAGAGGGTTGATGGCGACCGCGTAGACTAGGCCGCCAATTTTATCTTTTCCTTGCCGTTGTTGATCATGTTAGGATAACAATCTATTAGAGCTGTGACAAGCTATTTTTGTAATATAACTCTATCTTGGGCAATGATCGCAATGTTATTTCCTCTACTTGATTCTTTCCTTTGTATGTTTTTGCCCTACGCTTTTTAGGGAACTTGTCGGCGCGGGCACCTTTGCCGCGAGCATTGAGTGCGGAACGCCGCAGCCTCACCGGTGGTGCCGCTCCGATTAAGCAACCTTGTCGCAACTAGTTGCAGCTCACGAAGTTGTTGAGCGGACTCAAACAAAGTAAGGGCTTAACTAGCTACGAGTTGGTTCCTTTGCGCAGTGTTTTCCATACAAAGTACGGTCGCTCGAGGAAGATAACTTAAAATTAAAACTGATTGCTCAAACTTTGGCAACCTAGCTTTTCGTCGTTTCGCTTCTCGGTAAGGCGAAATTTCCTCGAGCAACGCTTGGTCCGCACCATTATCTTCTCCTTCCCCGGCTAACTTGTGTGCGAGGGAACCTTCCTTTCTTTTAGGAAAGAGAAAGAAGATAAAATAAAGTCATGGAGCCTTGCGCTCGTTATTGCTTACTGGTGTAGGTGATGCACAAAGTGTCGATAAAACATGCAATAAAATGATGAAAGCATGAAATTGACAAATTGTGCAAAACACATGAGTTTTACTTATGCACGGATCTCGCGCCCGCTTTGTACAAAGGATTACATGCAACATCGGCAAGACTTGTATTAAAGGTGGTTGCCGGAACAGGTTCCGACAACCGCGCTTCTACGGGTAAAACTTACGAAGATGCTCGATGTTCCAGAGTTGCTCACCGAATGCCCTCTTCGGTCTCAAGGCATGACAGCGCCAGCCTAGTGACTTGTCTCACCCGACACGGGCCTTCCCACTTTGGCGCCAACTTGTTGGAATTCTTGGCGGACTGAACGCTACCAAGAACAAGGTCGCCTTTCCTCGAGACTTCTCGGCGTTAACTTTGCGGCTATGGTAGCGGCGCAAAGCTTGTCGATATCGAGCAGCTCGCACAAAGAGTTCTCAAGACGGTCCTCCTCGAGGAGCAAGGCCCATCTTGTCGCAGCTGCTCTTGCTCAAGCTCATCATAAGCGAGCACTCGAGGTGATCCGAATACGAAGTTCCGTGGGGAGAACTGCTTCGCTCCATAGACTAGAGCGAAGGTGTCCGCCGCTGGCTTGATTTGGCGCCGCCCCGATCGACCAAAGAACCACCAAGCAGCTCCTCAATCCAGTTTCTTCCGCACTTGTGCAGCCTGTCGAAAGTTCTGGTCGGAGCCCCCGCAGCACTTCAGATTTGCCCTTCCGCTTGACCGCTACTTCTCGGATGAGCAATGTAAGCAAAGCAGACCTTGGCGCCAAGATCTTGGACGATCGCATGAAGGTGCGGCTCAGGACTGTGTACCGTTGTCGGTGATGATCCCGATAGGAACTCAAACGCAAACAATCGACCAAGAACTTGATCGCCGATCGTGTCGCCACCTTCCTCACAGCTTCCACTTCCGCCACTTTGTGAACTTGTCGATTGCAACGCATAAGTACTCAAAGCCCCGACAGCTCGGGAAAGGGCCGAGGATGTCGAGCCCTGCACCAAAAATGGCCAGGATAAAGGGATCGCCCGAGAGCTTGTGCCGGGCTGGTGTATCCGCTGGAATGGAACCGCACGCTTCACACTTGGTTACTTATGCGCTTGCATCCTCGAGGGCTGTCGGCCAAAAGAAACCTTGCCGGAAAGCTTTGCCGGCAAGTGTTTTCGCGCCAATGTGGTGACCACATATGCCTCCGTATCTCCGCCAACAGGTTCTCGGCCCATCTTCCCGTGAATACACTTCAATTTCACACCGTTGAGTCTTCTTCTGCATAAGCAGTCAGTCGACAAACCGGTACATACTTGACCGCCGGGCTACTCTTTCCGCTTCTTCTTGTTCTTCGGAAGTTCCCCGTCTCAAGGAAATGGACAATCTGTTGTGCGCAAGCCGGAGCTCGCGCTCGACAACAAGGACTAAAGGCACATCCGCTGCTGCGGAACATCAGCTTCACGGCAAGAACTCGCGGCTCGGCCGAGCTTGACGCTCCCGCAAGCTTGCCGAGCAAAACTTGTCGAACGCTCGCTTCAACGAAACAAACCTTGGGTTTGTCGGAGCAGATCGCTTCTCAAGAGATCGGTGTCGATCCCGGGACCTTCTTGGCGGCGGCTTCGGAAGCTTTGCCGAAAAATAGTCACCGAAATCAACTTCCTCTTCTTGTTCTGTCCAGCTTGATGGCATTACAAATGGTTGAATCAGCTTGAGCACAAAAATCCCTGGTTCCATTGTGTAACTTGAGGCGGGCGACTTTGACATACCGTCAAGAATATCATTCTCGAGCTCTTGGAACATGTTCCATCTGCAGGCCATCAAAGTGCTCTTCTAGATTTCTCACTTCATCAACGAGGCTTCCATCAACGGACTCGTAATCCTTGTTCACTTGGCGGACGACAAGTTGTGAGTCTCCCCGACGATGAGTTTCTTGATCCCAAGGTTCATCATGATCTCGAGACCGCAAGCAAACCTTCATACTGCAAGATTGTTTGTTGCTTGCTCCTTGGGAAAGTGCATTTGGACTATGTACTTGAGGTGCTCTCCGTGGGTCCTACAAGCAGCACACCAAAGACCGGCGCTTTGCAGCGAGAAAGCACCATCAAAGTACATTAGCAACTCTTTGCCCGCTTCCTTGACGGGATACTCGCTTCTGAAATTTCTTCATCTTATGCTACGCCCATTCTGCTATGAACTCTACCAATGCTCGCTTTGGATAGTTGAAATGCTTTCAAACTTGAGGCCAAAGCTCGACAGCCCAAAGGCCCACTGACAATCCTGCCTGCTGCCTCCGGATTATGCAATATCCTCTTCAGCCGGAAAGCGAGTGACGATCGTTATCTCATGTGCTTGGAAGTAATGGCGCAGCTTTCGAGGCCATGAGGAGGCCGAAAAGCAATTTCTGCACACCGAGTACCTTGACCTAGCCCCTCGCAGAAGGGAACCGACAACTAAATCGGGCGTTGCACCATCCTTTTCTCGATCTTCTCGCACGCTCAAGAGATCCACCCTTGTCGGGACCAGAGCTTGTCGGTGAAGTCCCTTGTTTGTCGCTGGATGTCTCGCCATAGTTGCTAGCTCATCATCCGCCTCCTCTCTCGCATTAACGCAGCACTAACCACTTGATTGGTTGCCGCTATATATAGCAGCAACTTCTCTTGTGGCCTAGGTGCGATAAGTGTTGGAGTGGAGGATGTATCTCTTTAAGTCTCAGCAGCGCAGCCTCCGCTTCGGGAGTCCATTTCATTGACCTGCCTTTTTCAAAATTTTGAAAACGGCAGGCCTGCCAGCAGATCTAGAGATAAACCTGCCGAGAGCAGCTATGCAACCGCAAGTCTCCGTGACATCCTTGACGCGCTTTGGTGCTTCAATCTGCTCAATGGCCTTGATCTTGTCGGGATTGGCTTCAATTCCCTCACTGAGACACGAAGAACCCGGCAAGCTTGCCGGAAGGGACTCCAAACACACACTTCTCGGATTGAGCTTGAGGTTGATCTTGCGCAGATTTGCAAAGGTCTCGCCTAAATCTTGAACTGTGGTTGCCCTATCCTTGCTTTTGACCACTATGTCATCCATGTAAGCTTCCACATTTCGCAGCATTTGGGGCTCAAAAGCGCCATGGACTACTCTTGCAAATGTTTGGCCAACCACGAGGATGGAGCACTCTCCGACAAGGCATGCTGCTTCCAATTTCTTGATCTCTTCGCGATGAACTCTTGGCGCCCACCGCTTGCTTTCTCGACTTTCTGCTTGACGAGCCGCCAAGGTGAGGACAGACGGCAAGATGGTGCTCAATCACTTTCCTAGGAACACCGGGATGTCGACGGTTGCCACGCAAACACGCCGACGTCGCCTCGCAGGAAAGCAACGAGCGCCGCTTTCCTATTTAGGGTCGAGAGTGGCACCGATGGTGAAGGTACCACCAGCTGCCGCCCTCCTTGGCGGCACCCTCTGGTCTTTGGTGGAGCTGCCATCGCCTTCTTACACTTGCCGTGGAGCTCGAGGGTGCGCCCTCGACGGTAGCGCAGCACCAAGAGGTGCGCTTGCCGGAGTGGGCATCGAGCTTTGCCCGACTTGGTCTTCTTCTTCCCCGGAGCTTCAGCGCAAGTGTCTTGCTATCTGCTGCGCCTGCCGCTTCCCGTAGATCTTGTCGGCGCAGATAAGAACATCCTTCTTGTCGCCATGGACAGAAATGACACTTATCGGGCCTCGCATCTTGAGCAAGTTGTATGCATAATGAGAGGCTGCCATAAACTTGGCGAGTGCTGATTTGCCAAGTATTCCATTGTAAGGCAATGGAAAATCAGCAACATCAAAAGTGACCCTTTCAGTCCTGAAGTTTTACTCACGCCAAACGCCACCGCAACGTGATCTTTCCTTCGCTTGCTCCTTCCCGGATTGATTCCTTGAAATGTGCCGTCTCTTCGAGCTCGCCGTCGTGGATTTGGAGTTTCGAGTACCGCGGAGGATATCAGTTCAAACCGCCCCGCCAACTAGCATCTTGGTGACCTTGAGGTTGCGGATAGTTGGTGAAACCAACATCGGTAGCACCCGACCGCGTTATGCGGTCGGGTGGTCCTCAATATCAAAGATGATAGGCGCATAGACCATTTCGAGGCTTGCGTGACTCGATGGATGGTTCTCGCCGCATTGACTTCCCCGCATCCACCGCTTGAGTTGGCGGTGTGAAGTATGCGAGAAGCACCACCGCCAACGATAGGACCTCTCGTGGCTTTCGAACTCTTGCTCGTCGGCCTCATCATCTTCCATGTCTTCATCGCTGCCGCCATCTTCATCCTTGTCGCCGCCATGGGAGGTCTATCTCCTTGTCGTTGCTTGGCCTTGCCGCGCGCCCTCCCCGCCGGACGCTTTTTGCTGGCTCCTCCAGACCTTCTTGAGCCTTCTCCTTGTCGTGTCAGCCAGATTCAGCCTTCGCTGCTCAACAAGCTGCTCGACTTTCTTGCAGCTCGAGGTCATGGCCTTGGTGCGGTGGATTTTGCAAGATCGCTTGTTGAGCCGCCCCGCTTGTCGATGACCGCCATACCGGCAGCTGGTGTCCGCGCAACCTCCTTGCCGAACTACCAATTTTGGCTTTCTTGGCGCCACCTCCGCTGTCGGACTGCTCGACAACCAGCACATCTCTGCCTTTCTTCTTTCTTCTTTCGTGTTCCGCTACCGCAGCTTGGGATGTTGTGCAGCACACGGCTGAATATCTGAATGAACTTGCGCAGGGCTCTCCTTCCTTCCGAAAGCGAAGCAGATGAAGGTCGCCTTCTTGGCCATGAGGCTTGTGGTCACCGTGAAGGCACCGACAAACTGATGGCATAGATCCGCCCAAGAGGATATGGAGTTGTCCGCAAGTGCATGAGCCAAGATCTGACATTGGGCTTGAGTACCAATGGGAAGTAGTTGGCAGAATCTTGTCGCCTCGCCTCAAAGAGCTTGCACCGCAATGGTGTAGATGCTGAGGAACTCCGACGGATGCGCCTTGCCGCCGTATTTCTTTGGTACATCCGCTTGAAATTCTTCTTGCTGGGCCATCGACTTGCCGCAGCTCACGAGTGAACGCAGGGCAGCTTATCACAGACGGCAAGTCGCCTCGTTCTCTCGGGCGCATGCATATCGACAGAGGGCCCAACGCGCTGGTCGGATTGACGCCGCTTTTCTTCGGTGCTCGGCGCGGTTCGAGCGCCTTCTTGCGGTCGTCGTGAAGAACTTGGCGTTGATCGCGACGAGCTCATGGATCTGGCGACGCGTGGATTCGCTGCCGAGGTGGATCCGCGAAGTCGGCGATCTTGGCCTTCGGGTGGAGAGTGCATGGTGGTTGCACCCACAGGTTTCGCCGCCACCGCTCGCGTTTTGTCGCCTTCCCGCTGCCGCGATGTAGTCGGTTGTCATGGAGTGTCGCTGCTGGCAAAGCCGATGAGACTCGATGGTGGCCTCCATTCATCGACCTTGTCGGCTGTTGAGGGTAATCTAGGAGCAGCTTGAGCTCGCCAAAGCTTCGCTGGAGTGATGGGTGGCAGCGGCGAACGGCGCGAGGAGCGGATATGCTCGGACTTCTAACTATGTTAGAAGGAGCAGATCCCGCCCAGCGATCGCGGCTCGCCGTGCAAGAGATGTCGGCATGCAAGCTGGTCTTGAGGGCCTCGGATCCACCAGCTCGATCTTGATCCAACGAGCGATGGTACTATGAATACCATGACGCTGTCGGTCCCGCTGCCTCGAGATGGGCGCTGTGCATGTACGGACGCCGAGGTCTCGCGCTGCCTTGTCCTTGGACTTGGCAGCATCATGGGCTCCTCGCCGACGTCCGTTTCTTCCATCAGGTGTCACCCCACCACCCATTTGCTCCGTGGTGGTGGGATCGACGTGATGGTTTCGCTGCCGCCAAGCCTTCTTCTTCGTGGCATGTTGATGAAGATGATGAAGAAGTTGCTCGGTGAACGCCGGATCAGGTTCACACAGCCTCGACGCCTTCTACCGGGCGCGCCAAAGATGTCGTGGAAGTTGATCGAACCCACGAACACCTATGGGACCGGGCGGACCGAGCCCTTTCGTTCGGTGGGGAGCGGAGGTTGCACGAAGAGCAGATCGAGGCGAAGCACACGAGCAGTTTACCCAGCTTCGGAGCTCTCCGGAGAGATAATACTCCTACTGTTGCTTGTCTGATTATATTGTGTTCTTGCTAGGGAGCGCTGAGAGCTACAAGACCTAGCATGAGTGTCTCTGGTTTCGAATGAGTCCCACCTCAAAAGATGTCGGGGAAGCTGATCGGACCCACGAACACCTATGGGACCGGCGGACCGAGCCCCTTTCGGTTCGGTGGGGAGCGGAGGTTGCACGAAGAGCAGATCGAGGCGAAGCACACGAGCAGTTTACCCAGCTTCGGAGCTCTCCGGAGAGATAATACTCCTGCTGCTGCTTGTCTGATTATATTGTGTTCTTGCTAGGGAGCGCTGAGAGCTACAAGACCTAGCATGAGTGTCTCTGGTTTCAATGAGTCCCACCTCCCCTACGCTATGCATGGGCCTCCTTTTATATGCTCAAGGGGTCACCGACAGTGGCAACGAGACAAGGGCAAAAAGTAAAATGAGTTGCGGTTGGTACAGCTACTTGTACAAAGGTATCCTACCTAACCCCGACGGCAGGGGAAAAAGCATTAAATGCCCGCCCAAGTCGACTAAACAAAGGCAGTAAAGGACCGTGTGGGCGCCACCGCTCGCCACGATGGCCATCTTGTCAAGACTGCTTATGCATCGCACTCGCCGCCCTCACAGCCTCTTGCCACGCTGCTTGGAAAGGTCCCATGGCGATATCGCTGGTGGATGAGCCGAGCGAGGAACGGAGGGTAATCATCGCAAGCACCTTGCCGCTGTTGTTGCCTTTGTCGCGTCCGGAAGATTGTCGCCATCGAGCCTTCCCGGCAAGCTCCTCTTGCCGGGTCTTATCTTCTAAATGCCTTGAGTTACCTTCCCGACAAGCTCCTCTTGTCGGGCCTTGTCTCCTTTGCCTGAATACTTTGTTCTTGAATGGCTCCAATGGAGCCGCGGAGGACCTTGGCGATCACCAAGCAAGCATTGCCGCTGGTGTCATGATCGTCTGCAGTAACGAAGTTCGGGATACTATGGTACCCCTACCTAGTACAATCGACAATCTTTATCATAAAAATACCAAAATATTATCTTATCATATCTATCGATCTCACTTTCGTAAGTGATCGTGAAGGATTGACAACCCCTTTATTATGCGTTGGTTAAGTAGGATTTTATTTTTTTGTGTAGGTGTGAGGGACTCGTGAGTGGCCTCCTACTAGATTGATACCTTGGTTCTCAAAAACTTAGGGAAATACTTACGCTGCTTTACTGCATCACCCTTTCCTCTTCAACGGAAAACCAACACGGTGCTCAAGAGGTAGCAGTGCTCATACTTTTTCATTGTAATATCCATGCTAGTTTATTTTCTTTTTATGCTTTCTTCTTGTGTGTTTGAAAAACCTTAAGAAAAACAAAAAAATTAGTTGTAGCTTTTAGCTAGTTTACTTTCATGCTGTAGTAATAACTAAAAGAAAACCCAAAAAGATTTCATGTTCTTCTTTTGCTTGTTGGGAGCTTTCCCGTGTAAATAGTTTTATTTCTTTTCTTTTCTTTGGGGGTCGATAGGAGAAGACCATAATAAAATTGTTGAAGTGGCTCTTTTATGCATTATTGTTGATTTAACCAAGAGCCCATATTGCCTTGTCTTCTCCTATTTATTGAATGCTCGCAGATTCCAAATTTTAGTCCAATGCACGTGCACTATTATTATTATTCACATCGCTCGTCGCAAGTGAAAGGAAATTATGACGATATATGATGGACTGATTGAGATGGGAGAAGCTGGTATGAACTCAATTCTCTTGTTTTTGTAAATATGATTAGTCCATTGTTCCCGATTCAGCCTATTATGAATAAACATGTTTGCAATGACAATTAGAGATCATAGTTGCTCGTGCCATGCTTAATTAGCTAGGAGTTTATAATGGTTTACCTTATGCCAACATGCTATTAAAACGGTTGTGATGTGGTATGATGGGGTGGTATCCTCCTTGGATGATTCGAGTGACTTGACTTGGCACATGTTCGCAAGATGTAGTTGAAACAAATCAACATAGCCTTCACGATATTTATGTTGATGGTGGATTATATCCTACTCATGCTTGCACTCAATGTTTATTAATTTTAATGCATGTTCATGACCTGTAGTCGCCTCTAGTTGGTCGCCTCAGTCTTTTTCTAGCCTTCACTTGTACTAAGTGGGAATACTGCTTGTGCATCCAATCCCTTAAACCCCAAAGTTATGCTATATTAGTCCACTATACCTTCCTATATGCGTATCTACCGCTGCTCCAAGTAAATTTGTATGTGCAAAACTCTAAACCTTCAAATGAAATTCTGTTTTGTATGCTTGAATAGCTCATGTATCAACTAGGGTTGTCCGTATCTTCCATGCTAGGCGGTTATTCTCAAGAGGAGGACTCCGCTCCTCACTCACGAGAAAATGGCTGGTCACCGGGATGCCCAGTCCCATGCTTTATGAAAATAAAATCAAAATAATTGCAAACAAAACTCCCCCTGGGACTATTGTTAGTTGGAGTCACTCGTTGTTTCGAGCAAGCCATGGATTGATGCTTGTTGGTGGAAGGGGAGTATAAACTTTATCATTCTGTTTGGGAACCGCCTATAATGTGTGTAGGATGGAAGATATCGCCATCTCTTGGTTGTTATGTTGACAATGAAAGTACGCTGCTCAAAATATTATTTATCTCTGCTTTTAAAATCGAGCTCATACCTCTACAAATCCATGCTTCCTCTCAAGGGCATATCTATTTACTTTCATGTTGAGTCATCACCTCTTATTAAAAAAGCACCACCGAGAGCACCGCTGTCATTTGCATGCATTACTATTAATTTATATTGGGTATGACTATGATCGGATCTCTTTACAATGAATTACAATGTTTAGTCAGTCCTTGAGCTTTAAAGGTGCTCGTGATCTATGTTTTATGGTCTCGTAAAGGGCTAGCGAGATACCATCTTGTTATATCATATCATGATTATTTTGAGAAAGTGTTGTCATCCGAGATTTATTATTATTGCTCGCTAGTTGATTATGCCATTGACATGAGTAAACATGAGACCTAAGTGTTATTGTGAATATGGTTAGTCATAATCTTTGCTGAAAACTTGAATGCTGGCTTTACATATTTACAACAACAAGAGCAAACAGAGTTTGTAAAAGTTTTTCTTTATCACTTTCAGTTTATCAACTGAATTTCTTGAGGACAAGCAAAGGTTTAAGCTTGGGGGAGTTGATAGGTCTCCATCGTATCTACTTTTCCAAACACTTTTGCCCTTATTTTCGACTCTAACTTGCATGATTTCAATGGAACTAACTCGGACTGACGTTGTTTTCAGCAGAATTGCCATGGTGTTATTTATGTGCGTAAACAAAAGTTCTCGAATGACCTGAAACTCCACGGAGATTATTTTGGAAATAATAAAAATATTGGCAAGGAATCAAGGACAGGGGCCCAAACCCTGTCCATGAGGGTGGGGCGCGCCTCCTCGTGGGCCCCCGAGCTCCACCGACCTCAACTCCAACTCCATATATTCGTGTTCGGGAGAAAACCCAGAGAGAAAGATTCATCGCTTAACGATATGGAGCCGCCGCCAAGCCCAAAACTCTCTCGGAGGGTGATAGAGTCCATTCGGGCTCCGGAGAGGGGAATCCGTCACCGCCGCCATCATCAACCATCCTCCATCACCAATTTCATGATGCTCACCGCCGTGCATGAGTAATTCCATTGTAGGCTTGCTGGACGGTGATGGATTGGATTAGATTTATCATGTAATCGAGTTAGTTTTGTTAGGTTTGATCCCTAGTATCCACTATGTTCTGAGATTGATGTTGCTATGACTTTGCTATGCTTAATGCTTGTCACTAGGGCCCGAGTGCCATGATTTCAGATCTGAACCTATTATGTTTTCATGAATATATGTGAGTTCTTGATCCTATCTTGCAAGTCTATAGTCACCTACTATGTGTTATGATCCGCAACCTCAAGTGACAATAATCGGACCACTCGGTGATGATCATAGTATGAGGAGTTCATGTATTCACTATGTGTTAATGCTTTGGTCCGTACTCTATTAAAAGGAGGCCTTAATATCCCTTAGTTTCGCTAGGACCCGCTGCCACGGGAGGGTAGGACAAAAGATGTCATGCAAGTTCTTTCCATAAGCACGTATGACTATGTTCGGAATACATGCCTACATTACATTGATGAATTGGAGCTAGTTCTGTGTCACCCTATGTTATGATTGTTACATGATGAACCGCATCCGGCATAATTCTCCATCGCCGATCCAATGCCTACAAGCTTTTCACATATTGTTCTTCGCTTATTTACTTTTCCGTTGCTACTGTTACAATCACTACAAAACCCAAAAATATTACTTTTGCTACCATTACCGTTATTTCCATATTACTTTGGTACTAAATACTTTGCTGCAGATACTAAGTTATCCAGGTGTGGTTGAATTGACAACTCAACTGCTAATACTTGAGAATATTCTTTGGCTCCCCTTGTGTCGAATCAATAAATTTGGGTTGAATACTCTATCCTCGAAAACTGTTGCGATCCCCTATACTTGTGGGTTATCAATGCGCCTGCTGTAAAATGTTATGATGCTTACAGAAAGGAGATTTTCGATCTACATGCCATGCTGGTGCACACCATTCAAGATATGCCAGCATTAGGCAACACATCGGGCAGTAAAACAAGGGAGAAGTAGGTTGTGTCACATGCATGGATAGGACAGCTAGCAGAAGACTTCCCAACTCGCATAAAATAGCGTATTTGCGCCATCGTAGGTTCTACGAAAAATCACCCATACCGAAAGATGAAAGCTGAATTTGATGGTACGCCGAGGCAGTCAGAGCCCCAAGACCCTATGAAGGGTGGTGGCCCACAACATGGCTAAAAGAATTAATGTTGTGCTTGGCAAGAACCACCCTTCGACGGTGAAACTAACACCCAAGGATCAAGTGTTTAAGAAGAAATCATTGTTCTGGAAATTACCTTACTAGGAGATTCTACGTGTACGTCACTGCATCGATGTCATGCACGTAGAGAAGAACATATGTGAAAGCATCCTTGGTACTCTGCTCAAGATTAAAGGTAAAAGAAAGGATGGTGACGGTGAACGGCTCGATATGCTTGCTGATCAATCACAACGCAAGAGTGAAGCAGAAGATGATGACAAATTCATCAAAGCTTGCCAGAGTTACAATTTCAGTACAAAAGAAGCAACACGTTCTTCACCTATTTGTTGTCGCTAAGACACCCTCTTCCTATCCGCAAGCATCAAGTCTCGTGGATGTGAGCTCAGGTAAAATGAAGTTGGGACACATGAAGTCACATGATTGCCACGTAATATTGACATAAATCCTCCCGGTGGCCATCAGGAATCTGATGGACAAAGATATAAGAAACACACTCATTGACCTCTGTGATTTCTTCAACCAACTATGGCAGAAAGTTGTAGATCCTAAAGAGTTGGATCATATGCAAGATGATATTGCAAGAATATTGTCCAACCTAGAGATTTTTTTCCCATCGTCATTCTTTGATATCATGGTCCATCTCATTGTGCACCTTGTCGACAAGATAAAGTATTGTGGTTCTATGTTTCTTCGCAACATGTATCCCTTCGAGCAGTTCATGGGAATCCTGAAGCGCTTTTGTCGGAACTGAAACCATCCAGAGGCAAGCATCCTACAAGGTTATACCGCGGAGGAGGTGGTTGAGTTTTGCACCGAATACATGAAACAAAGACCTATAGGTTTGCCCCTCTCTCGCCATGAGGGGAGGCTGAAAGGTAAGTCAGTCCTTGCTGGCAGGCAAATGGCTGCACCCAAGAATTGGCAGAGAAAGCCCGTTTGATGATACTGCTTAACAGCCCAGTTCTCATCGCTTATGCCGAAGAACACTCGGAGATACGCCAAAGATTCTTACCAATGGTGCCTTCATCGGAGGTGGAGATGAAGGAGCACACTAAGAACTACGCCGAATGGATGAAGAATCATTTGGCACAAGGATCCATCAATGACATTGCTACGTGGTTGGCACAAAAGCCATCACCTATGGTGCTGACGTACCAAGCATATGACATAAATGGATACACGCCTACATCGAGGAACATGATAAGAAGACCTCAGACGTAACAGCCTGCTCAATAGAATGCATAACCGTAAATGAAGCCGATAAAAGGGTATACTATGGAACTATCAAAGAGATTTGGGAGCTTGATTATGTGAAAGTTAAGGTGGCATTATTCAGGTGTCCATGGATCCCTCTTGGTCACGTAAGGACTGATGAGTACAGGAAGACATGTGTTAACAGGACAACGATGGCATATCACGCGGACCCATTCATTCTTGCCAACGATGCTACCCAGATTTTCTTTGTGGAAGACCCCTTGCATAAGAACGGCCATTTAGCGATGCATGGGAAGAGAAGGGTACTGGGTGTCGACGATGTTGCCGATCAGGACGAGTACGATGAATTTGATGAGTTACCGGCCAAGGGATCACGCACTAGTGCAACAGAGAAGAAGTTTAAAATCATCAAAAACCCCAAGTTCATTCGGGGTCAACTTAATGATCTCAGTTCCCACATGTACATGGGAATTAAGCTGTAAGAATAGTCTTTATGCCTACCCTGCAACTTAATTCGTTCAATTTAGAACTGTTGCGTGTGCTGAATTTGTGAGTTATGCCCGGTTTTCTGTTGATGTAAGAACTGTTAATATGTTGACCTTGATATGTTGTCAGCTCAGGCAATGAATTATTATTATTATTATTATTATTATTATTATTATTATTATTATTATTATTATTATTATTATTATTATTATTATTATTATTATTATTATTATTATTATTATTATTATTATTATTATTATTATTATTATTATAATATCATAGAGGTAGCACACTCAATCGATCTCACTACAGTATGTGTGAACAAAAATATGCAATCTGGTTTGCGACTAGCACACGGTTCATTGATGAAAGTCGTGTGCCGACCAAACCCCGCCACCACCCCACCCACGATCTGAGTCTTGCTTTCTGATTGGCCAGAACCCAAACCCCACGGATCGTACATCTGCACTGTTGGATGCTCCCAGATCGAACGGCGATCCTCATCCCTTTCGGCAACACATGCAGTTCCGGTTGTAATTTTATTTTTATGCACAAAATGCACGTTAATATCAAAAAATGTCTTAAATATAGCTAACGATACCTGAAATGCGCCAGAAAATCAAACCCGTGGTATAATGGTGATTGTGTATTGTGGAAATTTTTATGAGGCCAAACGATGAAGTCACCGGCCATAGGAGTTTGAATTGACACGTCTCCTTTTGGAAACGCATGATCCTTCATGTGAGATGCTCCGTTTGGAAGGAGCGGTCATCAAAACTTGTGCCAAACATTACCAATTTTTTTCCACGGGTTCGTGAGAGAACACCACAGGCACACATTGATTTTGATGATGTCCGAACTCAATCAGAATTTTCTGTAACTATAATACCAACTAGGCCTACGCCAGTGGCCGCACCTTGCGGCCGAAATGTTTGAAACTTCTCCCCGCTTCTCGAACAAACGGATGAAAACTCACAAAGTAACGCACAAATGATCTGTACACTTTTGCTAGGCTGATAGTAAGGGGGTATCACAGCTAGTATCATGCATGCCAACTAGGCAATTTTGATGAGCTGTCATAGAATTAATTAAATGAAGAAAGAGAGGGTTAAGTATCATATCATGAAACTGTATCATAATAAATGTTATGCTACTATGTGTCATGCATGACAATATAAATAAAGTACTACATATGATACTAGCTACTCTATGATACTATGCATTATTAGAGCAAGTAAGTACACAACAGAGTGACATAAGACTAGCCACAATGGGTAGTAACATAGAATGTTACTAGTCTATGTTACTACCTCTATAGTGGGGAGTAACATATGTGTAGTAACATGCAACACTTCATTTATTAGGCTATAGACTCATCTTGCCTTGAGATGTGTGATGTTACTCAGACTAGCCCCAATGGGTAGTAACATAGACTAGTAACATGCCCATGTGTTACACTAGTCCATGTTACTACCTCTATAGTGGGGTGTAACATATATGTGTGGTAACATGCAACACTTCATGTATTAGGCTATAAACACATCTTGCCTTGATATGTACATGTGATGTTACTCATACTACTAGTAACTAGCTATGTTACTATTTTCCTCTCTTTCTTCATTTATTGCTTGCCACATCATCTACTTTATATAGATATGTGTGATGTTACTACCTATGTTACTCCCATTGTGGGTAGTCTCATACTATAGTAAGACTATACCCACAGTGGGAGTAACATAGGTAGTAACATCACACATATCCACTTTCCTCCATTTCTTCATTTATTGCTTGCCACATCATCTATTTTATCTAGATATGTGTGATGTTACTACCTATGTTACTCCCACTGTGGGTAGTCTGGCTATAAGGAATAGAATAATATATATGTGCTTATTAGTTCGAGGAAAGAGAAGAGAAGCGGGCTCTTGGTTAGTAGAGCCAGCTACGACAGGAGACCCAAGACACTTTGTGAGGATGTAAGGTGGGCCAACTATTGATAAACTAGTACGTATATAAAACTTATTATTGTACATACCCGCTAAGAGGTTGGCTATATATGACATGTCAACTTCTTATAGCTGACCCTTGGATGTATTATTAACCATGCTCTTAGTGAGGTAGCTAGTATATCATAGACGACTAGCTAGTATCAGACTAGCCACAAGTGGGAGTAGCTTCAGCAAGAATAATCCGACTCCAACTCAGCAAACTTGCTTATGTGGCAATAAGTTAATGAGGAGAGAGATAGTTTCAGTAACTTAGATAGTTATTGTAGCATCACATGTCCTAATGCAATATGAGTCTGTAACCTAAGAAATGAATCTTTGCATGACACTACACTTATGTTACTACCCACTATGAAGGTAGTAACATATATAGTCTAGGGATATGTGTATGTTACCAGTGTACTACTCTCCATTGTGACTAGCTAGTCTCATACTCCCTCCTTTCCGGTTTAGCTAGGTTGGTTGTAATGGTATTATCATAAGCGGTTTCATGCATGCTAATGAGACTTTCTGGATTATGTGGCACACAAGAGAGGATGTGGTATCATATCATGATGCCGTGTCATATTAAATGTTGTACTACTACTTTGTGTGATTAGTAAGGTAACCCAAGATTTTAACTTATGATACTATGCATTACGGAAGTAGCTAGTATCCTAGCTACACTATCATATATATGCATGATACTACTAGTATATATATATATGTATGATACTCCCCATTACAACCAGCCTTATTGGGCTCAATTCAAAAATCTCACCAACCAAGGTAGATGGTGCGTGGTGGAATACCTTTTGTACGTAGTTTGCAAGAACACCTAATTAATGCTTTTGTTTTCCTCAAAAATTTATGTTTTCCAATGTATTAATTGCAATACATGCATGCATATATAAAGTACATGCATTCGTCAACTTTCTCTTAATACTTGCATGCAATGATTTAATGCACCTTGGAATCTGGACATGTGGTGGGGAACAACCAAATTGAGCCTTATAAAATGGAAAAACTAAAACTTTGAGATAAGCCTATAAAACGGAAATGAGGGAGTATATATGCATGATGATCGGTAATAGCTCCGTAATATAATGCGCGCATGCATAGTATCATGAGTTAGTATGTTAGGTTCCTTATTAATTACCATGCATGACACAAAGTAGTACAACATTTAATATGATACGTATCATGATATGATACCACACACCCTCTCTTTCATCATTTAACTGTGCCACATCATCCAAAAGTCTAGTTGGCATGCATCATACCGCTTGATACTCCCATATTACGACCAACCTTATTAGGGTGGCCATAGTGGGGTATAATAGCCGTATCATGCACCCGGAATACAAAATATGATGATGTGGCAAAGAAGCAAAGAATATAGTTAGATACCGTAATATATATATATATATATATATATATATATATATATATAATGATAAATGATATACTACTTTGTGTCATGCATGGCCATAAATACGGTCATCTATGGTATATATTCCCTCAGAATTAATATAAGAGCGCTTAGGTCACTATTTAGTAATCTAAACGCCTTATATTAGTTTACAAAGGGAGCTAGTACTACTCTATGATACTATATATGCACTATGAAGGTACATACGTAGTATCATACACTAGTATCATATGCATGATACTATATATATAGTACTATATGATACTCCCTATATAAGGCTGGCCATAGTTGTGGTATCATAGCCAACGATGTCATGCACTCAGAAATAGCAAGTATATATGCTGGTGTGGCAAAGAATTAAATATATAGAAAGAGGGTTAGAGTAACATATAGTAGGTAGATACCGTATCATGTTAAATGCGATGCTAATTTGTGTCATGCATGGCAATAAATATGATCTATATATATGATATACTATACTCTATGTATTATACTATGCGCTATAATTAATTAAAGGTAGTATCATATGTATTGTATATTCGTGATACTAGTATATGACACTCTCCACTATACTCATGATTTGTAAAAAAATTGGAGGCGAAACGATGAACTCATGTTTTCATTCGAACAAAAATATGATGTTAGGTAATGTAAATGTTTTCAAAGAGCACACGTTCCACTCATGAAAGTTGTGTGTCCACTAAAACGTGGCCAATGTACCCCCCCCCACCCCTCTGCCACGCGCGCGATCTGAGTCGTGCATTCTGATTGGCCAGAACCCAAACCCCACGGATCGTACGTCGGCACCGTTGGATTCTCCTTGATCGAACGGCGATCCTCATACCTTTCGACAACACATGTACATGTTTTCAAATAGCCCCTCCCAAAAAAATGTTTTGTTAGCACACGGTTCACACAGAAAGCCGTAGCCTACCAAACTGCGGGCCGACGCCCCTCGCTACGCTGGGCGATCCCAATGTGTGTTCTGATTGGCCGTAACCCAAACCCCACGGATCGTGACGTCAAGCACTGTTGATGTTCCCAGATCGAACAGCAATCCTCATCCCTTCGACAGAAATGCAGTCCGCTAGGAATTGATTTATATGCAAACATGCACGGTAAATGCCAAAAATGTCTTAGATATACCACACGAGACTGAATGCGCCAAAGAAACCAAACCCATGGTAAAATTGTGATTGGTTTACGTGCAAAAGATTTAGATGAGAAACGATGAACTCACGTCTTCATTTCAAAATTAGTACGTCTTCATTTTAAAAGAAATTATTTTGTTTGTGCACACGAGCGCTTAGAGGAAACCGTTTGCATAGGCCTTTCCGCGCGGGGGCGACCAGGGATATTTTTCACCCTTTTCACCTAGGCCGCCAACACCCCCCCCCCACCGTCCGCACGTGTTTCACTCAACTAGTCCACCCAATCTCCTTCGCCAGCTCCCCCTCCCCCAGATCCACAACAGAACCCTCTCCGGCGCCGCCGTGCTCATCCTGGCCGTGTGCCCACTCTTCGGCGTCAAGCCTACCTCCACCGTCGTACCCAACACACGGCGGCCCGCTACCACCGCCTTCGCTTGCTCGCCACCACCTCGAGCATATCGATGCAAGAACCTCGCCTCCCGTGGTCCGTCGGGTTTGCATTAAGAAGCCTGTTAGTTACTGCTCTCCATTGTGGTGAGGCATATTTCCTCGCAATCCCTCTTCCAATTTCATTCCGTATGTTCCCAAATTGGTTGTAAAATAATGGAGAGCGTATATATGTTCATTATCTACCTTCCTTACTACATATAAGCTGTATTTGTTCCAATAAGTTACTGCCTATTTGCAGATCGCGGGCGCCCGAGTCATACAAACTTAACAAATTAGCCGTACATTTTCTAAATTATTGCATGACATGTTTAGAAAGCTTGATACCAAGTTGTTAGTTTTATGCTTATCCTCCTTTCCTGAGTTTCGCATGTGTTCTCTGTAGATGCCGAGTAGCAGCGACAGCACTCATTCACGCCATGTATCTTCATCTGACTCAGACAACCCTAGGTCTTCAACAGATTGTGAGGGATCAAGTAGTCTTGAACGGGATAGAGCTGCAGCAATTACCCTTCTGGTCAGGACACGAAGGAACGCTCCAAGGAAGCCCACACACCAGCCTAAAGGTGTATATGAAGTAACCGAGATTGATTTAAAGTCAAGGAGTGTGTGTGGATTTGTTGGCAGGGCAAGGCTCAACATTAATCTGCCGGGGTTTCAGAAGGCTGACACAGAAACATGGCGAAGGATAGTCCGGGAGATCATGGATCACTTCAACGTTCCAGAGCAGTGGATAATGCAGGTGGAACACGCTGCAGTGAAGAAGGCTAGGGATGCTTGGAGAAACTGGAAGCACGTGTTGTACAAGAAGTACTTGAGTGAAGTCAAGGACCCAATCCCCGCATACCCCCAAATTACAAAGGTAGACTGGGCAGAATTCAAAAGGGTCAGGGCAACTCCAGAGTTTGCTGCGAAGAGTTTTAAGCAATCGGAACTTCAGAAGAAGAAAATACACCCCCACCGTATGGGTGTGGCAGGATAATACGACATGAAACTGATATGGGAACATGAGGACAAAGAAGCAGTAGCACCAGGTGGGAATCCGACCTTTAGTGAAATCAAGGGCGAACACACCAGAGACTACTTGCGGGCACGTGCAAAGAGGCGTGATGACGGAACTTATTACTTTGAAAACACACGTGACGCCAGACTGTATGAAGTGATGGTAGAGGCTTCCAAGATCCCTGGAAGGTTCTACGGGAACTCAGGGCCATGTGACATTCTGTCCATTGCTCTAGACACAAAAGAGCCCCCTAGTCGTGCAAGGGGTATAGGCGTTAATGTCCCGCACAAGAGAGCTTTCACACTCAGGAAAGAAGAGAGGCTCGACATGAAAAAGCGAGGAGTGAAATGAAGCAGAATGCATTGTTTGAAAAGTTGAAGAAGGAGATTTATCCGGTTGTTCGAAAGGATGTTGGGGAGTCAATGATGATGATGCAGAAGACTCTAACACTGACAGATAGCCACCAGATGGGAGGGGAGGCGGGCATGGATGATGCTGCTTATTGTGCGACAACACTGCACAAGGGTAGTTGTGCATCACCGACACCAAATGACAATCGAGACTGCAGCTGCTCGTGATGATGCTATATCTGATCTATCTGGAATGAAAGACAGACTGAAGGGCGTGCTTACACATTATGAAGGTACATTAAAATGTGCAACAACCTGGGTTTGCCCACCCTTCTTGGAAGATGGCCTCTTCTTGGACAATGTGCCATTGAAGCCGGGCTGTGTGAAGTGCTACGTGACTGAAGTAAAGCCTAGATTCAATGAATTTGCCCTAAAGAATGTCCTAGGAGACTTCGATGAGCAATGGACCTTGGGAGAAACACTGTTACATCACATCCAGTGGCCATGAAAGGAAATAGAGTTCATCGATGAGATTCCTGAAGCCCCGCCAAGAGCAACCACTTTCGCCCCTCAACCGGTGACACTCTCCTTGCTAGAGCAGCTCTTGCGGGCTGATGCATCAACCTGTGATCAGCCGGACCGACTTTGTGGCGTACAGGCCACGTCATCCTCCGCCCCAAAGCAGCTAGTTGCAAGGCCTACAACTGCTGATGACGCACCACCGGTTCAGTTGCCGGCCGCTGAAGCAGCGGGGGGAGACCCAGCTACAGCACATGCTCAGCAGACCAACCTGGTTGAACAGACTGCAAAGCACTCTAATGCTTCGTAACCGCCGCTAAGCAATCAGAGGTCCGTAACCGATCGATCATCATCCGTCGGTCCACAAAGCGCGGATCAGCATACCAATGCGTCAGCACTTCCTGCTTAGCAAACCAACACGTTGGCACGGCCTCCTCAGCACACCGACAAGTTGGCACCACCTATGCAGAAACCCGGCATAGCTTCAACGCATGGTCAGCAGTCCGATGCCTCTGCTCCTACAGCCCAAGAGTCCGTTACTACAGCACCGCCACCAGCCGTCCAAAGATAGATAAATAGTCTACTAAGAAGTCCGTCTGCTTCACCGCTCGCTCGGCAGCCTACCGTGCAGGCAACCAGACGTTCTGCTAGAAATGCTTCAAGTACCAAGAAGGAAGTGGCCAAAAATGAAGAGGAAGCGCAGCTGGAAAATGAAGAGGAAAGAGAACGATTGCCTCTTACTTAAAGCACTCATCGCCCAGAACCAAATTAACAGCAGCTTGTTCGAATCGGGGAGTGATATTATTTCTGACGCTATGGATGATGAAGAAGTAGAATTGTTGCTTGCTAAAAGAAAAGCAGACGTACTTGAAGCATGCAATTACGTCCATGGTCAGCCATTTCTTGTTGGCGAATACTTTGATGAGTGCAGCTCCAGTTTCCGCGAGTTACATGAATATTGGATGGATCAAATGTCAGAAGGTCATCGCCATTTGCTAGTCCACTACAACAGAGATCATTTCCGACACGATGTTGGTTCCATCATTGTGAGTTTCAAGGACTTACATCTCTTCTTCAACTTCAACCTGCTTGATGCCACTCTTGTTAGATGCATGATTTTGTAAGTACTTAACAAACTCTGATCAACTTCTCCATACAAGGCTGTAAATGATAAACAGCTAACTGCATTTTATTCCTCTCAGGGGATTGAACGCGCAGAGAAGACACAGTGAGAGTGTGTATTTCATAGATCCTGCATTAGAAAATGGCACAACATTACATGAAAATGACCGACGGGACTGGGCCGTTAACACGGTCGTCCGTATCTTCGAAAACACGCCCCATGCGAATCATTTCTCCGCCATATCATGAATGGTAAGTCAAGTAAACAACCACGCATACACTGATTGTCTTTCAGATTTCGACATCATTCGTAAGTTCATGGCTTTCTTAATATGTAGCAATCACTGGATATTGGTATTCATTGTTCCAAACAAGAACACAGTTTACTACATCGATTCTCTTAGAGGGTCAACAAACGCTCAGGATCTGATGCATCTTCAGCAATTCTTGGATAGGTATTGAATTCTATGATGTTGAAATTAATTTGCATTCATATCTGGTTCAATAATTGATGTTGTCAAAATTCATCATCATTTGCAGTGTGCTCGCATTGTGGGAAACTAAAACAGGGAACCTGTTCAAAAGGAAACTACCTCTGCAGCACGAGATCGTTTTTCCGGCAACACACCGAAGTCCATTATTTTTGGAAAATTTATCCAACAGTCTGCAAATACCTTTCCTTACGCTAGTCAAATGTTCAAGCTTCTAAATAAACCTCTTTCTATTCTGTCCAAAGAAAAAATAATACATCTAACACCGGTTAGGTTGTTCCTAACAGACAAATACATGACTAATTTTGTACAAAATTTCAGTGTCCTCAAGAAGAAGCACGGACCAACCTTTGTGGATACTATGTTTGCGTACACATGATCTCCATCTCGCAAATCTGCGATAGTTGTGACGATCCTCGCTAATTAGTACCAAGAAGACTATCTTAATTAATATCTTCTACTCCACTCATATGGCACATTATGATCTTAAAACTACTGCAGCTCATCTTAAAACCGAGGACCCCTGAACCGCTCCCGGCTGGTGAATTGCTGATGGTTCGGAGATTTATCAGCGACTTCTTCCTGGATCACTACATCAATCCCACTGGTGATGATGAAGATTTCAGCATGGTTTCTCCTGAAACATTGAGTAAGATTTAGCCACTAAACATATAACGCATGGATCCATTAGTTTCCATCTGGTGAGGTCTTCTTATTTCGTACACTATGATTAATTATGTAATGCATATATGTGTGGACAAATCATCGGAATTTAGCTACCATATGTTCAATTGCAATTGTTGCGAAATCTGATGACTGTTCTTCCTGTGGACACTATTTGTTCAATTGAGTATTGTGGTGAATTTGCTTTTTGCGTGCCGATTCAAAATGGAATTTTTTTATTTGTTCAATTGAATATTGTGGCGAATTTGCTTTTTATGCGTGCGATTCAAAATGGGATATTTCTATTTTAACTCGCAATTGCTCCGCATACGCTCAACTAAATGAGTGTGTGCGATCCACATCGGAAAGCATACGCCAATCGTATTGGAACCATCGGTGATATATAGCAGATCGCAATGATTCATAGCGCTACTACGTGTGCGTAGGTTCTCCAGAACTGTTTGTGATATCGCCTTATCCCACACGAGAACTGGGAGTAAACTGTGCCCAATGCAAAATACAATCCCAATCGTATTTTTTCAGAAACGTGGGATCCCAAATGAAAAGCACACGTCACTCTTGCGGCAACCGTCTGTGATGCCTAACAAATCACAAACGGTCTGCAACACTTGTATGTGTGCGAAGGGGCTCCTGAACCATTTGTGATAGAACATTATCGCAGACGGTAATTGTTGGAAAAACGTGTGCAATGGAGTCTAGCATGGCAGACGGGTTACACAGAAAACTCGTGTGCGATAGGGCACAAATCACACACAGTTCATATGTTGGCATGTGTGCCTTACATATTGTTTCCCAAACGGTTCGTTACGACATACCGTATGGTTTCACTGCGTCATTAGAAACGCTTAACCACCGATACCACATGTGCGAAAGAATTTAGTGTGTGCTGCATCGCACACGATTACATTTTGGAAGGCCTCTGGATCACTGTTCCATATCCCCGACGGTTTCTGGGTCGTGTGGGAAGGACCCCCTATCGCACACAATCACTTGGCGATGGTTCCGAAGGCCGTCGCGGAAAGGGGTAAAAAACCGTTTGTTTAGGACCGACGCGCACCAGTGAATGTTGATCCAGTTGTTCCTTCTACTTATATTGAGAAACCACCTTTCCCTGTTAGGATAAAGGAACATTCTAAAGTTTCAACTGTGGTTAACAAAAGCTATATTAGAACACCCAAACCTGATGAACAAATTAAAGTAGAACCTAGTATTTCTATGGTTAAAGATCTCTTGGAAGAAGATATGGATGGGCATGTTATTTACTTCTGTGAAGAAGCTGCTAGAATTGCCAAACCTGATAAAAAAGGATAAACATAGACCTGTTGTTGGCATGCTCGTTGTCTCAATTAAAATAGGAGATCATTACACCTTATATCAAGAAATTATGAAAGATATAGCACCTGCAGAAATAGAAGACATAGATATTACTATTAAACTTGCTAATAGAGACACTATATCACCAATTGGGATTGTTAGATATGTTGAAGTCTTGTGTGGGAAAATAAAATACCCTACTGATTTTCTTGTTCTTGGTTCCCCACAAGATGACTTTTTTCCCCATTATCTTTGGTAGACCTGTCTTGAATACAATTACTACTAAGATAGACTGTAAGAAACAAACCGTTGGTGTTAGCTTTGGTGATGAGTCTCATGAGTTTAATTTTTCCAAGTTTAGTAGAAAGCTTTCATGAAAAAGAATTGCCTAGTAAGGATGAATTAATTGGTCTTGCTTCTATTTTTGTATCACCTACTGATCCTTTAGAACAATATTTGCTAGACCATGAAAATGATTTACATATGCATGAAAGAAATGAAATAGATAAGATTTTCTTTGAACAACGTCCTCTACTTAAACACAACTTGCCTATTGAAACTCTAGGAGGTCCTCCTCCACCTAAAGGTGATCCTGTGTTTGAATTAAAACAATTGCCAGACACTTTGAAATACGCTTATCTTGATGAAAAGAAGATATATCATGTTATTATCAGTGCTAACCTTTCAGAACACGAAGAAGAAAGATTACTGAAAGTTCTAAGGAAGCACCAAGCTGCTATTGGATATACTCTTGATGATTTGAAGGGCATTAGTCCCACTCTATGTCAGCACAAAATTAATACTGAACTCGATGCTAAACCCGTTGTTGATCACCAACGCCGGTTAAATCCAAGATGAAAGAAGTGGTAAGAACGGAAATATTAAAGCTTCGAAGGTGTATAATCTACCCTATAGCTGATAGTAGATGGGTAAGTCATGTTCATTGTGTCCCTAAGAAGGGAGGTATTACTGTTGTTCCTAATGATAAGAATGAAGTTATTCCGCAAAGAATTGTTACAGGCTATAGAATGGTAATTGATTTTGGAAAATTAAACAAAGCAACTAGAAAAGATCATTACCCTTTGCCTTTTATTGATCAAATGCTTGAAATATTATCTAAACACACACATTTTTGCTTCCTTGATGGATGTTCTAGTTTTTCACAAATACCTGTTTCTCAACCTGATCAAGAAAAGACCACTTTTACATGTCCCTTTGGAAACTATGCTTATAGACGTATGCCTTTCAGTTTATGTAATGCACCTACTACCTTTCAAAGATGTATGACTGCTATATTCTCTGATTTTTTTAATAGATTGTTGAGGTTTTCATGGACGACTTCTCTATTTATGGGAAGTCTTTTGATGATTGTTTAAGCAATCTTGAGCAAGTTTTGCAGAGATGTGAACAAACAAATCTTGTCTTGAATTGGGAGAAGTGCCACTTTATGGTTAATGAAGGCATTGTCTTGGGTCATAAAATTTCTGAAAGAGGTATTGAAGTGGATCAAGCTAATGTTGATGCAATTGAGAAAATGCCATGTCCTAAAGATATAAAAGGTATTCGTAGTTTCTTAGGTCATGCTGGTTTCTATAGGAGATTTATCAAAGACTTCTAAAATTTCTGGGCCTCTTACTAGTCTTTTGCAAAAGGATATTCCTTTTGTTTTTATGATGATTGTTTATAAGCCTTGAAACACTCAAGAAAGCCTTAATTTCTGCACCTATTGTTCAACCACCTGATTGGAACTTGCCTTCTGAAATTATGTGTGATGCTAGTGATTATGTTGTTGGTGTTGTTCTAGGACAAAGAGTTGATAAGAAATTGAATGTTATTCATTATGCTACTAAAACTCTAGACAGTGCTCAAAGAAATTATGCTACTACTGAAAAAAGAATTCTTAGCAGTGGTGTTTGCTTGTGATAAATTTAGACCTTATATTGTTGATTCCAAAGTAACTGTTCACACAGACCATGCTGCTATTAAATATCTAATGGAAAATAAAGATGCTAAACCTAGACTTATTCGATGGGTTCTCTTGTTACAAGAATTTGATTTACATACCACTGACTGAAAAGGAGCTGAGAACCCAGTAGCTGATAATTTATCTAGGATTGAAAATTTGCCTGATGACCCACTACCTATTGATGATAGTTTCTCTGATGAGCAGTTAGTTGCAATAAATGTTGCTCATAGTACTCCTTGGTATGTTGACTATGCTAATTACATTGTTGCTAAATATTTACCACCTAGCTTTACATACCAACAAAAGAAAAAATTCTTCTACGATTTAAGACATTACTTTTGGGATGACCCACATCTTTATAAGGAAGGAGTAGATGGTATTATTAGACGTTGTGTACCTGAGCATGAACAGGGACAAATCCTACGGAAATGTCACTCCGAAGGTTATGGAGGGCATCATGCTGGACATAGAACTGCTCACAAGGTATTGCAATCTGGATTTTATTCGCCTACTCTGTTCAAGGATGCCCGTAAGTTTCTCTTATCTTGTGATGAATGCCAAAGAATAGGTAATATCAGTAAGCGTCAAGAATTGCCTATGGATTATTCAATTGCTGTTGAACCATTTGATGTTTGGGGATTTGATTACATGGGACATTTTCCTTCCTCTAATGGGTATACACATATTTTGGTTGCTGTTGATTATGTTACTAAATGGTAGAAGTTATTCCAACAAGTAGTGTTGATCACAACACCTCTATTAAAATGCTTAAGGAAGTTATTTTCCCAAGGTTTGGAGTCCCTAGATATTTAATGACTGATGGTGGTTCACACTTTATTCATGGTGCTTTCCGTAAAATGCTTGCCAAGTATGATGTTAACCAAGGATTGCATCACCGTATCATCCTCAGTCTAGTGGTCAACTTGAACTTAGCAATAGAGAAATAAAATTAATTCTGCAAAAGACTGTCAATAGGTCCAGGAAGAATTGGTCTAAGAAATTAGATGATTAACTTTGGGCTTATAGAACAACTTATAAAAATCCTATGGGTATGTCTCCTTATAAAATGGTTTATGGAAAAGCTTGTCATTTGCCTCTTGAGTTAGAACATAGAGCATATTGGGCCGTCAAAGAGCTCAATTATGATTTCAAACCTGCTGGTGAAAACAGGTTATTTGATATTAGCTCATTAGATGAATGGAGAACCCAAGCTTATGAAAATGCAAATTATTCAAAGAAAAAGTTAAAATATGGCATGACAAAAGAATCCAAAAGCGTGAGTTTAAAGTCGGAGAATATGTTCTTTTGTACAACTCTCATTTCAGATTCTTTGTAGGAAAAATCCTCTCAAAATGGGAAGGCCCCTAAGTTATCGAGGAGGTTTATCGGTCTGGAGCCATCAAAATAACTAATTCCGAAGGTACTAACCCGAAGGTTGTCAATGGGCAACGAATAAAAACTACATCTTAGGTACGCCCATTAATGTTGAAAGTAATATTATCCAAACTTTGACACCGGAAGAACACATAGAAGAGTCCTTCCGGAACACTCCAGAATCGTGAAAATAAGGAGGTACGTGATACGGTAAGTAAACGGACTCCGAAAAATCCGCAAAAATATTTTTTATTAGTTTTGGAATATTTAAAAAATTTGGAAATAAAGAAACTTCCAGAAGCGCACTCGTGGGCACAAGACACTGTGGTGCGCCAGCAACATGCCGCAGTGGGTTGTGCCCACCTGGGGTACCTTCCGGACTCCGTTTTTCTACTGTATGCTTATCCTCCAAGATAAAAAAAATCTATATATACTTCCCAAACCTGTTGATCACTGTATCGTGGAGAAAATCCTCTGTTCTCTTTTCCTTGCTGTTTTCTGTCAGATCCCATCTACCATGGCCTCTTCAAGCTCCTCCAAGGACAAGTTCTTCAAGAACGTCATCAACCCATATTTGCGGGAGGTGGTGCAGCACCCTCAGGTCATCAAGATGCATGAGGGAGTGCTTCACCTCGACGAGGTGCCATGTCCCAACGGGACGGGAACCATGGAGGCCAGGCTTGAAGCTATGGAGCAAGATGTCTTCCGGTGCAAGGGGATGGTGGAGCGTGGACTCAACACTAATCACCTTATGATCACGGACCTCTCCCGTGATCTCAAGCTGGATGGCAAGCCCATGAAGAACATCGTCTTCACCCTCAATGAGCAAATCAACTTCCTCCAAAGCCAGATCTATGACCTCCAAAACCAAGTCTTTGAATATGAGGCGAGGTTGAAAGGTATGAGTTTGGCTGCTAGTTGCAGGACCCGTGAGACTCACTCCTCCTCCTATGATGGTGGACCAGTGCCATGGAAATCAGAGGACAAGATCTCTCCTTCATCACCATCATCTTCTTCACCACCAAAGGAGAACTGAATATCGGGTATGGGCACTCCCCTTGGCTTCTGCCAAGCTTGGGGGAGGTGCCCCGGTATCCTATCATCCCACTATCTTTTTGCATTTACTTATTTTATTTCGATCTTTTGCTTTAGATGAATAAAAGTTTAGTTCGATCCTTTCTTCTTTGAGAGTTTGCTTAGTGATATATCCTTGTAATCATCTGCAAGTTATATAATAAAGTTTAGTTTGATTTTTTGCTTTCTTTACTTTCATGTTGCAAATAAAATAAAAGAAACAAGAAAGAAAAAGAGAAAGGAAATAAATAAAATAAAGGAAATAAATTAAGAAAAGATCATGTACTAATCTTATGGTAGGTGATGACACCACATAAGGAAAAGTATGAGTAGAAAATTTTATTAGAGATTGACAAACATAGTATTAGTCAATGATGCAACTCATGAAAGAATTAATAAGGGAAGAGAAGATTCACATATAAATATACTATCCTAGAAATCTTTTGTGATTGTGAGCCCTCATCAAAATATTATATGCCAAAATTGTTGACGTTGGACAAGGAAGACAACTTAATGGTTTATGTTTGCTTATATTCACATAGAAGTCATATTGTCATAGATCCTTCAACATATGGTGCTTGCCCCTATCTTTGCTAGCCAAAAATTCCGCACTAAGTAGAGATACTACTTGTGCATCCAAAAACCCTTAAACCCAAATTTTATTTTCAAGTGTCCACCATACCTACCTAGGGATTGAGAAAGATCCCTCAAGTAAGTTGTCATCGGTGCAAAAAGGCAATAAAAATTGCTTCTAAAAGTGTGAGATCATTTAGTGTAAGAGAAAATAGAGCGTTACACGAACTTGTGATGGTGAAGAATAAAAGCGACAGACTGCATATTAAAGGTCGCTATCACAAGGGGCAATGCAACATGACGTTCTTTTGCACTAATGTAGCGACCAGACCTCAAACAGTCTGATCTCAGTGCTCAGTGTCATCCCTGGATCAGTAATGCTGACGCCACGCAGTACTCGGAGGATTTATAACAGAGTAGCAATCACACACTTATTACAATCGAATGTCTCAAGAGAGAACTTAACAAAATAAATATGGCTTAAGGCCATCTAATAACGATAACAGCGGAAGGCTTGGAAGAATAAGCGAGTCCATCAACTCCAACGGCATCACTGAGTATAGAACCACGACCTAAGCACCTTAGTCGTTGTCTGAAAAGTCTGCAACATGAAACGTTGCAGCCCGAAAACGGGTCAGCACATGGAATATGTTGGCAATGTAACACATAGAGAATAATGGAATAATAACCTATACTACATGCATATATGGCTGGTGGAAAGCTCTATGGTTACAGCTTTTGTGAAAGCCAATTTTTCCCTATTGCAAAGGAATAAATTTATTTAACTATCATGGTGGTTAGAAACATTGAGAATGGTTGACAGATTCTCAATCCCAATTAAAAGTACTCATTAACAACCCAACAATATTATTTGAAGTAACATGATGAGATTCACATGATAATCCAAGAACTAGATACTCAAGATGTCCATAACTGGGGACACGGCTAACCATGATTAGTTTATACACTCTGCAGAGGTTTGTGCACTTTTCCCCACAAGACTCGATCGCCTCCGTTTGATTTCTCGCACTACATGGTGTTTGAGAAACGGATGACCGAGACATAGTCTTTCGTAAGCGCTTAGCACCTTACATGTGGGTAGACCGTACCAACCTACAACCCCTACATCAGCTAGTCTACCCGTAAGAGTTCGCACAACTTAGTCAACTATGCTAGAGCCCATAGTAGCATGTGGCTGCACACGGAAGTTTCTACATGAATAATCTCATGATCCCTTTGAGCCCGAGTGGCGGTCCAAGAAATACAGCAAATCTCGATAGAAACCAGTGCCTCAATCCACCCAGATGTGTGTTTGTTGCCACCTTAAATAAACCATTAATTTAACAATCTCACATCTGTCATGGAATACACTCACCCAATCCATGTCTACTAGCATAGCATGGCATAATAAATATACGTAGAAGTAACTCCCAAGGGTTTGATAATAAACAGGTAATAGGTACTACCTCATCTACTTCCCATCCCACAATTTAATTAGATCCTAATCATGCAATGTTTGAGGATAGATCTAATGCATAAAAACTGGGTATGAAAAGTATATGATCAAAGTGTTACTTGACTTGCTGATGATCCGCGAAACCTAGAGATTCGAAGTAACAAGCGGCGCACTCCGGGTATTCTATCGCAGACAAAAAAACAAGCATACAATAAGTACTCATCTAATGCACAGGTAAAACTCAAATAGATATAACCAGATAGTTCAACTTAAGAACTCCGGTTTGCAAAAAGAATCAAATCAAACGAAGCAACGAAAGTCAAACGGCGGAAGAAAACAGATTCGTTTTACTAATCTGGACCTAAGTCAAATTTTACAGAAGCAAAAACTTGTTTAAGTAGGTTATTCAGAAAGAGGGTTTCGAGATGAAACTCTAGGCGCTTGAATCGCCTGATTCCGATAAACGAGTGAAAAGTTATACCAAAACGAAAATCGGATCAGGAATCGCGATTAGAAAAATCACGGATTAAATCCGAGAAAAAGAAAAATGACGAACAGGTTAACGAACGGACGTTCGTTAACTAAACAAATCTGATGAACGCGTTCGTTAAAAACGAACGATTTAACGAACGCCGCTATTTAACCGAACCGAAAAACCGATCTAATAAAAAATGAAAACTAAAAACCGAAAATAAACCGAGGAAAATCCGCCGTTTTTAAAAACCGCGGCATGATTTACGAGGCGGCGACGTAACCTCGGCGGCGGGTCCGCGACGAAGTCGGCGGCGGGTCCGGCGGCGGTCAAGGCGGCGGCGACGGCAAGCCGCGCATGGCAAGTGCGGGGTTAGGGTTAGGTTAGGTTTCTGGCGGTGGGCCGAGGCAGGTGGGTGGGCGCGGGGCTCGGCTGGGCTAGGGCGCCGGGGCGGCTCTATTTAAAGGCGCCCCCCGAGCGGAGTCCCGCTCAGGCACGGCCCAAGGTCGGTGCGCGTTTTTTTTAAATAATTCCACGCAGAAGAAAAATAAAAAGAAATACTAAACAGTCTCCAAAAATCCCGAAATAAACTTTCCCCGGCTTCTAAAATCAAGCCGGACAAGATGAACATTTATTTGGGGCCTAAATGCAAATTTTGAAAAATGCACATTTTTCCTAAATTCAAATAAAAAGGCGAAAAACTCCAAAATAAAATCTTATTTGATTTTATTATTAAATCTTCATTATTTCTTTTTTTGGGAAAGTCATTTTATTCCCTTTCTCATATTTTGATAGTAGAAATAATTGAAGATAAAATAATTAAAATCAAATGATCCTATTTTCAAAATTTGAGAAAACTCAAATATGAAAATAACGAAATCCCCAACTCTCTCCGTGGGTCCTTGAGTTGTGTAGAATTTCTAGGATCGAGCAAAATGCAACGAAAAAATATGATATGCAATGATGTTCTATGTATAACATTCCAAATGGAAAATTTGGGATGTTACAAACCTACCTCTTAAGATGAATCTCGCCTCGAGATTCGGGTTGGCTAGAAAATAGGTGAGGGTGGTCCTGCAGCAGATCTTCCTCTCGCCCCCGTGTGGCTTCATCCTCCGTGTGGTGGCTCCACCGCATTTTGCAAAACTTAATGACCTTGCTGGGGTGACTCGGCCGGCATACTCCGTAATCTTAACTGGTTTCTCCTCGTAGGTCAAATTGTTATTCAACCGAATCGCCTCTAGTGGCATAGTATCTCTCAATGGTATATCCGCCATCTCTGCGTGACACTTCTTCAACTGAGAAACATGAAACACATCATGAACACCGACAATCCTTCGGTAGTTCCAACTTGTACGCAACTTCTCCCATGCGCCCAAAACTTTGTATGGTCCCACAAAACGTGGCGCTAATTTTCCTTTAACACCAAAACGCTTAACTCCTCGGTGGCGATACATCAAGATAAACTCGCTCCGACTTCAGATTCTCGCTTCCTTGCGCTTTTGAATCTGCATAGCTCTTCTGTCTTTGACTGGGCTACCTTGAGCCTATCGCTAATTAACTTTACTTTCCGCTCGCACTCTTTAATCAAATCCGGTCCAAACAACTGGCGGTCTCCAATTCATCCCACAACAACGGGGTCATGCACCTTCTTCCGTATAAGGCTTCAAAAGGTGCCATCTTCAAACTGGTTTGGTAACTGTTGTTATAAGAAAACTCCGCATACGGCAAGTTGTCATCCCAACTTGATCCATAATCCAAAGCACAAGCTCTAAGCATATCTTCCAAAATCTGGTTGACTCTCCCGGTTTGTCCATCTATCTGTGGATGAAAAGCTGTGCTAAACTCCAGCCTGGTTCCCAAAGTTTCGTGCAACTGCTTCCAGAACTTTGAGGTGAATTGGGTTCCTCTATCTAATACTATACTCCTCGGAACTCCATGCAAGCATACAATCCTGGTCATGTATATCTTAGCCAATTTGGCACTGCTGTAGGTAGTCTTTACTGGAATGAAATGAGCTACCTTCGTCAAACGATCGACTACAACCCAAATTGAGTCTTAGCCTGAACGAGTCCTGGGAAATCTCGTGATGAAATCCATACCTAGTTTATCCCACTTCCATTCGGGTATAGGCAATGGCTGTAACAATCCTGCTTGTTTCTGATGTTCTGCCTTCACCCTCTGACATACATCACAAACTGCTACGTACTCTGCAATGTCCTTCTTCATTCCGGTCCACCAGAAAGTATCCTTCAAATCCAAATACATCTTGGTATTTCCTGGGTGAATCGAATATGGTGAATCATGTGCCTCTTGTAGAATCAACTTCTGAATCTCCGGATCACTTGGTACATAAACGCGGTCCTCAAACCATAAGGTATCGTCCTCATCCTCACGAAATCCCTTAGCCTTTCCTTCGCTCATCTTCTCCTTGATAGAAGCAACTTCCTTATCTGTCCTTTGAGCTTCTCTAATTTTATCCATCAAAGTAGACTGAATCTCCAATGCTGCTACATAGCCTCGCGGAACTATTTCCAAACATAGCTCCCGAAAATCCTCGGCTAATTCCTTTGGCAAACCTCCGGTCATTAGGATGTTAACATGACTCTTACGGCTCAACGCGTCTGCTACAACGTTAGCTTTTCCGGGGTGATAATGTAATCTCATATCGTAATCCTTGATAAGCTCCAACCATCTTATCTGCCTGAGATTTAACTCCTTCTGCGTGAAGATGTACTTCAAACTCTTGTGATCCGTATACACCTCACAATGATTTCCAATGAGGAAATGTCTCCATGTTTTCAACGCATGCACTACGGCTGCTAACTCCAAATCATGCGTAGCATAATTTAGCTCATGAGGCTTAAGCTGTCGTGAAGCATACGAAACAACTCTTCCCTCCTGCATAAGCACTGCTCCAAGTCCTCGGCGTGAAGCGTCGCAATAAACTTCGTAATCCTTGCTTTGGTCTGGCAGGATTAATACTGGTCAGGTAACCAAACGCTTCTTCAACTCTTGGAAACTAACCTCACACTCCTTAGTCCAAATGAACTTGGTATCCTTCTTCAACAATTCTGTCATAGGCTTCGCAATCCTCGAGAAATTCTCAATAAATCTCCGGTAGTATCCTGCGAGTCCAAGGAAACTCCGGATCTCTCCAACTGTTGTTGGCGCTTCCCAGTTTGTCACCATGACAACCTTAGAGGGGTCTACTGCTATACCTTCCCCGGACATAACATGTCCGAGAAATCCAACTTCCTTCAACCAAAACTCACACTTGCTGAACTTGGCATACAACTGATGTTCTCTGAGCTTCTCGAGTACCAAACGCAAATGCTCCTTATGTTCCTCTTCATTCTTCGAGTAAACCAAAATATCATCAATGAACACCACGATTTAACTTATCCAAAAACTCCATAAACACTTTGTTCATCATGTTCATAAAATAGGCAGGTGCGTTAGTCGACCAAATGACATAACGGTATACTCATACAGCCCGCACTGTGGTAAAAGCCGATTAGGTATATCCTGCTCTCGAATCTTCAATCGATGGTACCTCGATCGCAAATCGATCTTGGAAAACACCTTAGCTCCTTGCAATTGGTCAAACAAGTCATTGATCATCGGCAAGGGTACTTGTTCTTAATGGTCACTTCATTCAATTCTCGATAATCAACAACCATTCTTAATGATCCATCCTTCTTCTCCACTAGAAGTATCGGTGATCCCCAAGGCGAAGAACTTGGGCGAATAAAACCTTTATCCAAGAACTCCTTAATCTGCTTCTTAATTTCCTCCAAATCTTGGGCTGGCATCCTATATGGTCTCTTAGATATCGCCCAAAGGTTCGGCAGTAGTTCAATCAGAAATTCAATGTCTCTATCCGTGGCATGCCCGCAACTCTTCCGAAACACGTCCGGTAATCCTTACCACCGGTACTTCCTCCCGCACAACTCCTCATAAGGAATTTACATGTGCTCTCCTCGACTCATGCCGTGATACAAACTTGATTCTCCTCCCTTCTGGTGTGGTAAGCAAAATTGACTTACTGGCGCAATCTATGTTCCCTCCATACTTAGATAACCAATCCATGCCTAATATCACATCCAAACCTTGTGATTCCATAACTATTAGGTCCGAGGGAAATACATAGTGTCCAATCCTTAATGGCAGTCGATCACACCATATACTAGCCATGTATTCTGCTCCGGGTGAGGTTACTAGCATGGGTGACCTAAGGGCTTTGGTTGGTAGTTTATACTTATCCACAAATCCCCTTGATATGTATGAATGCGATGCACCAGTATCAAAAAGAACAACTGCAGTAAAAGTCTTAACCAAAAACTTACCTATTACTGCGTCTGGCTGAGCTTTAACCTCCTCCACGGTAACGTGGTTCACTTGTCCCCTGTTGAAAGGGTTCGGCTTCTTTCCTGAGCTTCCATTGCCATTTCCATTTTGGCCTTCTGGACAATCATTTGCATAATGCCCAGTCTTACGGCACTTAAAGCAAGTAATATGGCTCATGTCTACCTTGGATGGTGTTGACGGGTTGGTGCGGTTTTGTCCATTGCTTCCTCCATTCACGTTTCCATTCTTGGTGCCATTATGGTTGTGCGAGCTACCTCCTCCATGAGTATGCTGAAATTGTCCTCCTGGCTTCGGGGTAAAGCGTAGCTTCTGCTGAGCTCCAGAGTTATTCTTCCCCTGTCCATACTTTCTCTTGCGATTGTCAATCTGCTGCTGCTTCCCTTCAATCATAATAGCACGATCTACTAACTCCTAGTAGTTATTGAAGGTGGCTACCATCAACCGCATGCTCAGCTCATCATTCAGTCCTTCTAGAAACTTCTCCTTTAGTTAGCGCTCAGAGCAACGCTATCCGGGGCATAACGTGCTAACTTATCAAATCATCTACATATCGCCAACTGTCTGGCCTCCTTGGCGAAGTTGCGAAACTCACACTTCTTCATGGCCATAGCTCCTGCTGAAACATGGGCAGACGGAAAGCTTGTTGAAATCGATCCCATGTGATGTTGTCTCTGTGGTAAGTGGCTGTAAAATTCTCCCACCATGCTGCTGCGGGTCCTTCGAGCTGATGTGCGGCAAACTTCACCCTTTCTCCATCTGTACATCCTACAGTGGTCAACTCCCTTCCTATCTTACAGAGCCAATCATCTGCAACAATCAGCTCGGTGCTACTGGAAAACACCGGCGGATTCAGCCTTAAGAAACGGGTCAAATGGTCAACAGGTGGTGGTGGCGGTGGCTTGTTGTTGTTGTTGTTGTTGGTGTTGCCTTGGTTCTGTACCAATGTTTGAATCAAGGCATTCTGCTGCTGAATCAACTGAGTGATCTCTGGCGGGAAAACAAATCCGGGGTCGCGTCTCGGAGGCATCTGAGGGTTTATAGAAAAGACGAGAGTTAAGAATAGAATGAGGTCTAGAGAGAAACACTACCCATATGCACATGAGACAAATCACACAATATCACTCCAATCAATTCAAACAAAAGCATACAACGGTCTATCCATCGTTACAAAGTGTTGGAACTAAAACTAATCAAATGGGGAATCTACTATCGTTATGGTGGTCAACTAGAAAACTGCTCCGATGAAGACTCCATGATATCTGCTCCACTTCATCTTCAAATCATCATCACTAGGATCGAATCGGTGTCGTTGATGATGATGTAGTTCTCTCGACAGGTGCAATCTTCATCTTCTCCTCCGGTGCTGAATTTCCCATGAGTTCTTCAATCTTCTCCTTAAGATCGCCGCTTTGTCCCACTAGAGCTACAATCTCCTCCATGTAGTCCTTGCAGTGGCCTTCGCCTCCTTCTAGTTCGATAATCTTGGCTTTTGCTGTCTTCAACTCCATCATGTCTGCAAGACATCCGTTCTCTCTGGCGCCGAATGTGCTGATTTAACTCCCGGATGAAAGCTGCAATGGATCGATCCTTCTTAGTGCCAACTATCTCCCATTGTTCATCTCGGCGCCTGCAAATCTGGTAGATGGTATCCTTGAGGTCTTCTTTGTAAACTTCTCCAATGCGCCCCATGGTTATGTGAGCTGCCATGCTCTTTCCCAAACTCCAAGTTGGTGCATTGAAAACACACTATGGGCTCCGTGATCGGCGCAAACGCCCTTCCGGAACTTGAGCTTGAATCTTCCAGCGCTTTTCTTCGGTAAAGTGAAATTGTAGGTCCCGTGAAGCTTGGTATTCCTATGTTCAGTACTTAGTGACTTCCTTCGTGTCGCCCAAAGGGTGTATCTTCATCCGGCTGGGTGAACTTGATCCTCGCTCGCCATCCTAAAAGAGTAGAAAAGATGAGGAGTCGAAATGAGAAGAGAGTAGTGATCTAGGGCTTTAGCTTAATGGTCGTGTCCTACACCAACGTGGTGCTCGATACCATCTTTGTAGCAACCAGACCTCAAATAGCCGATCTCGTGCTCAGTGTCATCCCCGGATCAAGAATGCCGACACCACACAGTACTCGGAGGATTTATAACAGAGTAGCAATCACACACTTATTACAATCGAATGTCTCAAGAGAGAACTTAATAAAATAAATATGGCTTAAGGCCATCTAATAACGATAACAGCAGAAGGCTTGGAAGAATAAGCGAGTCCATCAACTCCAACGGCATCACTGAGTATAGAAGCACGACCTAAGCACCTTAATCGTCGTCTGAAAAGTCTGCAACATGAAACGTTGCAGCCCAAAAACGGGTCAGCACATGGAATATGCTGGCAATGTAACACATAGAGAATAATGAAATAATAACCTATACTACATGCATATATGGCTGGTGGAAAGCTCTATGGTTACAGTTTTGCGTAAAGCCAATTTTTCCCTACTGCAAAGGAATAAATTTATTTAACTATCATGGTGGTTAGAAACATTGAGAATGGTTGACAGATTCTCAATCCCAATTAAAAGTACTCATTAACAACCCAACAATATTGTTTAAAGTAACATGATGAGATTCACATGATAATCCAAGAACTAGATACTCAAGATGTCCATAACCGGGACACGGCTAACCATGATTAGTTTATACACTCAGAGGTTTGTGCACTTTTCCCCACAAGACTCGATCGCCTCCGCTTGATTTCTCGCACTACATGGTGTTTGAGAAACGGATGACCGAGACATAGTCTTTCAGAAGCGCTAGAACCTTACATGTGGGTAGACCGTACCAACCTACAACCCCTACATCAGCTAGTCTACCCGTAAGAGTTCGCACAACTTAGTCAACTATGCTAGAGCCCATAGTAGCATGTGGCTGCACACGGAAGTTTCTAGCATGAATAATCTCATGATCCCTTTGAGCCTGGGTGGCGGTCCGAAGAAATATAGGCAAATCCTGATAGAAACCAGGTGCCTCAATCCACCCAGATGTGTGTTTAAGTTGCCACCTTAAATAAACCATTAATTTAACAATCTCACATCTGTCATGGAATACACTCACCCAATCCATGTCTACTAGCATAGCATGGCATAATAAACATACGTAGAAGTAACTCCCAAGGGTTTGATAATAAACAGGTAATAGGTACTACCTCATCTACTTCCCATCCCACAATTTAATTAGATCCTAATCATGCAATGTTTGAGGATAGATCTAATGCATAAAAACTGTGTATGAAAAGTATATGATCAAAGTGTTACTTGACTTGCTGATGATCCGCGAAACCTAGAGACTCGAAGTAACAATCGGCGCACTCCGGGTATTCTATCGCAGACAAACAAACAAGCATACAATAAGTACTCATCTAATGCACAGGTAAAACTCAAATAGATCTAACCAGATAGTTCAACTTAAGAACTCCGGTTTGCAAAAAGAATCAAATCAAACGAAGCAACGAAAGTCAAACGGCGGAAGAAAACAGCTTCATTTTACTAATCTGGACCTAAGTCAAATTTTACAGAAGCAAAAACTTGTTTAAGTAGGTTATTCGGAAAGAGGGTTTCGAGACGAAACTCTAGGCGCTTGAATCGCCTGATTCCGATAAACGAGCGAAAAGTTATACTAAAACAAAAATCGGATCAGGAATCGCGATCAGAAAAATCGCGGATTAAATCCGAGAAAAAGAAAAACGACGAACAGGTTAACGAACGGACGTTCGTTAACTAAACTAATCTGACGAACGCGTTCGTTAAAAACGAACGAACGAACGATTGCTCGCTATTTAACCGAACCGAGAAAAAAACTGATCTAATAAAAAAACGAAAACTTAAAAAAACGAAAATAAACCAAAGAAAAATCCGCTCGGTTTTTTAAAAAAACCGGCGGCACGGCTTACGAGGCGGCGGTGAACCTCAGGCGGCGGGGTCCGGCGGCGAGTCGGTGGCGGGTCCGCGGCTCGGCGGGGGCGGGCGGCTGGCGGCGGCGGCGGGTTAGGGTTTCCGGGCGGGTGGGCCGACGGTGCAAGGTGGGTTAGGGCGCGGGGTCCCGCTGGCACGGCCCAAGGTCGGTCTTGCTTTTTTTAATAATTCAGCAGAGAAGAAAAATAAAAGAAATACTAAACGGACTCCAAAATCCCGAATAAATTTTCACGGCTTCTAAAATCAAGCCGGACAAGATGAATATTTATTTGGGGCCTAAATGTAATTTTGAAAACACGCATTTTCCTAAATTCAAATAAAAAGGCGAAAAACTCCAAAATAAAATCTTATTTGATTTTATTATTAAATCTTCTTTATTTTCTTATTTTGGGAAAGTCATTTTATTCCTCTCTCATATTTTGATAGTAGAAATAATTGAAGATAAAATAATTAAAATCAAATGATCCTATTTTCAAAATTTGAGAAAATTCAAATATGAAAATAACGAAATCCCCAACTCTCTCCGTGGGTCCTTGAGTTGTGTAGAATTTCTAGGATCGAGCAAAATGCAACGAAACAATATGATATGCAATGATGTTTATGTATAACATTCCAAATTGAAAATTTGGGATGTTACAACTAAGGGGTTGAGCATACAAACAAATAAGCGCATGACAACCTCTGCTTCCCTCTGCGAAGGGCCTATCTTTTACTTTCATGTATTTACTTTTATGCAAAGATTCAAAGTTTTCCTTCTATTCCTTTTTATTTTCTCCTTTGGCAGGCATCATGTGGTGAGGAAAGATCTAGGAACATATGTCCAGTTGAATATAGATAGCATGAGTTATTTATTGTTGACATCGCCCTTGAGGTGAATACGTTGGGAGGCAACTATAAGCCCATATCTTTCTATGTGTCCGGTTGAAACGTTTTGCTCATGTGTACGCGGTGAGTGTTAGCAATCATAGAATACTATATGATGGTTGAGTATGTGGACTTGCCTAAAGGCTTCGATACGTGACCCTTCCTGAAAAGAAGATGAATTCTAGTTGCAAAGTTGACTGAGAACATAGTTTGTTGGTTTCTAATAGAGTTTTTGCTTTATACTTCGATTGTGTGATGAATTGTTACTTATTCATGAGAAGTATATGATAGAAGTTTATGATAAAAGTCTTATGTTTAATTTTTTGCTACTATAATAATCAACATGATGCTTCTATGTCCGTATTTTGTTTTTATCGACACCTCTTTCTCAAAGCATGTGGACATGTTTTTCGGTTTCGGTTTTCGCTTGAGGACAAGCGAGGTCTAAGCTTGGGGGAGTTGATACGTCCATTTTCTATCATGTTCTCTTACTGTTATTTATAATGTTTTTATCCATAATAATGCTTTTTGGAGTAATGCTAATGCCTTTTCTCTCATAATATGCAAGGTGTAGAAAAAGGGGGAGAATTCCGCCAGCTGGAAATCTGGACCTGAAAAAGCTATGCCAGGCTACCTATTTTGCACAACTCCAAATGAGCTGAAACTTCACGAGGATTTTTTATGGAATATGTGAGAATCACTGGAGCAAATACCTACCAGAGGGGACCCACCAGGTGGGCACAACCCACCTGGGCGCACCAGGGAGCCCAGGCGCGCCCTGGTGGATTGTGCTCACCCAGGCCCACCTCCGGTGCCCATCTTCTGGTATATAGATCATTTTTACCTAGAAAAAATAAGGAGAAGACATTCGGGACGGAGCGCTGCCGTCTCGAGGCGGAACTTGGGCAGGAGCACTTTTGCCCTCCGGTGGAGCGATTCCGCCAGGGCAACTTCCCTCCCGGAGGGGGAAATCATCGTCATCATCATCACCGACAACTCTCCCATGTTTGGGACGGCAATCTCCATCAACATCTTCAACAGCACCATCTCATCTCAAAGCCTAGTTCATCTCTTGTGTTTAATCTTGTTACCGGAACTATAGATTGGTGCTTGTGGGTGACTAGTAGCACTACAAAAAAAAGACACATCCGTGACATTTTGGGCCGAACGAAAAAAATTTATGTCATACATATGACACTTCTATGACGATAATTGTGACAAAACCCGGTATCATCATAGATGTGGTGGGCTCCTACTTCTATGAAAAAAATCTTGACAGAAAATGGGCTTTTCGTCCTGGGCGGGCTGGAGACGCAGCTGCATGACATTCTTTGGGCCGTCCATGACGGAAAAAATTGTGGTAGAAGCAAGGGCGAGGAAACTTTCGGGGAGTTGCCGGTTACAGTGGGAGGACGGGGGCCGAGCGATGCGCATTTCTCTTGTACACGTGCGAGGCGTTGGCTCTAACTGAACCCGAGCGAGGCGTTGGGCTCCAACTGAACCCGAGCAATTGCGCTGCAGGCTACGCGTTACTGAACCCGACCGATCGATCGATGGCTATTAACTGAACCCAATCGAGCGATTCTTCGCTACTGCTGCTAACTCAAGCCGATCGATGCCGCTCGATGAACAAAGTGAGCGCTATGGGAGGGGGGGGTGGATGAACAAGGAGCGGTGGTGTTGCCTCTGGATGAACAGACCCGTGGTGTGGAGGGCTGGATGAACAGTAGACGGTGGAGGGGTGGCCGTGGAGGGGTGGTTGAACAGGACCCCATGGTGTGGAGGGGTGGATGAACAGTAGAGGGTGGAGGGGTGCCCGTGGAGGGGTGGTTGAACAGTAGTCGGTGGAGTAGCGCGCAGTGGAGGCTGGATGAACAGGAGCCCGTGGAGGCTGGAGGAGGTCGACGGTAGCCCGTGGAGGCTGGAGGAGGTCGACGGTGGAGATGAACAGTATCCCGTGGAGTCCCGTTTTGCGGTATGCCACACCCTCCCGATGAACAGGACCCCCGTTTCGACCGTAGTGCTCCAACACAAGTCCATTTCGTCCGTTTTGCGGTACGCCACACCCCTCCCGATCAACAGGACCCCCGTTTTGACCGTAGGAGGTCTGTTTCATCCGTTTTGCGGTACGCCACACCCTTCCCGATAAACAGGACCCCCGTTTCAACCGTAGGAGGTCCATTTCGTCCGTTTTGCGATACGCCACACCCCTCCCGATCAACAGGACCCCGTTCCGAACGTGGCCAGTCGAACACAAGGCCGTTTCCTCTGTCCTGCGGCACGCCAGGCCTCGTTTCCATCGCCTGTTCCGTCCAAGCCGGTTGGCTCCCACGCGTTTGTTGCCTCCCGATGAACACGATGCATTCCGTTGCCTCCCCATGAACACGACGCATTCCTTTGCCTCCCCATGAACACGACGACGATGATGTTTCTCCGTTCCGACCCAGCCATGTACACAAGCCCTGGCCGTACGTGTCATGCGCGAGTAGGCGTTGAGACCCCACCAGATGTACACATACGTGGTCAGATTTTCTTTCTTGCACCCTGCCGCTGTACGACGCAGTACATGCTACGTGCGCGCCTCTACTACGACACGTGCGCGCCTCTACATCGACCAGTATGTACATACACATTCGCGACCAGGATGACAGCGCTACGTACTCTTCGACCAGGTGGGTCCCGACTGTCAGGCACTTCCTTGCCTGCGAAGATGTAGCTAGTGGGTCCCAGCAGTCAGGGGGGCGAATCGTTTATATTTTTGTTGCCCGGACGCACTTCCTTGCGTGCGAAGATGAAGCTGGTGGGTCCCAGCAGTCAGGGGGAAACGTTTTTTTCGTGAAATACAAGGGCCCGTCCGGTGGGTCCCAAATGTCGTGGAGGAATCATTATTTTCACAGAATAAGGAGGCACTTCCTTGTCTGCGGTCGTGGACCCAGCTGTCACCTCTCCATGTACAGTCCACGTCCGATGGAAGTCGCCTTGACCATGTTGACCAGGCCGCACCGAGAGCACCACGGGCGGTGGACGATCATGAGGCCTAGGAAGGGGACGACACGGAGCCGGGAAAGCCGCGGCAGTGGAAGCCCGCACGGAGAGGAGTACGAGGGTTCACTGGTTCGGCTGCGGTGTGAGGCTTCCGTCGCCGCAGGGCCTGCCAGCGGTGGGAATAGTAGGGGGCGGTGAGGCCTCCGCGGCAGCGCAGCCGACCACGGGAGGCAGGAGCATGCGGCACGACCGACGCTGCTTTGGGCGGCTGGAGCAAGAAGACCAGAGGTTGAAGAAGCACTACAGCCGTTGGATGGACATCGTACGGTCACTGGAGCTAGAATCGTTCATATTGACTAAGTTGACAAAGCCCTCCGTCCCCGTCAACTTAGTTGGCCCACAAGTCATCCTCCCACTATGGTGGGTCCCAGCTAGCGTGGTGAGTATTCATTTTTTGTGCGTAATAAGGAGGCACTTCCTTGCATGCGAAGATATAGCTGGTGGGTCCGATATGTCACCGGGGAACGTTTTTTCGCGAATACGAGGCCCTTCCGGTGGGTCCCAGCTGTCGTGGAGGAATCATTATTTTGCAGATAGTCCACCGATGGATGTCATTCGTTGACCACGTTGACCAGGCCGCGCCGAGAGCACCATGGCGGTGGACGACGGCGAGGCCTAGGAAGGGAACGATACGGAGCCGGGGAAGACTTAGCAATGGTTGCCCATGCGGTGGGGAGTACGAGGGTTTACTGGCCCGGCTACCACCGCCGGAAAATAACACGAGGTGTGGGTGAGTAGAGGAATGGCCTGGCCAGCAATGAAGTAGGGTGGGGTGGTGCGGCAGTCGGCAAAGACAGCCGCCACGGAGGCGGGAGCAGGCAGTCTCACCGGAGCTGGTTTGGGCGGCTGGAGCAAGAAGATCAGATATTGAAGAAGCAGCAGCTGTTGGATTAACATCCAACGGTCACTGCTGCTAGAATCGTTTGTGGACTAAGTTGACAAAACCAAAGTACACGTCAACCTAGTAGACCCACAAGCCAGCCTTCAAATCTGTCCCAAATAGCATATAGCCTGAAATTTCTAGCCAGATTCAAATTAATTTTAAATCTAAATATACCTTAATTTAAATTCAATGAAATTTTACCCGCACAAAAACAATGAAATTTAAAATATCAAAATCCGAAAGAAAACAGTATTTTGGAACTAATTTCCTGTTTGCTGTATTTTTTTCATTTTACAGCCCATTTATTATTACTTATAGCCCATTTCTTATTACTTATAGCCCATTTTCTGGGCAAAATGCATCCCTCCTCGTCTTGAAAGATTTCCGGCCCAGCAGGGCGTAGAAAAGCAAGTAGGCTTATGTTGGGTTATTCTGCAAAAAACAAAATAGCTGGCCAGCCATTTTTCAGAAAGGAAAAAAAACAAACTGGGCTGGTCATGTGCTAAACATATGAAATAAAAGCCTGGGCTAGACAGGCCACGGGTCCCGCACAACCCAGCTTGATACCCTTCTCCGTCCCGAAAAAAATAAAATTACAGCGCTACATTCTGGGTCCTTATCGTCATCCTCACCATGTACAAATATCTCCTTATTCCTCTCGGTTGTTAACCATGTTGACAACACCGAGGCGAGCCCATGTGGCGAGCGAACCAAGGCGGAGGACGATGGTGAGGCCTCGGACGGGAACAAACAGGAGCCAGGGAAGGTCACAGCCAGCCGTGGGAGGCGGGAGGAGGCGGTCTCGCCGGCGCTGGTTTGGCTTTGGCGGCTCGAGGAAGAAGAGACTGAAGAAACGCGACAGACGTTGAATGTCAATCCAATGGTCAAGGTTGGCACAATAGTTTTTTGACTAAGCGGACACCAAGTAGCATACTTTTTTATATATAGGAAGAAAACTGCGAGGAAAATGCGTTCGTCTGCCGTCCTCCTCACAGGGAACGTTCGCCACATAAGTGACTAGCACCCTTGGTTTTCAACCGAGAGGTCTTGGGTTCGAGTCCGAGGAACTCTCAATTTTGTCCTCCTTCCTTCCTTGCAAAAAAAGGGAAAGAAAATCAAAGACTTGGGAAGGCGATGTAACAAGCTAGTGTACCAAGAAAGAGACGCTGCGAAGTTTTAGAAAAAAGAAAGACGTGTTCTGTAGCTGGTTTGAATCCAAACCTAGACTATGACTATATATGGTGCTATGCTACTCTACAAGTAATGAAGTGACATATCCAACGCTCGCTTCTCCTCTTCTCTACTTACTCGCCTAGCATCGAAGCTCGCCGCAGAAACCATGTCCGTTGTTCGCTCATCCACCGCTTCTTCAAAGCAGCAACAACCAGATATGCGCCAAGTCACCACCGCATTCATCGCCGTGGGTCTCATCACACCCCGCACGCACGCAAGATCGCAGCCGATTGCTCATCGCAACCCGCTGCCGCTGGTGTGGTGCCACCGCTGCAAATCACGCAGAGTCATTCGTCGATCTCAACCACAATCCGCAACCCCGCCGAAGTCTTCTACAAATGCCCGAATCATGGGGTAATAATATGTTTAAGTGTTGTTCTCGCTGCTTTCGCTTGCTGATTTTAATAGTTTGGTTGATGATCTTCCAATTTGATTCGTGCGTAAAAGGGAAGATTCGTGAGATTTGTATTTCGGGAAGTTGTTGATGTGGGGAATGCAACTCACGCTGATTATTTGGTTAGCCGAGGAATCCCAATACCAGCAGGTTGGGGTGTTGGACAAGTAATCAAGGAACGATGAAGAGGAAGATGCAGAGCGAAGGTTAAAGATGCAGTTCCTCTGATCATGGCCAAGCAACAGCTGCTGAACGGCCTTGACACCAATGAGGAGATGAAAGAGCTTGTGAAGATAATGGGCAAAATCGATGTGCTTTGTAGGATGATTGTCTCTTTATTTGCAGCGTATGTAGCACTCGTGATGTATTCAGTGGCTACGACATGAGCACTTTGCTGAAACTAGTAATGAAAGAAATCTGTGTAGCAGGCTGGGCATAGTGCTGTGAACATCTAATGATTTCTATTAACAGAAATCGGGGTGTATCCCCTTTTGCTCATATAAATAAATAAATAGCAGAGGCCCTGTCGGGTCAGCTTTGTTCTCATTCGAAGACGTCGAGCAAATTGCAGTCCAACAGCAAACTATGTCATCAAATTCAAGTTTAACAGCCAAATATGAGTACAAGTAAACAACAATGTCATCATGTTTTAGTTGTCATACAATCACCAAACACAAATCAGCATACATAACAAGTGATGTTCTCACAAAGAAAAATACTAAACAACATGTTCATCGGTTTCAGCTTGTCATAGCAAACACAATTTCACATAGTAGATAAAAACGCCTTCCGACGTGCAAATACGACAAAAGCAATGTAATCATCATCCGCAGCAGCAGCGTCAACATATACGCCATGTGTATCAGTCTGAATCGTAATTCCCCACGGTGTCATCTTCTTCTTCGTCCTCAACGTCCTCGAACGTTGGCTTCTTATTGATCAACTCTTGTATGTCCACAACACGACATGCAATCTTTTCACCGGCGTCATTGACGTGATGGTTCTCAAAGATATTAGGAACATCTGTGTTATCTTGTACATCAGAGCAGCAGTAAGCATCATCTTGTTGTGCAACTTCATTAAACGAATTCCTCTGCTCAAACCTTTGCAATACTCTCCACCATTGCTACGTGCAAATGTGTCTTCCAAGAAAAATATCTGTGTTGCTTGATTTGCCAAAATAAAAGGCTCGTTGGTCTAGTACCGCCATGACATTGATGGATTTGAAATAATCATCAGCTATGGGTTTTGCGATCCTCGAAAACAGGTTATACCAACGACAAAGACAATGTAACCACACATCGATGATCCTCGAACTCGAGATATACCGCAATCGAACAATGTCTGCTATGTTAGCATACATTTCAGTTGTCTCTTTGTCATACGTATCCGTGCTCATGATGGCACTGTTTTGTGTCTTCCCCCTTTCGCCTCGTGCAAGGGTGTTGTAGCGCACATCTCCAACAACGCAAGATTCATAATGTCTTACCCGAGTATCGGGACCCATTGCTAGTGAGTAAAGGGCATCATCAACTGCCTGCCCATCCTCCCGCATCTTCTTAACCTATGGTTAGAAAATAGACAAGCTGATCATCTTATGTACTCAATATATTAAAAACCGACAATTGCACTTCAAAAGCTTACATGGTTCTTGAACCATTTCACAAATCCTGCCATAACCAGTTTGTCAATGTTTCTTGGATTTTGCAGCAAGAATTCCTCTTTGTAGATGTTGCACAACATAGTGATCGCGTCAAACATCTAAATATATAAGAATGTGCTGCAAGTTTAGTAGATTACGATGTATAAGCTGCAACATCGCACTTACTTGATATAAGGTAGTATCTCGTGACAGTTATTCAACACATACCAAACCATTTTGTCCAAATCTTTAGGTTTGTCCTCTTGTCGACTCTTCCTCGTAACTCGAATGTAATAATCGAAAACATTGAGCCCGGATTGTCTTCACCCACCTCTTTGCTAAGCTGATCACTGTTTCAATGTATTTTGAGCAGAATGTCAATGCTTCAGAGCAATGTAGGCCTCTGCAATGGAACCCTCGGTCTAGCTCTGTTCCTAACATAGCCCTTGAAAGTGCCTAGCCGCCTTTCAATAGGGTACATCCAGCCATACTGTCTCGACCTCTAAGTAGTGCCTCATCGTAGATGAACAGCCAAATGCACCATCACATCAAAGAAGGCTGGAGGATATATCTTCTCAAGGTCGCATAGGATAGTTGGTATCTTGTCTCTAAGACGCTCCAAAGCATCTATCCCGATATTTCTATCGAGAGTTCCCAAGAATTGTCCCAACTCTGCAATCGCTCAGATAAGTCGTATGCCCAATCCTCTAAGGATAACAGTAAAACCTTTGAAGTAGGACGTGGCAGTCATGAGTTTTCAACCCTTGTACCTTGTTTCCATCTGACCGACTCTCCTTTCGTGGTTGGAAGCAAATCCATGTGGGAATCTCACATGTGACAGACCTCGCAGAATTCTTTTCTTTTACCTTGTCCAAGACGTACATACACCTGGTGCCATATCCCGTGGTTTACCTTCATCTTGCACCTGCAAATCCTTTCGATACCTGTGTGTCAAATCAATCCTAGATTTTAAGGTATCTTTCGCCTTGCCTTCAATGTTAAGAAGTGTGCCGATAATGTTGTCACATATATTTTTCTCGATGTGCATCACATCAAGATTATGCCGAGATCCAAATCTTTCCAATACTCCAAGTCCCACAAAGTGGACCTGGGTAAACAATAATCTCTCTTCTACCATGCCACGCTTCCTTTTCCGCTACCATTACCGTGATGGTTTCGGTGTAATATGCCCGACCTTCTCTAATTCCACTTGCAACTCATCGGCGGTGAGCCTCTTTGGCACATCACGGTTTTCATGCTTTGCATTGAACACATGTCTTCGGTATTTTCTAGGATGCGGCTTGTCCTTGGGAAGGAAACGGGTGTCCAATGTAATAGATCTTGCTAAGTATTGCGATGACAATGATTCTCATCACAGCTAACACATGCATTATAACCATGTGTCGTTCGCCCTGACATAGTGCCCAAAGCCGGATAATCATGGATGCACCAAATTACAATAGCACGCAGAAAGAAATCAGCTGGTGGATGCTATATAGGTCTCGAGTGAGAACACCCTTCCATAGCTGTTGAAGTTCCTCCACAAGAGGCTCCATGAACAAATCAAAATCCTTTCCAGGACTTTTTAGACCTGGGATGAGCAAGGCCATCATGTAGTTTGATTCTTTGGTGCGTACATTTGGAGGCATGTTGTAAGGATAATAAGCACCGCCACATGCTATATGTGGCGCCTGTGGCCAAATGGGTTAAATCCATCCGGCTAAGCCAAGTCTAATGTTTCTCGGTCAGCAACAAACTCTTTGTGTTTATCATTGAAGCTTTTCCACTCACTACCATGAGATGGATGGCTCATTACATTCTAATCTCTGACTCTGGTTCCTAGAATGCCACAAGACATCCTCTCTTGTTTCAAAGATCATGAAACAACCTCTGCAATCTTGGTGTAATTGGAAAATGTCTCGTAACATTATGAGGAATCCTCTTCACAAGATCGCCATCTTTCCATCTTGATGATTTGCATTTCGGCATTCACTTAAGTTGGCATAATCCTTCCGAATAGAACACAATTATTCTTACAAACATGGATCATATCATATCCAATTCCAACTGCATCGAAGGAAATTCTTCATTTTATCAGAGGTGTGTGGCAGCTCGGACGATCTGGGAAAGATTTATGAAAGCGCCAACATCGCATCGAATGATTTGTTGGTCATCCGCCAGATGTCTTCACCTAAAGAAAGGTGACCATAGCTGAGAATACCGACAGCTTATTTCCGGGTGACAGCAATGTTGCATTGAACATGCGGGCCCACCGCTTTTCTTCTGCGCAGTGAAAGTTCACGGAATGCACGAGCATTTCGTAGCATTGTTTCAATGTTGGTCAAACTCACCGCTCCACCACCACCACCTCCTCCTCCTCTTCCACCGAGCATCAGCAGATCAAGATGGTGATCTGCTGCTTCCACGTAGTCAATAACATTGACGCTCACAGCTTCACCATGATGAACCCACCTAGTATATGTGACCGACATCCCATACAAGTGTAGATGATTTTGCACAGTTGACTGGGGTCTTGTAACTGAATTCATACAACTGCTACACGGGCAGAGCACATCTGATTTCGGACCATCGTACTCAGCTCTGATAAAGTTCATGAAGTTTTCAACCCCCTCGACATATGCAGCGGAGAATCTTTGAGCAGAAGTTATCCAAGTCCTGTACATCTGTTAGACATACAAATTAGTTCTTCTACTAGATATTACAAGAAAAACATATATGCTTTTTTATGAAGTCCAGAAAAAAATACCTAGGTCGATGTCTAAAGCTATGGCAAGATATTTGGACGAGCAGATCTAAGTAACGAAATATATGTAAAGCTAATTCAACAAACAAATTTGAGTGCTAAATTATGGCAGGTTGTTTCAGCAGTCAATGAGGCCGAGCACACAGCCATCGAACTATCGAAGGCCATCACAGCAACAAAGATCGAGTGTAAAACGGTGTAGAGCTATTTCACCTAACAGATTGGCTACTAGACCATGGCAATCTACGTCACAATAAATATATGGCAGGATATTTTAGCAACTAATCGACCTTGGCATGCCATCTCAGCTAAGCAGATTGAGTGCAGAACAGGGCAAGGAAGCTTCTTAAGTAGAGCATATTGACAGTAAACTACTTCGGCCAATAGTGAGATTAACAGCGTCTATCAGCTAACATTCAGCGCTACACCGACATGAACGGGCCTCGCCTAGAATGCGCGTACCATGGGAGAAGCTGACCGCCAGTGCGTCTCCACCTAACGCCGCCACGGTGGTGGCGCTCACCGCCGGCGCCCACAAGAACGTAGCTGAGGTGGTGGCGGCGGCTAGAGGACGGCAGTCTCGAGAGCGCATCTTGTGGGAGCGAGAGGATCGCCGTCGCCCTCGACGAACATGGGCGCCGACGTATCGGCCGGCGGGAGGGCGGCTTTGGCGGAGCGAATGGAGTGGAGGGGACGGGGATGGGGGTTTGGGGAATATTTGGCCAAAGGGCGGTTGAATCGGATTTGGGGGGAATTTTTGTGTGTGTGTGGGGGGGGGGAGGATTTTCGCGCGGTGGGCGGGGGGAGTTTGGCGCATGGGTCGGTTTCTCCAAGTGCAGTCCCACGTGTCAGTGAAGAGGCAAGCCGAAGCGTGTTCCATTTGCGTGAGCCGTGTGCAGGAACGAACGTGTGTGGGGTGCAATGCGACCACGACAGGAGTGCTGTGAGTGTACCGCCTTTTTTCCTTTTAAACTAGTAGGTGCTTCGCCCCCTCAAAAAAATTGTTGCTTCGCGCGATCCATCGATACTACTACTAGTAATCCGGTAATCCCGACTAAAACAGCGCGGCCGGGTCTTTTCCCGCGCGATATGCTGGGAGGTTGGCTTAGTTGGGTTTTTTATATTTGTCTCGGTTCAATAAAAAGCAGAGTTGGTGATGATGGTGTGCCTGTCATCCTGCAATATAGGCCGTCCGATCTATATCTAACGGATAGGAAGGAAACTATGACAATTTACCCGCACTCCTCTCCACATTTGCAGATAAGGCTTTCCCTCGTTCATCCTTTTCTCCCACAAGATCTTGATCTTCCGTGCAACGCACGGGAATCTTGCTAGTACTCCTACAATATGTATATTATTGTGAAAGTTCATATACACCGGCCGAGATTAATGCAAACACGGCAGATTTTCATTACATTTCGAACTTTTATAGGACAGAAAAATAAAAGAAACCCGACCCTAAACCTATTCTACGGCGGCGACCAAGTCCTCCATCTGCGATCTCTATGTACGGGGGCGGGGTTCAACACCCATGAAGTGAAGGTGCGGTCTCCGACGAGGAAGAGTAGAACACGGGATACGGACCGGCCAGTTGGCACACCATACCCTGCCACCTCCCATGCCCTACTCATCCTCGGAGGAGTCCCCGACCTCGGCGAAGCTGGACGTTGGACGGCGGAAAGTAGGACGCGTGGCTGACGGTGCTCTCGTCGTTGGCCGCCAGTGTGGCCACCGCTTGTGCGGTCACGTCCGCGTCCGGCTACGCCGCTATTGCATCGCGAGAGGCGACTTGAGTGAGGGCGGCGACCTCGAGCTTCATCCCCGAAGACAAGCTCTCCAGCAGAGCGTTCGCACTTGCGGTCATGGCGGATGTGGTGCCAGGTAGGAGGACGATGCGCTATGGTGTGGAGGTTAGCTGGGCGTTGCCGCTTTAAGTAGTGCATTTCGGTGAGGCCAAGCATCCGGGTGCGTCATTAAGTTGCCGGAGTTGGTTCCTCGAGCACCGAGCCTCTTAACGACGACATATGAACGGACGGCATGAATGCGGGCAGTTGGCACCGGCATGGAACGCACCGCGCGACGGCGCGAGGGACGAGGGCTTTGGTGTGCCAGGGTAGTCAGCTGCGGTCGTGGCAACATTGGAGATGCCCTTTGCCCAAATGCGACCCCCGCATGTCATTGAAAAAGCAAGACGACCCGGCATGGTCTCAGGTCCAGAGGATGCAGTTGTCCGCGCTACACTACTCCGCGGACGCGTGGCGGCGCCCCTTGCATCCTCGACGAGCCGGGTGTTGGGGTGTGTTTGGATTGTGGCCAAAGTGCACCTTACCAAAATGTTGGTCATACCCAAAGATTGGTCTTTGTTTGGATGGTTGCCATTTTTTTGGCATGCCAATGAACTCTAGCCAACTCTAGTTCATTTTTCTTGCCAATGTTGGCCAAATCATGGGCAACCAATACCTCAACCAACATTTTGGTCATGACCCAATGATTGGTCTTTGTTTGGATGGTTGCCATCTCTTTGGCATGCCAATGAACTCTAGCCAACTCTAGTTCATTTTTCTTGCCAATGTCGGCCAAATCATGGGCAACCAATACCTCAACCAAAATTTTGGTCATGACCCAAAGATTGGTCTTTGTTTGGATGGTTGCCATTTATTTGGCATGCAATGAACTCTAGCCAACTCTAGTTCATTTTTCTTGCCAATGTCGGCCAAATCATGGGCAACCAATACCTCAACAAAAATTTTGGCTACCCAATGCTTTGATGAGGCAACCTTGGGCACAAACCAAACATACCGTTGGCCGTGCCACAGCACTAACGCCACCCTCGGCACACTGAAACCGACCGTGTCTAGCGACGATATGAGTGTGTCGCTCACCGCGGTCGCCGTGTCCAGAGGCGGTGCTGGAGCTGCGCCCCGTTGTTGGCCCCAACGACCCACATGAACGATTGTCGGTGACGAGGAGGTCGTGGGCCAGCTCCTCCATTGGACTAGTCTGCGCTACGCCATTCCGACGGTGTGCCCCACATGTCGGTTTCCTGTTTTCCGCCATATTCGAAGCGGCGTAAGTGTTCGCTATGCGATTAGGCCTTTCACTATGTAGGCCAAGCGAGACAACTTATTGTTTATTTGAGCCGCTCAAGTGTAATCATGTGGCGCTTTGCTTATTTCTCATTCCTTTCCAACCCTCTTCTCCATCGATCATGTCGCCTCCAATGAGTCCATCCTCCCGCATGCCTCATTTGAACATTCCGCCGAGTATCATTCGCATGTACCCACCCTAGTCCTCTTTCAATAGATCTCGACCCCGAGATGAAATCGAGAGGGAACGAGTGGGGCACGTGATACCTAAAGCGGATTCAAAATTTTGAACCGTGATCATAACATCCGCAAATCATATATAAAGGGTATTCAATGTTCGCTTCATTTTGAACGCATAATATACTACCTCCTATCCTTTCTACTTTACATATAAGTTTTATGTGTAGTCAAAGTATCTCTACTATGATCAAAAAGGTATGAACATTCAACAACGCCCAATCAATATTGTTAGATTCAGACGCACTCCTAGATTTGTACTTAGATGGTTTCCAATTTGACTATTGACAAGATTAATAGTACATGAGATGTCTAATGTGAAAATATATCATTGAAACTCCTTTCACATACGAAATTGACCGTATGCTTTGTGTAAGTTGCATGTCATATATTATTACTCTAACATTTGGTCAAAGTTAGCCTCAAAAACGATTAGACCTCAGTATGCTTTGTGTAAGTTGCATGTCATATATTATTACTCTAACATTTGTGTAAGTTGCATGTCATATATTATTACTCTAACATTTGGTCAAAGTAGTATAGTGGAAGTGGATCCTCGACGTAGGTATCCCTGCCTTACCCTCCCTTTCGGTCACTTCTTCATGGACCCCATGCTTGCTAGGCCTTGTATGTCGCTTACTCAATGGGTTCGCCACGTCTGGGGATCCTCATCAGAGTATACTCCTCTGTTTTTATTTACTCCGCATAAAACAGAGGGAGTGGTGGTATAATAAATGACGCGGGCGGGGGAGGGGGAGGGACGTCGGTTTGCTCTCAACTGCGGTCCCACAAGCAAGTGAAAACGCAAGACGAGGCGCGTTCCATTCGGTGAGCGACGTGGAGGGTCCAGCGTGCCGGGCTGCAACGCGAACGCGACAAGAGCGATGAACAGTCAAAACCGATTGACCGGTCGTCACCAGAACCACTATTCACACCAGAACCTTCGCTGCTCGGCCTACGCCAGCCACTGCCCTAAAACCACGCCAAATCTCCAGCCCATTCCCCCACCTTTTGATCCCCTAGCCTGCATCAAGCGTCCCCTAGTTCGCCGGAAAGCCATGGTGCACTGCAAGATCACTTACTACAAGATGTTGACGCCGGAGCGCCGCGCAGAAATCGCGGAGGCGGTCGGCGCCACAGACCTCCGTTCCCAAGCTCGCTTTGCGGCAGGACAATCCCCGAGTTCTCTAGAGCCAAGCTACGAGGAGGAGGAAGCTGATCCAATGTTCACTGCGGAGGTCGCGGCGCAGAAGTCCCCCGATTGGTATGAGACGATGAACGTCGATTTCGTGTCAGCGTCCGAGTCCCACATGGTGCAGGCGGACCAGCGGTTCAACATGGCGATACTAAAGGAGGACCGGGAGGTAGAGGCTCAACTCGACGCGGAGCGCTGCATGCCGCTGCCATCGAGGCTCTCCTGCAGCGGAACCGGATGTCATGGATGTGAACCGGCGGAGGAGGCTCAACTTGAGGCGGAGCGCGGATGCCGCTGCCATCGAGGCCCTCCCGCAGCGGAACCGGACGCCCGGACATGAACCGGGCGGCAGAGGCTCGACCGACGCAGAGCGCGGATGCCGCTCTCATCGACGCCCCTCTCGCAGCGGAACCGACGCCCTGGACTTGAACCGGGCGGCGGAGGCTCGACTCGACGCGGAGCGCGCGGATGCCGCTGCCATCGAGGCCCTCCTGCAGGCGGAACCAAACGTCCTCGACTTGAACTGGGATGTGCTCTCGTCTGTGTAGAGCACCCGCACGCTCCGCTTGAACGAGTAGCTGGAGGCCGAGGACAATCACGGTGCGGAGACACACGTCGGCAGCGACGGCTGGTTCGCGCTGGCAGCCAAAGACGACGATGCCGTCTCTTTCCGCGAGCAGTGATAGTTTTTCTTTATGTCGTTGTTTTTATGGATCTTTTGCTGTGTAAAAACATACTATATTTGTTATGCAAGTCGCCTCGACTTGGGTCGATCTACCATTTCAGCGGTTGGATGAATATCCTCGCCTCCTAACCCTTCTTTCCTTCTTCCTCACCTCTTCTTCTTCCCCAACAGACCACCGCACGGGCCGTACGGATATTCCCCAACATGCGCTTGGATAAACATACTCTATGAATGAAAATTATGTGTCAGCGATAGGATGGCTGAGTTTGGTTTGTTCACATGCGATAGCACGTGTCGCTGAGGGTGCTGCCCTTGGTTGGGTTTGCGGCGCGCAGGAGCGATCAGTGAGGGTGCGGTGCGCATCACGTCGTGCAGGAGCGACCGTGTGAGGGTGCGGTGCGACCGCGACAAACCGTATGCAAGTGTACCTCCTTCTCATTTTGAAAACTTTAGGCAAGCTTGGCAAAAATGTGTGGCGGAGTTTGGCAATGCAAGGCCTAGACCCAAACAGGATAAGTACGTACGTACTAGGAGTACTAGTGTTAAAAAGAAAGGCGGGGTTTTCCTTCGCAGGATTTAATTGATACAAATCCTCGTTTCACGTGTCAATTAATGCGTATTTTTTTCTCGAAAGACCAAAGAGCTAACCTTCTCACTCCTCATCGCTTGATTAATTCAGCGCCATGCAAACCAACCTTCTCACTTCCACATGCATGCAGGGGATATTAACGTCCTTGGTTGCTAACCCCATCAATTTTGCCTCGATTAGTATTAGTGGCCCTTTGCAAATTGTAATTTTGATAATACTGGCCTTGTGTATAAAAAATGGAGGTAGTAACTATATTTGACTTCCTTCCCCATTGCGGTGACGTCGACGATTTTTTTTATGGTTTGGCGAAGTGCGTTCGACGAAGAACACCATTGAGGGAGACCACGGTAAGTCGTTCGCAAGTGCCGCCTGCAAGCCGAGACAACCGCCTTATTTGCATCCAGAAGTCCTTTAATATTACTACTACTAGGAGTACTAGTGCGGTGAGATGGTTTCTCAAGAAGATGATGGAGAAGCGGAGTCAGCCAAGAGTTAAATGATGGTTGCTTCGTCTCGTGCTTTGTGATTTGACGCCTCACCGCTTTGTGATTTGTGATAGAAGGGACAGGGAGTAGACTCTGTGCTCTATCTGTACTACATGCGCCCAAGCATGGGAGAAAGAGGAGAGACGTTGCATTTTCTATTCCTTCAATCAATCAATCAGGAGCTTCGGTTCCATCTTTTGGCTTTGGCAACACCGTCCACAATGGTTCCCACGATGCCAAAAGCTATTTTCACATTTGGCTACACATTGTGGATGCCCTTAACCGTACCACTTGGTTTTGCTCCTGTGTGCTATCTATACAAATCTCAATTATATTGATCTAAAAAATAATAGAATCAAGATTAGTAAAAAGGAGGTGATTTTGCCACGCGGATGGCGGTTTGCTAACATGCGGTCCCACGTGTCAGTGCTTTACCAAGCCGATCCGCGTCCCACATGAGGCAGAACAACGGCAGAAGCAACACGTGGTTAAGTCGAAGAAGATGAGGGAGAAGCAGATTCAGCAATGAGTGAAATGATGGTTGCTTCATCCCTCCAACTTATTTTTTTAGCAGTATTACTTTGTCCCTCCAACTTAACTGTGGGAAAGGTGCAGCTTTGTGATTTGACGCCTCATTGATCATTACTACGCCGGCGCCATGACTGGGGTGCTTCACCCCGGCTGCTCTACACTGTATTCCGGTATGGCACGTGGACCCGGTAGCTTGATGTCCCACATGTCGGCGAAAGGGACTAGAAGATTTATGAAAGCGAGCGCTCCACTCTTACGATGGAGGAGTAGACGACACGACGGCCTAGTGAACTGTCACTTGTACTGTATAGTACTATAGTTTTGCTGTTTCACACGATCCATCGAAACAAACCCGATTAAACAGGAAAGGGCGGGATTTTTCCCACGCGGTAGATGATATTGGCCATACATTTCAAAGGCAATTTTAATGTATGCAAACTGAATAATTATAAGTAACAATATGATATCTAGTAAAACTAAAAACACATATGATTTATTGTGTTAGAGTGTAGTACTAGTGCTGTATTGCATAGTTGTTAGATGTAACATGCGAGAACGTAGAGATGTAGTTTTGGAGGGCCTCAGAGAGAAAAGCGTAATACGGTCACCGAACTTCGAATAAGCTGATTACGGTCACTATATACGTTTTGCGGTGATTATCCGGTCACTTGCTCACAGCTCAGCATCGGATTGCACTCGCTGACCGCCAAATAGTTCTGCGTGGCGCCATGTTGACTAGTTAAATTGACCATGTTCCTTGTGGGTCCCACCTGCCGGTCGTGCATAGGGAAAAGGTCGATAAACACAAATTTACGCAGCGCCGACAAGGCTCCAACCCGTGCTGGAATCACCTGGTTGTGTATGTGTCTGCATGTGGCCTCGATGTGCGCATGCACGTAGGTTGAGCACTTGAGCGTGAGAGTGTGTGTTGGTCGTGTGGTGTACTGGTGTGTGCATGCATGCGTGCGTGTGTGCGTGTGAGTGTTGTGTGCGTGCGTGGCTGCGTGTGTACGTGTGAGTGTTGCGTGCGTGCGTGGGTGCATGTGTTTGTGTGAGTGTTGCATGGATGCAGTTTGTGTGCATGCGTGCGTGTGTGTATAATCACCACACCAGCTCATGTGTGTTAAAACAGACGGCTCAGCATACCAATACAAGGCCACCTTGTCCGCTGTGCCCACGGTCATGACTTCGAACCACCGTCAAAATATATTTTTTGTCGTTTGTTTTCATTCTTACTAGCAAGATGCCCGTGCATTGCATGTAACATCAAGATGCATTTGTATGACTTGTTTATCTTGTGAGAGAAAAGGATGAACGAGGGAAGGCCTTATTTGCAAATGTGGAGAGGTGTGTGGGTACCTTTTGCAAAATTGCCATAGTTTTTTCCTATCCGTCGATATAAATCGGACGGCCTATATTGCAGGATGGCAGGCACACCATCATCACCAACTCTGTTTTTATAAGAGTGTATTTTATGTATTTTATAAGAGTGTAGATGTAGAGTAGATACAAGTCGACAATGTGGGCATGATGGTAGTGAGATAATGTGATGCAACACTAGAGGTGCCACGTGGAGCGTTTAATGGTCAACTAGTCATGTCATGAGCAAATACAGAGTTGTACGGTGAGCCCGTGATCGTATAATAACCACTAAACATAAACGGTGACCGTAATGAGTGGATTATGAAGTCCAATGTATGTATCGTGCTTTCGCTTCAAATACAATGATCGCTCATTGCATATATCGCGAGAGAAAGATGAAACACGCGTGAATTTTCCGGGGCTTACTTTTAGAGGACACGGAGATAGTTTTGTGTGCATACGTGAAAGGGGCGACAGGGGGGTGTATGCGATGGAGAGAGATGCTCTCGCTTTCTTTATTATGACTAACTTTGTATATAATATAAAAATATACAAATTCACAAAGTCTGGAATAAATATCATTGTGGGCACCATGCAATGCAAATTAGCGTTAGATTCTCCATATAACTTTGTAATGTTGTATATATGTAGAAACTCTAAAATAATTTTTGGCCACACTTTATTCAAAAGG